>OX384531.1:23039131-24239131 GCA_947538915.1 Tenthredo distinguenda
CGCCGTACATTAACAAAAAAACACATCAAATTAGTCTAATTCTAAGATTCCCTCACTAGGTGTGTCGCTATTATCCCGAGGTTGAGACGTGCTCTACCTCTCTCTCGCGGTATAGTTAGCTAAAAGAATTCGCCGGAAGGGCTACTGTGACGGCAGAAAATCTGCAACGTCACAGTTCATAAAAATTACGAGACTTGTGATGCGTAGAATCGAATAATGCTTTTAGTTCATCTGGATAATTTGGCAACGCATCTAAAACTACATTTCCATGATTGCAACAGTCATTGAATGAATCTCCTTTACCAACCACTCTTTCGGCGGAAAAATGCCTGGCACCATAATGTTTGCACGATATATTCATTTCTCCTATGTAGTGCTCACGTACCTCATTAACATAATCTGAGTTAAAATCGAGAATACCGGATCGTGCTGTTCGTTGAGTTTGATATCGTCTGTCACATTCATGATCTGGTATTTCGTCAACAACAGTATTACTCGAACATGCTTCATTTCGCATCTTGAGACGATATCTGCGCTGGTACTCATTATTCTTCGCGCGACGTAAACGTTGAAACTCCTTTCATTCGTCTGCATTACGACAAATTTTACGTCTACCCATTACAAAATATAATTCCAACCCAACTACTATTAAAAAACTAATATCCTGATACTACGTTTTCAATTTCAAATTCGCAAAACACTCGTGGTTTTTGTCGTGGTATAGTCGTGTAATAGGTACTCGTTACTCATGCAGAAACAATACTCATCATTTTCATCGTGATACTCATATCTTAGGTTCAATCGGTACTCATGCGTAAAAATACTCATTGATCGTTGTACTCATATAATGGTAAATAGTGTATTGAAATATTTATACTCACAATTTTTAGAATATATATATTTATCTACACAATTTGCTGATTGCTTCGTGCGTATAAATTATTTATATCTATAATTCGAAATGCTGATTATATGACTTTAATCAATTCACTTGAAAAAAGGTTGGGAAAGTCAGACAGATGTCAATGTACAGATACAAATTACGCGCGCTTGACAACACGACCGATCGAAGCTGCGCTGCGATTATCTCGAACCTCGCACCTCGACAACAAACGCCCAATCAGAACACGAATAAAATGCTGACAGGATTTCGATTCCTTCTCCTTTTTAATAACGGAATAATAATAATAAACAGCTAGAGTAATGATGTTAGTTGATAAAAGGTGTTGGGAAAGCCATGCGGACGTTATCAAATTTTATACACATGAATACATATTAACATCTTTCATCCATATTGGGACAAGTCCCTGTGACAAACCAACACCTATCAAATTTATGAATGAGAAACTTGGTTAAACTATAACGTAATTTAAAACGGACACCATGGTGGAAAAACTAGAAATTAACAATCATATATATCAGGGTGACACAGAACCCCCGCACCACCTTGAATAGGCGGGTTCCTTATCGAATTCTAAGACGAAAGTTCCTTTACGAAAACTTTTCAAAGCCAACGGTTTTCGAGTTATTCAAAACCGCGATTGACGAATCAGAGCGTTTTCTATTATCGTAATAGTGCCGGCTCAACAGCAAGCCATGGGCAGAGCCCGTGGTATCTTTCTTATTAGCTTGGACAACAGCTATTTTTATTATTATTCAATTTAATTTGTAGTTTCGGTGGTCCAGGTCGATTGCACCGTAGTTCCTAATGCCCAGGTCGATCGCATCATGGTCTTCGCCGTCTAGGTTTCATCCGGCGTGGTTTACGTGGACCGCTCCATAGTTTCAGCGGTCCAGGTCGTCCGCTCCATAGTCATTTGCCGTTTACGTCAACTGCTCCATATTTTCAGCGGTCCAGGTCATTCGCTCCATAGTTCTCGGCCGTCTAGGTCAACCGCTCCATAGTTTCAGCGGTCCAGGTCGTCCGCTCCATAGTTTTTTGCTGTTTACGTCAACCGCTCTATATTTTCAGCGGTCCAGGTAATTCGCTTCATAGTTTCCCGGGGTAAACACCGGGGAGAATATCCTTGGTCGCACCTTAAGTTGTCACCTGAAGTGAGTCCTTACTTTCCCAATTTCTCCTGATTTTTTTATTCAGTTTCCCAATATCATTAATAATCTCATTAACCATATCCAAAAACCTCCTTCAGCCTTGACACTTAGAGACAATATCTCTGGTCACGGGGTAAACACCGGGGAGAATATCCTTGGTCGCACCTTAAGTTGTCACCTGAAGTGAGTCCTTAATTACCCTATTATTTTATTCAGAATTAACCTTCCTGATGCCTAAAGAAACGCCAGTGATTCGAGAAGTCGCTATTAGAAAACCTAAAGCAATCAAAATATCTGTCGACGTAAGGAGAATACTAAACCAACTCTTTTAAAGTCTTGAAGACGTTTCACAACTTCTTACTGAAGTAGTTCAACATACTAAGGAATCATTTCCCGCCCTGGAACTAAATAATCAAGCAGATAATACACCTATAACCTTAATTCTGAAACTTATCCCAGCACCACGTCGAACGGGGACTACGCAGTTGGTAACCGAAATTTCTTTTTGTTCTCAACCACATACATTGAGTGTGAGACTTATCCCTCAAAACCTTCCTTCGCACCCAAGATCACCTTCCCCACCTCCTCCAATTCCTGACGAACCTTCATACCCACTAGATCTGACAAAAAAGCCATCGCGCGATCACGCGGATAATTCTTTAATAGTTCAACAACCCGCAACGCCCTCAACCACGCTCAATCACCCTCCTACCTACACATTTTCTCAAAAAGAACCATCGAACACGGAAGCAACTCCACTTGCCGTCAAAGCAATTCCCTTGGAGGAAGAAGATTACTATCTGGAGATAGCTAAATCGATCCTCAATTTGCAAGCTCCTCTACCCATATTATCTGACGACATCCTCGAACAACTGGCTGACTCTGACATCTGTAATCCACATTAACCACTGAGTCATCCTATCACATAAGGTAAGAAAACTTTATGAAATCTTTTTTCCTACTTTAACATTTTGTTTTCCTCGATGAGGAAGTTTTCTCCTTTACTTCCCGAATCCCAATACATGTGTATTTGAAAGGGAGTTTTCTTTACCGGTAACGCGCGAAGTAAAGTCTTTGCATTCTGGGCTGCGTTTGATGCGACTCGCATGTTAGTTCGATAGTTCGTGTTATAAACATTCATCTCAGAAAAACTGACTGACTCGCCAGGTCGTTACAAAAGAAGGGAGGATGTTATATTATTTGAATGTATATAGTAACTTTCATATGGTAACGTTTTATAGTAACTTTTATAGGAACATTTATATTCAGGGAGTACCCAGTCTGCAGTATGATATATAGGTATAGTCAGTCTATGGTCAGAGTCTAAAAAGTACAAGTCGGTACTTTGTAATAAGTCTATGCATCTGTAATATCTTTCTATTGTTACATTAATAAATATTCGAATAATAATAATAGGCAAGTCTTTATTATAACACCACCGACAGACAAACGGTGCATCAGAGAGAATCCATGCTACTTTAGCTGACTATTTAACACACTATATAAAACCAGACCAGACAGATTGGGACGGATGGTTAGATTTCGCAATGTTTTCCTACAACACTACCACACACACCACAACCAACTTTTCACCATACGAATTGTTATTCGGAAAGAAACCCGAACTTCCATCTTCAATTACAAGAGAACCGGAATGCAAATGTACACCAAGCGTGTTTGATTCTGACCGGTATGAAGTTGGCCCCACTGTCTTCTGTCTCTTTCTTTTCCTATGTAGCCACGAAGGATAGAAGAGGACAGAAGACTGTGGTGCCAACTTCATATCGGTCATAATCAAACACGCCAAGCGTACGTACGACAATTACATAGACGACCTCAATCTGAAGTTACGGAAATCGCACGAAATAGCTGAAACTAATATAGTTCAAAAGAGAAAAACAAAGAATACTATGACAAAAGGACGAAAAACATTGAGTATGAAATCGGAGATAAGGTATTTTTACTAACCGAGCAATTTACAAAATCAAAAAAACTGACTCCTAATTATACAGGACCTTATCTGATAATAGACGTGTTCGCGCTCGAATCTCGCGGACCCGCTCGAACCCCGCGACGTTGAGGCCTCTCGGCCGCGTGGCGGCGCTTGCTGCGCAGAAGCAGCGGCCTGGCGAATGCGCGCGCCACGCTCTTGGCGTACGCTGCTTGGTGGTGGGAGTATAGCATAGTTTAGTTAGAATCGAGCGCTCGAATAGGTAGGACGTGTTGCGAAGTCTTTCTTTCCACTCGTGCGTTACGACTATATCATCCTTTTTCCGCGTTTGTTCGTGTGCGTCGATTTTCTTTCGTTCCGCGTAGTTTCCAGGTTCGCGTGTGGCTAGGTTTGTCTATGAGAACGTGGTCCATCCTCCGGTGAGCTGAGGTGCCCGTTCCCGGTGCGAGCGTCGACGCGGCAACAAATCTGTTGCCCGAGCCCTTCAGCGTTGGATCCCCGAGACGTCGGGACCACTGTTGGCACGGCTATGGACCACCTTGGACGCTCCCCGTTCCCCGCTTCCACGTGAGCGTCGGAAGTTGCGGCGTTTTATTTAATTATATCCGTACTTGGTAAGCTAGTTTAAGATTATTGAATGATCATTCAATTTAGTTGCTAAGAACGCACCAGCGGTATTTTTATCCTGTATTCTGTACCATATTCCTTTAATTTGTGTTTAATAAATATTTGACTTGCTTCGGCTTTTCACTCTGTTCCGTGAGGGTTTTTATGCCCAAGCAAGCATCCTTTTTTCTCCCGCGAAATTGCAGTGTTTATTCATTCACCCTCTCACTCGCTCATCCCATCCGGATTAGTATTAGAAGAGAACTCTCGATAAATATCAGAACAAGACGTAAACTCTCCAGTGAATGTTACTATTCTCGTAAAGAACAAAAAATAGTAGTGCACGCCAATAGGTTAAAGCATGCACACCCGCCACCATGCCAAGCTGAAGGGATGCTGTTTCACATAATTGTTACAGACTTATCGCACCCAGCAATGGAGACAATTTTAAAGCCATGATCAGTGAGCATTAACCAGGGATCTATTACGATATTATAATTTGGAAGTAAAAGAAAATATAGAACAACATTATAATTTTCTAACCTTGCTATGCAACGAACTCGACGATGAACTTTCTACTTTAACGAACGCGATACTATTCGCGAAACAACACGCCTTACATCCTAAGATCATCTCACCAACACAACACATTGATGAACTACAAAAAACAATCAAATTCTTTCCTGCGAGTCTCCAATACCCCTGTTGACTCGATCACTCATTTGCAGATGAACTCCTTAGTCTTGTAACCCCAAAGATTTTTTTATATAAAAAACAAACTTGTTTATGTCATTAATAATCCGTTAGTTACGGATACGACCTTTCACCTCTATTCTCTAATTCCTCTACCTATTCTACAAAACGACAAGACGTACCTTTTTATCCAACCGTCAACCAAATATCTCGCTATGTCGACCACAGAAATCCAATATGCAGCCTTAGACGATTTACTAGTTGTAAAGCTACGTCCGAAAAGTCATACATATACAAATTGATAAAATCAATTTTTATGAGTCATGTAAAAAGTACGTGTGAAACACAACTGTTATTTTCTAATATCCGTATCCCAGAGTCATGCGATATACGCATCACCCAAATCACTAATGAAATGTGGTATAAGCTACGGAACAAAAACCAATGGGCATTTGTCTTACCGAAAAAGAGTGACGTAACTATTGCTTGTGAAAAATCCTCCCATCCGCGTAATACTATATTATCAGGCACGGGCATTTTTGAATTAGGTCCTCATCGTAAAGCCTACACACCATCGGCAATTTTAATCGCCAAAAGCTATTTTGAAAGTAACTACTCTTCCATAATTCCACCTTTTAATATTACTAATGACGATTGTTGCATTATAGTACACTTTGTAACGACCTGGCGAGTCAGTCAGTTTTTACTGAGATTAATGTGTATGACACAACTAACAAATTAATATGCGAGTCGCGCCAAAGGCAGCCCAGAGTGAAGAGACTTTACTTCGCGCGTTACCGATAAAGAAAACTCCCTTTCAAATACACATGTATTGGGATTCGGCAAGTAATGGAGAAAACTTCCTTATCGAGGAAAACAAAAACGGTGAAAATAGGAAAATTTCATAAAGTTTTTCTTACTTTATGTGATCGGGTGACTTTGTTGAAAATGTGGATTACAGATGTCAGGGTCAGCCAGTTGTTTGAGAATGTCGTCAAATAAAATTGGTAGAGGATTCTGTGAATTGAGGATCGACTTAGCTATCCCCAGATATTAATCTGCTTCCTCCAAAGGTATTGGTTTGGTAGCAAGCGGAGTAGATTCCGTGTTCAATGGTTCTTCTTGAGAAGTTGTGAAGATAGAGGGGTGGTCGAACGTGGTTAAGGGCGTTGCGGGTTGAATTACTACGTTGAATAACTAAAGATTTATCTGCGTAATCGTGTGATGGTTTTTTAGTCAGGTCTAGTGGGTATGAAGGTTCGACAGGAATCAGTGCCGTTTCTAGCCGGGGTTCAACGGGTGCATAGCACCCGGGCGGTCGCAGCACCGATTTTTTTTTTTCGCTTGTCGTAAGAAAAAAACCGATGGGTTGGACGAATTGCATCTCGCGAGGCACTACGAAACCGCTCTGTAGCGCTACAGACTTACTATACAACTACAGAGCGATTTCAGAGTCGCTCGCGAGATGCAACGTTATTCATCTAAGCCATTGAAATGATTACGTTGTAGATACGGACGCAGATGAAATGGTGAGCAGTGAATTGCTTTGCCATTTGCGCGAGTGACCTAGCAGTTCTGCATTGCCTCCAGGGATGGCACCAATCTAATAGCTAATTTCGATCATGCCCCTACTCTTAACGTGATATATTATATTCATTTATAATTTAAGATTTTCTTGTGAAAATACAAGTATGACGGCATGTGGCGGGGGGGGGGGGGGGGGGGGGGGGGGCGGCGATGAATTCTGCTGAACCCGGGCGGTTATCTGCGTAGAAACGGCGCTGACAGGAATTGGAAGAGGTGGGGAAGGTGATCTTGGGTGCAAAGGGAGGATTTGAGGGATAAGTTTCACACTCAATGTATGTGGTTGAACAAAAGGGGGAATTTCGGTCACTAATCGCGTAATCCCCGTTTGAGGTGATGCTGGGAGAGGTTTTGGAATTAGGGTTAAAGGTGCGTCGTTTGGTTGATTATTCAATTTAAGGTTGGGAAATGATTCTTTGGTATATTGAACTAATTCAATAAGAATTTGCGAAACGTTTTTAAGACCTTGAAGGAGTTGACTTAATATTTTCCTTCCTTCCACGGGTATTTTGATTGCCTTAGGTTTCTTAATAATGGCTTCTCGAGTTACTGGCGCTCCTCTTGGCATTAGGAGGCTTAATTATGGATAGGTAATAGGAAAAATAAGGACTCACTTCAGGTGGCAACTTAAGGTGTGACCAAGGATATTCTCTACGGTGCTTACCCCGTGACCAAAGATATTGTCTCTAGGTGTCAAGGCTGAAGGAGGTTTTGGAATATGGTTGTTGAAATTATTAATGGTGTTGGGTAATTGAATTAATATAGAGGAGTTTGGAAGTGAGAGGAAAATAAGGACTTACCTTAGGTGACAACTTGAGGTGTGACCAAGGATATTCTTCTCGGTGCTTACCCCGTGATCGGAGATATTGTCTCTAGGTGTCAAGTCTGAAGGAAGTTTTGGAATATGGTTGATGAAGTTATTAATGATGTTGGGTAATTAAATAGAAAAATCGGGAAAAATCGGAAAAGTAAGGACTCACTTCAGGTGACAACTTAAGGTGTGACCAAGGATATTCTCCCCGGTGTTCACCCCGTGACCAGAGATATTGTCTCTACGTGTCAAGGCTGAAGGAGGTTGTATAGGGAGTTAAACGACTCGTTCTTTATTATTTAGAATTGTTTTATTTCGCTTCTACTGAGTTACACTTTAGAATAAAATATGTTCTTTAAAATACGAATGTATTTGACCAAGAAAATTCAGAAATGCGTGACGATTTATTACTGGGTTGAGTATTACTGAATAAATCAAGTAAAAGATTTTGTGTCTAATTTTTCATGAGACACGTGTTCCTGCGTTTTGGCAAAAAATGATGCTTACCTCTGTTGGGCCATTTTGAAATTTTCATGAAAATAAGGTTTTTCCAAGAATAAAAAATCCATGTTTTTTTCAAATTGCCGCCATTGCGTCAACAATCATCCAATCACAAAGATTTTTCTCTGAAAATGTGTGCAATTTCATAAGCTTTGAATTTGTTTTTGGCAAATTGTGATTGAGTGCAAGGTTTGTGAGATAGAGGAGGAAAACTGAAGGAAGTGCATTTTAGGAAAACTTGATTTTCTCAAAAACACCATCTCCGATTTTCGCGACAATTTTATATGTTTTTCCGCACCCAAGAAGCCATTTTTCTGCCAGATGGCAACATGCAATTTTTTCAATACGTGAGTTACAGCCTCGCGATGATTTGCGATTTATTTACGTTCTAGCGTTATATGGGTAACGTTCAAATTTGAATGTAGTTGTCAACGATCATTCCAATCTTGAAGTTCCCGAAATCATGAATTAGAATGCATACATGGAAGATAAAAATTAAAATATACGTATGTAAAAATGGCATGTTGCCACTTGGCAGAGAGATGGCGTTTTAGGTGCTGAAAAACATATAAAATTTTCGCGAAAATCGAAGATGGTTTTTTTGAGAAAAACAATTTTTCCTCAAAATGACTATCTTCAGTTTTCCTCCCCCATCTCAAAAACCTTGCACTTAATCACAATTTGCCAAAACCGAACTTAAAGCTTATAAAATCACACACATTTTCAAAAAAAAAAATCGTTGCGATTGGATGATTACTGACGAAATGGCGGCAATTTGAAAAAAAACATGGATTTTTTATTCTTGCAAAAAACCTATTTTCATGAAAATTTCAAAATGGCCCAACGGAGGTAAAACATCGTTTTTCGTGTGTGTAATTTTCTCGAGAGTGAGCTGCGGCTGAAAGTTTCACGATGTATGCTACTTGGAGCTGGGCAGATCGCACATGACTCGTCGAAACCATCGTCCGGTAAGTTATCATCATAACGGATTTGAATCGGAGTTACTTGACTGTAATATATTGTAACGTATCAGGCGTTATGCCTGCTACGAATACATGAGACTACCGCGCAGCACCCCGCACGCATAACAACTGACGTCACAAAGCGCTATATAATGAGCTGTGCTGCTCATCAAAGCAGCGCAGTCCAGGTATAGCACCGGAGCGACTCACAACCTTTATTAGCCAGTATCTGACAGGCATAGAGCCCGGATATTTATTGGAGTCACTAGTAAAACGGAGTCGCCTAAAGCAGGGACTTACGTATCGAGTCAATATTCTTTCATTTACTTCATTTAAATTTCAATTTCAATTATTACCAATATACACCATCCTTTATTCAGTATAATAGAAATATAACGATAAAATCGTGGCTTAGCCGAATGGACATAACGCTCTTATAAATTAAGGTTAGAATAACGTAAACTCCTCTATGTAAGATATATTTTTTGTATTATTTTCTTTTGTAATTCAGTCATAGAATTCTTAGATTAAATCTATTATTTAATGTCTTGTTAAAATCTGTTTCTGAACTCTTTCTTTTTCCGATCACACTAACATACCATAGCTAATATACAGCTTCGGTCAGGCAAACGCTGCCCAGATCAGATGCCTGCTTTGGTGCATTAGCTGCATCCAAGTCAGGGTACTGTCTCGGTAAGATAACGCCGACCCAAGTCTGATACAGCCTTGGTGCGGATCACCGCATCCAGGTCTGAGGGAGGCAGCTACGGCGCGATTCGCTCCGCCCTAGTTTGTATTAGGTACTAACGTTGCAAAATTTCAAGGAGTCCTGATAAACAATTCTTGACAAAGAACTCACAAGTAACTCCCGGCTCGCGTCACCTTCAGTGCCGCGATCCGTATCATCCCCAAAAAGTTACAATATAATACCCAATACAATTGTGGGCTCTTTCTTACAGATGGTGGTATCACTGAACAAAACGAGATGGAATTTAGTGCGAAGCAGTTTTGTTATTGCAGAGAATATCAGTTGTACTTACATGCACTAGATACGGTCAATGCAAGCAACAATATTGTTACTTACGTGTATCGACTCGACAAAATTACATGTTCAAAACGCAGTTCAGTGCGTCTATTGTAGGGCATCATACCTACATTTGTGTCGCATATGTGTGTGTAGATATTGTAACGTCGGTGTCAGAGATTCACCGCCGCACCCTACGGCGTTCCTCAAATAAAATAACGAATTTACAAAATAAATGTCCTAGCGGTATTGTTTGTTGGGCGCCAGACGCTACTGCGTCAGTCACAGATAACTACGATAATTCGGACTAAAAAGATACAGAGAAGTTTACGGAACGACGGCCTTAAAGCTCACGGTTAGCTCAGATATGCAGCGATAATGGTAGAGTGGGTAGGTTCGCCTTCTAATTACTAAAATAAAGTTTGGTACACCAGATAAATCCTTCAAGGGAATCCACGATCCCGTATATTGATCAAAATTCGGCGTTAACAATAGTTAGCGGTAACAAGAAAACTTTCTAGAACCAAAATAATATGATCGGAAGAAGCTACTAAAAATAATATAATAGAGACGGTATATTATGTGATTTGACTTGGGATAAATTCGAATTTACAAAGGAAAGAATATAATTTAACTACGCCTGATTTTCGACGCAGCGATGGCAAAAAACAATAACACGCCGGTCGGCTAGCGAGCGCCTTGGAAGCGATACAAAGCAAGCTATTATACTACGTTTTAGACTGCGTATCACCGAGCGATACGATACTCTGGCAAATTTTCTAACACGGCGGCACGCTAGCGATATTAATTATAATATAGGCGATAATACTTTAACAACTGAATTGACTAACTTTATCAGATAACAGACTGGATTCAAATGCGCAGAAATAGTTTATAATCAGGGGTTCGCAATATACAGAACTATTAAGTATCTCGGATAACGATAGATTCAACGATATACAGCGGGATTCGGATCAAAGAAATTACTTATTAACTAACTTAGCCTATGACATCTACGTTCAGCCAACCCTCGGGGAGTTGGAAATTAATTAGCGACACACCATGCACAATAATATAATACAGACTACAAAAATAGATCAAGAGACTAAATACAGAAAATAGATAGAGAAAATAGATTAATGAAGCGGTAAAGTAAGTAAGCAGCCAGATATCAAACAATAAGCATCGGAAGTATTCAGAATAGATAGATCTACTAAGGTAGGCAGAGAAAATAGCTACAGTCAGTCACGAAGTCCTTTTACTGAATTTCCTCAAAGAAAATGAACTAATCACGTGGCCCGTGGGCTACACGCTACACAAAGATTCGATAAAGCGGAAAATTCAGCGAGACCTCGTGGCTTTACAAAGATGTAGAGCATAGAGACCTTACCTTACGAAAGATGTGGGTTCTTCACACACTCACTTAACTTTTACTCTACTCAGCGGAAACTAGATAACAATAAAACTTAACAATGAAAAACTTAACAATGATACTAAGCAAATGGCGAAAACTTAACCGCGATAACAATACGATTGCTTCGAAAGAGCGATACGAGGCACGTCTGTTCTCAATGCTAATTGAACGTAGAAGTGACGAGTTCTTGCAGGATTTCGGTGGTCTCCTCGCTGCTCCTTACGCCTAGGGGGTGGGGAACCTATGAGGTACTTCTCATTAGTTGATTGGTTCCCTTAACCGACGACTTCGTAGCAACAGCTCGTCAGCCGTTGTCTACGAAGCGTCATCTTGTTGCCGGCCATCAGGCGTAGGGCTCCGCGCTTCTCAGCGGTAACTCAGCTTTTCCTCGAAGCTGGGGTTGCGAGATGACGTGGAGGAAGGTGTGACCTTGGCTCTTACGTAGCGGTACCGTCCTTGCGTTACTAATCTCGTCGGATTAGGCTCTACAGCGGCAGACTCACCCGAAGTCGACCTCGCTGCAGCCTCCTGACAGGATCTAGATGCCCCTGGACCGGATCTGCACCTCTGTTGATCTGCCAGGAGCACGCGGGACGCAATTCTCGCCCACTCTCACGTGGCTCATCCTTCGGCGATAACGTTACGCCACGAGTCTTTCCTGGACCAAACGTGGCGTCGGTAATATTAACAGGAGCGGTAGATGGAAGCTGGTGCGTTGACGGGAGGTTGCGGCGTCGTGACGTACAACCCTGTACGCCGTCGTTGCAGGCCAGATGCTCGGCAGTAAGCGACATCAGCTGACAGGGAGCCGTATGCAGGCCCTGTTCACTCTCAGCGGCATCTTCGTCCAAGGTCAACAACCTTCCCTCCAGATGATGTGGTACTACCCTCGGTACTTTCTAAGGTACAGGTCCCGGGCTGCGTACCGTGGAGGCCTCAGTGGCGATAGTCGTAGTCATCTCAGCAGCGGAAGTTCTCGGAGCGGAGGTTCTCGAAGCGGAAGTCTTGATCTAAATCGTCCTCTCTCTCTCTCTCTCTCTCTCTCGCCGTACATTAACAAAAAAACACATCAAATTAGTCTAATTCTAATATCCCTTAACTAGGTGTGTCGCTATTATCCCGAGGTTGAGACGTGCTCTACCTCTCTCTCGCGGTATAGATAGCTAAAAGGACTCGCCGGAAGGGCTACTGTGACGGCAGAAAATCTGCAACGTCACAATATATAGATATAGTACAACGTAGAGTAATGATGATGATGATGATGATGATGATGCCGACGACGACGACGACGATGATAATACGTAAAATGAATATACTATACCACAAACAGATCGAGACTGTATCCAAAGGGCGCGAGAAATCAAGAGTGGTGAAGAAACAACTATACATTAAGCCTACACTGAAGCATATACTATACTAAACCGTTTTGTATAATATCACAGTACGTCACATGAGTTGCTGTATATCCAATCAACCAACCAACCACGAATTTCAATCGCGGTAGTTGCTGCACATCCAAAATTTAGTTTTCGGTGGAAGCTTCAGAGAAACACATGGCAGATGATACCACATCAGGCAATAGTGGCATCTTATGGTGACCTTATCGTCAAAGTTGCTTTTATTAAGTCCCAAATTATCATCGATGATGGTGTTCTCCAAATCTATCATGCAGCGACCACATTCCCATTGAGGGTTTTGTCTTTTTGCTGCCAAAACCCCCCTAACAATATTCCACCCGTCTTGCAAGAAAAACCGTTCAATAAACTTTATGTTAATGTCGTCGTCCAGTACAGCATATGTCACCTGATCGAACCTCGCTTCTACCTCTGATTCATCAATAATCGTGCCTGGTATGGCAGCTTCGACAATTGCATCGTCTACGAACCACCGCAACATGATACCGACCTTTTGTGATTCCCTCAGTTCACCGAAGGGAAGCTTTTTGAGATATGTACCTTTTGGAGCTCTTTTCGGCAAACCGATAATGGTTTTTTCGGCGCCCTTAGGTCGTCCCTTTCACTTTTGAGCAGGAGGCACGACAATTTCATTCAAGTCTTTTTTTTCCTGTGACATTGGTTTTTTTTTCGGACGAAGAAATCATTTGATCGTTGTTTTCCGACACCGGCACCTTCTTGCGTGAGCCCATATTTGGAGCCGTAGAGGTACTTGGTTCGTAAGGATCTTCATCAAGACGTAGTGGTTCCGGAAAATCACGCTCGCTCTCACCACCGCTGGTCTCCTATCGCTGTTCTGCTTCACCATCAGGTCCAGTAACGTACACCTCGCGGTTCTCCTGCCATGCCTTTTTAATATCAGCCGTACTTGCATGCGCTGCATGAATAAGCGCCCTGTCGCTTCCGCAGCCAGACTGGCAATTTCTTTTCCGACGACTGCAGCTTTTCGATATTTTTCATGCTGCGACAAAATTCGCTTGCTTACAGCAGCTGCAGATGTTATTGTGTAATCAGGTACAGTGTCTGGTGGTTCTGTGCCGGTGTCCGTATCAAATACCCTCTGATGTTTATAATACCAATCGTGGGTCCATCAGCGCTTATCGCAAATCGTGTCAACCCTGGAAGAAACTGTACTTTTCGAATGAGGTATTTAAAAATTTTATGTCATATCTTTTATCGTTAGATTTATTTTTTCGTTCGAAAAGTGACTTTGATAATTACAACGAATCTTCGCGTTTTCGACCCTCCACAATTCGAAACACCGGATTTTAGAAACATGTCCGTCTGTCTGTCCGACAACTCGCGCGATGATCTCGCAAACGACTTGATGAAAAAATCTGAAATTTAGAGGAACTTACATCCGAATGAAGGGAATGAAAAATCGCGATATCCTATCAAATTCAAACGTTTGCTTCTACCAGAAAAAAAAACATTGTCTTTTACGTCTTTCTCGTCTTTACCGCGCTCGCTGCGTTAACTCAAAGTATAGCGCGCCAGAATATTACTATCGGGTTTCCGCATAAAGCGCAAACAAAAATCGCACAGCGCGTAGCCTGTTTTGGCGATAACTTTGTTTGTGAGTAGCTGCATAGAAAACGGGTGATAAAACATCGAAACCGGCTTTGAAAAGTGTTACATATTCATAATTGTGATTGTGTCTTTGATATTTCTAAGATGGAAGATTGTCGTGCACAAAGTTGTAGGTATATAACAAATTCTTTGTTCCTATTCCTGCGTTCTATTTCATTTTAATTGTTGCCAAGAAGACATCAGATTACTGTCAGCACGTAAAGTTGAGATTCATCACTTCAGGGGGTCAATCGCTTCGTGCGAAATATTATTAGAACAAAATTTGAACAAGTTTTAGGAAACTTGAAGTCTTGTGCGTTGGATAATTCATCGGCGATCATCTAGAAAAAATCGCATCGATAGCTGAGACTGTCTGAAGGTTGAAAACCATGGTTTTCTGATATTCCAACGTCGCGGGTACAGTTTGTGTCGTCGCTATTGGCTGAAAAAAGTGTAAAAATACCTAAAAAAATCTAGAGATTTTCCCTTGAAATTAATGAACTAGTGCCGTTTTCAAAGTTGACTAATAATAGAAAAGACACGGCCGCTGCGTGAAATGAAGCGTAGATTAGCGATTTCAGAAAAGGCTCAAGTTACACAAAATATTATTCATATTATGTATAAACCAACAATAGCTTAAAATTTCCAGAAAGTTGAGTCCTATCTAACCTTGGTAACAATTATGAAATTCATAATTTTCAAATGAGATTTCAAGTACTTCGAAAATAATATGCGAATGCAAATACCGAGTATAATCTTTAATTATTTTCTCTAAACATATTACAATTAAGTTAGTCCACACCTCATGAAATAACTTCAGTCGCTAAATGTTGAGACATTTCAGCGGATTTAGACATTGACGATCCGTCAGCATCCGCTAGGTTGGAGGACGATGAAGGCGATCTTCCTGGAGATTACAATCTCAAAATGGGAGAAAGTTTCGAATCAATCGAAGCTTTTGAACAACGGCTGCGCAAAGTTCAGGACGAAACGTTCTGTACATATTACCGGCGTGATGCTGTTACTATAGCACAATTCCGGGAGAGGGGTGTTAAATAGCACATTTCGGAAAATCTCATATATTATATGCTCATGAACTGCTGCATACATGGAGGCAAAAATTCAAGACGTTAGCAACAGGGCAACGGTCTTCAGCGTAAGTGTTGGCAGAAGGGTTAGCTTTGCTGGTATCGACATTTGTCCGGTTTCGAATAAATTGCCATGATAATTTTGTTGCCACAACAAGTCATAATCAATGGCCTTATGAATACATTTTATCGCAGATACGATCATGATATGATATATGAATACCTTCTATCGGATACGAGAATATACATATTATTATACGTAAATGATTCATTGGATTCAATTTAATGTGCCCATTTACAGAACTTTTCAAAAGCAATGTGACGCTTCATTCAAACTGAGGCTAAGCGAAAATGGTAACGCATTGGTTATTTCAAGTGCGAACTTTCAGCACAATCATCAATGCTCAGAGGTAATATTGTACACGGTTTTACACCTATGTTCGTTTGTTAATGCTTCATATAACATAAAAAAATGTAATGCTATACATTTTGCAGAACCTGTTGTAACGAGGCAAATTGGTTGCCTCGTAATGGAACAATCGACTCCTCCTCAGACGAAAGTGACCCCGCGAAAAATACATAAAAAATCGAACCAAGAAGTCCGAAGCTCAAGTTCCGAAGGTCCCTGATTGTAATCCCGATCCTGTATAATAATTCTCTGTTCCGTTCCTTTGTAATATCGCATGTGCCGCCTCGACCGGATCTACGAGGGAGCTCACCCCTCAATCCCACCACACCTGACAGATCACCCGGAGGTTTCAGAGTCAGTAGCCGGGGATATCGAGATCATCGTATCCAGAGTTATGTCTGGAAGAGCGCTGCATATTGTCGTCCTATCACCAAGGGTAGCCTTGTTCCCTCCCCACCTATCCCATACCGGCCTTGTCCCCCGGTCCAGATACCGAAACCTCCGCCTTCCAGGGTATCGCGAAACCTGAGATGCCATCTAACAACCCCCCGGCGAAAGCTCAGAGTGCCAAACGGCCCTGTCAGGCCCGCCACCTCGTCGAAGAATCCGGAAGGAAACAACTGCACACTAATTGATGCATCTGATGCACTCTTGTTTCCACCTCCCCCTTATTTAAATTTGGGTAGCAACAGGCGGAAACACGCCACTTCTGGTTCGGATATCGTAACAGAGAGAGCGTGAATTTTTTTGTGATGAATTTTCCATTCCTAGAGAACTTTTGTGTTTAATTTCCGATTTTCCTAACCTTTTTGTCTTTATTTTATCTTTCATAAAGTTATTTGTTTTGTGTGTGTTTATTTCTTTGATTTGTTCGTTTTGTTCTATTTTATTTTTATTTTAATTATTATTTGTGTTTGTGTCGTCGAGCCTTTGAGATTAAGGTAAGCTTCCAACTTTAAACGACTTTCCGATTGTACCCAAATTGAATTGCAGGAAGCCAGATTTCCTTAAAATCTTATCGAATTGTTGGGCTTTGGTTTGATTGTACGCTGAAAATCTGTAAAGGCCCGAATATTACTGTATTCGTACCGATATATCGTTAACCGATTTTTCAAGAAAGTTTCCGTGGCTCAGAGTATCGCGTCGTTTGATCCCTGAATTATTCCCTTGTGTTTTGTCTAGTGTTATTTCTTGTCCCGTTACCAAGCCACGTGTTTCTGGAAAGATCGACTACCGTTATTTGATCAGATTCTCCCCCAAACTTGTGTGGATTCCCCCTATCCGTACTAAATATTTCTTAGAAATCCTTCGAGAACTTGAATTGGTTTATTTAAGATGGTGGAATATCATTATTTGTAGTTTTGATAATAATTGGATTATTAATTATAGCGTGGGTTGCATGGCGTGCCTTGTATAGATGCATTCGGTAATATCCGTGTAACTTCGTACGGGTTCGTTCCCGAAGCCTTGCATCTTTCGATGTATCCACCCTACGTTATCGACCCGACTAATTGATTTTCAATAGTTCTCAAAATATTGACACTAGCTCCCCCAACTCCCCTATGTTATCGACCTAGTCTTGTATCTTTTTCGTTATATCTTGTGATTAATGTCTGTTGTACCCCATGGTAGTTCTTTTCTTTGTTTTGTAAATTGTTCTGTATTACCTTACGTGTTACCGTCTTTTGTATGACCTACATTATTAATAGCCTATCAGCTGATCCCGATCTCTGTCATTGATTCCCTTGTCTTCTTGTTTAATGATTTTCAACGGCAGATTTCATTTCTCTAATTGACTGTTTATTGGCTTATTTTTTTTGTAGTAGTAGGGGAGACCGGGGCAAGTTGGAGGCCTTAAGCTTCGGATGCGTTTTTTTAATGAATCGTAAGTGAAATTCGAAATATTTCGGTATTTTCCTAAACTATAGGATGTTAGCTATCAGAAAAAAAATTGACATTGAATTCGGTTAATTCCAAACTGTGTAATTTCATTTTTTCCAAAATGTTGCAAACTCGTCAACTTGCCCCGACCATGGGGCAAGATGACGATTCTATCGAGGCAAGTTGGCGAATGCTAGATTTCGGTTCAATGATCATAGAAAAATGTTGTTTTTGTCTGAAAATACTTTATTTTATTTAAATCCAGAAAGGATATACATTATACACATACGGTAACATTTGTTTATATTTAGGTTTTTTTTTGTACTTATGAAGGTATGTTTGTACTGATATAGGTATAGTTGTACTGATAATGAGAATTGAATATAGGTATGATGTACTGATAATTAACAGTGGTCGCACACGAACTGAGCGGCTCCTTCGACATTAGAACATGCCTCATGCCACCATTGTTCGCAAACTTGGCGTTGAATCCAGTCTTCAGTTGGTGGATCTTTGTACTGTTCCTGACACGCTGGGCAGAAAATATCAGGATCATCATTCGATGCTGATTTTTTATTTTCGTCTTGCTTGGTAACTCGTTTTCTCTTCACACTTTTGTTCTTCAATCTTTCTTGTTTACGTTTCTCTGCATTGAGCTTTTAGACCTGTATAGCGATTCTGGATCTTTCGTGTTACATAGCACCCGACCTCTACTTAGCGCGTAGGTCACCGGCGATAGCACGCTCCGACATATTACAAATCGCGCCGGTTGCTAAGTAACGACATAACAATAATAAGAACAAGTCCTGTTACGAGGCTCGACACTGCTTCAGCCAACCCTGACGACTTTTTCGCAAGGTTGTCACTAGGTAAAAAAACTGTTAGGATATCGTTTATCGACGTATTAACCGCGTATGGTTACTTGAAGAATACCGTATTTTGGCGCCCTTTTGCAGACCGTCTTGCACCGGTATTGTTTCCGTATGAACGTGAGCTTTCATACGGTATGGACACCTTACCATACCCACAAATTTCCTGGTTTCTTCCAAAAATTAGGTATGACCGTGGTATGTGTATCGTAGCTAGATGGATTCAGTACCGCATTCAGACCATATCCACACCGTATTTTAGTAGCACTCACACTGCATCAATACCGCATTCTAACAGCATTCATACGGTTGAGAAAAAAAAATTAAAAAAAAAAAAAATGGGAAACCCGAGAACGGCGACGCCTCGGCGGAGGAAGACATGTATAGAATGTCATTTGAAAATCATGCTGTCCCGCATATTTCAACCGATGCAGGGATAGCATGATTTTTAAATGAAATTCCATATATGTCTTCGCACGAAAGCGTCGCTCTTTTCTGAGCAAGACATATCGGACTATTCTCTGTATATTGGATTTATTAACGAGAGAAAACTACAATAATTCACTAACTTTACATGAAGAGACATATAACATTGCAAGCATAATTTTCATATTTATGTCGTCAACTACGAAAATATTAATCGGAGCAAGAAGTACATAATAGTATACTGAACAGAAAATACGTATACTATAGTATACTTCAGGTAATTCCCGTAATTGTTGCCTAATTCATTGTCATAATATTAAATCGTACATCAAGTGAGCGAAAGAGGGGATTCTAGTGGTAGGCTTCAAGGATGCGACGAAAAAAACAGACGGGGTCCAGGGGCGAGCCACATTTTCCTTCTCGAAATCTGGAATCTTGTACTCATACGCCAGCGGTACTTTGTTCCGGTCCTTCCCTCGTCGATCGTTCGTATTACATGCTCCGTCTTTCGGTGAAGTACGCCCCCGTAGCGAAGCAGTATCGCCTGAGGCGGCCTTGACAATTCAGCAGCCGTATACTCGGTGCGTTTGCAGTCCATTCGCGTTACCGCATCATCCGTGGTACCTGAACAATTTCAATAAACGATTTTAATGAATTTTCATTATTATCAACCTTTAATACCATTAATAGCAAATGGCGTACGTATGTTAATGCTAACCTCCGATCATTACAATAGTAGCACGACACCGGACGGATCCGCGTACAATACATTATCTTCCGACGGCGTTCTCTCTTGTGAAATGGCATCTGGATGAGACTGGAACGAGCTCGGTACTTCTACGCTTCCTCCCGGTATCGCCGCATGTCCCGTTGTATCGCACGTTCGCGCACTCCTTTGATGGTAGTCATCTACCTGAAAATTATCAACATGCGAATATGGCGGTACACGGTGCCGAGTGTATACTACATTTGTTGGATTCTGACACATATGAAGTTGCACCCAAATTCGTCCGTCTTCTCTTTTGCTAGTATAAGTATAGGGAAAAAGAGAACAAAAGAATTGGGCGCATGCAACTTCATATATGTCATAATCAAACACACCTAGTGTACATACCTACTATATTCTAGGTTATGCCTCAAAATTTTCATCGCATTTCAACGCGGGTATATCAAGGTATTGTACAACAGCTCTACGTAGTTCATACCTGAACGCTACATACACACGAGAGTTGAGGAAGTTAAGCAATTTTCGTAACGACTGATTTCAACAGAGAGCTCGTAATTATGGCGGCGCGACAGCATAACGGTTTCAACGTCCAACCGTTCTACTATTTATATCTTCATACATATTAATCGTATCACATACTTACCTCGCATTTGCTTCCTCCTTCAGGTTCCGATTAATCCTTCGGCTTCGTCCTTTGTCGTCTCTTCCATAAGAGGCGTAATCACGGAATTTGTAACAATTTTCACGTAGTAGGATCACTTCTTTGTTCGCCAGTAGCCCAGCAGTCTCACCTCATACGCGTCCACCGCGGCCATATGCAATGGAGTCGAATCGAATATTCCAGTCTATTCCGTTGCTACACAGGCGTGACGTATATATCTAACTACTTTTCTTGTGTATCCATATATCTATTTATCGAACTTGTGACTGCCACCAAGGCGGTGAGTGTCGCCAACATAGTTGCACCGCGTGATTCACACTACCTCATTAATTGTCATCGAAAAATTACAGTTTATTGTTTTCAATAACCACTCATCCTGGGCAAGCGACTGGCTCAAGAACAAGAGATTTCAATTAAAGACAGCGAGTCGGAAGTGAGGAGCGACTTGTGCGACGGAACGAATGTCTGCATGTTAAGTGTACACCAAGCGTGTTTGATTTTGACCGATATGAAGTCGGCACCACAGTCTTCTGTCCTTTTCTATCCTTCATGGCTACATAGGAAAAGAAAGAGACAGAAGACAGTGGGGCCAACTTCATATCGGTCATAATCAAACACGCCAAGCGTACAAGTTAGAAACTTCCCTTCGGACTTCGTAAGTTCAGAGTCATTTAGTTTCTAAAGTCGTGCGACATCGCGCTTCCCTTCGTACTTATTACGTTTCACTTACTTTAGAGTTTGTAAAGTCGTGTATACGACTTCGCGCTTCCCTTCGTACTTCGTACGTTCCTAACTATTTATAGTTTGTAAAATCGTGTATGCGATATCACGATTCCCTTCGTACGCTTCGTACGTTTAATATTGTCAATTAATATACAATGCAAAATAAATTATTTTCATACTGATATGCGATTGTCTTTGGAATTCGTTTATTGTACCGGAATCCCAATCCACCAAATGTACCTAAAATATTTCCAATTTCTTTAAAAAAAATTTTATCAGACGAATATCTCAAATTGTCAACAATCATTCCGACACAGTTCTTGTGGATTTCGTTATAAAATTCGTATAATGAGATAAAACAAAAAAGTATACATACCGTATTATCGAAAACCATACCGTATGGGAACGGTCCAAATACGGTCGAAAGACGTTCTGCATACTGCAGTCTAACCGTTTGCAAAAGGTATTTCATTGGTAGTTTGATTGAGGGGCATTCGGTTTGCAGACCCTCTACCAACTGTTCGGATACGGTATGCCAAGGAGCGCCAAAATACTGTATTGAGAAGGTACAAGCCCCGTTTTCAGACGGTACTGCCACGCTGATAATACCAATACCACGAGAATACACGCAAAATACGGTCGAAAACTGTTAAAATACGTTTCGAAAAAGCCGTCAGGGAATGAGCACGCTCGTGGTATGGTTTCGTACTTTTTCAAATAATTTGTCGCGTTCCTTTTTAGGATATGCCAACAAGTAATTCAGTGAAATTGACAGTTTAAAATGACTAAACCAAGGTAATTATAGATCTTTTATTCTTACTTTTTATTCCAGTGTTTTATAAGTACCACGTGTTATTCACATATTCATTTACCAATGTAAATTGTTTAATATTTTTATAAAAATGTCGAATAATGGCTTATACCTAATCAACGTCAATTATGAACACAGAAATATACAATATTAGCACTCATTTCCACACCTATCCTATTAAAATAACAGAATTTGTGTATCTAAATGAACAACGTGTACTTTTATTCCATCGATTTCGCATAGTGCTCCTGTATGTTTATTTATTTATTTTTTTTTATGAATAAATTATAATTTTTTTCTTAATAATCAATTTATACCGATATCGCCAAAATTAATCACGATAAAAAAAGATACTTCGGATAAAACTTGTAGGATTCCGAGGGGGTAATAGCATGGTGTAACAATATTTCTTGTAGATGAAGACGCCAAGGCCAGTAGAGAATCAACTTATTTTTTTTTTAATTAAAATTTTTTTTTATCGCTTAATTTTATTTCCTCTAAAATATAAAACTGCTTTTTTATGAACCATTTTTTGTGATAAACCAATTTCTTATAATATTCAGCTAAATAACTAAAGATTTGTGAAGTCTTATTAACTTTTTATCATCAAAATATCTTTTTTTCATAACAATTCTAACAGATATAAAGTGCGTAATTTTATTCAAAAATTCTTGAAGGATATTCTTTGTTATTTTTTTTTTAACAATCTTTTATTTTTGAACGCAATTAAATAAACGGCAATAAAAAGCTATATTTGAAAACTCCTCCAGTTATTTTTTTAAGTTATTTGCACAAAATTACACACTTTTTGTCTCATGCAATTTTTATTCGTACGCGCTAGTTTGGAGGCTAGTTTAATACGCTACTTAAACTTTGAGAAATACATTTTCTTCGTTTCTAAAATTAATGATAAAAAATAATCAAAAATTCGTTCATACAATAGTTGAAGTATGTTATCAATCATATTTAAAAAAAAAAATTAATGTTCTGCGATTAAAATGCATGCGCAATGAATTCCTAACAGCGGTGCGAAGAGAATCTTCTTTTAAAGGTTCATTGTGCATACACTTTCATCACAGAACCTTAATTTTATTCAACAAGTCACATACTCTAACATACTCTAGCGTTCGTATTAATGAGTTTTTGAATAAATTTTTTGAAATTTCTTTTAACATATAAAAAATCGTTTTAATAAAAGTTCTAGTAGCGTCTACCATAAAACATGAACATTGATTAAACATATAATTAACACTGCAAAAAAAAAAAAATTTGACTGAAGAAATTATAACTTATACAACAATTGAGATAACTATTTCACGCGGGGTCATTTTACTGGTGGACGACTGAGGTATGTATAAAATATCAAGTGGCCTTCAATATGCAAGCTTCAGATATTTTTGTACCCTCAGCTAATCCCTTCTGCTACGTCATTCCGTAAATCATAATCTTAAATTTTTTTTTTTTAAATACATCAATGTGCGTATTGTATAATGAACATAAAACGAGTTCGATATCTCAATTATTACAAAAGTTGTAATTAATTTAATCCACCTTTTTTTTTTAATGTAGTTCATGTCGGTGATAGAAATCCGGTTATATAGAGTTGGTACTTTGAATCAGTCCACGATTACCCTACGCTGCTAAATATTAATTGTGGTCCTGTGCAGTCTGAATCCCAAAAATACAATAACAGTATAGGATTCTAACTTTAAGTTACTATTTTTTCAAAAAATGCTACTACTTCATGCACACTTGGTTAATATCACAGGAAATATATCTGCCGTCGCAGAGGTTGTAATTAGGCCATACTTAGACATCGAAGGATTTTAAATAACATTAAATTGGAATATACAAATTTGTAAATTGACATTAATCAAAAGCCCGATGGATGTCTCTACTGCCTTCAATGGCCCAAAGCTTGTCTAATAGTATCGGGCAATGTAATCTAAATCGTAAACAATTTTTGTAAGTAAACTTCCGTGAAGGACAAAGAGGATGTGTTTGTCGGATTGACGCCTCCAGTATAGCGTCAGCTAGTACACTACTTCAGGCTTCCTTCGCAGTGTTCGACATATCGGTTGTGATACACCGCCTGTACATCTTTAACTCAGACGAATCGTAAAGTGATCTAAGTAATGTGTATCGAGCACGGTTTCCATACACAAGGTTTATAGATGCAGAGTACGATTGAGCCTACTCATGGTAAAAGTTTCGTAAGTTATATATAAATGAATAAACATAATTAGGCATGAATTTAAACTGCAGTACACATAAACGAAAAACAACATGTACTACGCACGTTATACTTTAGCTAAATCATAGTAGGATTTAGTTCAATGGTTCGTATGTAAGTATATTTTCCTGTTATATTCAAGCAAGCAACGACAAGGGCATGAAGTCTCAAACTGTTTACAAAATAAGACATACAATTATACATTGTCCAACAATTACACGAACTGTATAATCCGGTGAAATTTGATAGACTTTTATAGGATGGAATATGCAGTAAAAAATAATCTAGTAATGCTACCGATTTTGACGATTCATTAATAGCACGTTCCGACAGAAATAATAAATAATATGTCTTATGTGCGTTATGTACGGAGATTTGCCTTGACATCTGTAATTTATGTAATTGATTTTTGTAACTGTGCCACCCCCTGACAGCTGACCCGTACGCGTACTACAATTGGATGATATCTTTTAATAATTACTCATATACCGATCTATTCCTATAACTACACCCATAAATAGCGTCGTATTAAAAAGTATAAACCGAATAATACAGTTAACAACGTTTGAAAAAAGCGACCGTATCTGTCAAATGTTACAAGCAAAACCTTCAACACGTGTCGACGTTATCATGTGCTACCGGTGCTAACTCTGCTAACACGAGAGGCGGGCACGTGCTACGCCGGGTGCTATCTCTTCAAGAGTTAACGCAAAACAACGTCAAGACGTTATTTAGCGCTAGTGACTGTCTAACTACCACTCAATCTAGTAGGCGCATTTCTTGACATCTCGTTGCGGGGTTCGCGCCAAATAAACGCTTGGCGTCACTTTCTTTGCGTACCTCTTGATACAACCGGTCACGTACTGAAGGCTTTCGATAATTTCACACGATTGAAATCTCTTTAACGTTACAATAATTATATTTATATCGTTATTAAGTACCTAGGATTTATATTTTAATAAATTTACATTAATATTGGTTCAAAGATTGTTATAGGATCAGTTATTATACTAAGGTGTACTTGTATCTTCTTTATAAATTATTATTAATTTTCGTACGTAAGTAGAGTTAGCTTAGGGTATAAGTACATTTTTTAATACAGCATCTACTTGTACGTGTGTGGAACCAATTTCAGAGAAGCTGTTCATTTAGATAAATATTTGCAGAGATCTAAAACGCAAGGTAATTTATCTCTCCGTATACATCCATAAATAAAAAAAAAATATTATTTACGACTTAACATGCAGCGTTCTGCGAGAAAAACCGTTATATTTTGTAGATTGATTATTTTAGTTGATTATTTCCGTAATCAACCTTTTTTTTACATTGAATGAAAATTACACGACTTGTACCGTTTAATATAATTGCTATATTTTTCATGCATGGACTATTTTGTAAACGGTTGAGAGGAACTTTGCGTATAACACCTTGTTGCTTGCGAACCATTTGAGCAAACCTTACGGTACTTTACCCGTAGGTCGGTACACATTACTTGCATAACTTCATGTGAGACTATCAAATTTAGATGGCCATGGGATGGATCGCTGAAGATGTGCTGGAAGACGAAGAGGAAGCGGACGCCGTTGCAGAGCTTCGTTCAAACAGAAGGCGTCTTCGCGATGGGCAAGATCCCTTCGATCTCCCTGAGGTGCAGTTTTGCGAACTGTTTCGCATTTCAAGGCAACTGGCCAGGGATCTTGTAAATGATCTTCGCCCTATTTTATAACGCGAAAGATCGCATGGGCTCTCCGTTGAGTGCCAAGTAAGACGCCTTCCAAACAAACGATTTATATCAAAATTTAATGAATACACAAATTTCTGTTAGAAAAGAAATAAGTACGCTCTTTAGAAACATGCGACGTGTTTGTACGTAATACAGAATTGTGTTCCATAGGTCCTTTGTGCTGTTCGGTTCTACGCCGTCGGCTCATACCAGCGCGCCGTAGGTCAAGATTTCATGGTAGCGATTAGCCAAACTGCGGTGAGTCGTTGCCTGAGATCCGTTAGTGAGGCAATCAACGACCACTTCTTTAGACAGTGGGTCGAATTTCCTGCGACGCCAGTAGAGCGAGCGGCAGCTCGTACGAAGTTTCTACACGCGCCACAGCCTTTTGCTGGAGCGATCGGGGCTATCGATTGCACACACGTGGCAATTCTTGCTCCTCGTGTGCACGAGGAGGCATACGTGAACCACCATGGTTACCATTCACTGAATGTCCAGATGGTTAGTTGAAATTTACCGATGCTTCGATGTATTAAATACTTCTGGCAGCTCTTGATTTTCTACACTTGTGTTTTTAGGTATGTGATCCTGACTTGCACGTCTTGAACGTGAACGCCAGGTTCCCTGGATCACGGCACGACGCCGCCATATGGACGCAGTCACCAATCCGAACTCTGATGGAGTTGTGTTATGGTGATGGTGAACGTGGCACGTGGTTGCTGGGTAAATATTCGTAATAGTAACTAATATTCAATTAACGTATAATCGCTTTAATCTGGGCAGATTAATTGTCACATGTAACAATAGTTAGAGAAGTAACTTATATTGGCACCTCCAATGTCAGCATCAACTTCGGCAAGTGTACACATTCCTTGACTATTGTGTCTATTGAATATTAAACAGGAGACTCCGGCTATCCACTAGAGCCGTGGCTTATGACGCCGATCGTACATGCACGAGAGGGTACTCCAGAGTTTGCGTACACCGCAGCTCATTGTAAAGCACGGTCCGTAATCGAACGCTGTTTTGGAGTAATGAAGGCAGTTTGGAGATGCTTGTCGCAGGTTAGATCCGTGATTGTTTGTTAATGATTAGTAGCAAGTTGCTGCACTCTTGTTGTTTCATTAAGAGAATTAAAATAGAATAATTGATCATCTATGTTGCAACCTTGCATGACAGATGCTGTTTTTTCACATGTAACAGCAACGTGCCCTCATGTATGAGCCAGAAACTGCTGCAAAGATAGTGAACGCATGTGTAACATTGCACAATATGCGGCTGCACTATCGCATTGCGGATCAGGTGGACGACGTTCCGGAGGACGATGCTGCTCCTGCCGGACCTCATGCTCCAGGTCCTGAAGGCGCGGAACCTTTGGAAGCGAGGGAACGTCTTGTTGAAGGTCGACGTATTCGGGATGAACTTGTTCAAAACCGATTTGCCGGCTAATTCATGGCAAAGGATACTTATTTTTTTATTTAAATAAGAAGGATTGAAGATAAGTACTCAATGTCAATATTTTGTATGTTAGTCATGTTAAGGTTTAACTTATCAATAATTATTTGCATTGCCATTCAATGTGTCATAGAATCAACAAAATTGTAATTTCCAACAGAATAATTTTAATTTTATCATATTCAGCAGTTCGAGTGGCATTGTATACCATTGAAGGCTGGAAGTTGCAAGAGGGCTTCGAGTTCGGCAATAAATAAAGATATGTATCAATTTTTCAAATTATTTTATTCAAACAGTTCAAATTATATTGTTGTGTCAACACCATCTCTGAAAGTTCAATTTTAAAGCGCTGTGTGTCGTGGCGAAAGTGTCCGATATCTGTATCTTCAACACTACTTTTCACTTAAACGCACGAGTTTGCTAAATTTTCTATAACTTTATAGTTTTAACTAAAATATACTAACGTACCATACAGATATCACGACTTGTGACTTTATTTAATATACTCTCTGCATTTAATTACACGAGAGAATTAGAATTTAAACCAAAAAATTGATATAATAATAATTTCAAATATCCGTAATTCTATATTACTTTAAAAATGAATTTTCACAGCAGTAGGTTTTCAAATGAAAAATGTGTCCGGCAAGTGGGCCAAGAGGCATACTTTACGATCGTGATGGTTAACACATGATCTTTTATTTATTAGATTTATTGTTTTTTTGTTATATTAGATTTATTGTTTTTTTGTTATATTAGATTTATTGTTTTTTTTCTTTAAAAAACTCCAAAATATCATTCAGTGTTGTGCCGCACTTTCGTATCTCCTCCACTTTACTGCGCTTTATTTTCAGTTCTTCCTTCCTCATCTCAAGCTCTTCCCTTCTAATTCTCATCTCTTCCCTTTTAATTTGAATTTCGTCCATCATCATTTCCATCTTGTTAGTTTCATTTTTAGCGGCGAGCATTATTGCTTTTGACATTGTCTGTTGGTAAATAAAAAATTTTATGTAATTACGACGAAACCATGCAGTTGAATGCCACAAGAATTCACCTCCAGAATTTCATTTTGTTTCGCCTGTAATTCAATGAACTTTGCAGATTTGTCTTCCTTCATTTTTCGCTTATTGACGTGCCTTGTTTTTAGTTTAGAGTGTTCTTGTATATCTGTGTGTAAAGCGTGAGTGGAAGGTGCATGTGTAGGTGTTGAGCATGAAGCTTGTGTATCAGTGTCATATGTGTGTTGAGTTGTCGATAATACGGTGGTGTCTGATGCTTGTATGGTCGGTGGGCGTGCAAGTAGAATGTTATGAGATGTGTGCATAGGAGCTGAGCGTGTGGTGGGTGTGTTGATAAATGATTTGCTCGTGGAGGGTGTGGATGTGCAGTGTGTAGGTGAATGTGTTTTTGTTTCCGTTCCTGTGTATGATCCTGAAAATACATTAAATATGTTTAATGATTAATTAATAAAATATGTTGTAATTCAACACACAGATACATGCGGCGAACGTTCAATGAAGGAAAACCTGAACATGTAAATTGGAAGTAATGACATATACAGTGATAAACCTAAAAGAAACTGTAAGTGTGATATCCTCTGATAACATATTACTGCTCTTTGTTGAGTATGCTAACCTATGACTGTGTATACGTTGTGTTGCTCAATGTCTGTTGTTATAGGCACGTCAATGTCCAAGCGTTGAAAAATGCTGACTGGATTTTTTGGTTTTTTCAGTAACGGCGAGTGGTCACCCATAATCAGCTTACGTAACTCCGACTGTTGGTGAAATGCACAAATTTACAGAATTAGTAGAAATGACATCATGGCAGACGCACTATCTGTCGACACTGTCAGTTATGGCCAATTGGTCACTTTCTTTTTAATATTCATGGTACTTTAATTCACCTTCATTGACAAATTAATGACAAAAATATCTATGAATGCCATCATGATATTATGATTTAATATATTTAATTGTAATCAAAATTATTTTTAGGCTTTTTAAGCTTGCCGTTAATTTTACCTCTGTGATGTTATAAGAACTGAATGAATCAATTTTTTATATGAACCTTCAAATCTCTATGATAAACTAAACAATAGACAACTAGCAAACTCAGGAATTAGTAAAACCATTATAATAATAATTTCACACCATGATGAAAAATAAATAACTTATTACTGATTAATGAAAAAGGAATTATTCAAAACTAGTTGATTACTTGTTTGTGAAGCTATATAAGCAATGCGGATGGCCAACATCTATACTAATTCAATGCCGTGCGGTTTGTATAATACAGATTGTAAGTATATCAAAATTAATTATGATGATACGTTACGTAGAAATATGAAGAATGAAGCACTGTTATAAGTGCTCGAATAATTGATATAAAATCGAATACGTATTTATGAATTACACTGTACAAAATTTACTTAATGAAAGATGAATTCAAAAAATTTATTATACTTTATTGTTAATATTAGGCTTAGTAATATCTAATTGGAATGCACTTACTACAGATTCCGGCAAACTGTCGGCCACTCCATTTAAACCCTCAACTGCATCAGACCCGATTACTGATAAAACTTTTTTGTCGGTGTCCGTCAAGGGCTCTGTCTCATCGTCTATATTTCCAGTTCGATTTTGCTGCTTTTTTATCAATGATAATTTACTTTTCGACCGCAACTTCATGTCTGCCCAAACCTGCGAGCGAATAATTAATATTTATCATGAAATACGTCGCAATTTATACTATTTGAAGTGAAAGCAAGAGTCACTTAGTTTTGTAAATGTTTACAAAATGTTCTACAGCTTCTGAAATGTTTGTAAAATAAAATTAAACCTTTTGCCACTGCGATACCGTCTTCTGTGGCCCCTTAACATTGACACATTCAGCTATGGCATTCCACGTTTTCGTGTTGTGGTCAGCCCCTGTTGGTCCAGCGAATTTGCCTGCAGCAAAATCGCTGTGGTCCAACATGAAATTGGCCAAAAACTCTTTTTGGTCGTTGTTAACACGTGGTCCACGCTTAACTCTTTCTTTATCTTGAGTGCTACAGTAATTGATGATTCATTAATACAATATGAACTTTTTTTCATCGTGAATACGCGCTTGCTTCTTAATGAATTATGTATAAACATTAGGGTGTGCAAAATAAAAAAATTTTTTTGCACTTTTTTCTTATTTGGTAATATCTAGAACAATATATTTAAGCCAAATAAGAGCCCTTCATATTATTATTTAGAGATTAATATTAATATTTACTGAAATAAAATTTTCAAAAACCTAACCGATTAAGAGATATTCGTGTATAAACATTGACTCATCTTGAAATTTATAATTTTTGTGTATTTGAAAAAGTTTAAGCGTTAATTTAACATCGTATTTAATATAAGGGGCATTCCATGACATCTAGATAAAGATTCAAAGTCGATGTCTCTGATCGGCTTTATGATTGTTTGTATGAAAGTACATGACGAAAAATGCAATCGCAATTTTTCCCAGAGTTTTTCGACCCAGCGTGACTGACGTATGATTCAAAAACTAAAAAAAAAACATTTTTCAAGATCTGAAAAAATTCTAAAAAATCTTATGAGATATAACAACATTTTTCACGCCTATTAGAACATAGAGATGTCATCACATCAAAAGATTAATAAGAAAATTTAAAAAAAAAATCATTATTGGATTGCATTTTTGACATGAAAATGAACACAAAAGGTCATTATACTAGACATTTTTCGGGCCATATTATAATGACCTTTTATGTTCATTCTTATGTAAAAAATGCAATCCAATAATTTTTTTTTTTATTAGTTTTTATTATTTATCTTTTGATATGATGAAATCTCCATGTTCTAATAGGCGTCAAAAATGTTATATTTCATAAGATTTTTCTGAGTTTTTTCATATTTTAGAAAATTGTTTTTTTTTTAAGTTTTTGAATCATACGTCAGACACGCTGGGTCAAAAAATTCTGAAAAAATTGCGATTGCGTTTTTCGTCATGTACTTTCATACAAAAAATTATAAAGCCGATCCGAGACATCGACTTTGAATCTTGATCGAGATGTCATGGAATGCCCCATAAATACTGATCTTATTTGATAATGTGTCAATTTTCTAAAAAAGAATCTCATGACATACAGAATACGATACGTATATAATACATACTTATATAATATATACGTATCGGATTCAGTATGTTATGTTTTTTTTTTTTTAATTTTCATTATAAAATAAGATCAGTATTTATTTAAAATATGATGTTAAATTAACGATTAAACTTTTATAAATACACAAACATTACAAATTTAGAGATGACCCAATGTTTATAGGATATCTCTTGATCGGTTAGAGTTATGAAAATTTGCTCTCAATACTTTTTTATAGAGCGTTAAATTTCCTATAACAATCTGTATTTGAATAGTTTAGAAAAAAAATCCTAAATTTTAAGGGTTTCGACGTGTTAATTAAATGGAAAATTGAAGAAATAAAATAGGGACCGCTAGATATCAATATAAGAGCTGATATTTTGCTGAGATATATTGTTTGAGATGCTCTACCGAAATTTTGATGCGCATTTGACAAAAATAAAAAAAAAAAATTCTGGCACACCCTAATATACATACACATTAGGGTGTCTCGATAGTATTCGATAGTATGTGAAAGAAGATGTCCTGCAACTCAATTTGACATACTCGCTCAAACGGAATTATTATTCAGCGTATACATATAATTAACGCAGTGATGAAAAAAAAAAAAAATACAAAAATGTTAAATGAGCTACAATCCACCCAAACTCATCAAGCATTGTGTAATAAGCATACTTATTTTTTGAAAGATACCTATATGTTGTATATTCATAATGATCCCGAACCGAAGTTGATACGTTAATTTGGAGTCGACTAAAAATTTATTCAATACAGTTCTGCTTTGATAAATGAAATATCTGAATTATATTGGAAGTAACGCTTGCAGTGTACAATTCGCCATTCAGCGTACGCAAAACCCCCACGCAATATGGAATTTTCAAAGCACGTATGATAAAAAATCATTGAAATGTTCAAATTTAATATTTAGGAATAGTAGTTTATTGGAAAAGTAAAAAATTATATTTAAAGTTATATTAAAATATATACTTACCTCATTTCGTGATTATTATTGATTATTTCTGTGAAAATATCTGAACCGAAGCCTTTCACCTTGATTTCAAACAGAAAACGCGCGGCGGCAAAATATTTGAAAACGAAACAAACTTACCATTGAATATGTTGATACCGCTCGAATAACAACGCTGTTCTAGAGATTGGAACGGAACAGCGTTCTCATTGGATAAAGAAAATAGCCTTTAACCAGGCTCCGTACTTATTATCGTTTTGTTTAAATTGATATCTAGCAACCGCTCGCAAACCCTCGGATGTAACGCATGTGTTTAGCGGTGTTAGCGGAGACGTGTTGGCGGTGTTAGCCGTGCTATTGTCCTATCGGTGCTATCAAGATCCAGAATCGTTCTACTGGAGCCCATAACACTTTTTTCATGTATCATAACCTACCGCTCATAACTATCTTAGGTTCCATAAATCTGTGGCCCACATCACGAAAATCGCAACGCCGACCAAAATCCGTGGCTACAAGATGCTGCGCCGGCGCGATCAAACTGTCTCGAAAACCCAGATTTTCGAATCATTTGCTGCCGTTCGGCACGCGTTGCAAATTGCTATTAAAAAGAAGAAAATTTGGGCGGAAGCCAATGCCGAACGTCTAGGGTGGCTACGGAGGGCACTAACACCCCATACTTTTGTAAAAAAAATGTATTCCCAAAATTATTATAACTTACTGTTCGGCATTTCGATAATATCCCTAATTATTCACTACAATTCAAAGCAATACGATCGCCGAACATTTTGGTTCGCTAGGAGCCTAGCCGCACCTGCGCACTTCCGTATTTCCGGTGTCGTTATGTGTGACATCATAGCCTACTGTTCGGCGTTAATTTTACAACATATATGAAATGAAATGAAAGTATAAAATATATATGCCGAACATATTAACCGGACATATATATTATAAACAATAAAAGACAAAAGTTGTTGAACAAATTATACTGTACCGTTCGGCGATGGTCATTTATGACTAATTTTATCATATTTAACTGATCAATGTAACCCCCGAATAAAATGATTAGCTAAGTTATTCGTAACTACTGAAAAAAGATTGCATCAATTTTCTTTTATAGAATTGAATGAGCAGCTAGTTATTTCAAAAGAAAATTGATGCAATTTTTTTTCAGTAGTTACGAATAACTTAGCTAATCATTTTATTCGGGGGTTACATTGATCAGTTAAATATGATAAAATTAGTCATAAATGACCATCGCCGAACGGTACAGTATAATTTGTTCAACAACTTTTGTCTTTTATTGTTTATAATATATATGTCCGGTTAATATGTTCGGCATATATATTTTATACTTTCATTTCATTTCATATATGTTGTAAAATTAACGCCGAACAGTAGGCTATGATGTCACACATAACGACACCGGAAATACGGAAGTGCGCAGGTGCGGCTAGGCTCCTAGCGAACCAAAATGTTCGGCGATCGTATTGCTTTGAATTGTAGTGAATAATTAGGGATATTATCGAAATGCCGAACAGTAAGTTATAATAATTTTGGGAATACATTTTTTTTACAAAAGTATGGGGTGTTAGTGCCCTCCGTAGCCACCCTAGACGTTCGGCATTGGCTTCCGCCCAAATTTTCTTCTTTTTAATAGCAATTTGCAACGCGTGCCGAACGGCAGCAAATGATTCGAAAATCTGGGTTTTCGAGACAGTTTGATCGCGCCGGCGCAGCATCTCGTAGCCACGGATTTTGGTCGGTGTTGCGATTTTCGTGATGTGGGCCACAGATTTATGGAACCTAAGATAGTTATGAGCGGTAGGTTATGATACCTGAAAAAAGTGTTATGGGCTCCCGGTCTATTTTCTTTTTCTTTCTCCTCCAACTGATTCTCCACAGGTGAACTAGTGATAACTTCACATCTTTTTCTATTTTTTTGCCTAGTATTCAAAGGTCGTTGAGTCTTGGGAAGTGGCCGAATATCCCACGGTGACAGCAGGCTCCCATTGCTGTTTGTCTGATCAGTCTCCATCTGAGGGTTATCGGTCTCTGTCTGAGGATTGTCTGCCTCTATCCGAGGTGCATCTTGTTCTACCTGAGGGTTATCGTCCTGTACGTGTAAATTGTCAGCAGCTGATTGAGAATCCTCCACATCACGTTGTTCTGAGTGTGGAGTTGTAGGCCCGTTGTTATTCTGTACGTTCTCGATATCGCGATCAGTCGTTACAGCTGCTGCAAATTCGTGGTCAGGAAAGATTTGTGGATTATAGGGCTCTATACCACAAGCTTGGAAACTGTCCACTGCATTTCCAGCTGTTGCAGATTTCAGGTATACAGTACCGAATAAAGCCCCAACTTGCTTGTCAGTGATTGCTTTTCCCGGGTTGTTCACCATGTAAGCATCACAAGCTTGGCTGTAGTACGTTTCCAGAGGTCCAAAAAAAGCTACGTCAAGAGGTTGGAGCCTATGAGTCGTGTGTGGTGGAAAGCTGAGCATTGTTATGCCATTTTCTCGACAAAATGTAATAGCCCGTAGAGAAATATGAGATACGTGATTGTCTAACATTAGTAATACGGGTGTATCGAGGGAACATCGAGAAAATTTTGCAAAGTGTTTCAAATGAGTCGCGAATATTTCTGTCGTCATCCAGCCAGTCTGTTGTGCTACCGCATCTGTTCCTGGTGGACATCCGTGTAATAATTCCGGCATCATCCTTACTCTAGGAAATATCAGAAACGGTGGAATGTATTCACCGCCGGCATTGCAACAGCAGACCACAGTTACGTTTTTCCCTCGTTCAGCAGAAACAATTTTAGCGACGCGTCTGGTACCAGTCGGTGATAACACCTTAGGTAGTTTTGTAGGCACCGTTAAGAGGCCAGATTCGTCACAGTTGTAGATCTGATGCGGCGCGAACCTCTTTTCAAGACGAACTTCCTTAAGTTTATCGAAAAAACGTTGAACTTCAACTCGGTTGAAACCCATGGCACGCGCAATAGACGTTGCTTCCGGAGTCCTCAAACTAACTTGATTCTCTTCCATGAAATTTTTTAGCCAGTCTTGACCTGCCATTTTAGTCGTAGTATTGAAATTGTGCTTTATCCCGTTTTTTTCAGCAAAATCGAATGCAAGTTTTCTGCATTGAATGGTAGTGAGACCAAAAAATTGTTTGTCAATATCTGCGATGTATTTTTTCAACTGGTCTTCTTGTTCGTCATTAAACATTTTTCTGAATCGTCCTCCATGAATCGGTAAATCCTGCAATAAATAAAAATGACTGGAAATTCATTTTATTCAAATCAAGAGGTGAAGAGGTGCATGTCTGAAAATAAAACAAAACAAAACTCACATTTTCGTCTTTTGATACGTAACGTCGAAGAGTTGATTCTGGTACGTTATACGTAGCAGCTGCAGTTCGCAGTGGCATACCATCATTTACGGCATTTTTTGCAGCCGTCATTTGATTTTCATTCCATGATCGCCGATCACTTTTTTTCACGTACGTACGAACCATGTTAGCAATGTTATGATTTCATATGATAACCTAATAAAATCGTAAAAAAATTTACTAATTTATTTATTTATTGATTTATTTATTTATTTATTCATCCATTTTTTCAACAAGCTGAACAATTACATGTAGCCTGTATACCTGAGTACCTATTAGGTAACTAAACTACATGCAAGAATCACAAGAAGGGGCAAGTTGGCGGATCGTCAACTTGCCCCCATCAACTTGCCCCGTATGCAGATAATTTTCAAAAAAATAACGTCACAACCAGTACATTGGTGAAAGTTCGGGAACCCTATGATCTATAGGATCTATATACCTCCATAAATAAGGGATTAATTCACAAGTACGATATTGCTTACCTGTAGTTCTGTAAAACTGTTTTCTTGCAGACAAAATGTTACATCGCGCGCATCTAAAACCACTATGTCGCTGTAAGAAGCCAAATGACTCCTGTCAGGCAAGTCTATACTAGTTTTATTACTGCGTCAGGGTATGTTTAACACTTTTCTTTGTTTTAACCGACGCCATTTGTTGAAATATTCGGACAACAACGATTTTGTCATCTTGCCCCCGTCTTCAACTTGCCCCGGTCTCCCCTACTTCTCTTACGTTTGATGTCCTATTATTGTTTATTAATAAATATCTATGGTTTCTTTGTGATTTTTGCATAAACCAATAATTGTATCGCTTCTCCTATATTATTCGCCCCTACGTTCCCCTCACCCTGAATTCGCCGAATAATATCGTCTAACGTAATTTAATTCACGGCTTTCTTTAATTTCGAATATTATCTTTTATTATTGACTCTCATATTATATTCCTTTTGTTTTTGTGTTTATTATTTCTTTAGTTACCGCGGTACCCTAGGTACCTGGTGCCTAACCTTATATTTTATACAGATTTTGTTATTAAATAATTATTTATTAACAGTAGAATCTCGAATTACCAAACGGTGGGATCGCCTGGTTTTGTGAACGTAGCCGACCCCGAGTATACAACTTTCCCCCTCCAATCGTCGGTCGTGCCCGTCACACTGTATAAACACCTCCCTCAAACGAGACGACTAAAACCAGAAGATAGACAAAAAGTGGCTGATCTTCAAAATCTAGACGCCGACAGAAAAAAGGTAAAGGCACGTATTGAAATGGAGACTCAAAAAATTGTCCTGCTCAAAGACTTGTCAAATATAGCAGCTCGGGGTGGCAATAACAACAATCTCGCCGCTACTGTGGAAATGTTGGAAATATGGTATGTTTGATAAAATATGCATTTCGTTTCAACTCAGACAACTTATATCCTGGACCATATTCTCGTCGTTTTCGCGGCCAAATAATATTTTCAGTTACAGGCACCATTCAAGGTGTTTGCGTGGTCTTGTAAATGTTTTCACGTCTACACTCTTTTAAATATTATCAATCAAATTTTGAAAACAGATTTTTTTAAATCCCCGTAGATTTGATAAGTTACGTCTAATCCATTCGTGTTAGCGAATTATTTCGTAGAAATTCTTCTAAATTTCTAAGAAAAATATGGGGGTAATGCACATCTCCTTTTACTATGACGAAACCAGGCTAATCGACCCGAAATAATATCATTCCCTATATAGCCTCCTTTGTTGTTGATTTACGAATTTGATGAGACAAACCTCATACAATTTTACGAAACTTACAGTTCAGATACAGTTGGTGCAAAAGTACCTCATCGTATTTGTAGACTCCAGACAGAGAAGAATCTGCAGTTATTATCATTTTGATCCGATCGCCTTGATTTCGTTATCGCGAAGGGGGCGTATATCATTATTAATATTTGTTCTGAGAAGTTCCGGAGATTTCTTTACGAAAGCGACTAGTGACTCAAATGGAATACATTAATCTCGGCAGCCATAGAATGATTTTCAATCCTTAATTGAGTTTATTAGGTTTTCGCATTGCAACCGATATGGGTGTTTCAATTTTTAAATGCCTATTTCAGCTGCTGAGTGTCATATCTATGAAGAAAAAAACGTGTTCAAAGGTTTGTTTTTCACCACGGAGGCCATGAAAGTTGCTATGAAACCATATCCTGAGTCTGTGGAGATGGATGCTACGTTTAAATTACTTGAATTCGCGCACCCGTCTACGTGATTGTTGTCGAGCATTCGGAAGGCTGCACCGAAATCGTGGCAGGCTGCATCTCAATTTCAGAGGACAAAACAAGCATGACCTGGTTCCTGCAATGTTTTTAGCTGGCATACCCATCATGGCATCAAATCAAGTGTGTCATGGCAGACAAAGATTTATTGGGAAGGGATGTTATAAAAACCAGCTTCCCTTCTGCCAATGTCCTTATATGTATCTTTCATTCGCTACGCACGTTCAACCGTGAAATAACATGTGAAAAACTCAGCATAACTCCAGGGCAGAGGGATAGTGCTAAGGAGATCTTTCAAAAAATGCTTTATTGCAAAACAATGGAAGAGTATCATGAACTATATGAAACGTTACAGGAACTGCCACGAACCATAATTGATTACTTTGACAATAACTGGCACTCCATCAGAGATGAATGGACTTTGACTCCTAACTATATGCAGAGTAATTTCTTAAACACCACTAACGAATCCCTCAACGCCAAAGTTGAAAGTGTGGTTAAACGGTACAGCTCGCTAGAGGATTTCGTTAAGAACTTTTTTATACTAGTAGCGTGTCTTCATACGGAACGAGACCACAAGGCAGCATATGACGATCGTTGTCAACTTCATGAAAAACAGTCCGGAATTTTATTATTCGAGGCTGTTGACGGGATATAGCTTCCAATTCGTGAAGCTCGAGCTCCGCCGACGATCAACTGTCAAAATAGAACAGGACCCAACGGAAGGAGGGGTCTATATCACGCGCGTCCAAGAAAAAAAGTTTAAAACTAGTAGCGGTAGTTGCGATTGCACGTCCTACACATCAATGAATCTGCCGTGCAGGTGACTGTTAGATTAATTATTTACTTTTATACCCTCGGAAAAATGACGTGCATCAGAGATAATTTTCTATTTGTAATGCAAATAAATACAATTCAAGTGTTTAAATTGTCATCGAAGTACAATCGGCGAACTAAAGCAGCGATAATATAATAAGAAAAAAAACTAATAATCCTGTAACCCTCGTCTGTATTATCACAATAACCCACAATTATTTTTGCAGACACATATTTGCATTGAGGGAAAAGCTGGAAATCACGCTCAAAGATGACACGATTTGCGATAAGCGCTGGACCCGTGATTACTATTATAAATATCAGAGGGTATTTGATACGGACACCGGCACAGAACCACCAGACACTGTACCTGATTACACAATAACATCTGCAGCTGCTGCTAGCAAGCGAATTTTGTCGCAGCATGAAAAATATCGAAAAGCTGCAGTCGTCGGAAAAGAAATTGCCAGTCTAGCTTCGGAAGCGACAGGGCGCTTATTCATACAGCGCATGCAAGTACTGGCTGATATTAAAAAAGCATAGCAGGAGAACCGCGAGGTGTACGTTACTGGACCTGATGGTGAAGGAGAACAGCGACAGGAGACCAGCGGTAGTAAGAGCGAGCGTGATTGTCAAAATAACCATTATCGGTTTGCCGAAAAGAGCTCCAAAAGGTACTGTAACGTGGTATTTTGTAAATCCCAGTTACAAGGGAACTTAGGCGAAAAATGCGATGATACGTAGCGCAGACAAGGTCTCCAGGAAAAGACAAATTTAGGGAAAATTATTAGGCTAAACTAATGCACTGTTTTATTTTTTGTAAACTATGTAACTCGAGCTACATCTTCCATGAGGCATCCACCGTCGTGGGAACTACCGGAGAAACTATGGCTCATCCTGAAACATCAACACCTACAGTCACTATCGACGTCTCGATCGGCGCGCAAACCTTTTAGGCCAGGCAACGGGGGGTTCTGACTTACAAAAGGTCAAGGAAAGTTCTAATTTGGCAGATTCGTACAGTTTGGTGTCCTCAATAATATTCCGAGTTTGCGACCTTGAGCGACCGCCGCTCGCGCCGCCATATTGGAAAAAGGGTACCAAAAACCAGTTTTTCGAGAATATCTTCTCTCCAGCGCCATCTAGGTTGAAAATAGTTATTACAAAAATCATAGAACATAAGATTTCCTGCAACTTTTATCTGAAACATTTTTCAATCAGATGAATAGTTCACGAGTTATAGCGGAGTCAAATTCGGCAAATTTATACAATTCGCAAAATTGATACATTTTTTCTCGAAATTTCAGTACATACCGATTACTTAATACGTACTACCGTATTTCACTCATTTCCTGTAACAAATTGACGGTATTTATAGAACTTTTAGACTAAACGAATATTAGCGAAGAGGACTTCAGAACAGAGCAGATCAACATTCTTTCGGTTGGAGCTAATGCAAAACACCCTTGGAGGGCCTGCTATCCCCTCTCTGTGACCAAAATCTCTGAAATACGTTAGTGTTAGTATCGCGATAAATGCCAAGCGGAGTACATCAATTATGGCTGCTCCAGGAGATATTTGTTTTGTATGCGAAAAAAGTTCAAATGAAGGTTCTGTGTTGACTGTGAAAGAAAGAGGCTTGAAGACTTTTCGAGAATCAAGTGTGAAACGGAATGACGGTAAAAATGAACGGTTTTTAACAAACTTGATTCATGTAGTTGTGCATGATGCCTGCCGGAAACAATACAACAACGAAAAATTAATTGCTGCATCGAAACGTCGAGGAAGCGATGTGGCTTCCTCGACGTCACCGTCAACATCTTTGAGGTCGGTTACGCCCACATTCAATTTCCAGCAGCATTGTTTTTTATGCAATGAAAAAATAGCCGATGAATTTATAGTGAAACAAAAAAAGACTCGCTTGTGTGACCGAGATATAATTTTTAATGTTCAGAAAATTTCGATGAAAGACAGCATTTTAGCATTAGCTCGAAACCGCAGTGATGAATGGGGTGAAATAATAATTGATCGCATTCAACACGTTTTCGACTCCTAAAACTGCTGTTGCTCCGGATCAAGTTATTCCGCGTCTTACGCGAATGCCGTCAGCAAAAGTTGTTGGGCGATACGGATCAGTGCCTTTGCAAATTTTTGCACGAAACAATGAGTCGGGTTTGAAGAATATTACAATTTTAGACTTGGAACATATCCATCCTACCCCCAGCGAAGTGGTACCACCGGCGTATGATTTTCTGTGGCTTTATGGAAAATGCGTGGGGATCTTGTTTATACCTGGATGGAACGGCTTTATGGAGCAGGCAACAATTTCTGAACCCTTTGAAAAATCGCAGGTATTATGTCTGCCATTCATAAACTCACCGCCTAGCGACTATGACACTATTTTCAGTGCTCTTCGTTCGGCTTCTGAAAAATGTAAAAGATTGAATCAACGAACCTGCTTTGTAACGTTTGATCAGCCTTTATATATCAAATCTCGAGATATTATCGCTTCTTGTGGTCCAGAATCTGGTTTGGACAATGTTATCGTGAGACTTGGAGGATTCCACTTGTTGATGTCTTTTATGGGATCTATAGGTTACATCATGGCGGGAAGCGGGCTCAAGGATCTTCTGAGTATTATTTACGCGCAAAATTCAGTGGACAAAATGTTAATAGGGCATGCATATGCTCGCGGTATTAGAGCTCATATCTTATGCCATCTAGCTCTTGCAACCATTGTTCTGCAAACAATCGATTTCACTGACGAAGATCGTCATAGCATGGAACTCATACTTCAGAACATGAATAGATCAGTGATTCTATCGGTAGAAGAGGAATGCTCCTACCAAACTGTCGCAGGCAAATGTAAAGAAAGACTTCTGGAACTTGAGAAGAACGGTCCCACAGCTAAACTGTGGGTGCAATACTTTCGCGTGGTAACTCTGATTAAACAGTTCATCGAAGCAGAACGAATGGGTTGCTGGAAACTTCATTTGGACACGATTCAAAACATGCTCCCTTATTTTCACGCAACTGGTCATTTCTTCTATGCAAAGGCTTGCCACCTGTATTTGCAGGATATGCTGAGCTTGGCAGATAAAATGGACCCTCCTGAGTACGAAAATTTCACGACAAAAGGATATTTTACTATCAGGCGTTCTGACAAGTTCTGGTCAGGCATTTGGTCTGACATGACCATCGAACAGACGCTAATGAGGTCGATGAAAAGCATTGGTGGTCTTACTCGTGGACGTGGATTAACGGATAGCGTTCTCACGATGTGGACATTGGGAATGGTATATATGCACAATGTTTGCGATGGAATTGAAAATTTTTGCGGAATATCCATGACAACAACAGAGCAGCACGTAGACATGAGGAGTTCGCGCATCATTCGAGACGAAAAAGATTTCAAAAAACTTAATGATTGGTTCTCTTCACACCCACCTTTCGAGAGAATTAGCGAATTGATATCTATAAGCACTGGCGTCGTTGGAGATGAAAGAATCAACTGTCACAATTCTCGTGAAATTGGTATTCTGGCGATTTAAAAAATAATTGGCAACAACTTCGACGCCGTGAAATTCAAACGTAGGGATAGAGTGATTCCTCTTGCAGTTATCAACAGCAGTATCAAAATTAAAGACGTTGTCATTCCCATCGATCCGCTATTATTATATCAAAGAATGTGTGTTGCAAAGCAATCAGACGAAGAGCTGCAGGAATATCTTGAATTCGAACTGGCCCCATTTCCTTTAGCTCTGTTTAGTGAAGAGGGAATGCGCAAGGGCACGAAATCTTCACTCTACAAAGCTTTTACGCCTGTTCCAGACGATACTGAATTTGGAAATAGCATGTATGTCATAGATGGTGGATATCTGATACATAGAGTCATATGGCACCGCAACGAATCATTTGCATCGATCTGCACAAACTACGTACAGTACGTGCAAAGGCATTATGGTTCTAACACAGTCATTGTCTTTGACGGGTATCCAGTTAACGCAGCTACCAAAAGTACAAAGAGTGCAGAAAGACTTCGCCGTTCAAATAAACAAACTTCCGCTGACGTACATCTCGACGAGTCGATGGTTCCAACTGTTTCGCAAGAAAGATTTTTATCAAACGAAACCAATAAAATTCGCTTGATATCGATGCTAGAGAAGAAATTTGAGAACTCTAATTTCACAGTGAAACAGGCTACAGAAGATGCTGACACATTGATTGTTAACACGGCAATTAGTATGTCCGCATCGTTTGATTCCGTATTCATAGTAGGAGAAGATATAGATCTTCTCGTCCTGCTAACAGCATTAGCGAAATCTCATCCAAACGTTTACCTTCGAAAACCAGGCAGAGGAAAAATCGTGGAAAAAATTTACTCTACTCGAAGTTTACAATATGGAGAAATAGTGGCGGACAACATATTGTTCTTGCATGCGTTCAGTGGTTGTGACACTACTTCTTCTGTTTTCAACGTAGGAAAAATTAATTTTATAAGAACACTTGAAAACAACAAATATTCAGGCACAACTATACAAGCTTTCAAAGAGCGAAACACAGATCCCGAAGTCATTGCTGCTGCGGGGGAAAGCTTTTTGATCAGTCTTTACAGCGTTTCTGAAAAAAACACCACTACTTTGGGCTCCTTGCGCTATCAAAATTTTGCAAGATCTGTAACCAAAAGTAAATTCAATCTTGCTGCATTACCTCCTACAAGAGAAGCGGCACGGCAACATTCCCTTCGGACATACCACCAAGTTCAGGCTTGGTATGATATACACGAAAGTCCAGAGCAATGGGGTTGGGAAAGAAGTAAGATTGGACTTACTCCAGTCAAAACAACAAGAGACCCGGCACCCGAAGCACTCCTGAAATTCATTTCGTGCAAGTGTAAGAAGGGATGCGGTCGAGCTTGTGGGTGTAGGAAAACAGGCTTGAAGTGTTCTGTAATTTGCACATGCTGCAATGGAGACGCGTGTGAAAACAGCGCGGAGATTTTTGCAGGCTTTGGAGAAAAAGAAAAAGAAGACGACGACGACAACGACGAGAATGAAGACCTGACCTTTGCGAAATTATTGGTACAAGAGGTCGAAGAAGACAACGAAGATGAAAACTTGGAAAAGGAAACCAATTTGCGAGAAGATATTAATATCAGTGAGCCTGGACCATCTAGGGCATCGAAAAGAAAAAAACCCTCGAAGAAAAGACATAATTAAATAACGAATCGTGGATTAGGCCTACTGGGGATACCACATTAAAAAAAAAAACGCGCCTCTCGCTCTACCTCATGGTGGTGCGGAAATGAGTAAAATACGGTAGTACATGTTAACTCAACACAGTGACACCCCATGAGAATCCCGTGGTGGTCACATGGGGTGTGACCACCCTAGGCACTTTGAAGCGTCGTAGAATTGCGTAGAATTATTCTGAGATCCCACAAAAAAATTGAGAACATATTTCAAACTTTTCTCTATTAACCTATTTAAGAATGTGATGAAAATTTTGGGTTTAGGTATGTTTAAAAAATCGTTGAAAAAAAAACACAAAAATGCCCTTTTTTTTACAAAAAATCATATATTTTTGTTGTGTTTTGACATATGGACAAAATTCAAGAAGGGTTTGATTCCTGAAAAGATTCTCTTTATGGTGACTATATTAGTTTTTGTGGGTTTTCCAAAAATTATACTTATTTTGCTGAATCTAATCCCCACTACTTGGGCGTAAAAAGGAAGGTTCAGTCTATCTGTAGGTGGGGGTAAGAGCGTCGGTTTCCAGTTTTTAGAGGAAATCCAAGCTCAACAATGGCCTTAGGTTTTTTATACCCCATATGACCGTCTTGGGTTAAGTATTCGGTATGTACTGAAATTTCGAGAAAAAATGTATCAATTTTGCGAATTGTATAAATTTGCCGAATTTGACTCCGCTATAACTCGTGAACTATTCATCTGATTGAAAAATGTTTCAGATGAAAGTTGCAGGAAATCTTATGTTCTATGATTTTTGTAATAACTATTTTCAACCTAGATGGCGCTGGAGAGAAGATATTCTCGAAAAACTGGTTTTTGGTACCCTTTTTCCAATATGGCGGCGCGAGCGGCGGTCGCTCAAGGTCGCAAACTCGGAATATTATTGAGGACACCAAACTGTACGAATCTGCCAAATTAGAACTTTCCTTGACCTTTTGTAGTGAAAGCCCCTTTTTTTGTCTTCATTGCCTGGACTATTTGTTTCGCCAAGAAAGCGGCAAGGTCAGCGCCTTCTCTCGAACAGGACGATCTGCTGCTCTCAACGATTCGGGCTGGCGGCGTATAGGGATGTGCGAGAAGCACCAAAAATCCTCCCGTCATCCGACGAAGCTACCGTCTACAAAAACTGCGCTACTGAGATGAGGGTGGAGTACAAGGTCATGTGAGAATAGTCTCGCAGCCTCCTATCTGATGAGTTATCAGCTGTCGCAGGTATCGAACATCCAAACTGTCTCTGAAACTGTTATCGCGACCGGGTTGGTCCAGAAAACCTTCGATACAGCGTTCCTACCGGAAGAATTCTATCGTGAGCGAGGCCCTAGTATGCCCAGCACGAGGTTATTAATTAACTCCTTGAAGATTGACTTTAATGTAAGGCCTAGGAGAATTAACGGATAGCTCTGGTGAGCGAGATTTCTTGTGGATCCAGCGTCAGGGAATTCCAACGGAAGGCGGCAAGAGGAGGGGTGCGAAGCAACGGCAAGGGTACGCTAAAATCGCCTGTAGAACGCACCAACAGCTACCTCCGTCGAAACTACCAAAAATGATGACAACCAATTAGGACGATGATGAGCCACGTGACCCATCAGAAGTCGGTACGAGCAGAACTAAGGATTATATGTCGCATCGCCGTGGAAAGATCTCCGACGGCACTTGTGTTTTTAAACAAACGCTCTCGATTCCTGGCCAATGTTTAGGCAACCTCAAGTGCGAGGTGACAAGGGATCGGGCCGTACGACTGCAGAAGAGATAGTACTCAATGAGTGCGTTCTGAGAGGAACCTCCCACGGTGGTGGTGCGTGGTGCATATACCACGAGTGGATTGTATCACGTAGAGGCCTAGGTTCTTGAAGTGGAGACTCAGGGTGCTTCAGGCATTCCCTTTTGGTCAATTGGTAAGACAAGTCGTCTATTTTGGTTAAAGGAAGGCTCTGCGTGATACACCCCACTAGCATTGCTATCGGGTCGTTTTTGTATCACAAATCGAATATTGTTGTCAATAATAAAAACCGTGTTAGCCGTGTCACTGCGGCAGTCAGTGAAATAATTATTTGTTTATCAATCATCGGATGCGTGACATACGTCTGGGTGTCTAGATCCTGACAAGCCTATACCTAGCTTTCACCCAGACGTACTGCCGTATCTGACATATACAGGGTGTGTCAAAAGTCCCGGAACGGCATGATAACTCGGCGGGAATGCATTTTCGGAAAAAATGTTTCAGACAAAAGTTTCAGGATTTTTCCCTAGCTATCTGATGCTGACCCTGGATTTGACTTTGACTATGACCTTCAAGATCATATCAAGGTCAAGACCATTTTTTTAAATGGAAACCTCTATTTTTGATAACAGATTATGAAAAATCGCAAAATTTTACGTTCGGATATGTACCCATGTTCTAGGTCAAAATGACCTCTAGAGGTCCTCTAGAGTTAAATTATCGGCCTTAGGCGGCGTGAAGAAAGAATAAATTTGCATTCGGGTACGAAGTATCGCTCTGTGATACCAAGTCTGGTGTCTAGTTGAATTGTTTTATATCGCATCAACTCTAACGCGCCTATGACTGACCTTATATCGTAAAACACGTAAATTCTGTCCTGACACTTAGGAAATCTATCGTAGCAAACTGATATAATTTATGTCCAATTCTGTTATCGATATTGACTAATTACTCACTCTCGTAATAAATTGATTCATTGATGTTACCTCAAATACTATTGTCACAATAATATTTTTGTATGGTGTACCTGCCCCTCTATCTAAGGCTTTTGGAATACCGAGCTAGTCGAGTTGTCGCTCGTGGCATCTCGTATGTTTTAGTTTATCGTATCGTAAAAATTTGTTAAGGAAACGACGCGCAAGCGTCTGGCGCCCAATATATGGTAAGTCAGTAATTAACACGAGAAAGCGTCGAATTGTAGCGGAGTGTAAGGTTTTCCTCTGCCAATAAGAAAACTGCGTTACAGTAATTAGACCGACTTGAGCAAAAATTCTCGTTTGCATCCATTTACAGCAATTTGAGAAATGAAGTTATAAAACTACTGAAAATAAAAATTTAACACGACAAAAGTAGTAAGTGGTACTTGGCGGGCTGATATTTCGAAATGTTTGTCATTAGTGTTACGTACCGCTTCACATTATTCAAAATTTGTATTTTAAGATAATACCTATTTATCGGAAATGATAGTCAACACCACGGGTTTCTGTGGGAACTTCAAATAAAACCCGTGAGAATACTTCAAATGCAGTAAATTATAATCACTATTTCTTAAAGTTTATCAAAACCCCCTCGGCTTAAAGATCACGAAGTCACGTCGCGAAACCTAAACCTTAGCCATAACGTAAAAGATACGATGTTGAGGGTTTTTGCTGACCCCGCATCGTACGGTCGGTTCGATGTAACTCCTCTGATCATTAACACAATTATTCAGGAATAAACAGAGGTAACCGATAAGAATGGGAACCCTAGATTAAAGCAGAGTGATTGAAACGATGCATGAATGTATATGTAATAGATTTTGTTAAAGTATCGAATTCGCGAAATTATAATGTTATTGCGAATCGACTGTAGTGAGGTTGGGACCGCATAACACTGTCTTAGGTAAAGTGTCCAGGAGCGAGGTGAATCCTCATCCGCGGAATGAAGGAGACTCCTGATAGGCTAATTACCTGGGCGCAGTAATACACACTTTGTCACAACCGCGGTTTCGTGGCTGCATCTAGATCTAATGCAGCGTCTTTCGTCTATCAAGTCGCGAACCGCGTGGACGTTTGCCCCGAGTATCATAAATTGAGCAATAGTTAGTGATTGAAAATCTTTCTAAGTGACAACCTAAGGACTCATTCCGCTCGTAAAACATAAATATAAAATCTTCTAAGCGAAAGCTACAATTAGTGCAAGGACACATCTTTCTTTCAACAAATTCAAATCCAGCTCAACCTAGTTTACCAATACGTTTAATATTTTCATCGAATAATTCTAGTTATACCAGCCAATTCATTTCCAAATCATTTAAACTTCAACCGACCTCTCATCATTTGATTAGCTTTTGAACCATTAGCTTCAGTTCTTTCGACAGTTCCGGTCAATTATAAAAATAGACACAGGACGCAGTGATTAGATTGTGGTGCTGTTCTACCGTGGTTGGTTGTCAGGTGAGACGCGCTGGGCTAGCATACCTTGGGACGGATCTAGACATCATCCGACGGGACCCTGCATCACTACAGTCGTGCAGCAAAGCTAAGTTTTATCTGTTTCAACCAAATTGCTTGCCGAAAACAGGCAGTGATCGCAAGATATATTTGTGTATAAGTCTTTCGTAAACGTAAACAACTTTCCGATGAAGATATTCAGTCATACGTGACGGCCTTGAGAGCATTATCGCGAAAGTGTGAGTTTCCAGACAACGACGACCGCATTCGCGAACAACTGTGTGAAGGAGTAAAATCAGACACGATGTGTTTTGAACTAGCGAAATTCCCGGAAGACGGACTGGCACAAGCAATAAAAGCAGCCAAAGCAATCGAGGTAGCCGAAACCTTAACCTGTGAGCGCCAACAAAGCACGAGTGAGGCACAACCATCAACAAGCGGGACAACAATACACACAGGTGAAATCAACGCTATTTCCAAGAGGCAAGACGGATATCGAGCGAAATTTACAGTAAAAAATCGAAACCTCGATAGATGGAACCAATTCCCATCGAAAGACCAGGTACAGTGCCGCTGCTGTGGGAGAAGTGGTCACATATGAAAGGAATGCAGGCTGAACAAGAAATACTGTAGTGAATGCGGAGCTCGAGGCCACATCTTCCGGATGTGTAACAACATGAAAAAACAAATGTACGTGAACAAATTAGAAGAAGACGGAACGTCGGATGAAGAGACATCGATCTCCGAGGAGATAGAAGGCCTCCGGGTTACCGACCTCGAGGAAGAAGAAGACAACGAGGAATACCACGTGATGTCTATTGTTACGCAAGTAGAAATAAAGTCAATTGATTCAAAAAGGGTCGAGCCGTATTATATGACGTTTCAGATACATAACACAAAGGTTATGCTCGAAATGGACACCGGAGCCAACCTAACGGTCATACCGTGGCCCATTTTTCATAAGTATTTTCCAAATCTATATAGTAAAGTCCGTAAATCGGATTTCCAGATTTCCGGATTTCCGGATTTCCGGATGTCACAAAATCGGGGATGTGTCTATCCATGCCTGTCTGTATGAAGTTTCTGTGTTATATCGTCAGTCGTATATTGTGATCGTCAATTCGAGCTTTTGAGATTATGGAAAAAGTATAGCAGGGACAGTAATAATAACATCTCTTTGAGTGATATTCTTTATATTACATTTTTTTATTGATTTTTTATTTTTTATAAAACATTCCATTTAAAAAAACTCGAAAATTGTTCATCACCGCCTGTTTCCGGGACTGTTCTCGCCGCTGCTCCTACCTCCTCCGCCACTCCCGAGCGCCGTCGCCGCCCCTCATCCCCCTGTATGCTGATTTTTATGTTGGCAATTGCCTCAAAAAGTTAATACGTGTTCCTTTGTTTCTTACTTATGACGATTAATTTGAACCATAATTCCCCTCTGATTTGATCAATACAGCCAGAACTATTGAGAATTGAATAATTAACCTTTCGATTATAGACAGGTGCGAATTCGCATCAAGGGTATGTTATTAGCCTGTATCTCTTAGAAAACGAAAAGTAACGTACGTTTCCCTGACCACGAAAAAAAAAGTCGAATAGTTTCCCCAGCAGATGGCCCCGGACCAGCATTCAATTATATTTTGGCCATCGAAGGAGACGGACGTAAATTTATTTTCGGTGCGAATTTCGACCGGTGTACAACTCCCGGCTGATAAACGAGTTTTTGGCAATTAAGAAATCAAATGCTTGAATAAATATTGCATTGTAACAACATTCTGCATTAATTTGTTCATTTTTTTATTCATTCTAGACAAGAATTATTCGTGGAGTCGTTAAAACACTATATACAATTTTATTTTCGGGCTGCTTCGATAAAACTCTAATTTTCAACCGCTCGATAAATCGCTTTTTTTCCTAAATTGTAAAAACAAACTTATATACACCCTCAAATTATTAATATTTCCGTTGATTACAGTCTTTACAATTTTCATCATTCTAATAATCAAGAATTCGCACCAGTGTGTAAATCTAAGGTTTTCAAATAGGTGTTCAATCAAAGGGTTATGGATGAAATTTTTTTTCGATTGTCGCCGCTTATCATCGCTGAGTAAGTATAAAGCAAAATTGATCAACAATCGAAATTTTAAGTAACTGTCGTCACTGAGTTCACATGCAATCTCATATCTAGGGTCTACTTAATTTCATCCAAATTTGAACTGAACATAGTTCAACATGTTATTATGAACGTTTGGTGAAATTTTCAGCTTACCTTTTTTCTTTTGCTTGCATAAATTTAATGAATTAATAAATTTTTTATATAAACATATTATATATATACGAAAAAATGTGTACGTTTAATTGACAGCAAAAAAAAGTCGAATGGTTTCCCCACTAGGTGACCCAAGATTAGCTTTCAATTATATTTTGGCTATCAAAGGAGACGGACGTGAATTCATTTTCGGTTCGAGTTTGAGTTTCTGTCAAAATACTATACAATTTTTTTTTTTTTCGGCGATGCATCCAGGGACAGTAATAAAAACACCTATTCTCACGACATTTTTATTTATTTATTTTTTCATCAACGATTTTAAAAAATATGAAAAATTATCAGCGATGGCCTCTTTTCGGCTCCGCTCTTCCCGCTGCTCCTGCTGCCGGCGCCGCCACTCCCTGGCGCTCCTGCCGGCCCTCGTCCCTCTGTACGCTGTTAAAAGATTAAATACTCGAATAGATATTTTGCATAAATAAAATCTTATTTTATAAGAAAAAAGGAAGAAAAAATTACCAGCACCCCTTAATAGTTAGATAGAGCATTGAAACTTGGAGGACCTTCTTTTTTCAAGGTTAACTTAAGATTTTTCAACTTGGAGCATAAACAGTTTTTTGAACCGCCAGTCTAATATATGTATACATATGGGGCATTCCATGACATCTCGATCAAGATTCGAAGTCGATGTCTCTGATCGGCTTTATAATTTTTTGTATGAAAGTACATGACGAAAAACGCAATTGCAATTTTTTTCAGAATTTTTCGTCTCAGCGTGTCTGCTTGCATTTTTGACATAAGAATGAACATAAAAGGTCATTATAATATGGGCCGAAAAATGTGTATTTAGATAGTTACAGGGCATCAAATATATTATGATAATATTGACAGAGTGAATTCCTAATGGGTAGTACAGGGTTGGACGAGATTTGATTCCCTGTAACTATCTAAATACATATTTTTTTGTGTTTTTCTCATTAAATTGATAAAAAAACTTTTTTGCGGTTAAAGTTACCGATATAATCATACAGAACTTTTTTGCAGGGAATTTAATTTTCCATATGGACATGCCGACCGAAATTCAAAAAACAAAATTTTTCATTGATTTTTGGACGTAAAACATAAAAAAAAATTTTATATGCATTTTAGATGAGAAAATTTGTCCGTCGGGCGCAAGCTCAATTTTTGAGATATAGAACTGACTTTTTTAGGAGAATTCTTTTTAGGTGTCAAAGTAACTTTTGCGATTATGAGACCTAAATAAATTACAAATTGTTTTTTTTTTTAAACCCTATTATATGTATATATAATTATATACATTATATGTATATATAATTATATACATTATATGTATATATAATTATATACATATACATGCAGGCGTCTGCAGATATGACTTACGTTCAACTCTTCTGCCTCTGTCTCCCCTCACGCTGCTTCCCGCTCTACCCCGATCATCCCGCTCCTCTTTCCTATCTTTTGTTCCTTTCGCCCCTTCCCTCTCTCCTTTCCCTTTACCTCTCTCTTCTTCTGTCGCCCCTTTCCCCCTCTCTTCTTCTGTCTCCCCTTCCCTCTCCAGCTCTCTCGCGATCGCCGAAGTCGTAGTAGCCATTGGTTCTGAAATATTTATACGTACGTTGAATATATTGGCAATTTCGCTAATCATCCTCATATTGATAATAGTTGCAGTTACAGATTCGCGAGAAAACTTTCTGAGCTTTGAATTATCGGTAATTAAATTTTGTTCGCTCGATGGTTTGTCATACAGTATATATCTCACTCACCGCGCGTTGAGATTTGCAATCCGTGCAAGTAATCTGAAAGTATTATTATATTACTTATAAATAAGGTATTTTATGTCAACTAAGTACAGCGTCTTTCATGAAATTCAACATACCTCAAAATCAATTTATTACTCGACTAACATGCATTTGAGGATATTGAAGAAAGAAAGTACTATTATAATTGAGTTGTAAAAGAAATCAATGGGCAACTACAATGAAAGTGTTTCAAATCCTAGGTGTATGAAATACTTCTTGCAAATCATTTAAAAATAGTTCCGACTTACCGTTGATTTCGGAAATCTCTTCCATCTCGCTGCTCATCAAGCCGACGAAATTCACACTGATTTGTTCACACGATTTGTTCAAGATTAATACACGCAAGTAAAGTAGGGATAATTCCCGCGGCCACGCACAGACAAATCCTAAGTCAGCCTAATCTGTGACGTATTTATATATTCATGTTATGACGTATTTCTCCGTAAATAGATAAGTACCTATAAGGTAAGGAAAGACAAAAGGAAACAGAGATTAGTTCTAAATGTTGAACGTGTATCACGGTGATAACGCCATATCGCTCACAACGCTGAAGACATGGGGCGAAGAAACACTAAAAGTAAGTCGACTCCCACTAAAATATAAAATATACATTTGTTTGATTTATATAACAATAGTATTTCTTATGTTTCGTTCACGTTATTTGAATTTATTCTACAAATATTTTCTATACAAATGGATGGTCTAGAAAGAACCCTCCTATTTAGTATCAGCTGCTTCTCGAAAACTGCTTCCTTTGCTTGACTATAAATCAACATCCAACTTTTCGCCGATTATTACCATTACAAAAATAATGAGAAGTCGCTCGGATCACATTTATGACCAAAATCGGTATGTGTACTACGTATATGTATACATATATGCGTAAAGCACATGTTCTAACGATAATTTTCATGTATCGGTTTTTTTTCCAACTTTACCGACCGGAGCCAAGCTATAATTATTTGAATATTATTTACTTGAAAAAATAAAAAATTTACAGCTCGGAAAATTTAGAAAAAAAAAATTGGGAATCACTCACACACGTTGTCTTCAGTTTGCTGATGGTAGAAAAAAAAATTATCGAAAATCTTGAATAGGGCGAGGTTCCGAACCTGACTGGTTTGAAAGAGAATACCTCATATACACCATACATACGTGTATATAATATCTGTGGATGTGAACAACGATGAGACAAATTCGGTGTAAATATTGTGCTAATTAATTCAATTTCCGTTCCAGATTTCGAGAACCAAAAAAAAAAAAAAATGGTAGGCGTCCGGGCCACCAACGCCGAAAGTGAGTACTTTTTGAACTGCTTAATAATGAAGAGTACAGAAATTCTCCGGGAGAAAATTGCCGCTAATTACTATGATTCGTATTACTATGATTCATAATCAAATTGAACATGATGATTGGATAAAGAATATACGAGAAAAATCAAATATTCTGTTATGTAAATATCATAAAATGACGGGACTTGCCGGAAAAAAAATATCGCATTAAACTGCCATGATTTGAAAGAAAACGGAAATTTATAATTCAAAAAAGGATACAAGACGAAAACAAGAAACTCCGTTATAATCTGTTGAGTAACCTTGAGGAAAAAACTTAAATTCTTCGCAAAAGAATAATGATTCAATTACTATTGATTTGAAAGCAAATTAAGATTGATCGTCAGAAAATAAGAAATGGAAATCTCTGTTATTTTTCAGAACCGATCAAAGATGCGGCCTTGGCCGCAATTGTTGCGGCGTTTATGAAAGGTATGATACAACTCCAAATCTTTGAGTGTGAAAAAAACATGAAAATATGTAGGTATGGATTTTGATATATTGTTCTCGTTTTCAGGAGATGAATGGGATGCCGTGATGGCGGAGTGCCAATGGCGTGAAGATAAATATATAAAATAATATATAAATATAAATAATATAATAAATATAATAAATATAAATAATAAAACGTTCGTGAATAGTTAAATTTTCAGTATCTGATGTTTGATTTATACCCAAAAAATTTTCCTTTAGTTCTATCTTTTTACTATCATAATTGTTCTTAAATTGTTCTTACATTTATATATTATGTTATTTATACAGCTCATCATAAAAGTTGTCAAATTACCGTAGAATGCATTATTGTTTTGTAACAGTGGATTTTGCGTTTAACATCAACGACGTACGATTCTATAAAAAGGACATTCTCAATTTCATACATTCAAATTCGTTTCGACGCGCACCAAAAATCTGCGAGCAGTTTCGAAGACCATTTTCCTTGATATCTCTCTTTCATCGCCATCGTGTCTTGATTAATTCATAATAGTCTCAATTAATTCATAGTAAACAGTTTGTGTGCTGTTAATATTGTGTAAAATGTATACAGATGTGAGATGTGATGTGATGTATATCTATAGTAATCGTTATTTTATTAGCGAGGTCAGTTATAATAACACTTTTACACATTGTTGCAAAAAACAAAATATGAGTTCAAACAAAACTATGTTACATAGTCTATATAGATCTAGGTCGAACTGTTTAAATTAGTGCGTTTGTAATTAACGTTATCAGGCGATAACCGCACATTGAATATCATTCGTATTCATTTTTCTTCATTAACTCTTGAACTACTATCACTTTCCAGAGAAGTGCAGGGTGAAAAATCAAAAAATTATTAAAAAAATGATCGGATATCAATATTTTTGTTCAAAAGTGCTTCAACACAATGAAAAAATTATTAGTTTGGTTGATTTCGGTCTACCCTCGATTATTTCGTTCATATAAAAAACATTGTTTGAAAATAGTTCAGAAAATTATATATATTCCATGACATCTCGATCAAGATTCTAATTCGATATCTCTGATCGGCTTTATAATTTTTGGATGAAAGTACATGACGAAAAACACAATGGCAATTTTTTTCAGAATTTTCCGACTCAGCATATGCGACGTATAATTCAAAAACTTGAGAAAAAAATTCCCATTTTGCAAATCTGAAAAAAATCGGAAAAATCTTATGCAATATAACAACATTTTTGACGCCTGTTAAAATATGGAGATTTCATCACACCAAAAGATAAATAAGAGAAACTCAAAAAAAATATATATATGAGCAAGTCTACCAATTGTAGACGTCGGATCCGGTCTCACCCTCTCGGATCTTTTTGTAACTTTACCAGCTGAAAGTTCACATCGAAAAACGAGTCCCAAAATTTGTTCAGATTTTTACCTCTCTTATTTTTGCTGTCATTATATGGGGTATTTTGTGATTTTTTCAATTTGTTTGTTTTCCATTCAGTTTTACCAGCATAAAAACATATATGCAACATACGTTTTCTGTGTGGAAAAATCTCAGTTTTCCAACAAAAATATTGTTTTTTCGATTATCACTGTGCAAAGCCCGTAAAATTAGGATTGAAAACTAAAAAGCCGTTTTTCTGCCCTTGCCCAAATCTGGAACAAAAATTCAATATTTTTTTCGAAAAGCTGAGAAAATTTCACATAGAATATGTGATTTTCAGGATGGGTTCTTCGTAAATACTCCAGAAATTAATGAAAAACAAAAATTCAGCAATAATTCCACCTAGAGAATTTTCAAATACTCAACTTGTTACTATAATTATAGTCTTATGAATATGAGTCAATTTCAAATGTACGCTTGGCGTGTTTGATTATGACCGGTATGAAGTTGGCACTACAGTCTTCTGTCTTCTTCTATCCTTCGTGGTTACATAGAGAAAGAAAGAGACAGAAGACTGTGGGGTCAACTTCATACTGGTCAAAATCAAACACGCTTGGTGTACGCTTGGCGTTTCTGATTCTGACCGGTATGAAGTTGGCCCCACAGTCTTCTGTCTGTTTCCTCCTCTAGACAAGCATGGAGGAAAGAAGGGGATAGATAAATGGAGCCAACTTCATATCGGTCAGAATCAGAAACGCCAAGCGTATATGTTTTGCGTGTATGCATATATGTTTTTATGCTGGTAAAACTGAATGGAAAACAAACAAATTGAAAAAATCACAAAATACCCCATATAATGACAGCAAAAATAAGAGAGGTAAAAATCTGAACAAATTTTGGGACTCGTTTTTCGATGTGAACTTTCAGCTGGTAAAGTTACAAAAAGATCCGAGAGGGTGAGACCGGATCCGACGTCTACAATTGGTAGACTTGCTCATATATATTATTGGATTGCATTTCGGACGTAAGAATAAACATAAAAGGTCATTATAATACGGGCCGAAAAATGTCTATATAGAGAGTTACAGGGAATCAAATATATTACGATAATATTAACACTTAACAGAGTGAATTCCTAATGGTAGACAGGGGTAGACATATATGCGTGCGAGTGTACGGTTAAGAGTGTATCGGTTACTAATTTACACGCGCCGTTCACCAAGCTATTCGTAGTGAGTCAATGGGTCACAGTGAGAGAGTGAGAACGAGATACATATGGATCTGTTTCAGACTCGATAGATTTGCGGGAAAGACAGAGATCGGTATACAAACAAACATCTGTAAGTATGTTTCAGGTATACTGTACTTCATATGAACGTCGCATCAGTGCGAGGATAAATTAGTTCGAGCGTCGGTGATATATAATAGATGAAATCATTCTTTCCCGTGAGAAATACAATTCGTTCGAAAAACAAGAAATATCGAGCGTGCGTTGTGAATAAACGTGGGACGAAGAGCATTAGACAAGAAACATCGCCATAAATATTGCCATGTCGAATTGCCGGAGGTACATCGGACTGTGTCTCGATGATTTGGCAGTCTTGGAGAAGACTGGATATGCAGGTATGTTGCAGGATACACATATTGATAAATTCATTGGTATGTTAGACCAACACACTCCTTATCGCATGCAAAGTAGTTTATTGTTGCAAATTCCGGAATCGATTCGAAGGGTTCCGCAGAATCAAGCATGCCTGCAAATATTGTTCCATCGCCCGAGACTAGCGGGACATTGGATTTGTGTTTGGTATGATACCAAAGTATTACACGTCTATGACAGCGCGAATAAAGGAGTATTGCACGACGATCATGAGACATTCTTAACGAAGCTGCTGCCTAATTACGGTGATATACGCGTCGTGTTTGAGAAAGTTCAACAACAAACTAATTACTGGGATTGTGGCGTTTTTTCGATAGCTTTCGCGGTTTCGATTGTTCTTCGACAGAATCCTTGTAACGTTGTATATGATATATCAAGAATGAGGCCTCATTTAATAGACATGTTCAATTCGAATCATTTTATACATTTTCCGTTAGTGCAAAAAAATTCGCGTATCAATCAATCAAACTGGGGTCATAAAGCAACTGCAGATTTTTCGCATCAGAATGCTGCAGATAGACAAAAAAAATTCCGTGATCAAGAATCGATGGAACAAAGAACCAATAGACTTAAGGTTGCTGCAGCGTACAAGAAGGCGAAAAAAATATGCATTGAAACAGCGGATGAAGCAGAGGTGGTTGCGATGCGTGAACAAGAGGCAGATAGAAAAAAAAAAAGTTTAGCCAAGGAATCCATGGAACAACGAACTCATAGACTTAAAGTTGCTGCAGCATACAAAAAAGCCAAAAAAATATGCCTTGAAAAAGCGAATGAAACAGAGGTGTTTGCGATTCGTGAACAAGATGCGGATAGAAAAAAAGAAAGTCTAGCCAAGGAATCCATGGAACAACGAATTAATAGACTTAAGGCTGCTGCAGCGTACAAAAAGGCGAAAAAAATATGCATTGAAAAAGCGGATGAAGCAGAGGTGGTTGCGATGCGTGAACAAGAGGCAGATAGAAAAAAAACAAGTCTAGCCAAGGAATCCATGGAACAACGAATTAATAGACTTAAGGTTGCTGCAGCATACAAAAAGGCGAAAAAAATATCCGTTGAAAAAGCGGTTGAAACAGAGGTGGCTGCGATGCGTAAAAAAGATGCGGATAGAAAAAAAGAAAGTCTAGCCAAGGAATCGAAGAAGAAACGAAGTAATAGACTCGAGGCTGCTGAAAAATACAAAAAAGAAAACAAAAAATCGATCCAAATGAAAAATTCGAATAAGAGAAGATCTGTTGCGACAGAAGTTTCAGTTTCATCTAGGACGAAGAAAATCAAAACTAATTTGGATGTGGTGTATACAGGAAGCGCGTTAATAGCTAATTCAGATTTCCAAGAGAATGACGTGAAACTTAATTACTTAGGAGAAATGAATAATGTATGTCAATTTTGTGGTGCTATACATTTTGTTTCCGAATTACCATCCGATAAGAAATATAGCATTTGTTGTCACAAAGGTAAAGTGCATATTTTGGAAGATAGTACCTACCCTGAAGCAATTAAGCAATTGATTGACGGTACCGATAAATATAGTAAAAATTTTATGCGAAACGTAAGAAGTTATAATAATTCTTTGGCGTTTGCGAGTTTTGGTGCAAAATTGGAGTCGCTAAAGGCGGGTGGGGGTCCGTTTGTATTCCGTATATGCGGACAAACGTATCATAACACATATGCGCTTCATCCAGATGTCAATGAAGCACGTAAGTACGGACAATTGTATATCATCGACAACGAAATTGCTACTAGAGTACGTATGCAGCATCCCGGTAATAACGATTGTTTACCAGAACTACTGAGCGAATTGGATGATATTCTACGTAGGATGAATCCATACGCAGAGGCTTTCAAAATGATGTACGAGATGGAAGAAGAAGAACGAAAATTATCGAATACCTCAGGTCATCCTGTTCGCGAAGTGAGAATGTGGTTGAAGCGTGGCGATAATGTGGACAAAAATCGTTTCGATATACCGACATGCAACGAAGTGGCAGTTGTGTTTGTCGCGGAAGACGGAGATCCTCCAGTGCAAAGAGACGTATGCGTATATTCAAAAAGCGAAGGTGCTATAAGCATACCGAGTCTGAGTAAGCACGTCGACCCTATGACTTATCCTCTCATGTTTCCCTCTGGTGAAACCGGATGGATGCCACGAATGAAGCAAATCGAAGGGAACCGCGAAGTAACCGCGTTGCAATATTACAGTTATAAGTTAAGCAACAGGGGTAAATTCAATCCATGTGTGGATATGGGAAGATTGTCTCAACAATACATTGTTGATATGTGGACGAAAGTTGAAGGCAATCGTTTATATTTTATAAAAAAACAACAAGGGAAATTACGGTCGGAAATGTATAAAGGAGTAATCGATTATCTACATAACAAAGCTGGACAGGATGATGCAAGGATCGGGAAAATGGTGATATTGCCATCTTCGTTCGGCGGAAGTCCGCGAGCTTTGCAGCAAAGCTTTATAGATGCAATGACGATATTGCAGACGTATGGAAAACCTGATTTATTTATAACCATGACCTGTAATCCCAAATGGAAGGAGATTATAGATAATTTGAAGCCTGGACAGACTGCGACTGATCGACCGGACTTAGTATCGCGGGTATTTCATCAAAAAGTGAAGGAGTTGAAACTAGAACTGATCGACAAGTCGATATTTGGAAAGTGTGCCGCTTACGTTTACGTGGTCGAGTTTCAAAAGCGAGGGTTACCGCATGTTCATATGTTGTTCTGGCTTGAAGAAGATATCAGTATCCGAGATTCTGACGACGTCGACAAAATCGTTTCTGCAGAGATACCGGATAAAACGAGGTATCCGGTGTTATTTGAGATAGTCAAACAATGCATGATTCACGGTCCTTGTGGTCGAGAAAATATGAATTCACCGTGTATGGATAGCGCAACAAATCTTTGTACGAAACGATTTCCAAAGGATTTCGTATTGCAAACAAATTATCAATCATCGGGTTATCCATTATATCGTAGACGAGACGACGGGAACATATTTGTTTTTAGTACGAAAAAAGGTGGCGCACGGAGAATTGCCGACAATAGATACGTGGTGCCATACAATCCGTATTTATTATTGAAATTCAACTGTCACATCAATGTAGAAGTATGTTCTACGGTACAATGCATAAAGTATTTATTCAAGTACTGCTATAAAGGACATGATTGCGCAATCGTTGAAATGAAGGATGCGCAGGAAGATAAATATATCAAATACGACGAGGTTGACGAGTATATATCTACGCGATATGTTTGCCCACCTGAAGCAATGCATCGTTTACACGAATATCCAATGAACGAACAGTCGCACGCTGTATATCGATTAGCGATTCATATAGAGAACGAACAATTGGTGTATTTTGAAGAGGGATGCGAGAAAGTGGCTATAGATAGAAATAAGGAATCAACATTGCTCGCGTGGTTTAATTTGAACAAGACTGACATTGGAGCGCGTAAGTATTTGTACTGCGAGATTCCAAATCATTACGTGTTTAATAAAAAAAATACGGAGTGGACGAAGCGAAAAAAATTTGTAAAACCGGTTTTGAGTAGAATGTATTTTGTAAGCCCGAAGGAAACGGAGCGTTATTATTTGAGAATGTTGCTATTACACGTTCGGGGTGCAGAATCTTTTCAAGATATGAGAACTCACGAGGGTGTAATATATCCATCCTTTCTTGAAGCGGCTGTAGCGTGGAAGTTAGTCGCTGATGACGAAGAATGGGAAAAATGTCTTACCGAAGGATCCAGTCTCAAATTCCCGAAAGAAATGTGTCGGTTGTTCGCATACATTTGTGTATTTGGTACTCCGATAAATGCCCGTCAATTGTTTGAAAAATACAAACACGAGTTCGTTGATCAAAGTGAATGTAGCGAACAAAGTGAACAAAAGGCTTTGCAAATAATCAATGAAGTATTTACGTTTCATGGATTTACGTTGGGAAATTTTAATCTGCCGGATATTAAATATGTTTTTACGGTTCCGCGTGATACGGACGATCATGACGATGATCGCGGAAATTTGATCGCGTTGAAACAGATGGCAACAACATCAGTAAACAGTTTGACGCAACATCAACGAATTGTATTTGATGCAATTATGACTTCGGTCCGTGGTGAATCTTCTGAAAAATGTTTTTATCTGGATGGTCCAGGTGGCAGTGGGAAAAGTTATTTACATAACACTATCATAACTACATTGAATAGTTTGAACATGATTGTGTTGCCTGTGGCATGGACCGGAATTGCAGCAAATCTCTTGAAAGGAGGTAGAACTGCACATTCCACGTTCAAAATACCACTTGCCTTGAATGAAGGATCGACGTGTAATATTAAACCAAATTCAAAATATGGATTACATGTTCGAAATGCGAAAGTCATAATTTGGGATGAAATAACGATGGCATCTAAATATGCACTAGACGCTGTTGATAGTATGTTAAGAGATATATGTCACTGTGACCAACCATTCGGTGGCAAAATAGTTGTAGTTTCCGGTGATTTCCGGCAAACTTTGCCTATTGTACGACATGGGAGTCGAACGCAGATATTAGAAGCGTGCGTCAAAAGAAGCAGCTTATGGAGTAGATTCGTATATATCTCATTGAAGGGTAACATTCGTGTTTGTGACGGACAAACGGATTTTAAGCAGTGGCTTCTAAAAGTTGGCGATGGAGTATTTGCTGATTCATTCGAACGTGATAATGAAGTAGTATCAATTCCCACTGATATTCTTTCGAATGGGAATATTGTGCAAGAAATATTTGGAGAAAGCGTTGATCCAGCGGATCCGTCGAATTATGGGAAAGTTATATTAGCTCCGACAAATGTCGACGTTATCGCGCTTAACAATGAAATATTGTCAAAAATTGAAGGTGTCGGTGTAGATTATCTGAGTATAGATTCAGCCGGAGATCAGGATAATACGGATATTAAACACGTACTTCCGATCGAATTCATGAATTCATTGACGCCGAATGGTCTCCCGCCACATAAATTAACTCTGAAAGTAGGAAGCATTGTTATTCTGTTACGTAATTTGAATTTAACACAAGGATTATGCAATGGAACAAGATTGGTGGTCAAAAAGTTATGTCAGTATCTGATTTGTGCGGAAATTATCAGTGGAAATTGGGCCGGAGAATCAGTATTGATACCACGTATAGATTTATCGCCATCCGAAGAGGAGATACCGTTTAAGATGATTAGAAGACAGTTTCCCGTTAGATTAGGTTATGCGATGACAATTAACAAGTCACAAGGTCAATCTTTCGATAGCGTTGGTGTATATTTACCAAATCCGGTGTTCAGTCACGGGCAACTGTATGTTGCCTTATCCAGAGTCAAGTCAAAAAACAATTTGAAAGTGTTATTAACAAAGAAATCCGTCACTGTCAACGGTAAAAATTCAAAGCACAAATTGTGTACGAGAAATATTGTGTATAAAGAAATTCTAGGTGCATCGTGAGTCGATCGATTCATAGTATACAGAGTCTGTATTATTTTGTGCATGCGATAGAAAAATATACTCGGTTGAAAATGCATTGTTCGTAATTCACATTGGTGTCTTACATTAAATCGAATACCGTACATCTATAGTACTGATTTACATTGATCAGAATCATTATATTGGAAATGTAGTATCCGATGCGTCACGAGTTTATTCGAAAATTCTGTTGCTGACAAGCATGTTAGCCTAACGGAAACGATTACCTGGTGATGCCTTCCGTGAGTCCATACGCGATGAAAACATTTGCTGCAAATGCCTTATCTGGGTATATGCGCTAGAAAAAATTAGCTGCTAATGCCTTGCCTGTATAAGCGCTAGAAACAATTAGCTGCACATACCTTATCTGGGTATATGCGCTAGAAAAAATTAGCTGCTAATGCCTTGCCTGTATAAGCGCTAGAAACAATTAGCTGCAAATACCTTATCTGGGTATATGCGCTAGAAAAAATTAGCTGCTAATGCTATGCTAATAGCTGCATTTGTTCCAAACAATAGTGACAATTGAAAACGCTTAGAAAACTAACAATAATTAAACACTGATGATAAAAATGAAGAATTCTGATAAGCAAACGAGCTCAGCGAGCGAGAGACAATAAAAACGCCTCCGAGCGAGCGTAGCGAGCGAGAAACAACGAAAACGTCTTCGAGCGAGCGTAGCGAGCGAGAGACAACTTACACGCTTCTTCGCGAGCGTAGCGAGCGAAGAACAATTACCAGCTAGTTACACACTAAAAGAAATCAAAAGCACTCTGCAAAACTATGCCGGCTCTATCATTGAATCAGTTGTCAGGTGAGACGCGCTGGGCTAGCATACCTTGGGACGGATCTAGACATCATCCGACGGGACCCTGCATCACTACAGTCGTGCAGCAAAGCTAAGTTTTATCTGTTTCAACCAAATTGCTTGCCGAAAACAGGCAGTGATCGCAAGATATATTTGTGTATAAGTCTTTCGTACGCAAATCTACCTTCGCTAGGAAATCACCTACGAGTGATAAGAAGGTCGATTCGCGCATAAGTCTTTCATGCGTGAACTGGTCCTTACCTAGAAAATCACCCGCTATAGTATTATTCTCCGATTTAGTTATAAGAGATTATTCGTTTCACATATAATACCCAATAGTAAAGACAGAGCGAGATTGCAAAGATCCATCGACCGATCAAAAACCCCTTTTATTTCTCAGAACCTGTTCCATATAGACATATATAAACCTTTATATTCATAACGGCATATTGTTTAGTCATAAATTAATGTTTCATTGCTGGCGCTAGATTCATTTGATCCCCTTTTGTTAATCATTTGGATCACATTTAAACAGAATCGTTTTCAGAATATATTTCAGTTTTTACCTATTAATTTATCATTACTCATTCATTTATCACCCTCATTTAACCACATCCCTCTAATACTATATATAATTGGCCTCACAAATAAATAATTAAACAGAACGTACGGTTCTGTATAGAGCTAGGCGAGTAAGATCCCATATACCGACTTATTTAGCGATAGGTCAAATAAATAATTATCTCTTTGCTACGTGAACTTATATAACATCCGCTCGGGCTTTACCCTCACGTAACACAAGATTTTGGTGGCAGCGGTGGGATTGCATTCGCTGAAGTACGTTTTGTGTTTTTGAAAAAAAAAAAAAAAAAAAAAAAAAAATTTTTTTTTTTTTTTTTAATTTTGGAAAACTCAAATTTTTGACAAATATAGTATTTCGAAATCGCAGCTCCCTCTGTCTTATATTGTTGAAAAATATACATACTGTGTGCGCATGCTTAATCTTTAATTTTTGCAATTTTATCAATATATTTAGTGAAGTACCGAATTCTCCTTTAGAAAACTATATCGTATGTGCATGCTCAATTTTTTACCTGTTCTGATATAACTACTCTGATATAATTACCTTGATATAATTATTGTGTATTAAGTGCATTTCTATTATAAACAACATAATGCCCAATTCTGACAGAACTGCTGCTGGTAGCGCAAATAATTCTCAGAATATGAGTAATATAGACCCGAACGTTAGTAACGCGATGATGACCTCTATGGCTGAATGCTTTGCATTACAGCATAGCACATTAAATATTCCCTTCTTTGATGGGAAAAATGTCCCATTGAAAGATTTTCTCCAGGATATTCATAACGGATCAGTTTATGTACCGCCGGGATCGGAAGGCCCGTTCGTCAAAGCAATCCTTGGAAAATTGCAGGGGTCAGCTCGCGACAGTACCTACGGGAAAACTTTTGAAACCGTAAATGAATTAACTAGGCATTTAAAGAAAAGATTTGCACCGGGAAGAACGTATCCTTATTACCATAACGAAATTAATAACATTCGGATGCGTAGGAACGAAACGGTAAATGACTATTATGACAGGTTGAATATTTTAATCAGTGGTGCGCGCGTTGCTTTAGAAGATGAATTCAGTGATGTTCCGGAACAAATGCTAAAGCCAGTGTATGCGTGCGCGCTTGATTCATTTATACGCGGTTTACCGGAAGAAATAGCTAAATCTGTCGACGGAAGATTTCCTAAGACCTTAGAAAAGGCCCTTGAATATGCAGTTCACATAGAAACGCGAATGCGACATGGGATCCTACCGTCGGGCGAAACGCAAAGGGCATCTTTTTCGCGATTCAGCCCACCAAATTATCATAATCCACAACCTAATTTCCAAAATCATTATCAAAATACGCCGCGGAACTATCATAATTATTCGGTTACGGAAGAACCAAGAGTACGAGAACGAAGCTTATCACCCAATTCACAGAGATATCCATTAGGTATACTTCGTACTCAAGGAACACCCGAGTCGACCGTGTATGCTGCTGAGTTACCTACACATGCGAGGTTTCCACAGACGTGTCCCGGGTGTCAACCACCACCAATACATGCACACTGGTGCCCGGCTATGTCGTGTATGCGATATACACCGTGCGGGTACCCCGTAAATCCGACTAAAATCGTGGAACAGCGACCGATTTCTCCAAATCCTAGGCCAGTTTCGTCAGGATACAGACCGAGTTCGCCAGTCTCAATTCCCCGCTCATATGATTCTAATAGAGCGGCTGGTTACGGCTCCTGGAGGCAAGGAACTGGGTCAGGTATCAGATCGCGATCGCCGTCCCCACACAATAATAAACCGGTAGAGCATTTAAACTCTCAAACAGCCCGTCGCACAGACGCGACGGCGGGCCAAGTGACATCCGAGCGTCAACAAACAGTGAGATTCGCCGAACCAGCGGAAGGGTATTCACGTGCGGATCAAATCTAGAGTCACCGTTAGTAAAAATGTCGGCACCCGAACTCGGGGGACGAACAGCAATTTTTCTTGTTGATACTGGTGCGGATATCAGTTTAATAAAATCAGGCGCGTTAAGACCAGACGTATTAGTAAACCTGAAAGAATCCGCGACGATATCTGGAATAACGACGGATCAGATAAGAACAGCCGGTACAACTGAAATAACACTACAAGGCCAACCCAATGTTTTTCATGTGGTTCGATCCGCGTTCCCTCTGAATTGTGATGGTATCCTGGGAAAAGATTATCTGCGTAGAGAAAAAGCCGAAATTTCATTCAATCACAACACCTTGGTGACAAAGACAGAACCAATTAGACCATTCCGGTTTGTCGGCGAAAGCATACCAGATACCGAGTTCAAATTGAAAGGTCGCATTTTACAAATTCGGGCTCGAACTAAGCAAGTTATCGCTGTTGACGTGATAAATTCCGATTTAACAGAAGGATACCTTCCGAAAATTCATACTAGTGACGGTGTTTATATAGGAGAAGCAGCTGTCTCGGTTGAGAAAGGCGCGTGTCATGTCTTGGCTATTAACACTTTGGACGATGATATAAAAATTGAAATTCCGCCACAAGAAATAATACCGTTTGAATACCATAATTTTCCTGAAGAACCAGAATACTTTTCGGATTCAGAGGAACCGCAATCGAACGCTATAACTGATAGATTCGCGGAAATAACATCAAAATTGCATTTAGACCATTTAAATGATGAGGAACGAGATCACGTGTTAGATATAATCGAGGAATTCCCAAAAACGTTCCACTTATCGGGAGATAAACTGCAGTTCACACCGGCAGTCAAACATCGAATTCCCACTCATGACGACATACCCGTAAATTCACGTCAGTACCGTTTTCCGCCGATACATAAAGCAGAAATTGCAAAACAGGTCAAAATTAAATTGGATAATGAAATCATAGCACCATCAAGTTCTCCGTACAATTCTCCAATATGGATAGTTCCCAAGAAACCGGACTCAAAAGGGAATCCGAGATGGCGGATGGTTATAGATTTCCGCAAATTAAATGAAAAAACAATCGGAGACGCGTACCCATTGCCAAACATCACGGATATCCTTGATAGACTCGGGGAGGCAAGATATTTTTCTACCTTTGACTTAGCCAACGGATTCCAACAGATCGAGATGGATCCGCGAGATCGTGCGAAGACCGCCTTCACAACTCCGGAAGGTCACTTCGAATGTAGGAGAATGCCGGAGGGCCTTAGAAACGCCCCCGCCACTTTCCAGCGTTTGATGGATCAAACGTTGCGTGGTTTACAGGGTGTAGAGGTTCTTGTCTACCTCGATGATATAATAGTTTTTGCAAAAGATCTAGAAGAACACGGTAAAAGAGTTCGTAGACTATTCAAATGTTTGGAAGAAGCTAAACTCACTTTGCAGCCAGATAAGTGCGAATTCCTGAGAATCGAAGTGGCTTATCTGGGACACATAATCGGTAGAAAAGGAGTAAGACCCGATCCAAAGAAAATAGAAGCTGTTAAACATTTCCCACGGCCTAAAACTCAGAAAAATATTAGACAATTTTTAGGTTTAGCAGGTTATTACAGAAGGTTTATACAGGACTTTGCCGCAAAAGCAAAACCCTTGACCGAACTCTTGAAGAAAGATACTCCGTTCACCTGGGGGACAGAACAAAAAGAAAGTTTCAAAATTTTACGGAAATCATTATGCCGGGAACCTATTCTCCGATACCCAAATTTTGACAAGCCATTTACTCTTACGACCGATGCATCAGATTTTGCAATAGGAGCAGTTTTAAGCCAAGAACAAGACGGGCATGATATGCCTATTGCTTACTTATCCCGCTCGCTAATAAAAGCAGAACAAAATTATTTTACCACCGAGAAGGAGTGTTTAGCAGTTTTGTATGGCATCTTACATTTTCGGCCATATCTTTACGGACGCAAATTCAAATTAGTCAGTGACCACGAGCCAGTCAGGTGGATCGATTCCATAAAAGATCCTGGGCAGCGTTTAATACGCTGGAGACTGAAGTTGCGCGATTACGAGTACACCTTCGAGCACAAGGCGGGTAGGCTAAATACAAACGCGGATGCATTATCGCGAAACCCGATCACTAGTGAGCAATCAACCAGCTCTTCTGAAACGGAGGAGGAAAATTTAGCAATAGAATCAGTAAATTCATTTCCAAAATACTCAGAATATTTGAATCTAGTAAGAACAGCTTCGATCGAAAACCCAGATGTAATAGAGTTACATGATAGCCTCTTCAATCAAAACGATAACTACGCTCATACAGTTTCTGTGGACCTCGAAATGAGTGCCGGAATAGCAGAGAAATTCAAAGAAAAGTACGGTGTACCGGAAAACCTCAAACTTCAAGCCGAATTACATTCAACAGCTAAAATAAAATTACCAGACCGGACAATCTATTACATAATGACGAAACAGAACTACTGGGACAAACCAACTTACGAAGACTTATACCTCAGTTTGATTAACTTCCGAAAGACTTTAGAAGCTGATTCGATTAAATCCGTTACAATACCAAAGATCGGTTGTGGATTAGACGGACTTACCTGGAATAACGTACGTAGAATGTTACGTTTTATTTTCAAAGGCACCGGCATCAAAATCACAATTTGTACTAACTTAAGGACGGAGCCAAGCGTAACCCAAGATCAGGATAGTTCGAAATTATTTCCAATTACTAGGCAACAGAGCAAACCCCCTAGCACGTCAAAAATACCTGACCCACCTGGTCGTAGGCCATTAGCGAGATCCGTTTCAGAATTACCAAAAAAACCCGTTAGTAAAAAGAATATTAAGGTAAGATCTAAAACAATGTCAGACTTAGATACGAGCGCTATAGCGCTAAGAACGCGGTCCAGAGTAAGAGGTCCCGATAGTAATCCAACACCAGCTCTAGATCCGATAGAGGAGATTTCATCTGAAGATTCCTCTGATGATGAATCCTCAGAACCTCCAGCTTATCGGAAGCAAAGAAGCGTCCTTCCAAACCTAGGATTTAAACCTAAGGCTTTAATCAAACGATCGCGAGGTACCAAACACCCTGTAACCGACGTAACCCCCGTAGAATCAACAACAGAAGTCGAGTCAGGCGCCGAGAATATTACAATAGAACTTGATCCGCCGGGCCATGATAGTGACAGTGACGTAGACGACGACGTATTCGCTCGCGGACCCATAGATCGAAAAGAACTGCAAGACTCTTTCAATCGTTTCGACCAATCCTTGCATGACAGAAGTATTATACAACAGGATCCAGATGATCCTGTAGTAGAACTACCTGCCGCGATATCTGAAGGAGAAGAATTGGAAGAGTCAATTCGGGAAACACTTATTGAACAAGACCCTTATAACGACGAGACTGAAGACGAAGAACTAAATCGTAGAATTAGTAAGTTGCTTAAGAAAACAACAGAGACGAATCAAGCAACCGAACAGGTACAACCAACGGGTAATAATCAGGGGAAATTTGATGAGTCAGTCGTTAGCAAGCCAGTGAATAAACCCATATTTCCGACACCGTTAATCGCACCCCGACCGTTAGCACTTTCTACCCCGTATCCGTTGACGATACAGGAAATAGAAGAAAGGGAAAATAGGGATGAAAACATAGTAAAATCAAAGATCATAAAGCCGCCGAGACGATTGGAACCGCAATTAAAGCACCAATCAGGTCCCTCTGGTATACAAATAACGGAAGGGATCCTACCAGATGTGGCGCCTACGTCACCTCTAAACCTGCCAGGAGCGCGTAACCGCCCACCCCGTAACATAATATCAAGTAGAGAGAATTTAACGTATCTCAAAAATAACTACGTTCATTTCACAACCACAGACTCTGAATTAACAACCCCAATAGGTAAATTACTAGTTGATTTGGAAATGATTGACGCCGACGATCAACGAGATACGAAGCCTAAGGTAGGTCAAATTATTATTACTAAACGGGGCAAATATAGGATATTTAGTGTAGTAGTCAAGAAAAGATATTTCGATAAAATCACGATAGATAACGTGAACCTTGGGCTAGAAAATCTGAGAACCAAACTCATTCAATTAGGTATAACGACGTTTAGGATTTCTAAAACCGGGGACATAACAGACGAACTACCCACTGACGCATGGCCAAAATTATTATTAGGAATTTTCGCGGACGATGACATTCAAATTACAATCTGCACAGGAATAACGGAAATACCGCCAGTAGAAGTTCGAACCGAAATCATTTCAGAAATGCACAATAGCTTAATAGGAGGGCACAAAGGCGTAACAAAAACATATAGGAGGATCCGTGAACGCTTCTATTGGCCAAGAATGAGGGAAGACATAAGTAAATTCATACGTAATTGCAACAGTTGCCAAGAACAAAAACTCGTGCGGGTGAAAACTAGGGAACCCATGGTGATAACGGACACTCCATCCGAGCCGTTCGACAAGGTGTCATTAGATACCGTGGGTCCACTCCCCGCTACTCCCAATAACAACAAACATATTCTAACTATGCAGGATAATTTGACCAAATACTGCATCGCGGTACCGATTCCAGATATTAGAGCCGAAACCATAGCACACGCGCTAGTAGAACACCTAATCCTACAGTACGGAGCTCCGCGAGTCATACTCACTGACCGAGGAACCAGTTTCGTGAACAAATTACTTAACGAACTAGCCAGAGTATTTAGAATTAGGCATATCACTACCTCCAGCTATAGGCCGCAGTCTAACGGTGCCTTAGAGCGTAGTCACATTGTGCTTACGGAATACATCAAGCATTATCTCGGGGAATTCGACGACTGGGACGAATTAGTGCCATTTGCAATGTTTTCGTATAACACCGCCGTTCACGAAGCGACCAATTTTACACCCTATGAGTTAGTTTACGGAAGAATAGCACGCTGTCCGAGCTCGTTCCCTGCAGGCGAAAAGGTAATGACGTATAACTCTTATCTTGGAGATTTAATAACAAGATTAACCGAGATGCAAACCCTAGCTGGCGAGAACTTAGTCCAGGCTAAACAAAGATCCAAAGCGTATTACGACCAAAAAGCACGTCCGTTCACAGGTAAGGAAGGAGACATGGCACGAGTATTGATAGATGTCAGGAAAGGAAAATTTGGTACAAGGTATAAAGGCCCTTACAAAATTGTAAAAATATTGGAGAATAATAGCGTAGTATTGGAAACGGACGATGGTAAGCGATTTGTAAAACATACGGATAAAATTGAACTGGCTCACTGACTCATTGACTTAGAATTACGAAACACGCGACTGACGCTACAAAACTCACAAGTAGACAGGAACTAATCACCATTGAACTCAACTACGAACGGAACATAATACTCCTTCAGGTTAACGAGAGTAGCTGAAAAGGGAAGAAGATGAAGGGACTGTCGGTACTGATCTGGATCGCGTTAATCGGAGGAACAACTGCTGACCCCGGATATGCGATATCTCTCATTGAGTCAAGTCCGGGGCTATATTATGAAAAATTACATAATATCCGATTAAAGAGGGCGGAGTGGCGTATGGTACTCTTCATAGACGTAGAGAAGCTAGACCAACAATTTCCAGAGGAGATAGAAAGCTTCAGGATGAAATACGAAGAATGCAAGGGAGTGAAGGGTATTGAAGATAAATGTGATGCGATATTACAGAGGACCCATATTGAGGAAATGATAATAGAAGCAAATGAATTACGCGAAGAAATTAGAGAGTTAGCTAACGAAATTTCATTGCCGGATATAGATAACTTACCTCATTCAATAATTCGGCGGGGAGCACCCTTTGAGTTTGTAGGAGGAGCTAGCCGCTTTTTGTTTGGAACATTATCTGCTGAGGATGGAGAATATTTCAACAAAGAGATAGATAAGCTTCATCAAGATCAAACTCGTCTAACAAAAATTTTGCGAAATCAGACACATATTATTTCGAGTAAACTACACCAATTGCATGACGAGGCGCACGAACACCAAGTAGCAATAAAAGAAAACAAGGCGAAAATTAACGAATTGGTTAACAGATTAAACAACGTATCAGATGTAATTGCAGGGGTGAACTATGTTTTGGAGATAGGAGAATACCGGGCCATAGTAGAAAAGGCATTAAGTCACTACATAGAGAGCGTTGAAAAATTCATCACTGCAATAGAAGCGGCGCGAGAGAAAAGGGTACACAGATCTTTATTAACCGGAAGGCAATTGAAAGCGGTAATACAAGAAATACACGAATCTATGAGGACCCATGAGCTACCAATCCCACGACATTACCATCGTAGCGAAGAAATCACGAAGATTGCAACAACCGAAGTAGGAAGCGACAGAGGAAGGATAATATTGATAGTAAGGATTCCATTGGTAGAAAGGACGACTTACCACCTTTATAGGATGCACACCTGGCCAATCCCGCAGAAGAATGGCAATGATACGGTATCAATACAAATAATACCCAAGACATCGTATCTCGGGCTCGGGGACGACCACCGAACCTATTTCCTACCAGACGAAACACACGTTAAGGAGTGTATACACACATGGTATTGTCACCTGTGCACTTTAGAACTGCCCTTGATCGAGGTCGCTACTTCAACAAGCTGCGAGATTCAACTGCTACTAAACCCGGAAGAACAAATGCTACGTCAATGCGACATACGACTAAAAGCTGGACACAACCCATTTTGGACAAGACTAATTTCAACTGGCGGATGGCTATACTCTTTCGAAGAACCAGAAAACATACAAATCATTTGCGGAAACAAGAAGGATGAACTGGTCACACTAACCGGAACAGGAATTCTTTACTTAAACAAAGAATGCATAGGAAAAACAAGCTACATTACATTACCCGAAATAGAAGTTTTCACGAAACGAGAACAATACCTCTACCAGCCAAATTTGATGCTCAACCTCAGCCAAATTTCACCTTCGCTGACACATCGCAAAATTATAACATACCTGGAAGAAGGAACAACGAAAGAAAAAACGAGTTTTGACGAGGGAACATCCCTATACGAAATAGAGAACGAATTGGAAGAATTAGGAACTCACCACCGAGAAAAACAGCACCACGAAAATTTAATATATGGAGGATATCTGATACAACTGATTTTCGTAGGCGCGCTGATAGGGATCTATTTCCGTAAAGAGATATGGGCAGTAATCAGAAGGAAATTATCGTCAAAAGAAAAGGAAAATAAATACGAAATCGCAAGGACCGTAGAAGAAACCATAAAGCCAACGAATGAAAGTACGCCAGTGGAAATCGAACTCATCGAGAGGAAGGCAGCAGCTCGTTCCCTCCCCATCCAAACCGCAAGAGTAAATTGAATTGATCGGACGGACAGACAAATAACTGACCAAAATTTATAACAAAGAAATTGTCTGACCGGGGGATTACCCCATAATTACTATATGTGAATTTCATGGTATCGCATGTGGCGTCTAAAATATGTCATGTCCGTTGTCTGTACTCGAAATAAGTGATACCATTATTTTTATTTTGCCACAGATATTAAGTTATCCCTATAGAGTACTGTGTTGTCCATCCTTTACCCACGTCTATATTGAATTGCACGCAAAACTGATGAGAGCTCGCGCTATTGTTTTACAACCGAACCGTTTGAAGGAATAGCGCGGGTAAATCAAAATGAATAACGATAGTGGTCATTGGCATTTTCTAATATCAACTAGACCTGTTTCTACAAATTAATAACCTATTGTTCATGTCAATGATGAAATCGTTTGTTTCCTCAATCAGGATAACTAAATTAAAATAATCAATAATTAGCTACCATAACCTATAAGGTAAATTAACGGAAAGCAAATACCTAAAATCACCCACTAGCCATAATATCTAATCATTCAAATATATGTTCAAGTTTTCCTCTTAGTTTCTTTTCGTTATTATTAGGTCATAACCAACGTATTATCATAGTCCGAAGGATTTAGTTAGAAATATAGAAGGCTCAATTTAAAGTTCCCGGGAAGAGCGATTAATAACGAACATAAATTTCTGAAAACTTAGTGAACTTCTAAAACCTATAGCGTCACGACGCCTTCCCGAGAGCTGACGGTAATGACCCTAGATTTTAAGACATTTAGTTTTACATGGGCAAAGGAGCTGAGAGTAGAACAGGTTGTGAGAAATAAAACAAAGGGTAGTGACATCTGAATTCAGGAAAGAAAAAAATATATTGTCATAAAAGTAACAAAGGCACTACTTTCAATATGAGTTGAGGTAAATCTTCTCCGCCACATGCTTCAGCAGGAACTTTACCCGCTGGCAGGGTCCACAACCCGCTGTGCCGCGTTCCTGGCCCAAGAAATTCCCACACACAAGACAGCAATTCGTACAGCCCCTAACCACCACACCGCACCGGTGTGCAGTCCCCAACCTCAACACGCGTTCGGTCGGGACACTAGTAAAAGAAGAATAGCAATTATTAGGAAGAAAAACACAAATTAGATATGTATATTTGTGACGAACCAGTTAGGCTCAGCTCAAACTAAGTCCGCCACTATACAGAGAACACGTACATCACACCAACAAATGGCTACGACGCCAGTACATCACCGCGCCACTAGGCGGCTACCCAGCCGATCGCTCCTCCCGGGAGTAAAGTCACACTAGTCCGCACCTATATAGGCACAACAGAACCGAGCTAGGCAGTTCTCTGGCAACCAGTCTACCGACCAGTCACCAGCTGAACTCTGTCTCTCGAGACGTACGGACCGCGGGAAGAGACCCCGGACCGCTAGGCGCGTTCGCGATAGTAATAGAGGCATCACCTCTAATTTTTCCCGTTCCGCACTAGGTCGCGATCGCGTATTATTCTTAGAGTCACTAGATAACCGGCGCTAATGCCGCTTCTGGAGTTTAGGACTCCATACTAGCTTCATTCAGATTAATTACTATTAAAAGACAACGGTTTAATTATACCGCATCGGGTTTCGCTTTCGAGCCCATATCATTCACGTCTAAAATAGCCACCCACTAGAAACTAGCTAACTAGACTAATTATTGACTTTAGTTCAAAGGCATACCTATATATATTTATTGTACAGTGATCACTTAGGATAACGACTAGCTATACTAATAGTGTGTTCTCGATATTATTTTGTTACAGTACCGAACCCATGCCTGCACCTCAGGACGAGGCTAGTTCTTAAGCTTATACTTCTTTATTATCCTTTTCTTTTGTTTGTTTATTCATTTATTGTTTTTTTTTGAATACAGTTTAATTTTGTTATTTTCTACCAAACTACTGTCTACTCCTTTATTCACCCCCACCGGTCGTCCCGAGCATCCGGCGGAGGGGGAAGAAAACCCCAGACCCGTTTGCGGACTACACCGGGTATCTCCCGTCCCCACAATCCACCCGGTCTAGCCCGAACGTTACATGGCGCCCGAACAGGGACTGTGGGGAACTTTAAAATAGAAATACGAAAGCACACTATTAGCACTTAGGAAATAACTAGACTAGTCAAAACCCAGATACATTCGTTTTTGGGTATACATATATATGCACTTTTTTTTTTTCTTTTCTCTCCGCACTCGGCACGATCTTTTTTTTTTTTCTTTTTCTCTATTTTTCTATTTATACTTTGCTATTCTTTTATCGACTTGCTCGTCCGCTATACTAGGGACCGACCGATCAAAACTAAGAAACGGGGTTAGACTCTAAAAATGCCATACCCTCCCACGGCGTGGATCTATGAACTACGAAAGGAAGAGCTACAGGACCACCTAGTACTCGTGGAGATAGAAGCAGAAGGCACCGTTGACGAACTCCGTGCAAGCCTACGCACATTCGTAAAAGATAACCCAAACCACCCGGTGGTCCAAACGTGGCTCGAGACGCATGACCACAGAAACCGCGGTCCGGGAACAGCCAACATGAAAAGACAAGCCAATGACCCCCCGCCAGTAGTCGAGGACGCTGGCGGCATGATGCAATTATTACCACACCTAGAAAACTACCGAAGCATAGACCAAATACGTAAATGGGGGTGCAAATTCGACGACAAAGACCCTTACGCATTTCTAGAGCGCATTGAAGAATTAAAAACGGAATACCAAGTCGACGACCCCACCTTACTCAGAGGTCTACCAGAACTACTCAAAGACGACGCGTTACTATGGTACCGGAATAAAAGACACGCTTGGCAAACCTGGAACGATTTTACCTCCAGTTTCCACGCATACTACTTACCGACCGCCAAAGAATACAAACTCGATGACCAAATCGTCGAGCGCAAGCAAAAGACCGGGGAGACGGCCCGAACATTCATCACCGCACTAGAAACCCTAATGAGACGACGAGGAGGCCTGTCCGCAGAAAAACAACTAGACCGATTATACTATAACCTGCGACCAGAATACCACCAGTCGATTCGTCGACGCGAACTCCAGAGCGTCGACGACCTGATCCTATACGCCACCGAACACGAAGAAACTAGACAACGAACCGAACCCAAAACCGCGCCACGAAGCGACGCGGCCGTCACCTCAACCATACAATACAACCGTTACGAAAATTGCTGGCGCTGTAAGCAAAGAGGGCACACCAGACGAAATTGCCGACGACCACAACGCAAATTCTGCTCATACTGTGGCACCGATGGCACCCTGACTAGAGACTGCGCGTGCCCAAAGCCGGAAAACTTCGGCAGGGCCGGCCCCGGGACGACGGTAACCCGGCCCGAGACACCAGCGACAACCGTATCTTCATAGAAGTCAACGTCCTGGGCAAAACTGTCCAAGCCCTAATCGACACCGGATCAGTAGCCTCATACGTAAACAACTCAATGGCACACCACTGCCGCTGGGGAAAATGGCAGCCGCAACAGGAACAAATCACGGCCAGAATGGCCAATGGAAACCTCACTGAGATTACTACTAGCCTCACCGGCACAGTAAAAATACAGGGACGACACCTACAACACACGTTCCTAGTGATGCCAGACCTGAAACATAAAATGCTCCTCGGCATGGATATACTAGTAAAGCTAAACCTGAGAATATCGTTAAACGGCCAGCAGAACCAACACATGGAAACGTGTACGACCGAACCCGACACCGGCCTGGCGACACAAACCCCCGAAGAGCAATGCCGCTTAGAAGAATTCCTGAGGGCCGAGTTCCGTAAAGCCCACGACATACATGGCGTCTCACCACTAGCCGAACACCGCATACGTCTAATAACCGACACACCGATCAAACAACGGTACCGGCCAAGAAACCCACACGTCCAACAGATCATTAACATGGAAGTAGACAAGATGTTGGCCGACCAAGTCATCGAGCCATCAAGCAGCCCGTGGAGCTCACCAGTGGTGATAGTCAAAAAGAAAGACGGAAAACCCCGATTCTGCGTAGACTACCGCAAGGTAAACCAGGTGTCCGAACGAGATGCTTACCCGCTCCCGCAAATAAACGCCACACTGGACAAACTACGTGGAGCACGATACCTATCAACCATAGACCTAAAAAATGGCTACTGGCAGGTACCAATGACCGAAGATAGCCGACCCATAACTGCTTTTACAGTACCAGACAGAGGTCTGTTTCAGTTCCGAGTTATGCCGTTCGGACTACACTCCGCGCCAGCTACCTTCCAACGACTACTAGACCAAGTAATAGGCCCTGAACTAGAACCGTACTCATTCGCCTATCTGGATGACATAATCATAGTAAGCGCCACCTTCGAGGAACACCTGAAGCACCTAGCAACAGTCTTCCAACGACTAAGAGACGCTCGTCTAAAAATTAACACCGAAAAATGCCGATTCTGTGTGCAGAGCCTAAAATATTTAGGACACATCGTCGACAAAGACGGAATCCACACCGACCCAGAAAAGACACAGGCCATCACCAGAATGGCCGCCCCCCACAACCGCCGAACACTACGACGCTTCTTAGGGCTAGTATCTTGGTACCGGCGATTTATCCCAGACGTCTCCTCCATTACCAGTCCACTAAACGACCTATTAAAAAAATCCACTAGGTGGCACTGGGGAGAGGCACAACAAATAGCGTTCGAACACTTGAAACAACTATTAACATCGACACCAATCCTAGCCTGCCCAGACTTCCAGAAAATATTCACCTTGCAAACTGATGCGAGTAATACCGGCATCGGAGCCGTCCTCACCCAAGAATACGAAGGAAAAGAGCGAGTAATCGCATACGTCAGCCGGACACTTTCCAAGGCAGAAAGGAACTACACAGTAACAGAAAAGGAATGCCTAGCAATCATATGGGGAATACGGAAACTAAGGGGATACCTAGAAGGCTACAAATTCGAAATAATTACCGATCACCAGGCTCTCACATGGCTACAAAGACTAGACAACCCGTCAGGCCGCCTAGCTAGATGGGCACTAGAACTCCAACAATACGAATTCACGGTGCGATACCGGAAAGGAGCCGAAAATATCGTAGCCGACGCACTCTCGCGACAAACAGAGATAACCATAGTAGAGACCACATGCCGATGGTATAACCGGATCAAACGACTAGTAGAAGCACGACCAGATGACAACCCAGATTTCCGAATAGCCAATGGCATTCTCTATCGCCGATTACTAGACCGACTAGACTACAACGAAGACAGCATAGAGGAACAATGGAAAAAATGCGTACCCCGCGAGCAAAGAATAAGCACTCTGAAACAGAACCACGATGACCCAACCGCAGGACACCTCGGAATAGCCAAGACAATCACTAGACTAGCCCGACGATATTATTGGCCCGGGATGTTCAACGAAACAGCCCGCTACGTACGTTCCTGCAAAACTTGCCAACAATACAAGGTGGCGCAACAAGCCACCCCCGGACTCATGCACGCCACCCAGGTTGGCCACCCATGGCAATTAATAACCACCGACTTAGTAGGACCCCTACCCCGTTCCAAAAACGGACACACCGTGCTACTAGTGACACAGGACCGCTTTTCAAAATGGGTAGAACTTCACCCACTACGCACCGCGACAGCAACAAACGTTACAAAGGCCGTCAGGGAGACACTGCTACGACACGGCATACCAGAGACACTCATCAGCGACAATGGGAAACAATTCATAAGCAAAGAGTTCCAAGAAATGCTAGACCAGTACGGTATCCAACACCGGAAGACACCCCCCTATACACCTCAATGCAATCCAGTGGAACGTACTAACCGCGTAATCAAAACTATGATAGCACAATACACAGGGAAAAATCAGAAAGACTGGGACCAGAAACTACCAGAACTAGCGTTCGCCTACAACACCGCAGTACATGACTCAACCGGGTTCTCGCCCGCATACCTAAACCACGGACGAGAACTGAATCCACCAGGGGAGCACCAACCCCAGGGCAGCATACCCGCCAAGGCCTTAGCCGAGCGATTAAAGGAAGCAAACGAACTCGTGCGCATATGCCAGGCCCGGGCTTTCCAAAAACAGGAAAAACACTATAACCTACGACACAGACCATGGCAACCCATTATAGGTCAGAAAGTACTGAAGCGCACCCACTTCCTATCCAATAAAGCGAAAAATGAAAACGCGAAACTATGTCCCAAATTCGAAGGACCACTCACGGTAGTCAAGAAAATTTCTCCGGTCATCTTCGACCTCAGGAGCGCACGGGGCAAGCCAATCAAACACGTGCATGTACGCGACCTACAACCCTACCACGAAGACAATGACGAAGTCACAGCCATCAGGATTCGGGATAGGGACCTAGATGACGATACCAAGCCCTATCAGTCTAGTCACGTCAACCTCGCGGAGCACGTAATCACGATGGCAGAAGGCCGACAAAACACGCGTACACGGGTATTCGTACCAATGGCCAAGCCACCAACGCTTGAGGCCCCGGGTAACCCGAGACCCGCACCCACCAGGCCAACACCGCCGATCCCAGCACCGGGAAGTCGCCCAGCGCTGAGGAGGGAATCCACGGAGATACTCCTCCTCGACGGACCGGTACCCCACCGCCGCAGGCCGGCGAGAAAAAGGGCACCCCCGCAAGTAAAGGGGTACCTCACAGGAAGACCACTACCTTCCACACGCCCCAGCCAAAGCTACGAGCTCCCCGACGGAGGGGAAGTAACCGTCCCCGTGGGTACAAGGAAGTGGAAACTACGAAGGCAGGGGTACGAGAGGACCCTGCGGTTCGACCGAGCCGGGAACCTCACCTATGTAGGCCCCAAGAAGAGGTAAGCGTCTCCGCTCCCGGAGGAGGGGGGGGGTGTGACGAACCAGTTAGGCTCAGCTCAAACTAAGTCCGCCACTATACAGAGAACACGTACATCACACCAACAAATGGCTACGACGCCAGTACATCACCGCGCCACTAGGCGGCTACCCAGCCGATCGCTCCTCCCGGGAGTAAAGTCACACTAGTCCGCACCTATATAGGCACAACAGAACCGAGCTAGGCAGTTCTCTGGCAACCAGTCTACCGACCAGTCACCAGCTGAACTCTGTCTCTCGAGACGTACGGACCGCGGGAAGAGACCCCGGACCGCTAGGCGCGTTCGCGATAGTAATAGAGGCATCACCTCTAATTTTTCCCGTTCCGCACTAGGTCGCGATCGCGTATTATTCTTAGAGTCACTAGATAACCGGCGCTAATGCCGCTTCTGGAGTTTAGGACTCCATACTAGCTTCATTCAGATTAATTACTATTAAAAGACAACGGTTTAATTATACCGCATCGGGTTTCGCTTTCGAGCCCATATCATTCACGTCTAAAATAGCCACCCACTAGAAACTAGCTAACTAGACTAATTATTGACTTTAGTTCAAAGGCATACCTATATATATTTATTGTACAGTGATCACTTAGGATAACGACTAGCTATACTAATAGTGTGTTCTCGATATTATTTTGTTACAGTACCGAACCCATGCCTGCACCTCAGGACGAGGCTAGTTCTTAAGCTTATACTTCTTTATTATCCTTTTCTTTTGTTTGTTTATTCATTTATTGTTTTTTTTTGAATACAGTTTAATTTTGTTATTTTCTACCAAACTACTGTCTACTCCTTTATTCACCCCCACCGGTCGTCCCGAGCATCCGGCGGAGGGGGAAGAAAACCCCAGACCCGTTTGCGGACTACACCGGGTATCTCCCGTCCCCACAATCCACCCGGTCTAGCCCGAACGTTACATATTCATATGCATATACACATTTATAATATATAAAAGTTCTAGTAATGTACTTACGTAGTTAGATAGCACCCCATACATGAAACGAGGCGCTCGGGCGGCTTCAATAGTACCGCCTCGGTGCGGACGCACCGAACCTTGGCCCATTGTCCTTCGAACCATGACGAAAATTCGGCCGGGGTCATCTCGGTGACCCCAGCCCAATCGAAGGATGCACAGATGATTCCCACTGACACCGCTTCCTCGTTCATCTCCATTTTTCACTTTCACTTCTATAATACGCACAAATCGCAACACAATTTGCAAATGATCCTACGGAGACAAGGATGCGCGGACGCAGGGCCCGAGTCCCCACTCTTACGGGAGACAGCTTATCAGAGCTGAGTCAGATTCTGAGGACTTGAAGGGATCATGACATCTTCAGCAACCAAGCACTATACACGACCAGACGAAGCGCATAAAAGTCCGAGCACATAAGTTATAATAATATAATAAATTAGTATAAATCGACGAGGACGCCGATGACTTTAAGTAGGGGAGGGTGTTACGTACCGCTTCACATTATTCAAAATTTGTATTTTAAGATAATACCTATTTATCGGAAATGATAGTCAACACCACGGGTTTCTGTGGGAACTTCAAATAAAACCCGTGAGAATACTTCAAATGCAGTAAATTATAATCACTATTTCTTAAAGTTTATCAAAACCCCCTCGGCTTAAAGATCACGAAGTCACGTCGCGAAACCTAAACCTTAGCCATAACGTAAAAGATACGATGTTGAGGGTTTTTGCTGACCCCGCATCGTACGGTCGGTTCGATGTAACTCCTCTGATCATTAACACAATTATTCAGGAATAAACAGAGGTAACCGATAAGAATGGGAACCCTAGATTAAAGCAGAGTGATTGAAACGATGCATGAATGTATATGTAATAGATTTTGTTAAAGTATCGAATTCGCGAAATTATAATGTTATTGCGAATCGACTGTAGTGAGGTTGGGACCGCATAACACTGTCTTAGGTAAAGTGTCCAGGAGCGAGGTGAATCCTCATCCGCGGAATGAAGGAGACTCCTGATAGGCTAATTACCTGGGCGCAGTAATACACACTTTGTCACAACCGCGGTTTCGTGGCTGCATCTAGATCTAATGCAGCGTCTTTCGTCTATCAAGTCGCGAACCGCGTGGACGTTTGCCCCGAGTATCATAAATTGAGCAATAGTTAGTGATTGAAAATCTTTCTAAGTGACAACCTAAGGACTCATTCCGCTCGTAAAACATAAATATAAAATCTTCTAAGCGAAAGCTACAATTAGTGCAAGGACACATCTTTCTTTCAACAAATTCAAATCCAGCTCAACCTAGTTTACCAATACGTTTAATATTTTCATCGAATAATTCTAGTTATACCAGCCAATTCATTTCCAAATCATTTAAACTTCAACCGACCTCTCATCATTTGATTAGCTTTTGAACCATTAGCTTCAGTTCTTTCGACAGTTCCGGTCAATTATAAAAATAGACACAGGACGCAGTGATTAGATTGTGGTGCTGTTCTACCGTGGTTGGTTGTCAGGTGAGACGCGCTGGGCTAGCATACCTTGGGACGGATCTAGACATCATCCGACGGGACCCTGCATCACTACAGTCGTGCAGCAAAGCTAAGTTTTATCTGTTTCAACCAAATTGCTTGCCGAAAACAGGCAGTGATCGCAAGATATATTTGTGTATAAGTCTTTCGTAAACGTAAACAACTTTCCGATGAAGATATTCAGTCATACGTGACGGCCTTGAGAGCATTATCGCGAAAGTGTGAGTTTCCAGACAACGACGACCGCATTCGCGAACAACTGTGTGAAGGAGTAAAATCAGACACGATGTGTTTTGAACTAGCGAAATTCCCGGAAGACGGACTGGCACAAGCAATAAAAGCAGCCAAAGCAATCGAGGTAGCCGAAACCTTAACCTGTGAGCGCCAACAAAGCACGAGTGAGGCACAACCATCAACAAGCGGGACAACAATACACACAGGTGAAATCAACGCTATTTCCAAGAGGCAAGACGGATATCGAGCGAAATTTACAGTAAAAAATCGAAACCTCGATAGATGGAACCAATTCCCATCGAAAGACCAGGTACAGTGCCGCTGCTGTGGGAGAAGTGGTCACATATGAAAGGAATGCAGGCTGAACAAGAAATACTGTAGTGAATGCGGAGCTCGAGGCCACATCTTCCGGATGTGTAACAACATGAAAAAACAAATGTACGTGAACAAATTAGAAGAAGACGGAACGTCGGATGAAGAGACATCGATCTCCGAGGAGATAGAAGGCCTCCGGGTTACCGACCTCGAGGAAGAAGAAGACAACGAGGAATACCACGTGATGTCTATTGTTACGCAAGTAGAAATAAAGTCAATTGATTCAAAAAGGGTCGAGCCGTATTATATGACGTTTCAGATACATAACACAAAGGTTATGCTCGAAATGGACACCGGAGCCAACCTAACGGTCATACCGTGGCCCATTTTTCATAAGTATTTTCCAAATTACACACTAAAAGAAATCAAAAGCACTCTGCAAAACTATGCCGGCTCTATCATTGAATCAGTTGTCAGGTGAGACGCGCTGGGCTAGCATACCTTGGGACGGATCTAGACATCATCCGACGGGACCCTGCATCACTACAGTCGTGCAGCAAAGCTAAGTTTTATCTGTTTCAACCAAATTGCTTGCCGAAAACAGGCAGTGATCGCAAGATATATTTGTGTATAAGTCTTTCGTACGCAAATCTACCTTCGCTAGGAAATCACCTACGAGTGATAAGAAGGTCGATTCGCGCATAAGTCTTTCATGCGTGAACTGGTCCTTACCTAGAAAATCACCCGCTATAGTATTATTCTCCGATTTAGTTATAAGAGATTATTCGTTTCACATATAATACCCAATAGTAAAGACAGAGCGAGATTGCAAAGATCCATCGACCGATCAAAAACCCCTTTTATTTCTCAGAACCTGTTCCATATAGACATATATAAACCTTTATATTCATAACGGCATATTGTTTAGTCATAAATTAATGTTTCATTGCTGGCGCTAGATTCATTTGATCCCCTTTTGTTAATCATTTGGATCACATTTAAACAGAATCGTTTTCAGAATATATTTCAGTTTTTACCTATTAATTTATCATTACTCATTCATTTATCACCCTCATTTAACCACATCCCTCTAATACTATATATAATTGGCCTCACAAATAAATAATTAAACAGAACGTACGGTTCTGTATAGAGCTAGGCGAGTAAGATCCCATATACCGACTTATTTAGCGATAGGTCAAATAAATAATTATCTCTTTGCTACGTGAACTTATATAACATCCGCTCGGGCTTTACCCTCACGTAACATTAGTATTCAAACGTTTATTCAAACAGAATTTGTGTCGCAGAATTTGTGATTTTTTTTAAAACCGCCTGCCAAGTACCGCTTTTCATTTTTTATTTTTTTTTATTCTCTTTAATTTTTTGGTTTGACAACTTGTTATCCAGAATTGCTGTATACGGATACGAATGATAATTTTCTCATAAGTCGGTGTAATTACATATTGGAGATAAATTCAATCTGACGACGTAATTCGCAGTAATATCTGGGTTCAATTCTTTTTTGAAAGAGGAACAAATTATTTTGTTAATTGCTTACGATACTTTTCGTAGTTGGCGAATGTTTTTGGATAAAGTGCCCACGTTAACGTACTTGGCGAATGGTTTTTGCATGCGAGGTGTTTTTGTGTGGATTATACGGTACTTTTTGTAGGATAAGGATAATAGACATAATATGTATCAAGGTAGTACATAAGGAGAGCAGAGTGGGGAAAACAAATTGAAAATAAGTTCGGGACTAAACATCCGACCTGATGAACGGGGATGAAATAGACCGGTTGATTAATCAGGGACAGAGAAGCTGGATATATAATTTAACGAAACCACAACTAAAGGGAGTGTGCAAACGGTATCACATCAACTACACAGAAGAAAGTAGTATCGACGAATTATGAAGGGTGGTATCTGAGTTCACAAAACAAAAATACGGGAGCGAAAATATACGGACACGAGAGAGAGACAATTCGGATCACGGAGACGCGTCGAACGTGGGTGACACAAGACCACAGCCGATAACGGCAAACACAGCCATGGCGCTACACCTCACACCGTTGGAAGCGTTTAGACCCGGGCAAAACTGGACAGCGTACTCCACGCAGCCAAAGTGTCTATTGGAACTGAACAATATTACGGACGAAGACAAGAAAGTGAAGGTATTAATCACAAAACTCTCAAACGAAGTTTTCGAAACATTATGTAACCTATGTGCGGCGGAATCCCCAGAGGATAGCACTAAGTTTACATTCAAAATATTATGTGCCAAACTCGAAGGACATTTTCACCCGAAATCGAAATATACGGCAAGATTGGAATTCAAGGAACGTAAACAACTTTCCGATGAAGATATTCAGTCATACGTGACGGCCTTGAGAGCATTATCGCGAAAGTGTGAGTTTCCAGACAACGACGACCGCATTCGCGAACAACTGTGTGAAGGAGTAAAATCAGACACGATGTGTTTTGAACTAGCGAAATTCCCGGAAGACGGACTGGCACAAGCAATAAAAGCAGCCAAAGCAATCGAGGTAGCCGAAACCTTAACCTGTGAGCGCCAACAAAGCACGAGTGAGGCACAACCATCAACAAGCGGGACAACAATACACACAGGTGAAATCAACGCTATTTCCAAGAGGCAAGACGGATATCGAGCGAAATTTACAGTAAAAAATCGAAACCTCGATAGATGGAACCAATTCCCATCGAAAGACCAGGTACAGTGCCGCTGCTGTGGGAGAAGTGGTCACATATGAAAGGAATGCAGGCTGAACAAGAAATACTGTAGTGAATGCGGAGCTCGAGGCCACATCTTCCGGATGTGTAACAACATGAAAAAACAAATGTACGTGAACAAATTAGAAGAAGACGGAACGTCGGATGAAGAGACATCGATCTCCGAGGAGATAGAAGGCCTCCGGGTTACCGACCTCGAGGAAGAAGAAGACAACGAGGAATACCACGTGATGTCTATTGTTACGCAAGTAGAAATAAAGTCAATTGATTCAAAAAGGGTCGAGCCGTATTATATGACGTTTCAGATACATAACACAAAGGTTATGCTCGAAATGGACACCGGAGCCAACCTAACGGTCATACCGTGGCCCATTTTTCATAAGTATTTTCCAAATTACACACTAAAAGAAATCAAAAGCACTCTGCAAAACTATGCCGGCTCTATCATTGAATCAGTTGGCAAAATGAAACCGTTAAAGGTACAATACAAAAACGTAAAATGTGCGAACCTCGAGATGGTAGTAGTAAAAAAAGGGAAACCAGTGGTAGGACGTGGTTGGTTAAAAACTTTCGGACTGTGGCCACCGAGAACAGAACCGAATGCAGGAATTAAAACCATAATGAGCGAACCACACTACGTTGACACATTACGAGATAAATACCCGAGCATTTTTCACCGGGGTGGGGCACGTTTACACACGGTTCGGTTAAATTAGTCCTAAAAGCAAATGCAAAACCCAAATTTTGCCTTCCAAGATCAGTGCCGGTCGCGCTTGAACAAAAAGTAGACGAAGAAATTGACAGGTTGTTGAGAGGAAAGCGAATCTTTCCGGTCGAGTTTTGTGAATGGGGCACCCCAGTGGTACCGGTACTCAAGAAAGATGGGTCAGTCCGATTATGCGGGGACTATTCAATAACGCTTAACCCATATCTCGAAGTAGATCACTATCCGCTGCCAACGTGGCCTCAAATATTAAACGTATTGCGAAAGGGAACCGTTTACGCAGAATTGGACCTCCGGGAGGCATATTTACAAGCACCTCTAGCACCAGAATCAAAATTGCTGGTAACAATCTCGACAAACAAGGAGCTTTTTGCGTATAATTATTTGCCGTATGGGGTGAGCACAGGTCCGGGGTCGTTCCAAAGAAGGATGAACCAAAAATTATCAAAGCTACCAGCCGAGCAATCTCGACAAATAATTATTTTCATCGATAATATTTTAACTGTCGCAAAAGACACAGCAGAACTACTGACGATTTTAGACGCAATCTTGAGATGTTTTCAGGAGGAGGGTCTAAAATTAAACTTTCAGAAATGTCAGTGGTTTAAAAAATCAATAACGGTATTTGGGTTCGAGGTGGATGCAACAGGAATCCGCACCTCACCCGATAGAGTAAAAGCATTATTAGACGCGCCAAGACCGCACTCTTCAACGACATTACAGGCTTTCCTTGGAAAAATAAGTTATTATTCGGCATTTCTAAAGGACATGGCCACGAACTTAGCACCGCTATACGAACTGTTAAAAAAAGAAAACACGAAGTGGACGCCAGAGTGCGAGAAGGCGTTCACAAAAATTAAAACTCAATTGAGCACAGCGCCCGTGTTAGTATTACGTCCTAGGTTGAAAGCTCAACATATAATCTTTAGGTATAACAGATACCGTAGTTAGTATCGTAGGTATAGAAAATAACGACGTGCAATTACCATCAGAGTTTCAATAACACCTCTATCGATGTAATTCCATTTATAATTTTTTTTTTCCTAAATTCTTTATATTATTTTACCTATAGTTATAAGTCAATACTTTTAAGAAATCTCAATCTCATACACCATAACTAATCTTTCCATAGTCTCTCACAAAACTAAGCAAGCCCGAAAACACTCGAAAATCCATAAATTTGAAATTCTAAACTTTAAGTAAACTTTGAAAACGTTAGAAACTATCTTTATTGAGGAAACATAAATCTTCAAGATCTTTAGAATTTTACTGCCAAACGCGGAGAACCCAAAAGACAAAGACAATTTTGTTTAAAAAAAGACAGATCATAGACGCTTAAAACATCCCTTCTCAGCATCTCGACGCTTGGGCCTCTGACCCAATCGTCTCGCACAAACCCTATTTTAGCCAACCATATTTTTTCCCTCTTAAATTTAATGTGTCTTTTACCAATGAGAAAAGACTCGCTTTCCCGCGAGTACTAAAAACTTCCTCCCCCGCGTAACCGCGAGGAGAGATCCTTTTTCCTCCAGGATTAAGGAGTTAGTCACGAGATTTCAAAGAGTAAAGATCAGATCCACAGAAGACTTAGATTTCAGAATTTAATACCAAATTCGAAGTGCTTAATATATTCATAAATTAACCAAGTGCAAAACTTATCAACATATAAAAACCATAGACTGAAGTTAATCAACATGCAAATGTTTGATTAGCAACCAACATTGTTAAGCAGTTTGTTAAATAAATATTGTTAATTAAAAGTGAAATCAACAAACATTTATTTCACCCACGCATAGTGGTGACTGATAAAAACCCATTACCTCAACAGATACGAGTTATACGTCAATCAGAAGAACTAGTTATCCAAGACTCGGTAAGAAATATAGAACTCTACCAATTCAGAATCAGAACCTCAACACATCTAACTAGTGATTCGAAAACTCTATATAGTTAAATCCAGGACGTAACAACATGATTTTTAAATAAATACAATGGCTGTACAATTGATGTTTATGCTAGTTCTTCGAACTATTGTAGTGTGCGTATATGCTTGTATGGCAATGCAGCGTGCTGTTACAATAACCTGAAATACCAAAAATATTAGAACGTATAAAACGTAGATTATTCTCATGTGAAAGATAGCAACCCTATAAAATATGTATCAATTAAAGTTCTTCTTGCATCGCGTTTATTATCCATTGGCATAACTACGTCTGCGTTAAGATTTTGCAGTTCGTTTATTTGTTGTTCAATATCGAAATCAACGGGAGGATCTGGATCATTCATTTCACGGGCTATAATATGTAGGACGGCGACTATAATAGCCTGTACAGTAGGTACACGGAGCCGCATCCCTACAGCCAAAATAGGGAATCTTTGCTTTCATACGCCAAATGCTCGCTCAATAACGTTTCGAGTTCGTATCTGTGACTCGTTGTACAATTCTTCTGCACGATTACGCGTCTGCAACAGCGGTGTCAATAAGAATTTGGTACACGCATATCCGCTGTCACCAAGAAATACTGCATTTCTTATCTCGCCATGGATGCATCTTGCATGCACTCTGCTTGCATTGAAAACTATGGAATCATGTGTTGATCCAGGCCATCGGGCTATAATATCTATAAATTGTAATTGCGCATTATACACAGCTTGAACGTTGATGGAAAAGAATCCTTTTCGGTTCCGGAATACTTCAGCAGCTTCACCTCCTGTTTCCAAAATCGATGTGTAGTAATTCCTCGTTGCAATAAAAACAAATATGTACTGAAATAATATTAACGTACCTGCTGATTGAATTTTTACATGTGTACAATCGATAGCTCCAATGACTCGTGGAAACTTAGCAATGTCGTAAAAACCTTTTTGCGTTTTACGAACAGATCTCTGGTCCTCAGGAATGGTAATATACCGCTGGCGCAACAAGGCTCGCGCTATTGTGACCCTTTTGATAATTCTACATGCGGTAGATTTGTGAATTCCATCAAAGTCACCAATTGCTATCTGGAATGTTCCAGTTGCATAGAAGCGTAAAGTGAGGAGTAACTGATGTAGAGGTGTAATGGCATTATTTCTGAAATAAAAAGGAGAAACAGTGTTTCTAAAACGATTACGTTATTGTATTAATTCAATAAAATTAGGTACTGATCACAATTATATTGTTACATACCTCATCGTTGCGGTCACGATTCTTTCTTCAATAAGTTCAAGCAATCGCATAACAGTAACTTTTCGGAGTCGAAATCGTGTCATAAATTTATCCGCATCATACACATTGAAAATATCTGGTCGTGGTCGAACTGTATACGGTTTGCGGACAATAATAATTAATAAATATTCGTCATTTTCATCGTCGTCATCACTTTCGAAAACATCTTGATATATATTCATGTTGTCGCAAAAAAGTCTTCAGAGTAGAAAATAAATTATCGTTGCAAGCTAACCTAAAATACGACCGATAATTGAATGAAAACATTGAAAGAATTCGTACTTATTTCACTACAAACTGCTTATAAAACGAGCAATACAATTGGTTTATGAACTCACCCAAAATATGTACGCGGATGGAATTGCAGTAATGAGAAATTGTTTATCAGTAGCTAGTAGAAATAAGGAACACACTCTGCAACGACGTGGTCGATCAAAGCATGTATAGGTATATACATGCATGTATAGGTATATACAGGGTGTCCCAGAACTAAGTACTGTAACGAGGCAAAATATTTGCCTCGTAATGGAACAATCGACTGCTCCTCAGACGAAAGCGACCCCGCGAAAAATAGAAATAAATCAAACAAGGAGTCTCCAGCTCAGGTTCCGAAGGTCCCCTAATTTAATTTCTATCGTTTGTAATCCTTTATTTTTCCCGTCCTTCTCTATTATCGTACGTGCCGTCTCGACCGGATCAACGAGGGAGATCATCCCTCAATCCCACTACGCCTGGCAGGTCACCTGGAAGCCTCAGAGTCAGTAGCCGGGGCGGCCCAGATCATCATATCCTGAGATACGCCTGGAAGCGCGCTGCATTACGATCTGCCTCTCGCCAAGAATATCCCGCTCCCCTCCCCATCTGTCTCCTACCGGCCTGGTCCGCCGGTTCACATGCAGATATTTCCGCCTTCCAGGGTATCGCGAAAACCTGAGATGCCATCTATCAACCCCCTGGCAAAAGCTCTGAGTGCCAAAGGCCCTGTCAGGCCCGCCACCTCGTCATCGAAGAAAGAAGAGAAAAATCCGTCCACCAATTAAATGCATAGCATGCATTTGTCTCTTCCCCCTGCCACTAATTTTTAATTTGGGTAGTAACAGGCGGAAACACGCCACTTCTTGTTTGGATATCGGAATAACAGCAGCGTGATTCTTGCACCCGATTATTCCTTTTTTGAGAAAACTTTGGTTTTAATTTCGATTTTTTTTTTTGTTTTAAGTTTTATTTCCTTTTCTCTTAATTTTTTGTGTGTATTTGTTTTCTTTTATTTGTTCGTTTTGTTCCTTTTTGTATTGTGTAAATTTTATTGAAAGACTGTAATTTGTGTGTTGTGCCGTCGTGGCTGTGTCCTTAAGGTAAGCTTCCCATTCTAAACGACCTTCCGATGATATCCAAATTAAATTGTCCGGCTTTAGCTTCCCGTAAAATCTAATCGAATGGTTGTGTTTCAATTTTCCCTTATTCTTTGTAATCCCCTAAAAATTTATCCTATTTATAATTGTGTATCGTTAGATCGATTTTTCTAGAAAGCCTTTGGCCCCAAAATATAGCGTCTTTTCTATCCCTGCATTGAAAGCTTGGGTTTTGTCCTTTGTTATTGTTTGTATCGTTACCTAGCCACGTGTCTCTAGAAAGATCGACTAACACACCCTAGATAAGATTCTCCCCAAACTTGCATGTATCTCTCCCATCCTAATTCATAACCTCCTAAAAGGCCTTTGAAAATCTGAGCTGGTTTATTTAAGATTTTTAGATAGTATGATTTATAGTCCCTTCTTGTGAATTTCTTTAATTATTAATTATTATCGTGTGTTGTCTCATGGCATGGCGTACCTTGTGTAGTTGTATTCGTGCATGTTCGTGAGAGTTCGTACGGGTTCGCCCCGACGCATTAGATTTTTCGGTTAATTGTTCTACTTCATCGACACTTTTAATTGATTTTCAATAGTTCCAAAAAGTATCGACCCTAGCTCCCCCAGATCCCCCTATGTTATCGACCTAGTCTTATTCTTGGCTTTGTATCCTATGATTAATTCCTACTGTACCCTAAGGTAGTTCTTTTCTTTGTTTTGTGAATCGTTCTATATTACCATAACTATTAACTCCTTGCTCGTGACCCACATACCTTGTAGTCTGTCAGTTGTTTGTCAATTTCGGTCACTGGGTCACAGCCTCCCTGTTTGATTATATTTACCGTTAAATAAATTTTTGGGTTTCTTTGTGATTTTTCCATAAACCTTACTTGTCTCGCTTCGCCTATATTATTCGCCCCCACGTTCCCCTCACCCTGAACTCGCCGGGTAGTCCCGTCTGGTGTTATCCAATTGATTGAGTTATTTAAATTTTGAAAATCCCATTTCATTTTTATTACTTTATTCTTTTCGTTACCGCGGTACCCTAGGTACCTGGCGCCCAACCTTCTATTGTACGCAGATTTTGTCTGTTGAATAATTAGTTATTAACTGTCAAATCTCAAATTTACCAAACGGTGGGATCGCCTGGTTTTGTGCACGTAGCTGACCTCGATAACAACCCCCCCCCCCCCCCCCCCCCCCTCCAATCGTCGGTCTTGCCCGTCACAGTACACAAAATGATAGGGGTGATAGAGGGGGTCGAGCTGAGTAAATTAACCTGAAGAACATGTGGTCTCCGAAGTCGCGTTCGCGAGATACGACCAGTCAAAAAATATCGCGAAGCACAGCGGGCAGCGGCTAGCAGTCTTGTTAATAAGTGCGCTCGACTGCTGATGCGGAACATAACGCTTCGAAATTTACAAATTTCGAACGAAAGCACTATTTTGGCATTGAATTTCGAAGCGATATGTTCCGCATCAGTAGTCGAGCGCATTTATTAACAAAACTGCTAGCCGCTGCCGGCTGTGCTTCGCGAGATTTTTTGACCGGTCGTATCTCGCGAACGCGACTTCAAAGACCACATGTTCTTCAGGTTAATTTACTCAGCTCGACCCCTTCTATTAGCCCTATCATTTTGTGTACTTAGTTCTGGGACACCCTGTAGACAGTGGCAGTGGTATCGCGCGAATCGGATTTTATCTAGCAGGTAGGCTTTACCGAGTAGTCAGAGTACTAGGTAAAATATCTTGTCGGTAACTCGGTTTTATCCGATAGGTAAACTGAACCTAGAGGTGGAACAACAGTTCTACGCGCTTACCAGCCAGATAAATTTACCAGACACTTTACCCAGAGGTGGAAACCGGCCCTGAGTGTACTATTGGTATAGATTTTTAAGATATCTACTATCAGGCCATTAAATCGAGACTCCTGAGTTTATAATTTGATAGCTCTTCATCAAAAAATCTCAGAGAATCGTGCAATACAGTTTCTGAAACTGTGGAGTTTGCCACGTCGAGGTATTATTCTATAATTTCTGTGAAAAATTCGAAACCGGAGATATCGCCACATATGTGTTAGAAAACGCATTTTTTCCGTACTTGTATCCGTAGCTCAACTTCAACTCGACGCCATTTCGTTCATAACAATATTGAAAATTTGAAATAATTCCCACGTCTTCCTTAGAATCTTATGCGTAGTATGCCGTTTTCGAAATTCCAAAATGTTGGAAACTATGACGAGTACAGGCAACAATCAGCGGAGTTGACATCTTGGCCGCTGGTACCGTCAGCCGAAAGTGGTGAGTTCTAAAATTTTCTAGCCAAAGAAATCAATTCAAATCCGTAACCGGTAAATCTATTGCAAGTACGGTTACTTAATGAATTAAGTAATTCAGTAATCAATTTCACATGCGGTTCGATGTGGTTCTCCTACTGGAGTGGGGCGCTTCCTGAGCTCCTCCATACGTTGTAGCGGAACATCAATTGGTATTGTTTTGAAGCCGTTTGTTATTTGAAATAAAAAATTGATGAACACTCAATAAAAATGCATGTAAAATTCGTGGGTAAATTACATTATGCTTCAAAACAAGGCCAACTGATGTTCCGCTACAACGTATGGAGGAGCTCGGGAAGCGCCCCACTCCAATAGGAGAACCACGTCGAACCGCACGTGAAAATGATTACTGAATTACTTAATTCATTAAGTAACCGTACTTGCAATCGATTTACCGGTTGCGGATTTAAATTGATTTCTTTTGCTGGAAAATTTTAGAATTCATCACTTTCGGCTGACTGTACCAGCGGCCAAGATGACAACTCCGCCGATTATTGCCTGTACCCGTCATGGTTTCCAACATTTTGAAATTTTGAAAACGGCATACTACGCATGAGATTCTAAGGAAGACGTGGGAATTATTTCAAATTTTCAATATTATTAGGAACGAAATGGCGTCGAGTTGAAGTCGAGCTACGGATACAAGTACGGAAAAAGCGCGTTTTCTAACACATAGGTAACGATATCTCCGGTCTAGAATTTTTCACAGAAATTATAGAATAATACCTCGACGTGGCAAACCCCACAGTTTCAGAAACTGTATTGCACAATTCTCTAAGATTTTTTAATGAAGAGCTATCAAATCATAAACCCAGGAGTCTCGATTTAATGGCCCGATAGTAGATTAGAGTGTCCCTTATTCTTTTCATTTTCAGTAATTTTAGAGCACGCTCCCAGATCGATTTTTTATCTAAAAATATGAAGTCTTCTGCAATATAAATTCCTTATCTTAATATTAACACGTACGTATTGTATTGTATTGTATTGTATTACTGGAGCTTCGACCGGGCGCTCAGTCCGTACGGACCATTGTGCCCGAGCCCTTAAGGGCTGTAACATTGCATGTTACAATACGCTCACCTTCCCTTAGACGACCTTAGTTAAGGGGGTGACGAATGCAGGCAGCAGTGTGAATGCGTTAGCATAGCCACGACGCTAATTTTCACTCCGAGAGGCGACCGTGACCGATCTTAGACTGTTGAATTAGGACTTATTCTTTTGTTTTTTTTTTTGCACTTTTTCTCTGATATGGAGGAGGCACGGCCAAACGTTTGGTGGAGATTCCCAATAAATGACGCTTGACGGACGAATGACTCACCGAATTAACCGCGGGTTGGCATGAGAGCCCCGCGAACTACGATTTTGATGACACCTGACTACGGAAGCTTTCTCACCTACGGCCAAGGACACGGGGGAGTGCCGAGGGCACTCAGCAACGAGGGAAATCGGTGGTGGAAGAGATTCCCGCCACCCCCAAGAGCCGGCGAACCGTGGGCCTACTACGAGGACTTCCAACGTCGATGCGAATTTTGAGTTTTCGCGCGGCACGACAATACGCCGCCAGGTGTTAGGCGATCTAACAATCGATCGCCTAACGAGGGTGCTAACGACCGGCACCTTGCGATCGGAGGACACTCTGCCGTAGGCTCTGCCTTAGGCTAGACCTTAGATTAGTGTTTAGCGTACACGGGCGTTTCTTAGTAGCGAATTTGTTTGGCGATTGAATTTCGAGTCAAGTAGAATATTGAGTTTGTGAGACCCCACGGGGGAAAGTTGTGGATTTTTGAGGACCCCCCGAGGGATTGATTTGGGATTTCTCCTGCGAAGGAGACTATTTCATCAGGTGGCTGGCCAACGGTAAGCGATAGGTCACTTAGCCCACGAATGATTTGAATCCGGCAACGGCCATCAGCCATACTGCCTTGTTCGCAGCCACGAGGCTCATTAGATTTTGGGATCAAGTTAAACCGATCTCCGAGTCGGTAGGCCGTCACCAGGGTCCCAGAGAAAAAGTGATTCCGAGTCAAATTTTGGTTGGACCAACATTTCGAGTCAAATATACGATTTTTGTAGAGTCGAGTATCTCCGCACACGAGTGCGACAGAGACAGAGTCGGTCACCGTCGCGCTCTCTCTCTCACTCCCACGAGGAGAGTCAGCCGTTAGGCTAGACTAAGGCTGTTTTGAGTTACCTAGAAGTTTTCATTTATTGTACGAACTGTTTGCGAAATTCAGATTCCCATTTATTTTTTTTGTTGTTGCCCCCGAGGCAGAGTTAGAATAAGTTAGTTAAGTAAGAATTGAAAGAAAATAAGTGGTCGGTAACGCAGAGGCCTAACCTCTCGTCGTCGCGGTTGCTGCCTAGCAACAGCCGTGGGATAAATTTTTGAGTCGTTTCTATTATTTCTTCGATCTTTCTTTTTGTTATTTTGATGTTGCGCTACCACCACCGAGTAGTTTTAAGAATTGCTGAGTTTGGTCGTTAACTAGTTGTAATGGGCCGCATGGCTTCGATTTTTCGAGCTAATTAGTGTGTTTTCTTTTTTTTTTGTTTTGTTCTTTTTGCCTGTTATTGCTATCCCACGTGGAAGCTCAGTTTTTAGAGTATGATTTAGTGTATCGTAACGTTTGAAACCCCGAGGGGAAGCACCCCCGAAGTGTTCGATTATTGTTAGAATTATTATTTTCTCTTTATTTAATTTTTTTTGTTATTTGAATAAATTCTTTATTAGTTTGTTTAATTTTAAATATCTCGAGTCGTTATTGTCTTAGCTAATCCCTCACATAATCCCGACCCCTCTCCGCGGTACTGCAGCTAGCCGCCGCTTGTAAATATTCGTAAGGCTTCGTTATTTTTCTTGATTTTGAGTTTCGTGGCGAAGATGGTTCGCCTGGCGCCCAAACATTTTAAAATTCGAGTTTTTTAGTATAGCTGTGTGTACGTGGGATTGACCCCGGAGGCTGGTTATCCGGTCCAGATCCGAGGGTTAACAAAATCCTCGTCACAGGGCACTCTAGTTCGTAGGAGTTGAGGTCAGGTTTGCCAGCTTGGCGAATCGCAGCAACCCACCCACCCCAATCTCCTCAATTTTCAAGTCTGCGCTGCAGGTCACACCGAGGGCCTCCCTCCGAGGACCCTCGAGGCCCCTGCACCGCGCGATCAGGTGAAGCGGGGTTTCCTGCTCCGCCCCGCACCTAGTACAGAGTGGCTCGGTTCTGAGTCCTATGAGGACCCTGAGTCTGGCTCTGTCCATGTTGGTGAGTGTGGCACCTAGCTCACGTGACGGCCCTTGGAAAAGGGCCCTCGTGTGAGCCATGCCAGGCTTCTTGAAGCGATGGTCCGTCCAGCCCTCCGCCAGGCTCTGGGCATACGCCGAAGGTAAGCCTATTCGACACCCATCATCGGCCTCGCTGCGTCCTGCGCCGGCCTTGGCCAGGCAGTGCGCCATCTCATTGCCCTGTATGCCGCTCTGACCCGGCACCCAAATAAGCTTCACGCGGTTATCACATGAGATTAGGGTTAGTAGATCTACGCAGTCCCTGACGAGCCCAGATCTTATGACGCAAGCGCCTAATGATCTGAGCGCCGTCAGACTGTCACTACAAATGGCTATATGTTCACCTTTGGGCCTGTGGGCCAAGATTGTCTCGGCACAGGTCCTTATGGCAAACATCTCGGCCTGGAGGACTGAGGCCGTGGGCCCCAGGGCGATCGAGATTCTTGTCCTGGGCCCCTCAACACGTACGTGCAAGCACGAGCTTTTTTATATGCAAATAAGACAGGATATCACTGAGTTTTCAATGATAATCTTTTTCAACATTACAATTTGAATATTTCTGAATAAAAATTATGCACAGTTGTCGAATGATGTATTTCCATGGAAAAATATTTATATCTGACATAGGATGGGGTATTTTGGTACAGTAGGGGGCTATATGAAACAACTAACGAAGAGCTTGAAATTCTAAATTCTTGTAAATATTCATATATGTATATACCGCGAGAATCAGGTGAAACCGAATGGTCCATCCGCCCAGGCGCCGAATATTTGGTATTTTTAGGAGGCTAACCACTCGTTGCGCTGAAAAATCCCTAGGGTGATCTTGGCGCGCGGTCGATCTGCCGAGTTTCATCGACCGCGCGCCAAAATCACCCTAGGGATTTTCAGTGCAGCGAGTGGCTATCCCCATGAAAATACCAAATATTCGGCGCCTGGGCGGATGGACCATTCGGTTTCACCTGATTCTCACGGTAGATATATTGTAACTTTTTTGGTGCTGTACGCGACACCTTCAGTGTATGGCTAGTTACTGTGAGTGTCTTTACTCTAGAATTTATCTAGGGCTCCTTGGTAAAGATAAGCAATTTGTTAGTACCCTAATACGGACTGGGGAAGAGTCTAGCTCTCCGTAGCCGCCTCCCTCAGACCTGGATGCTGCGAGCAGCACCGAGGCTGTATCAGACGTGGGCTTCAACGCGCGTACCGAGACAGTATTTCGACTTGGGTGCACTAAGTGCACCGAAGCGAATATCTGATCTGGGCAGCGCAGTCGTCCCCGAAGCTGTATATTATCTAACGATGAAATTGAAGTTAGTAGGTAGAGTTCAATCTAGATGAAAAAGGTTTAAATGAAACGGAGATCGTCTCGATTGAACATATAATTTTAATCAAACAATTATCTCAAAGTGGTTTATCTCAATGTGGTTGCAACCGAATCCTAATATGAAGTAATCTAATGATAAATTTTGATACAATTTGTAGATTTAGCTAAGCTACGGCTCTACTACCGTTAAATTATATTTGTGTTGAAATGATACATTAAATTGTAATAAGTGATTTGGTAAAGGAACGAAAATAATGATTCGATTACGTAAAACTCCGCTATGGCAGTTTCCATTTTAATAAAATGAATCTACAGAGTACTGCGGCTCTATGCCTGTGCAGCCCCAAAAACAAAATGAGTGTGAGTCAGCGTGGCGCTTTTCCTAACACTGCTGATTAGCCAGGTTAGCGCAGCGCTTTATAAAGGTACCGTTTGACGTCACTTGTTGTGCGCCGTTGAAGGTGCGCGTGACAACCTATTGTATCGGGATTATGACACCCGAGCCGTTACAATATATTGTTACAAAGGTCGAAAAACACCCCTCATATTTAATTTGCAAGGTCTAGCAGTCATCTAAGATAAATGATGTTAACATTTGATAAAAGATAGCGGTTTCTGATCACAACCGCATTATTGTAAAAACAGTCTTGTTTTAGCTTTGAGCTATAACGGACGTGTATTTTCTTAAATACAACCCAATCATTATTTCATCTCATTTCGTTTCCTGTTCAACTTATTTCTCTCGGGAACCCACATTTAATTATCTTAATAATCGCGAAGTCTAATTTCGCAACAATATGTATATTGTAACGTATCAGGCATCATAGGCCTGATACGTGCATAATGGACGATCACGCATGACATACCGCGCATAACAACTGACGTCACGAAGGACTATATAAGGCACCATGCTGCTCGGCAGAGCAGCGTTTCTCGGTATAGAACCAGAACGTCTCACTATAAGATATTAACCCTCTGTAACGCCGTGTAACATTTCTGTCACAGACCGATTATCCGCCTACTAAAATTCAAGTATTCTTTCAAACCCATTTTGCATCAATGTAACTTATCTGTAACAAACTAATGTATCGACGTAGTTCAACATGTTCCTCCAATGGCAATCAGGCAAGATCAAACCGGATACTGGCCCGTTTGCACAGAAAAGAGAACACGCTGCAAATTTCCAGACTGCTCTGGTGTCTCACAAACAATGTGCGAGAAATGTGGCATTGCTCTATGCTACAATAAACACAACAATTGTTTCAGACAATTTCACCTAAGTTTAGTTACACTTTTGATGCAGTGTGATATTTCTGTCACACTCCCTTAAACCCTTTTTTTTCGAATAAATAAATAAAATAAGATTTTTCCAGAAACATGTGTATTTTTATTTCATTTGATTAACTTGTTTCAGTACTTATTTTAAAATTTTAACATCTTGCGCTACAGAGGGTTAAGTAGATCATACGTGACCGGCATAGAGCCCGGGTATACATTACAATCAATTTTGTTAAGGAGATCGCTATAGCAGCATCTTACTTGTAGAGTCAACACTAATTTTATATAAGTCCTATTTCATTAAATTTCATATTATCTTCATTTTCATTTGTGTAACGATTTAGAATCGTGGTAAAGCGCCTAACTAATATTATGTTAAATCCAAAGTAGATACTTTTGTTAGGTATTTTCTGTTTTGGTAATCAAATCAATGATTCCTGTGAATTAGAATAGAACTTTAATCAAAATCAACTTCGTAATCCGAGCCACCTTTCTGTTATTATCCGATTACTAACCAATTAAATATTAGCTAATATACAAACGCTGTCCAGATCAGATACCTGCTTTGGTGCATCTATTGCTGTTATTTATTTTACTAGAGGTAGTGGTTTGCATTAAGAATTAAGTAAAGTCAATATATTTTAGATAATGTATTTATTACTATTAATTGTATTTGAAACTTACATATTTATTATACATGTGCTACTTGATAAGAGCAGGTGCTTTTTCCGAGAGAGCGTTAGAGCATCCGAACGTAGAGACGCTCACTCCTATCCCTATCTCACTTCAATCAATACATATATTAACCAGTAGATGTCACCACATACCCTAAATTTACTCATAACACAACACGCCTCCTTAAATTTAGAGCTGTTGTGTTTTACGAAATGTGTTAATTTTATTTTAACAAATTTAACCTTTCTCGCAATTTTACAAACTTTACTTTACCTAGAGCTTTTGTCAATATATCTGCGATATTACTTTCAGAATCAACCTTAATGATATCTATGATTCTGTTTATATAATTTTCATTGATAAAGTGATAGTGAGTTTCGATATGTTTAGAGTTTTTTGTATAATTGCCATATTTGGCAATACTTATTGCTCCAGAATTATCCTCATAGATTTTTATGGGATTTTTAACTTCAATTTTTAAGTCTTTAAGTACGTCTTTTATCCATTTAACTTCACTCACTACTTCAGACAGAGCCACATATTCGGCTGCAGTCGAAGATTTGACTACACTATTTTGTTTCTTTGTTTTCCAATGGATAACATTTCCATACATTCTTATCAAATATCCTGATGTTGATCTTCTATCAACTGTATCGCCCGCCCAGTCTGAATCTACAAAACAATCTAAACTTTCAGCACGAATATTTCTTTTTATAGTTAATTTCAATTCTTTAGTTAAATATAAGTACTTTAAAATTCGCAAAGCGTATTTATAATGTGTTACGTCAAAACAGTTTTGAAAACGACTCATATAATTCACTGCATAGCTAACATCAGGTCTCGTGCTACAACTGATATACAATAGTGCTCCTATCAAATTTCGATATTTTAAATCTACTGATACAGACTGTGCTGGTTCACATTTTAAATTTTCCTCTAACGGAGTTTCATACAGTTTGCTGTTTTCTAATTCGTACTCACTTGCTAAGGATTCAATATATTTTTGCTAGTCTAGTGTCATTACACTTTTATCTTTATTATATTCAACATTTATACCTAAGTAAGTTTTAACTTCTCCCAAGTCTTTCATTTTGAACCTTTCAAATAACAATTGTTTTACTTTATCAATTTTCATTTGGCCTTTAGAGCACACTAATAAGTCATCAACGAATGCTAATGAAAATAATGTGTCATCTTTTCCGTCATCTAAAGAATATAAACAATAATCGTTTTTACTTCGTTTAAATCCCAACTCTTTCAAACAATTATACAGACACTCATACCATACTCTTGGACTTTCGCTCAACCCATATAATGCCTTTTTTAGTTTCCATACTCTGTTAGAATTGTCATCATAACCTTCAACATATACTTCTGAAATTATCCTAGCATTTAAATAAGCAGAATCTACATCAAATTGGTTTATTATCAAATTGTTTTGTACGCAATAAGTAAGAAGCATTTTTGAAGTTTCAATTTTGGCTACCGGAGAGTACAAATCATCTAAAATTTTTCTTTGTTGATATCCTAACACTACAATTCTAGCTTTAAATCTACCATCAGTCTTTTTTGTATATATCCATTTTAGATTCAACACTTTCTCATTTTTAGGCCTTTTAACTAGATCATATGTTTCATTACTTTTTAAACAATCCATTTCTCTATCCATTGCTCTATTCCAATCTTTCTGTTCATCACAATTTACAGCGTCATAATAATTTTTTGGTGTATTAGCACTTACAAAATTTACATAAATACAAGTCGTATAATTTTCTGATCTGTACATGTCTGTTTGTTTTCTTTCTCTCGTAGATCGTCTTACAGGCGTTACAATTTTATTCTTTTTAAGGCTATCTATCCTACTAGTTTCATTCTTTTTATAGTTATTTATGTCAACTCCTTTATTATCATTATTGTCATCATTTTCAATACTTTGGTAACTTTCGTTTTCAGACTCATTTTCGTAATTTCCATTATTATTTTCATAGAGATCAGACTCTTTATCATTCGAATTTTCAACGTTCTCATCACTAGAGAAACCAACTAATTTTATATCACTTTCAACGATATCAACATGCCGAGCTACAATTATTCTACGACCTATCAATACTCTGTATCCTACTCTTTCATAACCAACAAGTTTTCCTTCTTCTGCTTTAGCAGCCCATTTATTTACTCTTTTTTTAATCCAGTTACTCTACCATAGCTTATTAAATTCTTATCCATTTGTTCAACAAAAAATACATTTTTCATCGTATTTAGTTTTAATTCATTATTTACTATAAAGTAATGCACAACTGTGCCAATTTTAGTTGCTTTTAGGCCTCTGCCATCACCAACTTTTACATCTGTAGGAACTTTTAAATTTATATAATTTTCATAATAGTCTATGTTATTTATTATGTGATCAGAGCAACCACTATCTAAAATCCATTCAATTTCATTACTATTATTATTCTTTTCGCATTTATTTACCTCTGACTTACTGTTAACCTGCGTAATATACGTACTACTTTCGCTTTGAGTGTTCGTGTTATTACCATTTGCTGCGCTGTTTCGATCTTCACGTTGTTGCTGATGAAACCAGTTGCCTCTGCCGCGTCCACGCTGGTGATTGTAGTGGGGATTTCCACCCCTCCAGGCTCCTCTATATGCGCCTCTCCATGTTCCTCTCGGTGGTCGTTCTCCGTTGCCTCGTTGATTTATATAACCTCTTCCCCGCGCGCCTCCGCGCGCTGACTGAGGGTTTTTATTAAAGTTGTTGTATTTTCTCCAATTTGCTGAACCATAAAATACATTTGTGTGGCCCGAATGACCCTTTACATTGTTGTTTTTTCATTTTCTTTTTCTTTTTCTTCCTGTATTTTTATTTTATTTTTGACATAGTCAACTGTTTGTTCATCTGCTTTTAGAACATCAATTAAGTCTCCAATATGAGACATAGAATTTGGTAGAGTTCTTATTAGATAATTAAGTTTTTCCTTTTCCGTAACTGTAGCGCCTGCATTTTTAATTCAATTGTTAACTTTTCAAATTCACTAAATAAACTACTTGAATCGTCGAAATCTTCTAGCTTTAGCTTTTCAATTTTGTTTCTTACTACAATCTGCAAGGCTGTCGACTTTTGTAAATATAGGTTATCCACTTTCTTTATTATTTCATACGATGTTTCTTCTTCACTTATAAACTCTAGTTGTTTATTAGATAATGCACTATAAATATAATTTATTGCTCTTAAATCTTTTTCATCCCAGTCTTCATCGTCAGTTGAGTTTTTTTGTCTTTTTGTCACATCTTCACATTTTTTCAATCTTAGTAGCATTAACAATCTTTTTTTCCAAATACTATAATCATCTCCATCAAAAATTTGCATGTTAATTTTTACCTCGTCGGCCATCTTTTCTTTCGTCTTTTGATTTAATAATTGTTTCACTTTCTTCAATTTTAATTTCACTTTTTGATTTATCACTTGCCACGTGGTCTGTCATAACCTCTTTACACTTTCACACTTAATCTTATTCTTTTTGCAAAACCACGCTCTGCTACCATGTTATTTATTTTACTAGAGGTAGTGGTTTGCATTAAGAATTAAGTAAAGTCAATATATTTTAGATAATGTATTTATTACTATTAATTGTATTCGAAACTTACATATTTATTATACATGTGCTACTTGATAAGAGCAGGTGCTTTTTCCGAGAGAGCGTTAGAGCATGTGAACGTAGAGACGCTCACTCCTATCCCTATCTCACTTCAATCAATACGTATATTAACCAGTAGATGTCACCACATACCCTAAATTTACTCATAACTCAACAATTGCATCCAAGTCAGGATACAAGTCTTATACAGCCTCGGTACTGATTACAGCATCCAGGTCTGAGGGAGGCGGCTACGGAGAGCTTCGCTCTACCCTAGTCCGTATTAGGGAACTAACATATTCAATTTCTCCAAATAACCCAAGAAATTATTCTTTTGCAAAGAATCTACCATAACTTCAGGCTCGCAACACCTTCGGTGCCGCGAACACCTAATAAAAAGTTACAATATACATTGCTGGCCAAAAGTTTGGGTACACCAGTCGAAATTTCTTGCCGCACTAAAAGTTAGATGGCGGATTCAAAAATGAAGATAATCAAATTTCCAAAGCGGTGTTGTGAAGAGGACACATTTACCTTCATTTTGGTTTTTTGTAAAATTCTCTACGATCTTTTTTGGTCCCGGTACGTATTTTTGAACATGGCCGTTTTTCGGCTATTTTTTAGCCGTCGAAAATCAACCCCCAAACTTAGGGAAAATTTTTTCTTCCGTTGTTTCTATAGTAAACTTGAAAAGGATATCAAGACCTACATTTTCGTTTTTTAGAAAGTTTCGTACAATTTTTTTTCATCCCAGTATTGCATTTTTAGCTAAAAATGATACGTTTTAGGAAAAAAGGCGTAATCCAATAACTATGAGGTTTCAGGAGAAATTTGAAGAGGGTAAAAAGTTTCATAGGTTTACACTGGAGTAGCTAGAATTTTTTCAGAATTTTTTTTTTGAAATTTTTTTTTTACAATTTTTGGTCGGGACTCTGATGAGTGGAGGGGCTCCATTTGGGAATTATGGGGTTTAGAACAATACATCAAGAAAGGAATTTTTTTTACTTTTTCATTTTTAATTGATTACAGCTTTTTCAGAATTTTTTTTTACATTATTTTAACAATTTTTTTTATCATTTTTTCAATTTTATCTTAACAATATTTTCGACTAGAACGCGGAAAATCATCGTCAGTTGAGTTATTCTGTCTCGAGAACTATCGGATTAAGGCTGTTGAAGGGGGTCCGGCCATTTTTGTCGACCGTTCGCAGCGCCATACGCGTTGAGTTTTCGGACTAAACTCGTCAGGACCGTGCTGATACAAAATATGGGTGCAAATTAGAGGGCCCCAAATTTCACACAATTTGTTGTAAAATGAGAATATTTCTTAAATCTAAATTCTTGCGTATCTATAAACAATCTTGCAGCCAATATTTCACAATCCATGAATTATCTATGAACTGGGTACATCAAAATTGATGGTAGACGTGACACATTAAACTTTAATCCAGTAATTCTACTTGCAGTTATCGTCCGGAGGATTCTAAATTTCCAATTAAACGTCTGATTGTTTCAATAATTACAATTAAGGACATCAAACTAATTGCGAGTATTTGAAAAAATAGTGACATATCATTTTTAGTTTATTCATCTTGACTGTGACGGTAGCTACTCTGCAGCGTCACAACTAATATGAGGTTTCGAATGATCCGCATGGTCAAATGATAATCGCTTCAATTCCCATGCATTTTAACATATACGAGCTTTAATTACATAATTTCAATTGAGGAGTGCAATATGTTATGTGAAGACAGTGCATACACAGTGTTGCGCATGATAACACATTTGATAATTTATCTGGGCACGAACTCATTTATATGATAACATTTTATGTATCGAATTCTATAGTTTGTCTACATGTATCATGGAAACGATGAATAAGCGAACGTTCAAGGCATGCAAGAATTCTGTCTCAGAAATGAGAAAAAGTTGTGCGAAGATGATTCATTATTTATTCTATCGCTTATGTCAGTTGAACTCGCGAGTTTCTTATCTTCTTGGGGGAATTCGAATATTAGAATCGATTAAGGTGAGCATAATTATATGCAAACAAGGAACTAAGTCAACTTATCCTCATAAGGGGGTCTGCGACTGAAACTCTCACAAGAACCATTTAATTTTTTGCAAACTAATAAAAAAGGTCCACTAGAGAAATGCTTTCTACAATCTTTAGCATATGGAAGCATATGTATTGGAACATAAATCTCAATTTTCAGCAATGCTATTGTATGTGCAGGGAACCTTACGCAGAAGGTCTCCTATGTATTGCTGCGAAGGTTCCCTGCGCTGAAATTTCATCGCAGAAGGTTGAATTATTTTTTCCATACAAATACACCATGAAGTAAGAATTGCAATAAGTTTTTCTCGATTGCACCTTTTATAGTCATTTGCAAATATAAAAAATGACTTTTATTGAAGTTTCAGTGACGTTTTCCCTCACTTGATAAGAAATGAAGATGCACAGCAGTTTCATCCGAATGGAGAAATCTAATATGCCTATATTACATGAGATTATGTACAAAATGTGTAACACAGTTTATGCACGTTCACATTATTGAGCACGGACAGTTTGTCTACGAGTATGATTCTAACCTACAAATTAATTAATAAGTAGTTTAATCGTCAGCTAATTATGCCTACGATTCGAGTATACTACTATTGGTGCCTATCCCGAATTTTTGTCTCATTTTCTGTGCTTATTATCAACAATAATCTGCAGAATTAATTTTCATAACCTCTGAGCAAGTTATCGATGCTTACAACCGTGGACGAAACGAATTCCAAATTCTGTGGCATATTCACGTATCGCACTATTTTGAGCCGCCATAGTGTGCGTTATGTATGAGATGGAAACGTGTGTGATTGTGTGAGTGAAACAGACGGGGCCCTCGGAAATTTGTATTCGGCTATGAGTCCCGACAGTTTCAGTCAACGAGCCAATAGTGCCGCCATCTATTGGTTACGAATTTTCGCACGCTAAATTCTCCGATCGTAGACAGCTTTACAACTTGGGATGTTGATTGAACTATTTCTACTGTGATATTGCTGTGGGTGAAATAGTGCTCAGTACTAGTCGAGTGCAAGAAATCATTATATCGCTCAAATTAGATGTCACTCGTCTCACTCGGCAGCCATGTTTACTGTGTCAGTGTGTGTATCCATGTGCCAGCTGTCACGAGGATATTATATAAAGATTTTATTAGAACTCCAGGCTTATTTGTGGCTAACCTCCACTATTTCACCCAAAACAATTTTAATCAAGGAACATTACGTACACATCAGATTCTCGAAATAATTCTTTATTCTCGAGAATTTACCGTGCGAAATTCACTCGTAGGTGTGTACATGTATATGTGCCATTACCCCCACCATGGGACCCCCTTCAACAGCCTTAAGGATAAAATATTAGAAAAAAAAAACTTAAAACTTTTAAACTTGCTTTTTAACCCAAAAAAAAAATATAGTTAATCACGTCTTTTATCTCATCCATACCAGTTTTTCGTCGAAAAAACCGCCTCTGGCCTTGATCACCGCGTTGACAAGGCGCGACATCCTTGCAACCAATTTTTCGAGAGTTTCTGGCGTTATTGAATGCCAGGTCTTCTGTAGTTCGCGCCACATGTCCTCAGCGGATGATGAACAGGAGGTTCGAACGTTTCTGTCGAACTCTTCTCATAAAAGCTTGATTGGATTGAGATCTGACGATTGCGCCGGCTAAACCATATTTACCAGAACACCATCAGTTTCTTCACCCTCTGAATATCCTCGGCAGAGACAGGAACTGTGTTTAGGATCATTGTCCTGTTGAAATACAAAGCCACGGCCGATCAATCTGAGACCAGAGAGTATTGCATTCTTGACGAGAATTTTTTTGTAATGTTCTCTCTTCATTATACCCTCGATTTTGATTAAATCTCCAGTTGGTTGGCCAGAAAAACAGCCCCACACCATGACTGAAACTCCTCCAAATTTAACAGTTGGCACTACGCACTGAGGAATCATCTCACGTGATGATCGTCTCACAAAAACTCGGCAATGAGAACCGAAGAATTCAAGTTTTGACTCATCGGTCCAAAGTACGTTTCTCCACTGTTTTATCGTCCAGTTTCGATTGTTCAAGTGCCCACGCAAGCCTTTTCTTTTTATTTATTGCACGTAGCAATGGTTTCCTAACGGCAACACAACCTTTCAACCCGGCGTTTCTCAAACGTCTCTTTACGGTCGTGAGTGATACCGGATTATCCCGCGTTTGATTGAGATCGGCACAGATTTCCGGTGCTGTTAGCCGTCTATTTCTCTTACTCATGACCACTAAATATTTATCTTCGCGACAACTAGTAACGCGTGGGCGTCCTGTCCGTAGGTGGTCACAATAATGACCAGTGTCCTTGAACCTCGCAATTGTTGACTGCACTCCATTCAGCGATACATTTATTTTGTTTGTGATATTGCAATATGACATACCTTGATTTCGTAAAGTCATAATCATAGCTCGTTTTTCAATACAAATCTCTTTACACAGGGTGTCTGGGAATTCGCGCACCATCGGCATACTGCCGGATTCCTTGCAAAAAATTGAGACGAAAGTTACCTATGCAAAAAAATCCGGAAGGACTTAGTTTTCGTGTAAGAGCACTAAATAACGGACCAATCAGCATCGGTTTTAAGAAAGACTGGCTAAAGCTTCGCATCGCCGTCCGCCCCACTACCTAGATCGAGACAATGATGTCTGGTGTTCCCCGCTTCGGCCAGGAGTGGGGCGGACGGCTATGCAATGTTCGAACCATTCTTTCCTAAAGCCGAATGCTGATTGGTTCATTATTAAATGATTTTACAGGAAAACTAAGCCGTTGCGGACTTTTTTTCATTGGTAACTTTTGTCTCAATTTTTCGCAAGGAATCAGTCAGTATGCCGATGGTGCGCGAATTTCCAGACACCCTGTATTTAGCCATTTTTATACGTGAAAACTTTTCGGAGCAGGAAAAATAAAAAAAAAATTATACCACACAGTTGCTGAAAATGTTCGTATGTTTTGTTCACACACAAAAGACTGTCGAAGGAAATTCAAAATAAAAAAAATATCGACAGATTCGTGTAGAGCAATTTACCTTCATACACTCAATGCGAAGCTTAGGACGAGACATAGAGTTTGTTTAAATTTTGTCTTTAATATGATGACAGAAAAACTTAACTGACGATGATTCTCCGCGTTCTAGTCAAAAAAATTGTTAAGATAAAATTTTAAAGATTATAAAAAAATTGTTAAAATGTAAAAATAATTTTGAAAAAATTTTAATTAATTAAAAATGAAAAAGTAAACAAATTTTCTTATTTGATGTATTGTCCTGAACCCCATAATTCCCAAAGGAGCCCCTCCACTCATCAGAGTCCCGACCAAAAATTTCCAAAAAAAAATTCTGAAAAATTTCTAGCTACTCCAGTGTGAACCTATGAAACCTTTTACCCTCTTGACATTTCGTCTGAAACCTCATAGTTATTGGACTACCCCTTTTTCTCTGAAACGTGTCATTTTTAGCTAAAAATGCAATACTGCGGCGAAAAAAACCGTACGAAACTTTATAAAAAACGAAAACGCAGGTTTTGATATCTTTTTCAAGTTTACCATAGAAAAAACCAAAGAAAAAATCTGCCCTAAGTTTGGGGGTTAATTTTCCACGGCTCAAAAATAGCCGAAAAACGGCCATGTTCAGAAATACGTACCGGGGCCAAAACAGATCGTAGAGAATTTTCTGAACAAGCAAAATGAAGGTAAATGTGTTCTCTTCACAACACCGCTTGGGAAATTTGATTGTCTTCATTTTCGAAGATAATATACAATATATCAAGAGACTCGGTAGAGTCTCGCGCCAAGTACATTAAAAAAGAATTTTTTTTTTGTACGGGGGGATAATGTTCTCTCTATTCCACCGTATTTGTTGACATCATGCGGATCTACGACTCATTATCAAAATGAGGGTTGAAAGAGCTTTTATTTAAGCATAACATCAATAGAATCTGTGCACGTATAGCTGAGATATGATAATTTTCAATTTCGAGGTGGCTCGTTTCACGTTCTCAGTTTTTCTCCCTTTTCAGCACAATTCATCGCTCCAGACCATTGCGCATGCGCGCGGGTCTGTTAGACAGTTAAAGTCCGTCGGCATGTGAAAGATTCAATTGCGCAAGACTTCACAAAATAATGTTTGATTAAAAACTTTCCACAGAGTAGGAGGTAAACATGTTCGGATATGGACCCGATATCTTGTCAACAACAATGAATACTAACCTATGTGATTGATCGTTCCACCTCGCAAGCTTGAGTCTTTGAGGTTATGTGAATACCTGTAATAATAACGCTTCTGATAAGTCCGGCTCGCGTTGTAGACAATGTTCGTCAACTTGCGCTTAATTTCAATTGCAATTATTATATCCAACTTTTCGACAAGTGTCAATAATCGCATCGCGTAGAGCACAAAACAAGATGCTTCGCGAAGTGCTTTGATGTATTTCAGTTCACGGAAATCATACTAAAAGATTCATGATTACCGCGCACAGCGTAGAAACCAAGGAAATAGCACCAGTATAAATTAGAATTACCTAGCCGAGTTTCACGACAAGGACAGAAAGGACGACCACAATTCTAGATTTATATATTCACATTTTTTTACCATAACATTTCTTCTCATTCGCAGAGTTCATAGTTTTGTGATCTGTATTTGTCATCTATAAAAATCGAGTTTTGCAAAAAATTTCATTCACCTGTGGCAAAAATATTATATTCGTCTGATTGAAGCAACGTTACTTCAAGATCGTTCGTATAGCGTAAGTCTTGCGGGTGGTACGTCTCGGTTCAACCACGCTCGATCGTGAATATATTCAGATTCATTTGGATTTGTTTCCTCAATGTCTCGTTTTCACTGTATGTTTTATTTGACTTTTCATTAAGTGTAAGTTTCACAGCCTTCACAGTCTACTATACCGTACAACTCATTGGATGGTCGATGAATACCCTATACTTGTGAAAATTCAGACTGTAGAAAGCATTATCACCCCACTATCACAAGTAAATTAGGAAACAGAAGATGATATCGAATGATCATATTCCACTAGCATTACTTAATACTGCTAATAAAACATTAACATTCTAGGCAGATCGTTCATGTCCAGTGACAAAAAGAGTTGATGTAAATCAGAAAATTATTCGAATTTTGACGTAACGGTGAGACTATGTATTGCGTTTTAGAAGCATCCCAAGAGCTGCCTAATTCCAACCAAGACAGCGTTGAACATCGTTTCATGTATAACATTTGACAAGATAATAAGTATCGAAAATAGAGGTAACTTTTGTTGTTGTTACGAGCAGACTAAGATTCATGAGTAAACTTACAAATATCTTCTATGCAAAATCTTCTATACAAATATCATAACACTTTGCTAATTTATAGGTTTTGATTTTATTGTATATTAACCATTTTTTTTTTTTTTTTTTTTAAAGCAACCTAACCTTTGGCTTAAATTCTGATAAAATTACGTGACCTATGTAAAAAATTTTTAATTTCAACAACTCATGCAAGTTCATTGTCGAATATTTGCTGCGTACAAATTTTGGGTGATTATCTATTGCTTAGAGGGATGATCAAAGCATACGTCAATGAAATTCAGAAGCCCAGATTCAGCAGCTAGTCAATAATCATAGAAGACTAATAAAATGTAATACAAACAATTAACTGTAATAATTATATAAAGGGTCAACAATTTAGTTTTGAAAAAATGTCATGTAATTATAATCATGCTCGTTTTCCTGCAAATGCAGGTAGTTTGCATCGTCTCGCTGTCACTGGCCGAGTTACAAACCGTTCCTAGTCTACCTTGCATTATGAGTTGTAGGATAGTCGATATAATAAAGTTGATATTTCAAATGATTTTTACATATACACTATTCCATCTCGGCTAGAATGATAAAATGAGGAAGCAGGAGATGAAATTGCTATATGTTGTGGCAGTCATATTACTCACAAACTGTCGCAAATGTTACGCACGCAGATGTTGACGAATTTCCAAACTAAGGGTGCAAAATGCAATACCAAATGCAACGAAAAATCATACAATGAAAAACTATATAGTATATAACGCCTTTATGCATGGTTCTGTACTTCGCGTGGGTGAGACGGTGGTCCTTAGCTTATTGTTATTATTATTATTATTTGTTAGCGATACGTTCTGATCTTCGCATCTTGATTTCTGTGTTGGTGACAGGACGTTCTGGTGCGCGAACTCCTTTTTCTTTTTTCTTTTTGCCCTTTGGTTCGTTTTCTAACAAACTTTGGCGCACTCCAACATTTGATTGACGTGACGTTTCCATACCTGTCCTTTTACATCCACAATGTATTGTAACTTTCTATGCGTATGTTCCGTCAACGGAAAGTTGGTGGAATTACGCTAGTCGCGTGAGTTCAGGTCACGGATGATTTTTGGAGCTCCTCGTTGGAAAAATGTGAAAAACCTTTTGTTTGCCCTAATACAGATTCGGATAGACACTTTGGTTTACCAGAGCTGCCTCTCTAATACAGACTCGGATAGATACTTAGATCTACCAGAGCTGCCTCCCTACAGACTTGGGATTGTTTTACCTTCCAGACTCGGGTACCGATTAAAGCTATACCATTGCTGTCTAGGTAAACGCACCGAAGCTGCCCGTTATAGACTTGGGATATGACACACTCTCAGACTCGGGTACCGATTAAAGCTATACCGTTGCTGCCTGAGTGTATCGCACCGAAGCTGCCTGTTAGCTAGCTAAACACGATTTTAATACAAGTGAATTTACTCTGAAAGAATTTATGTTAATTAAAGAAAGTAATCACAACTCGAAATGAAACGCAAGGATTCTGTCGCTTATGTGATTAATAGTGATAGATTTATTTACAAAAATAATAAGTTCTGTTTGTGGTTAACAATATTTACAAAATAAAATAAAATGTGACTCGATATAATTTGATTTTCTCTCTCTTTCTTTCTTTCGTTTTCTTTTTTATAAATCGCTTTGATCTATTTCTTTTCTTTTTTCTCTTTTAATTATAAATGCCGCTTTGGCTAAGTATAATTTGTCTTTTTCTTGAATTTAATTGGTAAATTGCTGCTTTAGCTAATTTCCTACTGATTTGAGGTTATGTTTGAGTTTATTGAGTTTAGTCTATGCTGGCTATGAGTCGACCGACTGCTTTAGTACGAATCGCTCTGTTCTAATGAATTGAGTGTGAGTCGCTCGACTGCTCTAGTACGAACGCTGATCGTTGGCTGGATGAGCTCCCTTATATAGTACTTGTGACGTCACGCGTACCTCGTATGATCAGCGCATGGCTAATTACGCAGTCGTATGGTCGTGATTCGGTCGTTCGGCGTAGCTGTTCAGTCCGAACACGTTACAGTATGTGATGCCTGGCATGGAAACGTCGGCTATTATCGCTGGGGTCCATTTTGGCCTCCCATCTCGGAAGACGCGCACCATTACTTTTTGGCCTATGGCAAAAGTTGCTTTCCTGGATCCACCAGAATATCGCTTTTGCGCTTCTTGCGCTTTTTACTTATTTTCGACGGGGTTTGGGCGTAGCAGCGAGAAACGGCTTCTCGGCTCTCTACCTAACAGTAATTTCGCTGGACTGATTCCTGTCGTTTTGTGTGGTGTAATTCGATAATCGGCCAGAAATAGTTGCATTGCCGATTTGCTGTCGGTTCCGTCCGACATGATATTGTTCATACGAGATTTGAACGTCTCTACAAATCGTTCTGCTGCCCCGTTTGTCGCCGGAAAGTGCGGTGGCGTGAAGCTTTGCCGGATTCCCAGTTTTTTGCAGAATTCTTTGAATTTTTGGTTAATGAATGCGCCCCGATTGTCTGTTACCAGATGGTGGGGGTAGCCAAAGGTATTGAAGAGTTCTTGCAAGATCGGAATGATGGCTTCCGCTGAAATGCGGGGCACTTGAAAAGCTTCAGGCCACTTCGAGTACGCGTCTACTATAATTAAATACATTTTGTTTTTGAGCGGCCCCAGAAAATCGGCATGTAATCTGTGCCACGGCGTAGGTGGCCAGATCCACGGTGTGAGCACTATTTTTGGGGGCGAATTTTTATTTTGTAGGCAAGGTAAATCCTTGCATCCCTTCGTGAGCTTTTCTATGTCTTGGTCAATCGTAGGCCACCATACGAACGATCGTGCTATCTGTTTCATAGACACAATTCCTGCATGACTAGCGTGTAGCTCTTTTAATACTAGCGTCTGCAAGTTTGCCGGTATAATGACTCTATGTCCCCAAAGTAAACAGAATTGTTCGCTCGATATTTCATTTCTTCTGTGGTAAAATGGTAGTACTTCAGCTTCGTTTGGCGCTGTTTCCGGCCACCCGTCTTGCAGAAATCGTGTTATTTTTGATAGCAGTACATCTTTTTTTGTTTGTAATTGGACTTTTTTCCAGTCTAGCCATGCGAACTGTGACTCTTGAATCGTGTAAAGGGAGCTATGTTCTATTTTCAAACACGGTTGGGGTGTCGTTTCGAGATTGAGCACGTCGTCGATCGGACCTCTAGATAAAAAATCGGCTGAGTTTCTTTTGCTCGGAATATGTCTTATACTGAAACTAAAAGCTTTCAAAAATATCGCCCAGTGCTGAAGCCTTTTCGCGGCCATTTTTGGAATAGTCGCTTCCGGTTTGAATATGTGCGAAAATACTTGATTGTCGGTCCTAAGCTCGAATTTTTGGGCAAATACTGTAACTTTATCTGGTTATGCTTCACCAGCAGAAGGCTGGTGAAGTTAACCTAGTCCGCGTGTGTCCTTTGTCACGGGTGAAATGTAATTTTTGGAGCTCCTCTAAGGGGAAAATTGGAAAAACCCTGAAAACCCTAATACAGACTCGGATGGATATTACTCCACCAGAGCTGCCTCCCTACAGACTTGGGATATGCTTGACTCACAGACTAGGGTACCAATTATAGCTATACCGTAGCTGCCTTGAGTCAAACTCACCGAAGCTGCCTGTTACAGACTTGGGATATGTGTGTTCTCAGACTAGGGTACCAATTATAGCTATACCGTAGCTGTCCAACACACTCACCGAAGCTGCCTTTTAGCTAAACAAAGTGAATCTAAGTTGCTGAAAGATGAATTTAATGTTTGATTAGTAAGAAAGGATCTTTGAAAATGAATTGATAAGAATCAGATTTCTACAAGTGTTTAATATTTATTATCATTTGCATAGCATCCTGATGCAAGGCAAATGATAATAATACTCGTTGAGTCTGATATTACAAAGAAAAGGAATATAACAGAAATCATAAATTTACCAAGTAAAATAAATCATAAAGAAACATAAAATAAAAGTCTTGAGATCTCAATCGAAAGTTATAGTGAAGTAAAGTAAAGAAATGAAATGAAATGTAATACAAAACAGAATTTAAAGTCTAAATTATCCTAGTTCTTATAATTAATTGCGCTAGTTTGTCTCTGATTTAGGTTTGGTTTGAGGTTTGATATTTGATTTCGGTTCAAATGCTATTTTAGCTAGATGACTAAATTTTATATAAAAGTGATTCGATTAGGCCGCTTTGGCACAAAAGGAAGAATAAGCGATATTTTGAGGTTAAGTGATTTGAAAAGAAAGAATTTACACGAGTCGGTTGGCCGCTTTGGCTCAAGACCGCTCTATCGAGATAAGCTATGAGTCGCACTGCCGCTCTGGCTAGATACGCTGCTTTGCGTCTCAGCGTTGCTCATTATATACCGTTGGTGACGTCATCAGGCGTCACCCCACCTGCGCGATCCGTATGTGCTGTGTACGACTATACCAGTATAGGCTGGTATAGCCGTACACGTTACATTGCCCCCTTTTTATCAGCTGATGTTCGGTGATAAGTGTCTTCCGAGGCGAACAGGTAAGTTGATAAAACTTCTGATATATTAGTGCCGGTTTAGTCTGCGATGTTGTTTTAATTCTTCTATTTTTATTAGGTGTTCCGTTCTCAGTGCCTCATCGTCATTCGTCTGGTAGGTCTTAATGCAGCTGGAATAGTCGGAAATATCATTTTCATCAAGCTCAGGTAAGTCAATCCAAAAAAAAATCTTATGCTTCCGAGGGATTCTTCGTAATCTGCCCCCTGGCTCCAGGTGATAGTTATTAATTAAGGCAGCACCCTTATTGTTTTTTCGATTCTTCTTCCAGTCCTTGATAAAAAATTCTAGTGTTTTAACCGGGTTTCGAAACCTTCTGTTCTTCAATTCAGTTATAGTCGGTAAGTGGTTCGCTAATTTTGGTATAATTTTTGTTTCAGGTGGCTCTTTAATTAATGCCTCATCTAAAACGATGCCTTCGTCTTCCGGTTCCTTGAGGTCGCGACAATAATCTTCAATCTTTGATTCCGCAGGGATTAGCTCCGAAGCGATTGCTGACAGACTAGTTGTTATTGCCCCCTGGTCGGGTTGCATTAAAGTTACGTCATTTCCGGTGGATGAAATTTTAGTTAAACCGTTACTATACAAATCTAAATCTGATGTAAAATCATCTAATCCCGTCGTTAATCCTATTAAATCCTTTTCGGGGTTATAAATTACATCGGTCGGTTCCTTGCTAATACTTCTTTGATTCGTTAATGAGTTTAAATCTCTTGTTATCGAATCTACGGTATCATTGCCTTGAACCTCTGTTTCGATCTCTGGTTGACTAACGTTATTGTTTCGATCTGTTTTGTCTACTTCGTGGTTATATTCTAAAATTTCGATATTATCGGTGTTATTTATTTTATATCCGAGCGACTCGAAGTTATTGGCCGATTCTTTTGTTTCCGCAACTACACAGGCGATGTTGTTATTATAATCTTGTGTCTCTACGCTTATTTTCTCTACGACCTTACAGTCTTCGATTTTAATTTCGCGGGTCTGACTATTATTTTCTTTCGAAATTTTATTTTCGAAATAGGCCTGTTGATCTGCCCTTGAATCTATCAGCTGCTGTGTTGCGTTTTCAAAAGAATCATACCTATCTTCGATTGTATTTTCTAATTTGTCATACTGGTTTTGTAAACCTGCTAATAATGCGGCTATTTTCGCAAAAGGATCCATTTTTTTTGAAATTTTGTCTATGTAATTAATTTTTTTTAACACTCTCTAGAAATCTGATTCTTGTCTTTCATTTTACTATGATTTTAATAAACAATCTATTTGAAAGTAAAAGAAGTTGAATTTAAATTGGCTTGAATGACTCTAAGTTTAACAATGATTTTATAAAATTAAATGAATTTAATTTTATTCTAGAGGAGCCCCACGTTGGGCGCCAAATGTAACTTTATCTGGTTATGCTTCACCAGCAGAAGGCTGGTGAAGTTAACCTAGTCCGCGTGTGTCCTTTGTCACGGGTGAAATGTAATTTTTGGAGCTCCTCTAAGGGGAAAATTGGAAAAACCCTGAAAACCCTAATACAGACTCGGATGGATATTACTCCACCAGAGCTGCCTCCCTACAGACTTGGGATATGCTTGACTCACAGACTAGGGTACCAATTATAGCTATACCGTAGCTGCCTTGAGTCAAACTCACCGAAGCTGCCTGTTACAGACTTGGGATATGTGTGTTCTCAGACTAGGGTACCAATTATAGCTATACCGTAGCTGTCCAACACACTCACCGAAGCTGCCTTTTAGCTAAACAAAGTGAATCTAAGTTGCTGAAAGATGAATTTAATGTTTGATTAGTAAGAAAGGATCTTTGAAAATGAATTGATAAGAATCAGATTTCTACAAGTGTTTAATATTTATTATCATTTGCATAGCATCCTGATGCAAGGCAAATGATAATAATACTCGTTGAGTCTGATATTACAAAGAAAAGGAATATAACAGAAATCATAAATTTACCAAGTAAAATAAATCATAAAGAAACATAAAATAAAAGTCTTGAGATCTCAATCGAAAGTTATAGTGAAGTAAAGTAAAGAAATGAAATGAAATGTAATACAAAACAGAATTTAAAGTCTAAATTATCCTAGTTCTTATAATTAATTGCGCTAGTTTGTCTCTGATTTAGGTTTGGTTTGAGGTTTGATATTTGATTTCGGTTCAAATGCTATTTTAGCTAGATGACTAAATTTTATATAAAAGTGATTCGATTAGGCCGCTTTGGCACAAAAGGAAGAATAAGCGATATTTTGAGGTTAAGTGATTTGAAAAGAAAGAATTTACACGAGTCGGTTGGCCGCTTTGGCTCAAGACCGCTCTATCGAGATAAGCTATGAGTCGCACTGCCGCTCTGGCTAGATACGCTGCTTTGCGTCTCAGCGTTGCTCATTATATACCGTTGGTGACGTCATCAGGCGTCACCCCACCTGCGCGATCCGTATGTGCTGTGTACGACTATACCAGTATAGGCTGGTATAGCCGTACACGTTACAATACGTATGTGTAGTATTTTGTAAGCCCGAAAATAATTGCTAAACCCTCTTTGTCTAGTTGATGGTATTTTTTTTGTGTTGCGTCCAGTTTTTTGCTAGCGAACGCAATCGGGCGTTCGAGGCCGTCCTTACACACGTGTGAGAGAATCGCTCCGAGTCCTATTGGCGACGCATCACACGTAAGTATCAGTGGCCACTCTGGGTGGTAGTGCACTAATGTTACGTCCTGGATTTAACTATATAGAGTTTTCGAATCACTAGTTAGATGTGTTGAGGTTCTGATTCTGAATTGGTAGAGTTCTATATTTCTTACCGAGTCTTGGATAACTAGTTCTTCTGATTGACGTATGACTCGTATCTGTTGAGGTAATGGGTTTTTATCAGTCACCACTATGCGTGGGTGAAATAAATGTTTGTTGATTTCACTTTTAATTAACAATATTTATTTCACAAACTGCTTAACAATGTTGGTTGCTAATCAAACATTTGCATGTTGATTAACTTTAGTCTATGGTTTTTATATGTTGATAAGTTTTGCACTTGGTTAATTTATGAATATATAAACACTTCGAATTTGGTATTAAATTCTGAAATCTAAGTCTTCTGTGGATCTGATCTTTACTCTTTGAAATCTCGTGACTAACTCCTTAATCCTGGAGGAAAAAGGATCTCTCCTCGCGGTTACGCGGGGGAGGAAGTTTTTAGTACTCGCGGGAAAGCGAGTCTTTTCTCATTGGTAAAAGACACATTAAATTTAAGAGGGAAAAAATATGGTTGGCTAAAATAGGGTTTGTGCGAGACGATTGGGTCAGAGGCCCAAGCGTCGAGATGCTGAGAAGGGATGTTTTAAGCGTCTATGATCTGTCTTTTTTTAAACAAAATTGTCTTTGTCTTTTGGGTTCTCCGCGTTTGGCAGTAAAATTCTAAAGATCTTGAAGATTTATGTTTCCTCAATAAAGATAGTTTCTAACGTTTTCAAAGTTTACTTAAAGTTTAGAATTTCAAATTTATGGGTTTTCGAGTGTTTTCGGGCTTGCTTAGTTTTGTGAGAGACTATGGAAAAATTAGTTATGGTGTATGAGATTGAGATTTCTTAAAAGTATTGACTTATAACTATAGGTAAAATAATATAAAGAATTTAGAAAAAAAAATTATAAATGGAATTACATCGATAGAGGTGTTATTGAAACTCTGATGGTAATTGCACGTCGGTATTTTCTATACCTACGGTACTAACTACGATATCTGTTATACCTAAAGATTATATGTTGAGCTTTCAACCTAGTACGTAACAGCATAACCACTCAGGTTTTACGAGGAGAATGTATTTGTCAGAGTGGACATCAATTTCCGTCTTCAGCTCCGTAGCCGTCAAAAATTCCGTACGCCCTTCATCCGGATCAACGTCATTTCGGGCTGTCATGCTGTCTGTGTACAGTTTATCGCCTGTCATGAGTACGGAATCGACAAGTGCTGGTGTCCATAAATTGGGATCTGTGTTCTTGCACATAGCCAGGGCTGCTGCGGCATTTGCAGTACACTGCTTTCCTCGACTACTGGAGTCGCCTTGATGAAATGAACCTCTGACGATCCTCGGGCAACTTTTTTGCCTCGATTCATAATTAGGTTCAACTCCTTCTGATGCGATTTCCGTGTACATGCTCAAAGCACACAGGTTTTCTTCGACGGACGCAATCTCTTCTACGCCACAATGGGCAGGAATGTCCATTTCCCTCGATCCATTTTTTTCGGAGAATAGAAGATTGCGACTGAAGAAATCAGCATCGTTTTTGTCGAACTCGGCAACTGAATTGGTACAGGTCTCGGCAACGAAAATCGAGCTATCGACATCAGTCGATGAGCCGTCCAGATCGTTGGAATTTTGTCGTCTGAAGTAACCCAATGAGCCCACAATGTTATCTTCAAGTCAATTGAAGCACACAGAAAATCTGCTATCATTTTCACGGGAAAGGTAGCTATTTTGGTGCATATTTATGAATTTGATCCAAAATAAATAGTTATAATAGATATAAACACATTATTGAAGAAACTTCCCGGTACATGAATCCACGGTGATTCATATTCGCATTACCCATATCGTTCTCTGCGAGGCAGATGTTTTTGTAAATAGATTATCGTGCCGGCGCAATATTCATTGAAATATTTCAAATAGAAAATTTTGAATTTAGTTCAATACAATCCGTAACTCATGTTAGAGCACAACTTTCTTTTACGTTTGACGCAAAAAAAAGTACAACAGATTTATAAATTGAAAATATGTAATTGCATAAAAATGAATTTATTGGTTATTTCAGAATACATTTCTTAAATTTTTTTGGAACTCGCTTATCCAGCTCCGAAAATTATAAAAACAAAAATATGTATTTTGAAGAGTCCTTCAGTTTTTTCAAAGTTTGCGGGGCGCACAAATCTTGCGTCCCGACCCAACGCATCTAAATACGCGACAGCCCACTGCACGTCTCTTGATCAGCTGCGGTCGCTGTTTCGCATGCATTTTACAACCGTAGATCCAGTCGATTATTAAAATGTTTAGAGTTATTTAGAATTGTTCAAAGAATGGCACGTATGCGCGACAATTATCACTATGAATTATTATTTACCAACGTAGAGGTAATGTTTTCCTTAGCGAGATATTTCGATACAGATTCAATACAGAGACAATTTTAGAAATTGAGATGGTAATTGTAGCTTATATGTAATCATATAAAGTGTCACGAGTCAAAAGTGGGATGCAAATAAAGCATCTCGGAAGCGTAAAAAAAAAAAATCAGTGAAAATCATAATCGAAGTATCAGTGATAATAAACTATCGGGACATTCAATCAATACGCGTGGGTTTGGAATACAATAGCTCTTCGCGAAAAACTCGTGATGCATCGTGCAATACAGTTTCTGGAACTGTGGAGCCTGCCGCATCAAGGTATTACTGTATAATTGTTGTGAAAAATTCAGGCCTAGAGATATCGGTACATATATGTTGGAAAACGTGTATAATAATATTGAACATTTGAAATGATTCCTTCGTATTCCTTAGAATCTCATGCGTAGTATGCCGTTTCAAAACTCTTAAAATATTGGACACCATGACAGGTACAGGCAATAATTGGCGGAGTGGTCATCTTGGCTACTGGTGCTGTCAGCCGAAAGTAGTGATATCTAAAATTTTTTTGGCAGCACAAAAAAAAAATTGAAATCCGTAACCGGTAAATCGATCGCGAGTACAGTTACTTAGTAAATTAAGTTTTAATTAATCATCTGCAGATGCGGTTCGACGTGGTTTGCCCTTCGAAGTGGGATGCTTCGCGCCCACTATAACAATTATGAGTTAGAAAATATGAAAACAATATAATTCTGCGACGGTTATCAATATGCTAAGCCAGGCCAACTGATTTTTCTCTACAACGTATGGGAAGAGGGGTAGCGGTCACGAAGCGCCCCATTACAGCCGGAGAACCACGTCGAGCCGATGAATGACCAAATGTACTAAGTAACCATACTTGCGATCGATATACTGGTTACAGATTCGAATTGTTTTTTTTTTTTTTTTGATCGAAAATTTTAGAACTCATCTTTCGGCTGACAGTCCAAGTGGTCAAGATGACTACTTCGCTGATTATTGCTTGTAGCCGTCATGGCTTTCATCATTTGTAGATTTTTAGAACAGCATACTACGCATCAGATTCTAAGGAGTATGTGGGAATTATTTAAAATTATCAATACTATTAGAAACGAAACGGCGACGAGTTGAAGTCAAGCTACGGATACAAGTACGCAAAAAGAAAACACGTTTTCTAACATATAGGTATGCAGCGATATCTTCGGCATCATCTCGTAAATTCACGCTCCGCTGTAAAATATACGTGGAGGGGCAAGCGCATGACAGGTTCATCAGCTGGTACGCCAGATTTTCGCACACCACAAGTTTGGAAGCATGTTATCTATAGAACTACAAGAAACTTTCGAATCAAATTTTATTTATTCCTAATTCTTGGAGCGCAGACAAATATACGATTCAAAAATTCACTTTTATGCAATCATGTATTTTGTAATTTTTCTAAATCCGTTACACTCGTCGTTGTTACGTACCAACTTTACGCTTTCCCTAAAAATTTATAATAATCAATAAATTCGAGTTGAGATTAAACAAAGACATCAGCATTCGAGGAAACCCTAGTCGTTACTTTTCTTTTTGGATACTCGAGAAGGAGAATTATTAAAACGTGCATTTTGTCACGATTCGCTTTATTATTTAGAAAAGATTCATTACCTCCTTAATGTCGAAAAAGTCACGTATAATATAGAATATCTAGGATTAACGCTTACAACGTAGCAGTTTCTGTTGACCTAGCACCTATAGTCGCATCGTTATAACTCTTGCTAATAAAACCCTAATTATCCTAGTATGGACAAGGAAAACCATAAGAACTAAGAAATTCTAAATTAAAGAATTGGGATGTGCGTTATGCATAGAGTGATTGTATCTAGCTAATTTTAAGAATTTAGCATATGTATAATTTAATTACTACGGTGAACCGACTATGTGGGTGCGGACGGCTGACGCGTGCACTTCTTGGGACTTAAGTCCCCAAAGTCTTGACGAACCAATCAGGAGTAATGCAGAAACCTAGTTGGCTAATTACGAGCGAGGTAGGGATCATCCTTTTGTGTCTTTCTTCTGGTAAATCGCGAGGCGCGTGGATGTAGAGAACCGGGTGCTAGTTAGAGCCTAGAGTTGGTCAGGGTGGCCACTCAATTCCGCTCACGAAATTCCCTGACTTTTCCCGGTTTCCCGGACTGAAATCATAACTTTTCCCTGACTTTTTGATGTACCATATGTAACGAAACCACTAAATGCTGCATTAGTATAATTCGTATGTGACCTAAGAATGCTCGAAGTATTCGTCCTAATCGGATTATTCCATAATTTGGAACGATAATTAGGTGTGAGGGATAAAACTGACACGCTGAATACTGATTAATCGTACGATATTTTGATATATTATGCAAGCGTTTATTTGAACTAGAAGTATGGAAACAATATGAATGCATATGTGACACTTGGAACATAAATTTCAATTTTGGAATACATAAATTGTCTTTAGATTTAAGGACTTGTTGTGTTAGGATTGTCGGTTGAATGGGATAGCGATGTCAAAGATGCGTACTTGCAAAAAATAGTGAAATCCCACGCAAAAACATCGTAGATGTAAAAAAAGCCGCCAAGTACCCACACAAAAATCATAATTGATTTATAAGTAGAACGTTTCGCCAGTCTCCGTCGTGAAATCAAGAAAATAGCCAAGCACCGAACGTACCCCTGCGATCTTTCAGCAAGTCTACGTCGTGAAGTCGGAGTTTCGAATGAGGATATCGAAACATCATTCCAAGAGCTACGTACTTGTCGGGCACATTCGGTTCTTCAGAGCTTGTAACATTGCAAGGTGCACCTGCCGTTACAATCAGCTCCCGAACCCTTAGACGGCCGTAATTAAGGAATTTAGTATGAATGGGGGAAGCACGAATGCGTGAGAGTAGCCGCGAGGTTAGGACCTAAGATCCGAGAGGCGACCGTGACTGTACTGAGACGATAGACTGTATCTCTAATTCTGCTTGTTTTTTTTTCACTTTCTCTATTATGTGGGAGACATGGCCAAAGTATTGGTGGAGTACGACTTGACACGACCGACACACACTTACGTGGACGATCCAGACCGTATGAGGCCCACCTAAACTCCAGGCTGCTATGTCCCTGGGGGCCTACGACCACGTCGAGCCAAGAAAAAGCCAGCGAGAACGCGGGGGAGTGCCGAGGGCACTCAGCTACGAGGGAACCCGGTGGTGGAAGTGATTCCCGCCACCCCCAAGAGCCAGCGAACCGCGTTCCGCCAGAAGAATCCCCGAGGATCCCCCTATACGACTTTAAAGTTTCGCGCGTAGGGCGGCCAGACCGCCATAGTACGATCTAGCAGTCGATAGGCAAATCGATAATTGCCTGACTGCCGAGGGTGCGCAACACCGGCGCCATGCGGTCTCGCGAGATCACTCTGCGTTAGGCCGGCGATAGAGCTAGTTGTTAGCAAAAGCGTTCGTGATTCGTAGTCAGTTTGTTTCGTTTCTTTTTGGTTGTTTGAGTGTGTGAGAGCCCGCGTGGGAACCCCATCCTAAGCCCAACGCCATGGATTTTGCCCACGAGGCCGACGAGTTTTTGAGGTGGCTGGAAAGCGGTAAGCGTTAGCTAACTTTACCCATCTCCTGATTTGGATCCGGCAACGGCCGTCCGCCATCTTGCCTTTAGTCAAGCCACGAGGCTCTTTAGAATTTTGGGATTCAAATAAAGACGACCCCCGAGTCGGTAGGCCGTCACCAGTGTCCTCACTTTAATAGAGAACTTTCGCGTTTCCTTTTGAGTACGATTTTTCTAGTCGAAATTGGTAATTTTGTCGCGTTACGTTCTGCCGCACACGAGTGCGAGAAGGACAGTCTTAGTTCAGCACTGTCGCCGTCTCTCTTCCTCCTGCGGGGAGATTCAGTCGTTGAGTACAGGCGTGAGCCTGTTTTTGGTTTTTCGCGTCTCTCTTATTGTTATAATCGCAAATTTCCGTTAGCCTAAGCAGGCAGAGTTAGGTTAAGTTAGGGTTAAGTTTCAATTTTGTAAATACTCAATTCACAAGGAGGCCTAGCCTCCCGTAGGCTCGCCGGTCGCCTATACACGACCGACGGCCGAGTCATTTGTTGTTGTTAATTTATTAGATTTTAGTTAATTATTCCTGAACACCTCGTGGTGATTATTCTGTTTGTTAATTGTGATATTGTTCCGCGAGGTACCGATTTGCCGAGTTAATTGTGAGTCCGTATTTTTCTGTTATTGCTGTCCTACGTGGAAGCTCTAGTTTTTCTAGTATTGTTGTAAAACTCGCAAATCGAGGCGAGGCCGCCTTTACACGGCCTGCAGCCGACTAGTACCCGAGGGGGAGTACCCCCGGGTACGCACGATTATTGTTATTCTTTTCAAATCCGTTTTTTTCATTTCATTAAATAAATTTTTATATTTTTGTTAAACTCAACTCCACGAGTAATTATTCTACGCCGAGCTCATCCTTCATTTGATCCCGACCCCTCTCCGCGGTACTGAAGCTAGCCGCCGCATAAAATTCCGTTCGGCTTTTGTTTTGTTTGTTTAGAGAATTTTGAACGTGGCGAGTAGTCGCCTGGCGCCCAACTTAGTTAGTAAATTTGAAATCTCGGGTATAGCTGTGTGCACGTTGGATTGACCCCGGAGGCTGGCTATCCGGTCCAGATCCGCGGGTCAACAAAAATCCACGTCACAAGCTATACAGACAACCGCTTCGTTTTACGCGAAAATTGAGTTTTTCATGCGATAGCGATGAAGTCCAGTAGAAAACTAGTTATTCCAACCAATAATCGGAGCAGAAAATACTCCTGTCCTTAAGCATACGTATAACTTTACAGACGTGAATACCTTGTATAATGAATAATAATCTGGGTCGTTTCACTGTCATTCAATTATCAGATCAGACTCGGAACTCTGGAATCACGTGCCTTACTATGGAGCCAATGAGCGATGATTCAGATCACAGATAATAAGATTCTCTATAAAAAATTATAATGTCACAATACGATCGAATCAATAATGTCATTTTTGGACACGATAGAATCTAAAAGAACATTCTGGAAATCTAGGGATTATCCAAAGTTAACGGTGGATTATCTCCGCATTGCTATATAAGCAGCGACGCGCTCAGCCAGAAACTTGATTTCGAAATCATAGTCTTACGAGTTAGCTATCAAATCACCGGCGCCTAGATCTAAACTACTTTTCAAATATCTTTTGAACCGATAAATTAGAGCAGACTGTATAAATATTATCCAAAATTGTATCAGTAAATTTACACACAAAATTAAGCATATATTACCAAATAAATTTCATTTTTAATTATAAAGAAATCCCAACGTCAACCGCAAATCCAACCTAAAACTACACTGTGGAGACGTCGAAACAATATAACCGTTTTCGTCGGGCGGTCTGTCAATCCGGTACGCGATTGCGACCGTTTTTCCCGCGGAACTACCGGAACAAAATACTTACACGTTTACGTCGGGCGGTTCGTCAATCCATTGTGCGATTCCGACCGTTTCCCGCGGAACTATCGAAACCAACACACCCGTTTTCGTCGGGCGGTCTGTAAATCCATTACGTGATTACTACCGTTTTCCCGCGGAACTACGGAAACAAACACACATACACGCTTTCGTCGGGCGGTTTGTCTTTCCAATGCGAGATTGCGACCGTTGCCCGCGGAGCTACGAAACCCCAAAGACTCACGTAACGCCCGAATTGCAAAATCTCACAAAAAAACCACGCTAGCTAGGGAAACAAGCAAAACGGGCCGTTACACAATTCATGACAATTTTCAGCAGATTGAGAATCAGAACAATATCATGTCACCCGTGCTAAGATATGTAATATAGCATAATCGTACAAATTCAATTGCCTGTAACATTAGCAATTATTATTTGGAACATCGAGAAAAAAATATTACCTAATTATTTTAAGTTGATAAAAAAAAATATTCAATAAAAATCCCCAATTATGACACACTAACCTGTTGCGTGCAGCTTTCGATAAGGAAAGCCGTTTTTCACTGTAACGTGGCATTTAGTAATGCCGTTACAAGGTCGGGAAATAAGAGACGTTGTCACGTCCTCTGGACCGAGCGCCCCGAACCCATCCAACACATATAACCCACACGATCACTAAAGACAAGAAATCTACGTTACCTACAACTGCACTAGTAGTACGATCAAATAATGATCTTTTCTTTTACCAATGACCATATGTAGGCCTTATGCCATAAATGGATAAATGTTAATTTAAGATATTGCAGAGCCCGCAAGGAAATAACTCAATTTACTTATAAATAATGGACGACCAACCACACCCTCAGGAATTTAATCCATGAAATGGTTAATAAAAAACCTCGATGAGTATTCCCTTCCGGGTAAAGCAACCAATAAACGATATGTTATCATTTAATTATGAAACCTATTAACCCTAGATTTAACAATAATAAAAATAATAAATAATTAGGGTAATGATGCTAGTTGATAAAGGTGTTGGGAAAGCCATGCGGACGTCATCAAATTTTATACATATTTTATCCATATTGGGACAAATCCCTGTGACGGACCAATAAATGTACGATTAAGAAGCCAAATTTATGAACAAGAAACTTCGTTAAATTATGACGCAATCTAAAACGGACGCCACGGTACTAGGAATTAGCAATAACATATATATATGTATATATGCGCATATGCATATATATATATATCTATCAATGTCCAACGCTCCAGTACACCAACGTATCCGACATCGCAATAGTCCAACGTTTCAGTTATGCCGACATCTCAAAACATAAATCCACAGCCCAATATATATATATATATATATATCTCTGTATATCACGATTCTAAGAACTATAGAAGGAATATGATATACAAAGCCCGCGAGAGACGCATAGGCCCTACCCCGCCGATCGACTATCATTGGTTACGCATTCAAATACTTTAAGGGGAAGAACGTTCCTCATAAGCTAAGCTAAACTCTTTCAGACTGTACTTATAAGTAAGTGACTGTACTCGCGAGTAAGTAATTGACCAATGAGATTTAGGCCAGTGAAAACCCCACTCTTACGAATACTTCTATAAAGGATGACGCAAAAGTAGTTTTTTCCCGGCTGCTGGCTCCCGGTTGCCACTTCTAATTGTTCGCCCGGAGTTTTCGGTTAACCAATACTCGCAGTCAAAATCGCGATCAGATAAATCTAGATCAGTTTAAACAAAAGAATTTATAATAAAAGAATTTCAAGCCTAACAATTCAACACAAAACTATTACTTGTTTTATCCGGTAATATTCAACTCAATCCATTCATTTCTTAAATCTCTTGATCAAATACACTGATAGTTTGAAGAAGATAATTTTAATTCAAAGTGTACACCCAGAAGTGAAATAAAAAAAACAATATTATATTAAAGAACCACCGATTTAACTTCCCCTACGTAAGTAGTCCTGGATTTTTTCCAATTACTGGCAATTCTTCTATACCAGCCCAACCACCCAATATCATTAATAATCTCATTAACTAAATCCAAAAACCTCCTTCAGCCTTGACACCTAGAGACAATATCTCTGGTCACGGGGTAAACGCCGAGGAGAATATCCTTGGTTACACCTTAAGTTGTCAACTGAAGTGAGTCCCTTACTTTTCCAAACTCTTTCCCAATATTATTAAAATTTCCATTAACTAAACCCAGAAACCTCCTTCAACCTTGACACCTAGAGACAATATCTCTGGTCACGGGGTAAACACCGAGGAGAATATCCTTGGTTACACCTTAAGTTGTCAACCGAAGTGAGTCCTTTACTTTTCCCAACCCTTTTCCAATATCATTAATAATCCCATTATCCGAACCCAGAAGCCTCCTTCAGCCTTGACACCTAGAGACAATATCTCTGGTCACGGGGTAAACACCGAGGAGAATATCCTTGGTTCCACCTTAAGTTGTCACCTGAAGCGTGTCCTTAACCACCCTATCATTTTATTCATAAATAACCTTCCTGATGCCTAAAGAAGCACCAGTAATTCGAAAAGCCGTTACTAGAAAATCCAAACTAATCAAAATATCTGCCGAAGCAAAGAGAACACTGAACCAGCTCTTTCAAAGTCTCGAAGACATTTCACGTCTACTTACTGAAGTAGTTCAACAGACTAAGCAGTCATTGTCCATTCCGAAACTAAATAATCAACCAGATAATACGCCTATAACTTTAATCCCGCAACTTCGAACGGGCACTACCCAATTAGTGACCGAAATACCTTACTGTTTTCAACCACATACATTGAGTGTGCAACTTATCCCTCAAAACCTCCCTTCACACCCAAGCTCGCCTCCCCCACCTCCTCTAATTCCTGACGAACCTTCATATCCACTAGATTTGACGATAAAACCACCGCGCGACCACGCGGAAAATACTTCAATAGCTCAACAACCCGCAACGCCCATAACCACGCTCAACCACCCTTTCACTTATACATCCACCCTACAAAAAGCATCAAGCACGGGAGCTTTTCCTTTGGAAGAAGAAGATTTCTATCTGGAGATAGCTAAATCAATCCTCAAATTGCAAGATCCTCTACCCGTATTATCTGCCGACATCCTCGACCAATTGGGTGACGCTGATATCTGTAATCTACATTAACTTCCGAGTCATCTCATCACATAAGGTAAGCAAGCTTACAAATTTTCCTTTCCCGTTTCGATATTTTGTTTTCCTCGATAAGGAAGATTTCTCCTTTACTCCCCGAATCCCAATACATGTGTATCAAAAAGGGAGTTTTTCTTTACCGGTAACGCGCGAAGTAAAGTCTTTTCATTCTGGGCTGCGTTTGATCCGTCTCTCATGTTTGTTCGATAGATCGTGTTGTAAACAATAGTCTCAGAAAAATCGACTGACTCGCCAGGTCGTTACATATTTATGGTGACAGCGGTGGGATTTCGATTAAAAAGGAGAAGTTCTAAAGAGGAAAAATTAATAAAAAAAAAAAAAAAAAAAAAAAAAACATAAATAAATAATTTTTCCAAAATTCCGAAAATGGAGATCGATATACCAGAGAAAGACATATATACTCAGGAAGATCTTTTAGAAATAGCGGCTAAATTTAAGGAACAACTTAAGCTCGAACGAACACGTCTGGCCGAAAAGGATCAGGAATTAAGAGTTAAGACACTGAATTATAGACAAAAGGAACTAGAGTTTGACGGAATAAACGCGAAATTAAAAAAGAATATAGAAGAGTTAAAATCAGAATTAGTAATAGCTCAAAATCCGGATATAATGACTATGGATGAGACAATCCAGGATTTGCGAACAAAACTAGAAGGAACAATTAAATATCTCACGACCCATGAAGAATCAGTAAACGAAGAAGTAGGAAAATTACGAAATGAAATACTAAATCTTAAACAAAACTCAGAATCCGGGGAAAAATCGGAAACAAAACAATTAGGAATATCAGAAAACCAGAATGAACCAAATCTCACAGATAGAACCCCAAAAACCTCTCGAGTACCAGAATCTTCTAGACCTACCCCCCCCAACCACGAAAACTCTACACCCATATCATTCGAACCATCTACTGACGCCCGCGTAGCACACTCGACCCCTTTAGATCGAATAGAAGAACGTATTAGACATATAGACGAACAGCTAGCTACACCACACACTCGAGCGATACCATACCAAGACGCTTCAATTCCTCTTAAACACGCCATAAGTACGATACCTACATATAACGGAGACAATATGCCTTTAATGCAATTTATACGGGCGTGTAGGAAGGCAAAAGAAATGACCAGTCCTGGGTCCAGATCATATTTTACAAAATTAGTCAAAAACAAACTAAACGGACGTGCATACGCCGTCGTGGAAGATAAGGAATACGACGATGTCGAATCACTACTAGACCGTTTATCGGAAATCTTCGGGCCGTCCAAATCTGTAAACTATTATCGCGGCGAGTTAGGACGACTATATAAGAAACCTAACGAACATATAATCGATTACATAAATCGCGTGAAGGATCTCAAAACGGCTATTTTAGAGGCAGAACGACGCAGTGGGTTTGAAATCACGAACGAAACCTTAAAATCAGACGATAAAGATGTGTTAGAGGGATTTTTAGAGGGGTTGCCATCGAAATATAGGAACGGTTTAGATATATTAGGTTACAAGACATTAGACCAGGCATTCGACAGGGCAATGGAACTAGGAAAGCGTTTCAACCGAGAAAAGGAAAGAGAAAAAACAGACCGACCTATTACCACGCGACCCACAGGAAACTATTACGAAGAAGAAAAGGAAAACATTCACTGTAGAATCTGTAAACGCAATAACCACAGCGAAGAAAGATGTTATTTTAACCAGAATGATAGATTTAAAAACAATGACTCCGATAGAAACCCAACACCACCTCAAAATCAAAGAAGCGAACGCTCAACGAATACAAATAGCCACCGCATTCGGGACAATGAAATTCGAAACGATCAGCAAAGAAACGGGAATTTCAATATGAATTGGGAAAAATACAAACATAGAGATAATAACCCTCGCCGCGAAGAACCGTATCGTCCCGAACGATCAACGTTGATTTGCGCTTACTGTAAAAAACCGGGGCACGTCATAAATGATTGCCGAAGAAGGGAGTATAATAACGCGTTAAGAAACAAAGATCAAGATAATTCAGGCAACCGTCAAACGGGAAACGGAGGGGGACCCTCGGGGACATGGAGCGGATCTCGAGAGGCCAGTCAAACCTTCTCCGCTCTACCCATACAAACAGAACAAGCCGTATCGCCACAGTCAAACTAACGGCTCACGAACAAGTGCCTTCAATAAACCTCCAGTCAGAAGACCTAAATAAAAATATAGATATGATGATAGACACAGGGTCCGAACCAAACCTATTGAAAATAAATAGCTTACGAAACCTAAACGACATAAATCGTTCCGAAATCTTGAAGCTCATAGGAATAACAGAAAATTACGTAAACACATTAGGGAAAGTAACAATAAAAATTTACGACGTACCAGTCTCCTTTCATTTAGTTGACAACAATTTCCCTATATCACAAATGGGTATATTGGGATCAGACTTCTTTCGTACACACAGGGCTACGATAAATTACGCACACGAATGCGTCGAGCTTAATAACAATCAGCTTTATTTCAATTCAAGGGAAACCACCGTAGTCCCGGCCCGTACAACTTGTAATATTAGTATTAAAATAAAACCCAACGGGATAAAAGAAGGTTATGTACCCAGACTCATAGCAGGAGATGGGATATTCTTAGGCGAAGCATTGGTGAGAAATAATGCAGGTAGAGCCTACATCAGAGTCACTAATACAAGAGATGAAGATGTTAGACTGATAGTACCAACTATTGATCTACTACCATGCCACGACGCAAAACCACTGACGGACTCTTCACTCGGACAAGAGTTACGGACAAATCACATAGATGATTCGGTAGAACCTCCAAGCGATAACGAGATCTCTAAAATAAATCCAGCCGTAGGACATAAAACAGGCGAGAAAATAAATCAAGGTTCACACTTAGGGCCACGCGAAGGAATTCTTGCCCAAAATCAAAATCAAAATCAAAATCAAAATCAAAATCAAAATCAAAATCAAAATCAAAATCAAAATCAAAATCAAAATCAAAATCAAAATCAAAATCAAAATCAAAATCAAAATCAAAATCAAAATCAAAATCAAAATCAAAATCAAAATCAAAATCAAAATCAAAATCAAAATCAAAATCAAAATCAAAATCAAAATCAAAATCAAAATCAAAATCAAAATCAAAATCAAAATCAAAATCAAAATCAAAATCAAAATCAAAATCAAAATCAAAATCAAAATCAAAATCAAAATCAAGAAAATCCTCTGGATCAAGACCAAGAAGTAATACTAAATGAACGGCAAAATTCAAATATCGCGCCCCAGTATACGAATACAAAAGATAACAGAATCAGGACTAGAATCCGCACGATATATGGCAAGGAAAGGTATGATGAATTAATAAAGCTCTTAAGACTAGAACATTTGAATAAAGAAGAAAAGGGTAGTGTTAACAATCTCATCAGGCAAAATCAAGACAGATTTCATATACCGGGAGAAATGCTTGGGACCACTACGGCCATAGAGCATGGTATAAATACAATTGACACGGTACCAGTAAACACCCGACAGTACAGGTTTCCTCCTATTCATAAAGAAGAAATAACTAAGCAGGTAAATGAACTCTTAGAAAATAAGGTAATTAGGCCGTCCCTTTCTTCCTACAACTCGCCCCTGTGGATAGTCCCTAAGAAGCCAGACTCTAAAGGAAATAAACGTTGGAGAATGGTCATAGACTATCGTTCGTTGAACGAAAAGACGGTCGGTGATGCCTACCCATTACCAAACATAATAGAAATACTGGACCAATTAGGTAACGCGAGATATTTCTCAGTTTTTGATCTCGCGTCTGGCTTCCATCAGATAAAAATGAAAGAGATTGATGCCCATAAAACGGCCTTTACTACACCTTTCGGTCATTACGAATTCAGTTGTATGCCCTTCGGTTTAAAAAATGCACCAGCAACCTTTCAAAGACTAATGGATCGGGTCCTCACGGGATTACAAGGATCAGAGTTATTCGTATACCTTGACGACATAGTCATTTATTCTAGATCCCTACAAGAACACGAACAAAAATTTAATACCTTAATGAAACGCTTAAGACAAGCTAACCTGAAATTACAGCCAGATAAATGTGAGTTCTTAAGGAAGGAAGTAATGTACTTAGGTCACATTATTAGCGAAGATGGATTGAAACCTGATCCCAAGAAAATTGAAGCCGTTAAAAACTTTCCGAAGCCAAGAAGTGCTAAGAATATAAAACAGTTCTTAGGACTGGCCGGATATTATAGAAGGTTCATACCCGATTTTTCAAAAATTGCCAAACCCCTCACTAATTCATTAAAAAAGGGAATACGTTTTAGTTGGACTAACGATCAAGAACTAGCATTCACGGAACTACAAGAAAAATTATGTAGCGAACCTATTTTACAGTATCCCAACTTCAATGAACCATTCGTGATAACTACAGACGCATCAGGGTACGCTATAGGGAGTATACTCAGCCAGGGACCTATCGGAAAAGACCTGCCAATCGCATATACCTCCAGGCTTCTGAATACAGCAGAGCAAAACTATTCAACAACCGAAAAGGAACTGCTCGCAATAGTATATTCAGTGAATCATTTTCGCGCTTATATTTATGGAAAGAGATTTACACTCGTTACGGATCACAGGCCCTTGGTATGGCTACATTCGGTAAAAGACCCAACCTCGCGTTTGGTACGCTGGAGATTGAAGTTAGCGGAATACGAATACGAAGTAGTATACAAGGCTGGAAGAGTCAATGCTAATGCAGATGCATTATCTAGAAATCCGGTAGAATTAAATCAACAAATTCTAACCATAAAATCCGATAATGAAAACGAAACTATTTCTCCCATTGAAATCCTCCCAGGAAGTTTATTTGATTCAGACGATGACTATTCATTAGCACACTGCGTAGCTAAAGATTTTAAAATGGGAGCAGGCGTGGCACTAGAATTTAGAAAACGTTTTGGAGGGGTGGAAACTTTACTGAATCAACAGCAGGACATAGGCGGAGTAGCTTATCTGCGTACTGGAGAAAGATATATATTTTACCTCATAACTAAAGAATATAGTAATAATAAGCCTACTCCGGACGCATTAGAAGCGAGTCTGAAAGCCTTAAAATCACTTTGTATTGAACTAGATTGTTATAAAATAGCCATGCCAAAAATAGGCAGCGGTCTAGATCGACTTCCATGGGAAGAAACCGAGGGAAAAATTCGACGAATTTTCGAAACACCATTTTCTATTAAGATATACACAAACCAGGAACCCCTGTCAAACCCTAGCGCTGACAAGACCAGGGAAAGTTCAAAAACGATTAACGTCACCGGGGGACGAAATTTACGGGATAGACAGAAAATACATATGCCCGCCAAGTACACGGAGTACGACTTGAGAAGAAAACGAACTGAGAATAAAAATGAACGCGACAAAAACCAGACACATATGGGTATTGCAGAATACAAGAAAACAGTAGGGGACCAAGGGTCAGGAAAACCCCAAACCCAAGATTCATGCCATTCGGAAGACCTTGGGGCGTCCGACCCAAACGATAACAATAAAAAATTAAACGAACTAAAATCATCGGTTGATAATACTCAGGATATACTTAAACTTAATGCGACAAAACAGACAGAGGCAAGCGAATTATCTAGGAACCTCGGCCCGACTTCTGAAAATTTTTCGCAAATAAAAATTTTAGAACCAATATCAGAAGAAGAAATAATTAACTTCGAAAATGATGCTCCCGTAAACGCGTCCCTCATAAATCCAGCTATTAACTCAGACCGAATAGAAACAGACGCCATAGGAACGGAGTGGGAATATAACACGCCCACGATACCCGAGGCCCGCTTCCCCTCAGACACCTACAATGAAACACATACATATTCAAACAATACGAGCGTGAGCGAAGGGTCTGACTCGGATTCCGACTCAGAAGACGAGCATCGACATTGCAATGACATATACATGTCGAATCAAATACAGTTATCAGAAACTAGAGATAAGTTAACTATGCAAAAAGGAAATATAGCATTTTTCATAACCCTAAGGAACGACCCCTGTGACGAGGGATCGAAAGATCTACAAAATATAAACAAACTACCCCGTTATACGGAGCTAATGCTAGGAAGAGCTAGGGTATTCGAGATTGGAAAGAAAAGATATATAGGGGTACCCATTAAGGAGAGTCTAAACACTCCACTAGATCACGAGATATTAGCTGAAGGATTAAAATCCCTACTAGACGTTATGAGGGAACTCCAACTTGAGACAATAGCCTTAGCTAAAACAACAAACATCGATAGTATAGATTGGAAAGAAATTCTTAAACTAATACGAGACATATTCTCCAACACCCCATGCAAGATAATTATCTGCAATTCATTGGTGAGAATTCCTCCCGTAGAAGACCGAATGCAGATAATACAGGAATATCATTCATCTGCTTTAGGCGGACATAAAGGAGTTACTAAGACGTATAACAGAATCAGACAAAATTACTTCTGGGAAAATATGAAGGGTCAAGTTCAACAATACATTTCAGGATGTACAAATTGTCAATTAAAGAAATTAACTAGAATCAAGACAAAACAACCAATGATTTTAACCGATACGCCGGGATCGAGTTTTGATAAGGTATCTATGGATATAGTTGGACCCCTACCCATAACCAGAATGGGAAACGAATATATACTAACTGTTCAAGACCAGTTAACAAAATATTCATTGGCAATTCCACTAAACGAAACTACCTCTGTGAGAATAGGGGACGCTCTTGTTAAAAATTTCTTTTGCAAGTTCGGAGCACCTAAGCAGATTTTAACAGACCAAGGTGCGAATCTAATAAGTTCATTAATGAGAACAATAGCTAGGCAATTTAAGATAAAGCAATGTCGAACAACCGCATTTCATCCACAGTCAAACGGATCCATAGAAAGATCGCATCATGTGTTGGCAGAATATCTCAAACAATTTATCAATAAAGAAAACAACTGGGATGAATGGTTAGATCTAGCTATGTTCTCATACAACACCAGCGTACACGAAGGTACACGCTATACTCCGTATGAATTAGTTTTTGGAAAAATGGCTAGGTTACCTTCTAACCACGCAATCATGGAGGAACATAATAATAGAACCTACGGTGAATACCTAACTGAATTATTTACAAAAATCAGGGACCTACAAAGACAAGCTAAGTTCAATCTGATGAAGGCAAAAGAGAAATATAAGTATTACTATGATAAAAAATTGAAACCTATCAAACTGCATCTGGGAGACATGATTTACTTATTGAAAGAACCACGAAAAGGCAAACTAGGAGATCAATATACAGGACCACACGAAGTGATAGAACTATTAAACAACCATAACGTTAAAATAAAAATTGGTAATAAAACCAAGATAGTCCACGAAAATAAATTGAAAATTTCCAAATAACTAAATACGAAAGTATTCCAAGTCAGGCATTGCCATATATACTTACCTTAAGCATTCCTTTTCTTTTCATGCCAGGATACAATAAAACTAAGTTAAAATAACTTACTAACTAACCAATTAACCTAAGGAAAAACTGAAACTTATTAATTAACTTATAGAAACTAAAGGGTAAATAACGAGTCAAGGAACAAAAGAATTCGAAATAATATTTTTTTTTTTATTTTATTCAAAAGGGATGACAGAAACCCCCTTATTCTTTTTGCATATAGGTTTTGTCCCTATTTTTACATATCATATACAGACATGATGCCCGCAGGGGACTGCCAGGCTGGGTGACCCCAATCCTCAGCTGGGTGGTCCTCTCCCCAGCGTCCCTCGAACAACCACCTCAGCCCAAAAAAATCAAAATCGTCCTGGGGGCCGACCCAGCCCTCTTCGTCAGCGAACCATCGGGCCATCGCCCGCCGCTGGGCCCTCCACCACCTTTTCTCCCTCATCTCCCGCCTCCTCTCGGCCATCTCTCTCACTATTCCTTTCTATAATAAGAAAATAGGAAAAGACAAATGATAATCGAATTATCCAAAAATAAGGAGAAGTAACATATAAAATTCTGACAAAGCAACGGACAAAACCGAACGCAAAACAAAAAAAAAAAACCGCAGCACAATGGGAGTTAATAAAATATATAATATAGAATCAAACCAGTCGAAACAAATGCGAGTTTAGCAAAATATGTAATATATAATCAAACCATTCGAAACAAATGTGAATTTGGCAAAACATATATATAATAGAATCAAATCATTTGAAAACAAAGGGAAGCAACATATAAAACAAACAACGAACTGATCAGAATTTAAACACAAAAATTAATGAGGAAAAGGCACTCACCTCCACCTCGCCGATTAATTCCTTCACTAATAAACCAATCTTGACGAAATCCATATTTTTGTTATTATCGTGTTTTTTTTTTCCTCCTCACTTTTACCACTTTTAACAGCTCGTTCAAATAACAGAATGAACACCGACCCAAAAACCCGATACTTTTATGAGAATACAAACCACCTACCCCTAACTCTAAAGAACCAATAGCATTCGATAAGAAATGGGAGAAACCTGCCCCCCCCCCCCCAAACCTCATTCGCTGCAACGAGAAAAACCACACCCCAACTCTAGGGCGACTAACACCACTCCAAAAAGGAATCCCTCCCCGAAAATACAGACCACACCCCAAATTTTGGAATGACCATTAAGATTTCAGGGATACCCCTTCTCCAAACCATATTCAGTACAACAAAGGAAATACCCATAACCACTGATTATCCACTTCAAAATTCAAGAAACTCCATATTCCAAACTAAACATAAAACTAAATTAATTACGAGCAAATTTACCTTAACTACCGAATCATTACATATAAATCCATTATCACATCACCTTAGTAGTAACTTACCTGCACAAAACTCAAACACTTTTACGCTATACACAAAACTTATGCACGTAATGACACAAGAATTATATTATACGTGACCAGTTAGATATACTATATACACCAATATGAACAATGAGACACTAGATTGAAAAACATTCTAATCCTGACGATTCAATACACACCCCAAATTCCTTTAAATTGTTCAACATGAACAAAGATACATGACAGACTTTAAATTTCTGTTTTAGACTACTACACAATGCCTGATATACAACAAGTACGATTCTGTTTAAACTTTCAACAAAATTTACGAACGATAGTTGTGAATATCGTAGGAAATAGGGCGGACATAACTACAAGAACTATTTTACCAATGTTAGGAAAGGGAATCATAATAGATTTACTTATCGATGGGATTTTAACCTCAGGCGATTACCATTGTACAGTAGCAGAGCGAGACGAAAGCTGGGATGTAATGGGAAGTTTACATTACATGCAGGAAACTCATACGAATTCGTTAACAATAGTTAAGCACATACCAGCTAAAAGGGCATATGTAAGGATTAACAAAGCCGGGGAGAATTACTACGCCCAATATGAATCAGATAGGAACAATCTAATTTGCTGTCCGAAGAAAAATTATACAATAACAATAGATGGAACAGAGTTATCCGGGTGTAGAGATTACGATTCCAATGGATCAGTATAGTTGAAGGTACAAACGTCCGACCAATCACACGCTAAACGCTAAAGAGCATAAGATAGGTGTACCATTTTCTTTTCTTTTCCTCTCTCTTCCCTCAACATTTTTGCAAAAAAAAAAAAAAAAAGAAAAAAATATATATATCAAACGTCTAACGTTAGTACTGACAACTTACAGGCTAATTAATAATGCCACGTGAACTGGAAATCATCTTTGAAGGTCTCAATTACGGCGGACGAAGATTTATAGAAATTAGTCGCAATAATAGAGCAATCTATGTAGAATCAAACGGAGAATTCGATACATGGGAAGAAGAAACTCTGATCTATATGATAAGACAAAACCTATTATCAGCTGGACGCTACCTTTACGGACGTTTCTTTTCACTCAGCGAAATGAGTACCATCCTAGCAGACGGTACCGAGTCACAACCACTAGGGGAAGTTATAATGGCAAAACTTCCATACTGTGAAATTCATATCAAAATCACTACAGAAGATTATATAATGCATGAGGAATTGACCACAATTGATGGATATGTAAGACACATCCAATAATAGGTAGATAGGAACCACACACAAAATTACATATAAACTATAAATATAAAACACTTGCATACTCTCACCCAGTATCACATCCCGTTGGAACTTTTGGAAAATGTTACAGAAAATCATAAACCACGGGACAATGATACCACCTATAGAAACATGGTTCGGCGAAGAATGCGATTTTAATGCGGCAAGACAACTTTCCGTAAGACATAGGGTTGGTAATGCAATAATGGGGGTCACTAGAGCATTATTCAAATTTGAACTAGAAGCTTTAAGACACGTAATATCAAACTTCTACGTACCCGACGGATTATATAGATATGTGCTATCAAACGAGATCGAGGATAGAATTAGACCTTACAATGCTAAAAACGAAATTGTTGTTATTAGAACTATCGATGACAAGATTTTTGTCGTAATCACACTGGAGGAATTGTATATTTGCGAAGAATATCGCTGGTACAATAAACGATTAACCTCAAAATTCGTATTTAAGAGATACTTATAAAGAAAGCATTGACCCATGCCATTTTGGAAAAATACATACTCAATAAGAACCCTATTGGGTGTCCTTTTCCACAATGACAAAACGCACGCCACATTTTTTTATGAAATAACACTATACCTATAATAAGAAGATGATTAACAAAAGTAATTTGTAATTTCGAATTTTTTTAATTCTAATTCTTAATTCTAATTCTAAATTTAAGGGAATTATCGGTCCAAGAACGATGTTAAAATATTTGATCCTATTACTACTACTACCTCCAATGACATGGGGTCTGGTCGGTTACGATTGCGGAGGCGGCGGCCTAAACATCACTACCATAAATCTACTCGACACTCTGGAGTGCGACATACCGGAGACTCAACCCAAGACCGAATCTACATATATACAGCTACTACAACTCTCAGAATTTCGACACACTGAAGTAAAACAGTGCAGGGTCGAGGTAGACCGTACGGTCTATCATTGCGGGATGCACTCACACGTGTCCATAATAAATCAAGGGAGACGATCCTACATAGCCCCGATTAGCCGAGAAGCGTGTCTCGAGTTGCACACAACTGGCTCTATAGTATTGGGTAATAATAAGCGACTAACAGAAATACGTCAAAACGCCACCACGAGAAAAGAGGTCACCCTAGCTGGATCACTTAGTTCCGACGGAGCTTGTGATGGTGGATTCTTCGATGATGGAGCAGGGCAATGGTCCAGCGTCGTCGTTCAAGCCATAGTAAAGATAACATTAATGCATCAATACGCAACAGTAAAGCTAAACACAGGGAAAATAATTCTCAAAAATGGAGTAACATTCGAGTTGAATAAAGGATACTGTTTTGACGAAGAGGGAGGCTATTCCTTTTGGCGAGATTCACCTGCAGACGATTGCAAATTCGATTCTTATGATGTACTCTACGAAGGACCCGCAACCATAATAAAGGAACAAGATAACGCCTATGCAACTCCGGATATATTCACACTCTCTACAGATGACGTCACCTTTGCCTTAAGCAGGAGAGAAATAACCAGAACCTGTGGACACACGCTCATAAAAACCGAACATCCCAAACTTTTCATTTTTGAAACAACGAGAGGAAACACCGTCAAAGCCAAATCGTCAGTCTTAGTGGAAAATGTCGATATATTCTCATACATCAACTCAAAATTTATATACGTAGAAAAACACATCAAGGGACAATTAACTAACCTCTACCGAGATATAGTAACACAACGGTGCGAATTAGAGAAACAAGTATTGAAACACGCATTAACCCTCGCTGCACTGACCCCGGATGAATTTGCATACAACCTGATGAAAGGACCTGGCTATATGGCAGTTACAGCGGGAGAAGTAGTCCATATGATAAAATGCGTACCTGTTGAATGTACACTTCGACCAGTGAAGGAATGTTACTCGGAATTACCTGTGTCCCTACGAAACGAATCATTATTTATTACACCAAAATCAAGAATAATTGTTAAAACCGCAAACCAACAAGAATGTAACCCATTTTTACCAACGATGTACAGAGTGGAAAACATCTGGTATCGTTTTCTACCAACACCTGCAGAAGCCCTACCACCCCAATCAATTAAACCTACTACCACATTAACCTGGAAATACATAAATCCGGGCCCGTTAGGAACCAGCGGAATCTATAGTCAAAGAGACCTCGAGAAATTGAAAGAACACTTAATGTTTCCGGCAGAAAAGCCAGCCGTATTAAACGAAGTTGCAAGAGGATTAACGGGTCATATGAATCAACAAAATACCATATCACTTCTTAACCTACTAGACGAAAACGCATTGAATCGTATTGCGGAATCAACAGGAAAACGCTTATGGAAGGGATTCTTATCATTCGGAACGGCTAGTGCCGCGATTCTTGGTATTGTTACCATCATACAAATCATTAAATACATTATCGACACGGTAATACATGGTTATGCTTTACACTCCATCTATGGATGGGGGATCCAAATACTAGCAGCAATGTGGCACTCAATCGCTAATCTATTACTGCACTCTGGCAATCAACGTGGGCCCCAACCCCAACAGCAAGCAGAAACACCGGCAGAAGAAAGGGATCCCGAAACAGGCGCTCACCCTCCCGTAATCGCACCAACCAAGTCCCCCATAACCTATAAGAAATTGCAAGAAAAACTCCATTTCCCTCAAAAGCCAAACGTAAGTTTGACTTTTGAAAATAAGGGGGGAGGTGTCACGTCCTCTGGACCGAGCGCCCCGAACCCATCCAACACATATAACCCACACGATCACTAAAGACAAGAAATCTACGTTACCTACAACTGCACTAGTAGTACGATCAAATAATGATCTTTTCTTTTACCAATGACCATATGTAGGCCTTATGCCATAAATGGATAAATGTTAATTTAAGATATTGCAGAGCCCGCAAGGAAATAACTCAATTTACTTATAAATAATGGACGACCAACCACACCCTCAGGAATTTAATCCATGAAATGGTTAATAAAAAACCTCGATGAGTATTCCCTTCCGGGTAAAGCAACCAATAAACGATATGTTATCATTTAATTATGAAACCTATTAACCCTAGATTTAACAATAATAAAAATAATAAATAATTAGGGTAATGATGCTAGTTGATAAAGGTGTTGGGAAAGCCATGCGGACGTCATCAAATTTTATACATATTTTATCCATATTGGGACAAATCCCTGTGACGGACCAATAAATGTACGATTAAGAAGCCAAATTTATGAACAAGAAACTTCGTTAAATTATGACGCAATCTAAAACGGACGCCACGGTACTAGGAATTAGCAATAACATATATATATGTATATATGCGCATATGCATTGTAACGTATCAGGCGTTATGCCTGATACGAATACATGAGACAATCGCGCATCCCCCTTCACGCATAACAACTGACGTCACAAGGCGCTATATAATGAGCGGTGCTGCTCGACAGCGCAGCGCATTCCAGGTATAGCACCGGTGCGACTCACTACTCTTCTATTAGCCAGGACCTGACAGGCATAGAGCCCAGGTGCCTTATTAGAATCACTTTGCGAAACGGAGTATCCTACAGCAGGAACTTACGTCTAGAATCAATTTATTCAATTCAAATTTAGTATTCTATTCTTCATCATCTTGACTATTTACTTATACATTCATAACGATTATTTCGTGGCTTAGCCGAAACACAAATTACTGTAAAAACTTAGATTTCCCTAGCACTTAACTCTTAGGTTAATATTTTTCTTTTGTAACGATTTTCTTTTTGTATTATTTTTGCTCGTAATTTTTATAGATTAAATTATAATTTAACTGGTCAGCTAAAATCCATCTCAGTACATCTTTCTTTCCTTTATTCTACTAATCAATCCATAGCTAACATACAGCTTCGGTCAGGCAAACGCTGCCCAGATCAGATGCCTGCTTTGATGCACTAGCTGCATCCAAGTCAGGGTACTGTCTTGGTGAGATAACGCCGATCCAAGTCTGATACAGCCTTGGTGCGGATTACCGCATCCAGGTCTGAGGGAGGCAGCTACGGCGAGATTCGCTCCGCCCTAGTCTGTATTAGGGTCTAACATCTACGATTTCGGGAAGTCCTGATTAAAAATTCAAGATAAAGAACTTACAAGTAACTACCGGATCGCATCACCTTCAGTGCCGCGATCCGAGCAACCCCAGAAAAGTTACATTTGGCGCCCAACGTGGGGCTTCCTTTGTTAAAAAGTAAAAGTTAGAGCCAACGCACGACTCCTTGTCAAAATAGAAAAATTTAGAATCATTAATATCTTAAAGTTAACTTCAAAACTAAAATGGAAAGCCAAAATTCTGGAGCAATGTCCAAAAAGGGTTCAGAGAAGGATTTTAGCATGAAAAGTACGGATAAGAACGTAGGTAGGCGTGACAAAGACAGAGGCATGTTTGAGTTAGACAAAGCGTTTATTGATAAACCGACCGATAGTAGCTCTGAAAAGAAAATAGCCGCAAGTCCAAACGATTCGATGATGCTTCAAATCCTAGAACAGATAAACAAAAAATTAGATGAGAAATTTGCTTCAGTTGAACATAAAATGATGATATTTAAGTCAGACGTAGAAAAAGAAAATTCGAAGTTCGAAACTAGAATCACAAGAAAATTAGAAGATCAACAGCAATCTAATCAAAGACAAATAGAATCAGTAGAAAATAACATCAAAGGAATAGAAGAAAAGTACTGTTCAGAATTAATATTATATCAGGAACAGTTAACAACATGTCAACTAGATATAAGAAGCGAATTTAATGGTAGTTTGAATAAACTAAATAATAAAGTAAAAGAAAACTATCAGGCTAACATCGATAGGTTTGTAGAGATTGAAAACAAACAAGATAGTTTGAAAACAAACTTTGATTTAGAGGTTAGGCGAATTCGAACTCGAAACAATGGACAAGCTAGCGACTATAATAGCATCATAAGCAAACATATCAGAATGCCAAATTATAGTGGAAAAGCGTGGGAGAGACCTGCTTTATTTATTAGAGAACTAGAAGAATACTTTACCGTTATAGGCGCAGACAGCGATGATCTATGTTTAAAGTTTGTAGGCCAAAGTCTAAGTCACGATGCGAAAGACTGGTGGACTGCGCGTCGCGACGTGATCAACACATGGGATTCTTTTAAGACCCGGTTCCTAAATAGATATTGGGGGGAAGAAACGCAAAGAGAATTAAGAAAAGATATAGAATTCGGATTTTATAACCAAGACTCGAAAGTAACATGGTCGGAATACGCCAACCGTAAGTTTGCATCAGCCACGGGTTTAGTTCCGCGGATGCCAGAATGTGAAATCGTACGTAGTCTTACCCGACATTTCAACGAAAATGTAGTCGAAGCAGCTAGGTGCCGTAACATCCAAGACATCGATTCGTTACTCTCGTTCCTTGATGAATTGCAATTTGGTGGACGCTCAAACGCTCCACGAAGTCGAATCACGGTCACAAACAGACAAACACCATCAAACTATCGAGGTGGCGAAGCGCGTGATAAACAGGTGTCATGGCGAACGGATTACAATAGCATAACACCTAAGCTAGGCGACACGGTCGAAAACAATAAGCCAAGTACGCAAACACAGAGTCCAAGACCGAATAACTGGACAAGTCGTCATGTAAACTCGATAGATTGTGAGGAGACAATAGACGAACAAGATTCGGTAGAAACAAACGCGGAATCGGAAAACTAGATGTCGCTGTGCCGGTCACAATAACACCGGTACCGACACAGCGCACTATGGAAGTTTTTGCGATAAACGGTTCAAATTCAAATACTTTTGAAGATCCGAAAGAATACTTGTCGGAGGGAGAATCCAACGAAACGACGGATTCAAACACATGTCCGGAAGTAGCGATTAGGGTCGAGGACATAGCGGTAAAAGCCTTGATCGATACGGGCAGTCAGGTAACCTGCGTCTCGGATAGTTGGTATAACAAATTTCGTGAACAGCTTGCAAATTGCGAAAAACTACCGGTCGTAAACTTTCAGATTACCGGAGCGGCAGGGGGCAAACCGATAAAAATCAAGGAACAGTTCCTAGCTAGCGTAAAAATTGGAATTACCAACGATCTGGTGGGGTTTCTCGTCGTGCCTGGATTAAAACATGAGGTCATATTAGGAATTGATATTTTCCACCGATGGAAAACGGATATTGATTTGAAACTTGGTAGGCTGAACATCGAGATAAACAGTAAAAAACACAGCATTGAACTTTACGGACCTAGTCACAAGCAAGAAAACAGAGCTGTAGCATTAAAAATTGCAAATATAAGCTCAGAGGAGGACAATTTTGGTATAACCGATGAGGAGATCATGTGCAAGCTATCTGAATGTCAGGTACTAGGAGTCGATGAGTTAAAATCTTTTGAGAATCTTATCCTGGAGTACCGAGACGTATTTCAGAAAGTCCCAGGTCGAGTCACGGTTTACGAGCATAAGATCAAGATATACGAAGATAGACCATTCGTGAAAAGATCCTATCCAATACCGATTATGTACCGTGATAAAGTCAATCAAGAAATTCAAAAAATGCTGAAACTTGGAGTAATCGAAAGGTCATACAGTGAGTATGTCAATCCAGTTGTAGTCGTAGCAAAGAAATCAGGTGATATACGTCTCGTTTTAGATGCAAGATTCATAAATCGACTTATAGTGCCTGACCATGATTGTGCGCAATCAACTGAGGTTTTATTCCAGAAGTGCGGGAATGCATCAGTAATGTCCAGCTTAGATTTAACAGCTAGTTTCTGGCAAGTGCCGTTGCACAAAGATTCAAGGAAATTCACTGCGTTCATGCACGAGGGGAAAACCTACCAGTTTACGGTAACACCATATGGATTAAGCACGAGCTTGGCCAGTTTAATTAGAACACTAGACTTGATATTAAAAGAAAATGAGTTATTTACAATTAATTTTGTAGACGACATTTTGTGTCTATCTGATTCGTTCCAGTCGCATCTAGATCACTTAAAATCACTATTTGAAACATTCAGAAAATATAATTTAACTGTAAATTTTAACAAATCAACATTCTTTCGAGAAGAAATAGACTTTCTTGGTCACCGAATAACCAAGCATGGGATTAGTCCGCAACCTGATAAGGTTGAAGCAATACAGAAATTCCCAGTACCGAAAAACGTAAAACAGTTAAAAGCTTTCTTGGGTTTAACCAACTATTATAGTAAATTTACAAAAGAATATTCTGAGGCAACCGCGCCACTTTTGAAATTAGTGAGGAAAGGATCTAGATGGGAGAGGAATGAAGATATGATGGCGCATTTCACAATAGTAAAAAATTTATTTTGCAACAGCATGGTAATACACCACCCGAACCCGAAGCATAGATATTATTTACAATGCGATGCCAGTAATTATGCAATCGGTGCAGTTTTATACCAACTATCAGAGCAACAGGAGGAACGCATTGTCGGTTTCGCGAGCAGGACATTAAAGGGAGCAGAATTGAATTATTTTACATCCGAAAAAGAACTCCTAGCTATTGTTTTCGCGTTGGGAAAATTTAGAACGTTCATACTTGGAGCTAAATTGACAATACGTACCGACCACAAAGCTTTAACATTCTTGTATACGTGTAGGTTATTAAGTTCAAGATTGACTAGATGGATATTATTTATTCAAACCTATGAATTTGATATTGAGTACATCAAGGGAAAGGATAATATAGTTGCCGATATACTGAGTCGATATCCTCCTGAAACAGAAGAAAGTACTGCGTCGGTAAATCAGATCGTAATTATAGCACCATTAGCTAAAGAGGTGACAGACGAGTTAAAGGCTAACTTAGAGTCACTGGGTGTATTACAAAGACAGGATAATAAGATCAGCGACATTATCAACTCAGAGGACATTAAAATCAAAAAACGGTTTAAATTAATTAACGGGGTTTTATATCACATGGAACCAGGGGGCCGGATGCAGGCTTACGTACCCAATACCTTGATAAAAACTCTAATAAAAGAATGTCATGAAATATACGGACATACGGGAGCAAATAAATGCTACCACATCCTGAGAGAAAGCTTTTACATACCGAAATTTGCACGAGTAATTAGACAGGAATTAGCGAGGTGCGATCGATGTCAACGGTGTAAGGTACCTAATTCGTATAGTTATGCAAGTATGCAGAACATAGTACCGGAAGGCGTAGGAGACCTAGTATCTATAGATTTCTTTGGACCGTTACCTGCGAGTCGCGGAAATTATCGATGGATATTAGTTGCATGCGATGCATTTAGCAAATTTGTGCGAATATACCCTATGAGAACGGCGAACGCGGAGTCCACTATTCGGTGCATATTTGAAAAATACATACCAGAATTAGGGAAGCCGGACAGGATCCAGTTCGACCATGGTACCCAGTTTACCTCGGCAAAGTGGTTGAACAAATTAGAGGAGGAAGGGATTACTCCAGTTTTCTCATCCATCCGCCATCCTCAAGGCAATATCGTTGAGCGAGTCAATCGCGAAATAGGGAGATTTTTCAGAACTTTTCTCACAGGTGAACACACCCAATGGATAAACTGGATCCAGGTAATCGAGTGTTGCGTAAACGAAGTGTACCATGACACGACTGGATTCTGTCCGTGCGAAATCCAATTAGGCACACCACCAACCAGATTTTGGGAAGAGTGGTTGATAAAAAATAAAAGTAGGATATCACAAGAAGTAAAGCTAGGTTTAGTTAGACGTAATATATTGCGTAAAGGGCTAAAGCGAGCCGCTAGATTTAATAAAACACATAGAATAATTAAGTTTCATGTAGGAGATATGGTTTTAGTACGAGCTTTAAACGTATCAGATACAAAAAACAAAAAACTAGCCAAATTCTTTACTTTATATGAGGGTCCATATCAATTAAAAACCAGAATAGGGGAAGCAACGTTTATACTAGAAAATCCGATTACTGGGCAAGAGCGTGGAAGATTCCATGTAAACATGTTCAAGAAATATCTGGAACCTTCGAGAGAAGAATAGAAACGACAACTAAAGAACACACAATCAAAACGAACCGATTTGACGACACTAAACACGAAATGAAAAAGAAGATTCACCGATGTCACACATGTCATTTGTTGACTATAAATAAAGTCACCCCGAAGCACAGAAAGTATTCGCCAAAATGAGTTCTTTCCGGTATGAGTACACCAGTGTGCAGGATAAAGATACCCAGACAGAGAACCTGGAAAACTCTGACGAAAACAACAATCAGTATAAAATACTCACGTCAAACGGGAAATTTCTATCAGGAAAAGGAAGGTACGTGAAAGGGAGAGGAATACAGACGGCGACTAACAACAGAAGACTAAGGCATGATAAAACTAAACTTACTCTGCCTGGAGTATCTGGTAGCACGGAATTATTATTGGAAAACTCGCCGGTAACAATCGACCACCTGATAAATGCAATGGAAATGGAGGAACAGCCGATACCAGTTAAATTTTCACTGCCGATCAGTATCCCATTGAATATGACGAATTTACCTAGACCTGAAACAAAACAACCAATTATGACGAAATTACCTAGACCTGAAACAAAACAACCAAATATGACGGATATACCAGACAATAACAACACGGATGAGACAATAAAGACGGGTACAGTAACTACTTACCTTCCATGGAAATTGACTCCAATTGATGTACCGGAATGGACCAAAATGCAAAAAAAGGAGCATCGTAGGAAAATATCCATGCTGCGACTTTTTGGGACACTGGACTTATCTGATGATGAGACACCAACACCACCGGCCAAAGAACCCCGACGCGAGGAAATAGAGATACCAACCGACATCGACGTCACCGATCCTCTCGGATTAAAACGATTATAGAGTTCACTCACTATTGAAAATTGGTCAATCATCGTCCGAACATCTGACTACAAGCGTCATCCGAAGAACTGATGATTGAAGGGGGCAATGTAACGTATCAGGCGTTATGCCTGATACGAATACATGAGACAATCGCGCATCCCCCTTCACGCATAACAACTGACGTCACAAGGCGCTATATAATGAGCGGTGCTGCTCGACAGCGCAGCGCATTCCAGGTATAGCACCGGTGCGACTCACTACTCTTCTATTAGCCAGGACCTGACAGGCATAGAGCCCAGGTGCCTTATTAGAATCACTTTGCGAAACGGAGTATCCTACAGCAGGAACTTACGTCTAGAATCAATTTATTCAATTCAAATTTAGTATTCTATTCTTCATCATCTTGACTATTTACTTATACATTCATAACGATTATTTCGTGGCTTAGCCGAAACACAAATTACTGTAAAAACTTAGATTTCCCTAGCACTTAACTCTTAGGTTAATATTTTTCTTTTGTAACGATTTTCTTTTTGTATTATTTTTGCTCGTAATTTTTATAGATTAAATTATAATTTAACTGGTCAGCTAAAATCCATCTCAGTACATCTTTCTTTCCTTTATTCTACTAATCAATCCATAGCTAACATACAGCTTCGGTCAGGCAAACGCTGCCCAGATCAGATGCCTGCTTTGATGCACTAGCTGCATCCAAGTCAGGGTACTGTCTTGGTGAGATAACGCCGATCCAAGTCTGATACAGCCTTGGTGCGGATTACCGCATCCAGGTCTGAGGGAGGCAGCTACGGCGAGATTCGCTCCGCCCTAGTCTGTATTAGGGTCTAACATCTACGATTTCGGGAAGTCCTGATTAAAAATTCAAGATAAAGAACTTACAAGTAACTACCGGATCGCATCACCTTCAGTGCCGCGATCCGAGCAACCCCAGAAAAGTTACAGCATATATATATATATCTATCAATGTCCAACGCTCCAGTACACCAACGTATCCGACATCGCAATAGTCCAACGTTTCAGTTATGCCGACATCTCAAAACATAAATCCACAGCCCAATATATATATATATATATATATCTCTGTATATCACGATTCTAAGAACTATAGAAGGAATATGATATACAAAGCCCGCGAGAGACGCATAGGCCCTACCCCGCCGATCGACTATCATTGGTTACGCATTCAAATACTTTAAGGGGAAGAACGTTCCTCATAAGCTAAGCTAAACTCTTTCAGACTGTACTTATAAGTAAGTGACTGTACTCGCGAGTAAGTAATTGACCAATGAGATTTAGGCCAGTGAAAACCCCACTCTTACGAATACTTCTATAAAGGATGACGCAAAAGTAGTTTTTTCCCGGCTGCTGGCTCCCGGTTGCCACTTCTAATTGTTCGCCCGGAGTTTTCGGTTAACCAATACTCGCAGTCAAAATCGCGATCAGATAAATCTAGATCAGTTTAAACAAAAGAATTTATAATAAAAGAATTTCAAGCCTAACAATTCAACACAAAACTATTACTTGTTTTATCCGGTAATATTCAACTCAATCCATTCATTTCTTAAATCTCTTGATCAAATACACTGATAGTTTGAAGAAGATAATTTTAATTCAAAGTGTACACCCAGAAGTGAAATAAAAAAAACAATATTATATTAAAGAACCACCGATTTAACTTCCCCTACGTAAGTAGTCCTGGATTTTTTCCAATTACTGGCAATTCTTCTATACCAGCCCAACCACCCAATATCATTAATAATCTCATTAACTAAATCCAAAAACCTCCTTCAGCCTTGACACCTAGAGACAATATCTCTGGTCACGGGGTAAACGCCGAGGAGAATATCCTTGGTTACACCTTAAGTTGTCAACTGAAGTGAGTCCCTTACTTTTCCAAACTCTTTCCCAATATTATTAAAATTTCCATTAACTAAACCCAGAAACCTCCTTCAACCTTGACACCTAGAGACAATATCTCTGGTCACGGGGTAAACACCGAGGAGAATATCCTTGGTTACACCTTAAGTTGTCAACCGAAGTGAGTCCTTTACTTTTCCCAACCCTTTTCCAATATCATTAATAATCCCATTATCCGAACCCAGAAGCCTCCTTCAGCCTTGACACCTAGAGACAATATCTCTGGTCACGGGGTAAACACCGAGGAGAATATCCTTGGTTCCACCTTAAGTTGTCACCTGAAGCGTGTCCTTAACCACCCTATCATTTTATTCATAAATAACCTTCCTGATGCCTAAAGAAGCACCAGTAATTCGAAAAGCCGTTACTAGAAAATCCAAACTAATCAAAATATCTGCCGAAGCAAAGAGAACACTGAACCAGCTCTTTCAAAGTCTCGAAGACATTTCACGTCTACTTACTGAAGTAGTTCAACAGACTAAGCAGTCATTGTCCATTCCGAAACTAAATAATCAACCAGATAATACGCCTATAACTTTAATCCCGCAACTTCGAACGGGCACTACCCAATTAGTGACCGAAATACCTTACTGTTTTCAACCACATACATTGAGTGTGCAACTTATCCCTCAAAACCTCCCTTCACACCCAAGCTCGCCTCCCCCACCTCCTCTAATTCCTGACGAACCTTCATATCCACTAGATTTGACGATAAAACCACCGCGCGACCACGCGGAAAATACTTCAATAGCTCAACAACCCGCAACGCCCATAACCACGCTCAACCACCCTTTCACTTATACATCCACCCTACAAAAAGCATCAAGCACGGGAGCTTTTCCTTTGGAAGAAGAAGATTTCTATCTGGAGATAGCTAAATCAATCCTCAAATTGCAAGATCCTCTACCCGTATTATCTGCCGACATCCTCGACCAATTGGGTGACGCTGATATCTGTAATCTACATTAACTTCCGAGTCATCTCATCACATAAGGTAAGCAAGCTTACAAATTTTCCTTTCCCGTTTCGATATTTTGTTTTCCTCGATAAGGAAGATTTCTCCTTTACTCCCCGAATCCCAATACATGTGTATCAAAAAGGGAGTTTTTCTTTACCGGTAACGCGCGAAGTAAAGTCTTTTCATTCTGGGCTGCGTTTGATCCGTCTCTCATGTTTGTTCGATAGATCGTGTTGTAAACAATAGTCTCAGAAAAATCGACTGACTCGCCAGGTCGTTACAACGTCTAGTCGGCGGAACTCCGGGAAAATGGCAAACAGTTAGGGAAATTTTAGGCTTAACTAACATTCTTTCATTTTTGTAAAAATTTATGTAAATCGGACGAGATTCCTAATACCGTGGGAAGACCACAGGACGTAAAGACGAGGACCAGCAGGTACCACACGGAGCGCGTTCTTTGAATCGCCAAGAAAGCGTCGAAGAAGGCGCATCCCACCGGTACCGAGGGTCACCTTGGCTCTCCAGCGGATAGACGGCGTTCAGGGATGTGCGTGAAGCACATAGCAATCCTCCCGTCATCTGACGAAACTACCGCTACCGAAGCTGGATGTCTAAGGGTGGAGTATAGGGCCGCGTGTGAACGCATTCACAGCCTCCCGCCCTCCGATTCATAAGAACAGCACCTGGACCACCTACCGTCTGAACCACTGTTACCGCGGCCGGGTTGGTCGAGAAAACCCCCGGTGCAGACGTTCCGTTGGCGGAGTTCCTCTCGTGATCGAGGCTTTCGTTGCCCAGCACGACAACCCTGGTGGAGGACCTGGCGAATTGACCGTAGCTGTAAGGTCGTCACCCTCCACCTGGATCATTGGACGAGCGAGATATCGCCGTGTATCCAGCGTCGAGGAACCACCAAATACGGCAGTGCGGAGAGGGGTACCGAAAACGCGGAAGAGCCAAGGGGGATCCCCCACATTCACCCCGCACTAACACCCAGCGTGACGGCTGACCTACCGTCGAGAAAATCGGGCCAATTAACATACGGTGAGATGTCACCTGACCCATATCGCCAATCAGGATCGCCTCAAAATTCAGGATCACGGCCAGCCGGTCGAGCGAGGCACAGCACTCAGCCTACTCTACGCTTATCGCTCAAAGAGACTGGACGTCTCAAGAGTATTCTCCCGTACCGAAAATACCGAGTCTTGTTATAATTAAGATCAAAGTGTGTAAAGTGCTATAGAAGCCATCTTTTGTAGGGTAAGGTCTGATATTGTTTATTGTGAAGGCACGAGGTAGCTTCTTCTAAAATAATAATTTGTAAAAGATATCGTTGGGCCAAGAGGTCCCGTGTCTCGTAAGCTATAGTTTCATTAACGAAGCAACCTCGTGGCTGGCCATTTTAGTGACTATATTTCTTGCACGTGAGAGCTTCTCTCGTTTATTATCGTAACGCCTATCGTTGTCGAGCTTGAATATTTCTATTTCTATTTCTTTTCTTCTATATGGTATATCGCATGTGATATAAAATACTGTTTGCCAATCTTTCCTGGGGTAAAGCCTGAGCGTGGGTAGCCGCGGAGACCGCATGGCTCCGCGTCTGCGTTATTTAGTAGTTTATCATTTCGTATAATATTGTTGAGTATCTTATTAGTTAGTATCGTATTAATCAATAGAATATCCTCCCGTACAGTATGGTTTGATAAATTATTCTCTTGAGTTTATTCTCCTGCGCATTAGCTGCGTGCCTTTCGTATTCTTCTTTATAGTTCGTCCTATACCGGGTCAATCGTGCCGTCAGACAGAGAATATTTCTTTTGTCAAGTACCGAGTATCGCTTTGTGATGCGAGTAGAGTATTATTCTTAACAATTATATCGAAGCAGCCTGACGCGCTTTTGCTCCCGGAATTATAATTTCGCCTATCGTTCCTACTGTACTTTGTTCTCTTATTTAATATACGGCCGTAAGGCTCAATGAAAGTTATTTACTGTGTTCTGGTGTACCCTGTCCCTCTACCTTAAAGCATAGCAGCTGAGCTAGCCTAATCGTCGTCCGTCGACTTCCCCAGCCTTTCGTTAAAATATCGTGAAGAATTTTGTAGAGAAACTGGTACTAAAAAGTACCTGGCGCCCAACTAAATTTGTTTAAGTTTGTCCTATCTTTTGGGGGTCGCCGAAGAGTGGCGTAGTAAGGGCAATTCCTCCCCTTAGTCTAAAACTACGTTACACCACCTAGACGAAATCGTTTGCGTTCTGGATCACCGCGACGAAATTTCTTATCCATAATGATAACTCCAGAACACAATTCACAATAAACACGTAAACGTGAACCCAATAAAATAATATCTAACGATGAAGACACTGTTGTTTCGTTGCTCAAGCTACGTTACTTTGTGAAAAGCATCGCGCGTTTCGACCGCTATGTCGACTGCGAGATCGCACGACGCTCCAAAACGTCTCAGTCGTGACTCGTAAGGCTACGACGAGACAGGAGCAACAATCATGCCAAGTAAGTAAATATTACCGAATCTTTTGTATTCTACAATTATTGCATCCGTGCAGAATGAAACGTATTCATCGTTTCGTACATACTTTGGTTGGAAAAAAAAAAACGTTTATGGAAGCGTGGATAATATATATACAGAATGTGACAGAATTAGCAACGACTATTACACGGGATCAATCTCCGTCAAACATGTGATAAAAATATTCTAAGAAAATTGTCCCTAAAATGCATAGATTTGTTATCACAATTAAATAATAGCCTGTGACGTAGTCACATTTTTTTTTGACGCGTATGTGAAAAAGTACGTAGAAGCATAATTTTCATCGACAGTATAGTGGATCAACACAATTTTGAAAGTTGGATTACTTTTCACAAATTCCGATTTTCCAAGAACGCAGACGTAATTATTTAGACCAGTGAATGAAAGAACTTTCATAATTCAGAAAAATCGTTCTAATTGAACTTTTGGCATCGTTAATTCATAAAAAATGTTAGAGGGGCTGTGAGCAGCGAATTTCGAATTTTATATGGAACTCAACGTATAGAAATTATAGGCAATAGGAATACCTAGATCAAAAACATTAATTTTACACGCTATGAATCCGAAAATTAATTTCGTATCAGCTATGGCATTTTGGAGTAAAGCGCGAGTCAAGAACAAAATAGTGAAAGTGTAATTACTATTCTCAATCGTCTAAAATTTTCGATAAACCTTCAAAATCATATCTAATGAACCGTAGTCTAGGAGAAATTGAAAAAATTAGGGTACGTAATCCTGATCTAGACCAACTGGTCGTGTGCTGTTTCGGATACTACTCGTCTTTTGTGTACCCTATGTAGTGAATAATAATATTGAAATGGCCAATTATAGTTCATGAGATTAAAATTTTCCAAACATTACACCTTGCTCCGCTACAGTATCTGGAGTGAGTATAGGTATATGAGTTTTTTTTCATGCCAAATCGGTCCACTCTTTGTCCTGACCCCCACGGATTTTCCGCGTGATTTTTTATAATAATCAATCCAGGGGCATAAACATCTGGGAATTTGGGCAGATTTGTATATTAACCGGTATTAGAGATATGAATTTTGAAGAATTCAAGATCTTGAAATCCCAAAAATTTTGAATTCAACGGTTATCGGTTCGGAAAAAAATGTACTTTCAGAAAAATACTTTCACAGTTGTGCTCACGGTATCATATTTTTATCCGAAACTTGACAATTAAATTTCCTAACAATACGACCGAATTGATTTCGAAGAAAATTCATTCGAAAATTCGTTAATCATTTATGAACACATACACCCATCAATCATAATTGGTTTCAAAATTCTTTCAATAATTAAAAAAAAAGTGTTTGTTTTCTCTCCAAATTATTATCTCAAATGTGTGTAGCAAATTATATGTGAAGTATCACATATTTGATTTATTTTATGCTTCTTTGATGAAATAACTAACGTTTTTTTCAGGTCTTTCAGACTTAAGACATTTATAGATTGGTAATAAATTTTTCGATAAATTTTATTTAGTCGTATTGTGAAATCCGTCGTCAGAATTTTGCATCTTTGATCAGTTATATCTCTCACACCACTTGAATGATGAAAATCTGTGAAAAATTAGATATTTGTATTTTGATAAGTTTATTCCTACAAACAATCAAGCAAAAAGTCCACCGATTTGGTACAAAAAGCTTCATATAGTGTATGAATGTATACGAATGTGAATCTATCATCCATGGATTCTTACAATCGTCGAGATTTGATGAGCGCTATGCATGTTTCTCTCCATAACTACAAGCATTTGAACACGACTGTAGTTTATTCTATTTTCCGCAGAAAGACAATAAATGTTTGAATCTCAAATCAATTCCTTATTGCGTACGATTACAGAAAATCAGAAAAATCAGGCTGGCGGAGTGCGCGGAGGACGAGAAGGTCGCGGGGGGAGGGCGGTACACGCGGAGGCTGAGAGGAGGGTAAGTCTAGAGAAGACATTCAAATATCATGTCTAGCCATTTGTAAAGGTCCGGGAATTATCCTGAAATTCAGTGACTATTTAAAATAGCACGGAAATGACGTAAATTGTCAATTTTATCTTTGAAATTGTACAAATTCATTTGAATTCATCAGTGCTGGAGAAGTTTGAAAATTGAAAGCAGTTTGTTCGCTTGTTGTAGTTGATTTTATATTCGTAAACTATTGAAGATGCTCGCTTTGTATCGTCGCGTCAAAAAAATATCCAAAAATGCCAATTTTCTGTTTGATGAGTCATGTGTTTTTTATTCCGGCTTTCATCATTGGCAGGTCAGAAATTTATTTGAAAAAAGTCACACGTTCTATCGGGAGAAAATCATACAAAAAGTACATATTACTGGGTGGGCCCCTATTTTAATACCCCTAGTCTGGTACTATACTTGAGATTTGATCATACTTTTTGGATGGCAGTGGCGGCAGGGGAGGCAGGGGTGGCAGAGGGGGCGGGGGCGGTGGAGACCGCGGAGGCGATGGACGCGTTGCGAGTGTGTTCGGAAACGTATTATACGGCCGAAACATATACCTATACCAATGCCACGATGGGGCAGCCATGCAGTAAACGGCGGTATATGTTCGGTCGTATAATACGTTTTTATCATACGTGCTTGGAAAATGCCATATTGCGTGGGGGTTTTGCGTACGCTAAATGACCAATTGCATACTGCAAGCGTTATTTCCTATAACACACTCGACAGCGTGCGTAATCACAATAGTGACACTTGGGCGACATGGCACACTCGCTGCGCTCGTGTGCCAACGCGCCCGCGTGCGTTATTGGGAACTATACCGCACTCGTCACACAATGTACTATTCCGAACAATTTCATCAGAATTAAAATTTATAAAAAAATAAAAAAATATATACAACGAACGCATGTCTTGTCTGTCATTTCTAATTTACGCTCCCAATCATTTTTCATACCTACGTAGAATTCCGTTAGTAAGTTACTTGTTCGGTGCATAAACGTTCCGCATAGACGTTCTACATAGCATTGGCTCAAACGAATAACGTTGCATCTCGCGAGCCACTATGCAACCGCTCTCTAGCGCTATAGACTTGCCATAGCGATTTCGAAGTCGCTCGCGAGATGCAACGTTATTCGTCCAAGCCATCGATGGAAGCGACCAGACCAAAACATAAACTAACGACCAGATTGCAACCCATGAACTAATGAAATGGACGTGTTTAGGTGCAGAGGTCATGTAATTTTTTTTGTTGTCTTTTCGCTCATTTTGATTCCTGATATTTGTCCTTCAATAATTCTCTCCGGTTGACATAGATAAAGTGTTCACCAGTTTCGGGTAAACGATTCCACCAGACAAAATGCATGGCTTGACAACAACCATGTAATTAAAATTTCATCATGAAAATACATGGGATGATATAATGAATGCTCGTTTTATTTTATTCAGCCTCATATCATAAGATCTCGGTGAGATTTCGTTGGAAATTCATATGGAATCCGAGAGGTTCAAAGAAGATCGGTGTAAGTTGTAGGGAATTAAAAAAAGACTGATTACACCGGATTACAATGAAGACTGGCATTGTATGGTATAGCATTTATATCAGATGTTCTAGACCAGTAAATATTGTCGCAGGACAGGCGCACATATCTCCGGTTCTACTAATCGACAAGAGATGTGCGAAAATGCGTTTGATAGCTACAAGAACGATCTGGCAAAAAAAAAATTGTAAGATTTGTTAGAATTGTCATAACCAATGGAAGTCTTCAGCGATTTTTCCCCGGAAATCAGCCATTTTTTCAATTTTTGGTGAAAGAAAGAAAAACAGTTTTCATTATTCAATTTTAGTGTAAGGCATTGAGCTCGGCTCTGCTAACAACGAGCCGCGCATTATACAAAATGCATCAAAAAATATATTGTAAAGCGACTTCGTGAAAACGAAAATTGCCTACCCTACATTATTGAATAAAAAATTCGATGATATTCTTTCCACAATTCGAAAAATGGCTAATATCCGAGAAAAAATCGCTGGATATTTCGATTGTTCATAACAATTATAACAAGCAATTTTGCACCAAGTTACAAACATTTTTCAGGGAAGGTGATTGCTTTAGCTTTGAAATGCATTTTTACACTTCTCTCTGCGACGAGTAAAACCGAAGTTATATCTTAAGCCAATGGCGTGGTAATTCCGAAACAAAATTTATTGGTATATAAGTTCCTTAGAGAAAAAAATTGTTCAAGCGATCATAAAAACACATATCGACTTTTTTCAACATATATTTGACGTTGGAAGATTTCAATGGAGTTTCAAAACACGGAGTAAAAACCTTCAAATTTTGAGGTGAATTTCCCCATATCTTGAAATCTAACACGTAATTCTGTGGATTCTTTTGGGAGAAAATACACCATGTACGTATTTGATATGGATTTGAAAATTATAAAGAGTTGACGATATAAATTATATTTTATAAAATATAAAAATGCTATTCTCGCAGAATCGAAGTTTTCATTATTGACAAGTTTGAGCTCCACTGACAAATGAGTAGAATATCGTACAGCTGGATGGCGCTGATATCACAGAGGACGCGCGGGGGAAGCAGCAACTACCTTTATACGGCGATTTCCGCATGCGTTCGTGTCAACGTTAGCCTGTCACTTCGTATTTTAGTCCACGTCTCTTACGGCTCCTGCTGTACTGATCGAACTCGGAATAATATCAGAAAATTGCTAACATTAGCCTATACGGCGCGCTGGTTGCCCTGACACCGACTTTTCATTGAAAGTGCAAAAAATAATGTTATTATTTTCCAGTGTCTGTGTATCGGCGATGTATTAGTGTCGGCTGATTTCACAGCTTTGTATGAATAAATTCATCATTAATTGGAAATACATTCATTTACTTTTCGGACACCAGCGCGCGCTAGCTGAAAATCTGAGTATTATCCGTACGGAACCTGAGAGTGATCAGTGGACCGATAGAGACGTGATCCGTGGACTAAATAGCGGTCGTGATGATTGGCGGAAAATGCGTACTCCGTCGGTAAAACAGACGGTCGCTCAAAAGCCCTTAAGATTTCCTTCCAACTCTTCCCTCGAAAGTTTTTCTAAATAACTTTCCGCAGTAAATCGCTAGCTTGGGTTCGTTACATTCAGTTTATAATCAAGATTCGCGGCAGCGAATCGCAGCCGAGTTCCCCCCCTCCAACTCTCTGTCACATCTTTTGAACCGCTGATTATTTTTCAATAAAATTTATGGGGGCGTAAGGCTCTCCCCATTTGACCTTCCTCGCAAAAGTTCAACAGAATCGACCAAGTGGTTTCGGAGATATTGACCGTCAAAGTTGATCGAAAAACACAATCTTCTTTTTCTTCTTCTTCGTTGCAGAACGTTTTTCTTGGGACCACGATATCTGTCGAACCGTTGCACTTATGAACTTGCAATTTGGAAGGGGTGTTCTTGTCATCGAAATGTCGCCCCCTATTGTTTTTGAGCAATAATCGACCACGTATAACTGAGTTATTCATATAATAATGATTATTTATATATGCACATATTTTGAGAAAGAAACTGACGTCGCTAATCCCGAATTGCATGATATCGATCGAATATAATACTGCTAATTTTTATACATATCCTGTAACTTCCTTGGTGAGTTACTGTGATGGCTAGTTACTGTGAGTGTCTTTACTCTAGATTTATATCTAGGGCTCCTTGGTAAAGATAAGCGAATTGTTAGTCCCTGATACAGACTAGGGTGCAGCGAATCATACCGTAGCTGCCTCCCTCAGACTTGGATGCTGTAAGCAGCACCGAGGCTGTATCAGACTTGGGTTTCAACGCACCTACCGAGACAGTATCTCGACTTGGATGCGCTATGCGCACCGAAGCGAGTATCTGATCTGGGCAGTGCAGTCGTCCCCGAAGCTGTATATTAGCTAATGATCAAATTGAGTTAGTAGGAAGAGTTCAATCTAAATGAGAAAAAGGTTTAAATGAAAAGGTAACCATCTCGATTGAACATAGAGTTTTGATTAAACATTTAGTGTTTGATGTCAAATGGTTGCAACCGAACCTAATATAAGATAAGCTAATGTTAAATTTAATATAATTTGTACATTTAGCTACGCTACGGCTCTACTACCGTGAAAATGACTTTATAATATCGTGTTTGAGAAACAAATTTGGTAACATAAGTAAATGAATAAAGAAAATACAATAATAACTCTACTACGTAAAACTCCGCTGTGGCAGTTTCCGTTATCGCAATATGAAGCTAGAGAGTACCGCGGCGCTATGCCTGTGCGGCCCCGAAAACAAAGTATGAGTGAGTCAGCGTGGCGCTCTGCCTAACACTGCTCGAGATAAGGAGTGAGTCAGTCTGGCGCTTTGCCTAACACTGCTGATTAGACAGGTTAGCGCAGCGCTTTATGAAGGTACCGATTGACGTCACTTGTTGTGCCCTGTTGACGGTGCGCGTAGCAACGTATTGTCTTGGGATTATGACGCCCGATCCGTTACAATACATATGTATGATTATGATTATTTCATTATTATTGATGTGTGAACATTTTAATCGGGTCATCCTTTAAATGTCCAGGTCATCCGCTCCGTAGCCTTCGGTGTCCAAGTATTTCGCTCCGTAGTTTTCAGTATCCAGGTCCTCGCATCCGTAAATCTCGCTGCCCAGGTCCTTCGCTTCGTAGTATCCGGTGTCCAGGTCCTTCGCTTCGTAGTTTTCGGTGTCCAGGTCCTTCCCTCCGTAGTTCTTGATGTCCAAGTCTAGCGCTACATAGTTTTGGGTGTCTAGGCCTGGCACTCCAGAGCTTTCGGTGTCAGGATCCTTTGGTTCGGACACTTTCCCACAACACATCTATTTCCCGATCCGATGCACAGATCGATTTCAAATTTGAAAGGGAAATTGACTCTATCGATATCTTGCTCCCTATTGGTTGTTGAACAAATCCGATCATGCAACGACAAAAATTGACCCCAATCAATATACGAAGTCATTGACATCAAGACATCAATAAGTATTATTATTAGTATTGTCTTGAATTCCATTCCAGAAACTTTTGTTTTCGTAATATATCATCGGTATGAAAAGGGTCCACCTTGTCGGTCCTAGTTACTGAGTTATTTACGTTGGATGAGAAAAAAACGTTAATGCAAGTGTTAAATGAATTTATGTACATGAATTTTGACTTTAGAATAAAATAACATCGCAATTCTTCAAGCTCGTGGGACCAATTTTTTAACGCAATGTCCGTTGTTCATTGAGCGATACTTACATATACCTAATGCCATATCGACAAAGTGCGACCTATAGCATGAAAAATATCATAGAATCACATGATGGTCTGTTTCGATACGGGTCCTGTTTATTTTACGTTTATGTTACGTTTTAAGAATTGCACAACCAGATGATTGAAGAACATTTTCCGTATTCTATGTTTGTACTACATCTGAATATGTGGCGTTGTTTGAATAGACGAGTTCATGGGTTGCATGAACTATGATTGGTACAAGCTTCCGTATGATTCTCAGAATAAGATTTCTTGGTCCTGTAGAATATCTTGTCCGCTTTGCTCGAACCCGAAAAAACATAATTCCAATTTATGACAAATAACTGAGAGTTAATCTTCATATGAGTATAATACAATAAAATCATTTAAGCGCTGACCCGTTTGTAGTACACACAAAAAAAAAATGAAATACCCGGCAAAAACATTGTAAATGTCAAAAATTACAGCCGAGTTCTAGAATGGTTTCGCCGGCTAAAAAATCCGAAACAATATACTCTTTTTCAGCGATAGATTACAAACATCATTTCGTTACACAAAATAGTACAAAATAATACGTGAAATCAGGTAGCGAAGCCGAGCGTTCCCTCAGTTAATTTTCACACTTCAAATTATGTTTTTCTAATGCTAATCATTGGAAATGAATGGAAAACCAATAGGATCATTTGTTATCTTTGACAGAACAGCATATTGGCGACAGGAAATATTGCTGAAAGAAGTTAGCTCGTATGATGATACGAACTTGGCGGGCATAGATTGTTCTGAAAATTATCAATTGCACTTTTCTTTTTATTTATTTCTTCTAGCCACTCCGTAACGATCACACCCACAAAATTGTTTTGAGCATGATCAAAGACTGTTTGAACATTTTCGGCATTGATGATATTTATTATTCCAGACTGAAACTGCGATACAATAGTTTTTTTGCAACTCAGTGCGCAAAGTTCGACTTTTGATGCCTCTTTTGCGTGCGCAAAGTACCCGTTTCGCGCACTAGTGCGCAAAGTGCTCACTTTGCGCACTGAGTTGCAAAAAGTATTGTACGATACGCGTGCGCGTACGTGATTAGGTTCACACTCGTGTGAAAATCACGTACTTTGCGCACTTGTGTCGTAAACTACTATTTTGCAACTCAGTGCGCAAAGTTCGACTTTTGATGCCTCTTTTGCGTGCGCAAAGTACCCGTTTATCATTAGTGCGTAAAGTGATCACTTTGCGCACTGAGTTGCAAAAATTAGTGTACGATACGCGTGCGCGTACGTGATTAGGTTCACACTCGTGTTCTTGTCTCCCTCGCTTCGCTCGGGCGACAAGCTAACACTCGTGTGAAAATCACGTACTTCGCGCACTTGTGTCGTAAACTACTATTTATGTGACAAGGGCGCGAAAACACCTCGTCTCCAGATCGTGCGGCACTTCCACACTCGTCGCGAAGTCCCTCGATGATATGCCTGTGCCCTACGTCCTATATTTTCTTTCAGATCTAAAACTTATAAACATTTTCCATGCACTAGTGCTGGGAAAGCTCAACGAAAATCGTGTTTCTCACAAGACGTAGTGCATAAATAAATAAATGAAACGAGTGAGTAATAAGTTAGAAATCAGAGTCGATTTAGAAATATACCTATAGTGTGTTCATAACAAGGAATAATAGGTCCACGCACGATGATCTTAGTAATTTAAATTTAAATTCGTGTTTTGAATAAGAATCCAATTTTATCGTGCATCTATCGTTTACCAACATTCGCCTATGGTTATAACGCCATGCTACAAACATGTCACAGCCATGAAACGATACATATCTATTCTGGACGTACCCATTATCGGTACACTTGGGTAATGCTTTTTCAACGTCTCCCTCTCTAATCGACTTACATACAGTAGATATACATCGAAGCGAAAGTATATTCTACATTCGAAGACACACTAATTGTTGATCTTATCACCCAACACTTCAGCAATTGATAATTTTCAGAACAATCTATGCCCGCCGAGTTCGTATCATCATACGAACTAACTTCTTTCAGCAAATTTCCTGTCGCCAATATGCTGTTCTGTCAAAGGTAACGAATGATCCTATTGGTTTCCCATTCATTTCCAATGATTAGCATTAGAATAACATAATTTGAAGAGTGAAAATTAACTGAGGGAACGCTCGGCTTCGCTACCTGATTTCACGTATTATTTTGTACTATTTTGTGTAACGAAATGATCTTTGCAGGGCTGTAAGTCAGTCACTTTTTGTCGAATTAGTAATATTTTTCCAGTCAGGTTATATCTTGTCATATTTTTATTCCATTTGTCATATTTGTCATATTTTAATTCAATTTCCGGATGCAACCGCCTCATTCGGTGTTCCGCGACGCCCAAATCTTGTCGTTGACGGTACTATCGCAGTAGATGCGATTCATGTTTCCATATTTTCTCATGGCGCGGCAGCTCGGCCGTAGTTCTGCCCCACCCCGTACCGCACTAGCGCTGTCTTGCGAGTAGAGGGGCCCTATGCGCGTATCTGCGCGCCGTATCGTTCGTCGTCCACTTGTGCATCGTTTGAGCACAGTGGAATGAAAATAATAATAATAAGTGTAGATTAACGTATCCCACGTGCGACAGCAACGTCAGGGAGGGAATTTCAAACACTTCACTTTTGGTGAGTACCAGTGAAGTTATGGTCGTGAAGCCGGATCCGGTATTTCCGATGTTTTCTTATTGGATTGACTATGTCAGCGACTGGCGGGCTATGTAAGCATATTGTAGCTTTACAAAATATATATGGCCCAGTCCACATGGATTCACCGATGATTTTTGGCCACCACTTCCGATTCATTTGTAACTTTGGCATATTAATTTTCATGCGATTTCATGAGACACGTGTTTTTGCGTTTCCGAAACGCAAAAACACGTGTCTCATGAAATCGCATGAAAATTAATATGCCAAAGTTACAAATGAATCGGAAGTGGTGGCCAAAAATCATCGGTGAATCCATGTGGACTGGGCCATATCTACAATTATATCTATCGTGGTTAAACTTTTTTGTCATAAAATTGGACCGGTTTCACGAACTATTTTTCAGTTTTCGTGTCCTAAATCGTAAATTCTATCTGTTCAGGATGCGTAGATCAACAAATATGGGAAAGTGTCATTTTAATCCTGCTTGGCTAGAAAAGAGGGACAACAACGGGGATCTGATTGGAGATTGGGGTCGGAAGGAAAGCAGCACCAAAATGTTTTGCTTAATGTGCCCAGCCCTTATAACTATAACAGGTGGATTCCAGGCGATCACACATCATGCTTTAACAACAAAACATAAGGAGCGTTGTCAATTAAAATTACACACTAACCAATTAAGGCTTGCATCTGAATCCGCGAGTAGTTCAAAAGTCGCAGAGGGATTCTCCAGGCCTGACAATAGTTTAGTTCAACTCTATTCTGTTCGTAACAAGACAATAGCGGCAGAAATATATCGGATACTAAAATGTTGTATATCAAACGTTCCTGCGAACTTCTGTGAAGGAATTGAACATATCTTCAGGTCCATGAGTAGGGTAGTTAGGAGAGAACCCCAGTTTTTTATGAGTTTTTTAATGAGTTTTTTTATGAGTTTTTTTGATGAGTTTTTTATGAGTTTTTTGATTTTGTTTTTTTTTTCTCAGTGATAGGTTCTGAAATGATAAAATATTTTTCATCCCCTAGATTGAATCATATTTTTTTCATCCCTTGGCGAAAATTGATGGGTAGACCCTTCAGTCCTACTGTAGACCGCTGCCTTTACTAGTAAGAGGCGCACTGATGTGTCGGAGCTGTGAACAATCCGGTCAGGTTCCCTCCGATCGTCAGTGATCATGTATTGTGATTGTTGTTGGGGAAATTTTCCACATTTCTTGGAATTTTCACCTCGGGGCTATTTTCCCCATTTCAAATTTTCTAATTTCACCATGGTGAAAGTGCATAATTTCACTCGGTTTGTTAAGAGGGGAGTGTGGAGGACGAGGGGAGAGTACAGTTCAGGGTGAATAATAAAATATGTCTCATCTATTCATTTTCATTGCTTTTATTTTAAATTAATCCATCCCAATCCGCCTCATGTTGAGGGGTGAGTGGACGCTCACGTCGTCTGGTGAGGAGGCGCGCCACCGCCTCCTGCACCATATTAGTGCATGTAATACACGCCCCGGGCACCATGCGGCGGTCAAGAAAATCCCACCCCAGCACTTCGCTCCGCATGTCGAGCCACCATTGCAATACCGTCATCGCGAAATCCACATCGCGCAATCCCCAAAGCGAGCCATCCGCCTCCATCTCTCTGTTATATCTTCCCACAATCCTCTCGACATATTCCTCCATTATGGCTCTTTCTGCAATAATGACAATGTGGGGTTCGCATTAAATGAAAAAAATTATTTAAGATATCACAAACCAATAACTGCACCATGACCATTAGGTATTACCCCCCAATTCACGAAGTGATGATGGTTGGGGGAATTTCAACATAATTCAGAAAAAAATGATATTTATTAATAAGACTTACCCATTTCATGGGTCTCTGACCCGCCGCTCTCACAGTAGAATCCGCTTTCACCAGGCATTTTTTTTTTTCCTGTATTTTAGATTTTATCAAAATTGATGGACAGCTGTCACTCTAGTTTCTGATATTTTCACCACTTCTGAGGGGCCTATTTATAGTACTAGGAGAAATTAGCGCCAATGGCAGCCTAAATTTCTGAACTGTAAATTTTCTATTTTCGCGATCGCAATGGAATCGTGATTTCGCCTTTTCAGTAATTAACATCAATGTCCATGCATCGTTAGTATATTTGGCAAAATTTCCGGACTGTAAATTTCCCATTTTCACGATTGTGAAAGTGCATAAGTTGAAATAGTCGGGAGGTGTAATTATGCAATGGAATCATGATTTCGCCTTGTCAGTAATTAGCACTAATGTCCATGCACCGTTAATATGTTTGGCAAAATTTCCGAAGTGTAAATTTCCCATTTTCACGATTGTGAAAGTGCATATCAAATCGTGATTTTGTTCATCTATCCATTAATTCATGCATCCAAAATTGTAGAAGTCTGAATATTGACATGAAACCTGTGGTGATGAGGGTCTAAAAATAGCCTAAAATCATAAGTTGAAATAGTTAGGGTTGCAATTAGGCAATGGAATCGTGATTTCACATTTTTCACTAATGAGCGCTAATGTCTGTTACTATTTCGGTTTTGGTATCCCCACCCTCATTATTTGAACAAGCATGTGCATATATAAGATTGATTTCAAAACCTGGGGGAGTGCAATCATTCAAGCAAGTTCTAACGTGAAGCGTGAAACTTTTACCGAAGAAGTGATATTTGTAATCATGGATAGAAAAGTATATTCTGATTTTCTCAAGTTGATGGAATCCGCCTACAACCTGCTGCATACAGAGCCCCCCGGGCAAACGCGTGACAATATTATTACACGCTGGAGCGATATTGGGCGTCTAAACATAGAATCGCTAAACAATATTTTATTACATTCTCACCAGCATGTGAGTGAAAAGAAGAGAATTATAAATACAATTGCGCTAATTCAATCATGGCGTGAGAAGTTCCAACAGCATCAATCACACATGGTTGTCGGTGCTGGTGATATCACTGCGAACAATATCAATGATCGTGTTCGATGGAGCGATGTGAATAGCGTATTTGATGGCCGAATCCGCACCGGTGTTGTCACAAATCTTAGACACACGGAGTTGAGTGTATTTTTGTTTGATGTTGAGGTTCTGGTGATTGAACATGTGAAAAATGTGCTACGCACCGAGGGAAATGTCAAGGTGAATGCGGTATTATCATGCAAATTTGAAAATGTCAAAAACGACGCTGTTTGCATCGAAATAAAGTATTTCAACGCGTGTAATACCGCAATTCTTCCATCGACTGATCTCAATGGTTGGTTTAGAGACAATATAGCAAATAAGCTGCTAGCCAAGGTTGAAGATTTCGAGCAACGCGATTCTGGGTGGAGCATGATTGAAATCATCAATGTCATGGTCAACATCAACCGCCACGAACCTCTTCGCGGTGGGCTCTCTACATACGTCATGCTGCCCAAAGATATTGAACAGAAGAGGGCTGTGGTCAATGTGAAGAACGACGATGATCGATGCTTTTTGTGGTCCGTTGCAGCCGCTCTCTACCCCGTTGAGTGCAACCCGAGCTGGACGATAAACTATCAACCATATATTTCTGAGCTTATCTGTACAGGTATAAATTTCCCAATGACTTTGCATGATGTGAAGAAATTTGAAAAATTAAATAATTTACGAATTAATGTATATGGCATTGAATCCGAAACTTTTTCACATCATGCAGAGTCGGAGAAAAGTATTATCGTTCCTCTTTATCTTAGTGAAAATTTGATGAATTCAACCAATGATACGATTCACTTGCTTATGGTTGAAACGAATTGCGATTTGAATTATGATGGTGACTTGGATCGTCTCAAGCCAAGATTTCATTTCACTTGGATCAAGAATCTTTCGCGATTGGTGAGTAGGCAGTTATCGAAGCATAACGGCATACAATTTTTGTGTGACAGATGTTTGTGTCACTTTGCAAGGCAACACGCCTATGAAGATCACAAGCTCGATTGTGTGAATTTAAATAAAGTGCGAATGATGTTTCCTGAGAAAAAAAAATTGGAATTTTCAAATTTCATCAATAAAGGCACAGTACCATTTGTTGTTTACGCGGATCTGGAATGCATATTAAAACCCGCGAGAAATGAATCTCAAGAGCATATCCCACACAGTGTGGCGTTTTATGTACATTGCGCATATGATGATGAATTATCGGAATACAAAGACCACCGCGGGTCTGATTGCATCACATGGTTCAACAAGCAGCTCTGCGATTTATCAATGAAAGTAGAGTCACGCATGAAAAATATAATTCCTATGGAAAATTTAAATCAAGCACAACGTGATCGACATGTGCGCGCGAAAAAATGTTATATCTGTGAGAAACCATTTTCTGCGGGTGAGAAAAAATGCCACGATCACTGTCATTTCACTGGTAGATATCGCGGGGCTGCCCATAATCGGTGCAATCTCAATTTCCGTGAGAAAAACACCATTCCGGTGGTCTTCCATAATTTGTCGGGTTATGATGCACACTTTCTGATCAAATCTCTAGCTACAAGTTTTCCAGGTCATGTCACACTGTTACCAATTAATAGCGAGAAATACATATCGTTCACCAAGAGAGTAGGCAATAGCAACATGTGCTTGAGATTCATAGACTCGTTCCGCTTGATGGCAAGTGGGCTGGAAAAATTGGCCTCATACATTGATAACGCGGATAAAAAGATAACCAACAAATTTTATGGTGATTCGGAAAAATTTCATTTAATGACGCGTAAAGGTGTTTTCCCGTATGAATTTATCGATTCTTGGGAAAAACTTGATGCGAAAAAATTACCTGACAAGAAAGATTTTTATTCAAAGCTCGGCGATTCGAATATCAGTGATGCTGATTATGAGCATGCAAAAAATGTATGGCATAAATTCAACTTACACACCTTGGGCGAGTATTCAGATTTATATTTGAAAACGGATGTGCTCCTATTGGCTGACATATTTGAAAATTTTCGCGATAGTTGCCGCAAAACATATCATTTGGATCCGCTTCACTACTATACAGCACCAGGGCTTGCTTTTGAAGCGATGCTGAAGCATACAAAAGTGAATCTGCAGCTTTTGGATGATCTAGAAATGATATTGTTTATCAAAAAAAGCATCCGGGGTGGTGTGGCGCAGTGCTCAAATCGGTATGCAGAAGCGAATAATCGATTCATGGGTGATGATTTTGATCCAAGTAAAGCGGAATCTTATCTTATGTATTTTGACGTGAATAATCTTTATGGCGCGGCTATGAGTGAAAATTTACCCAGTGGATCATTTGAGTGGGAATACGCTCATGTTGATGTGTTGTCCCTGCGGGATGATTCACCAATTGGGTATATTCTTGAGGTCGATTTGGATTATCCGGCAGAGCTTCACGCGCACCATAAAGATCTACCCCTCTGCCCCGATCATTTCATACCACCTGGGAGTAAAATCGCGAAGCTCGCAACGACGCTTTTAACGAAAGAAAAGTATGTGCTCCATTACAGAAATTTGAAGCAATGTTTAAATTTGGGTATGCGTCTAATTAAAGTGCATAGAGTCCTAAAGTTCGCACAATCTCCATGGCTAAAATAATATATCGACTTGAATACCAACATGCGAAAGCAATCAAAAAATGAATTTGAAAAAAATTTCTACAAACTCATGAATAATGCGGTATTTGGCAAGACCATGGAGAATGTGCGAAAGCATAAAGAGGTGAAACTAATCACCAAATGGGGCGGTAGGGGTGGCGCGAGAGCTCTGATCGCACGACCAAATTTCCATAGCTGCAGCGTATTTGATGATGATATGGTGATCATAGAATTAAATCGTGTTAAAGTCTGCTTCAATAAGCCGATATACATTGGTGCTGCAATTCTCGATCTTTCCAAAATCTTTCTCTATAAGTTTCATTATGATTACATTAAGACTAACTTTACAAATAGCCAGGCTAAGTTATTGTACACCGACACAGATAGTCTAATTTATCAATTTAATGTGCCTAATATTTATGATATCATCAAACGTGATGTTGATACAACGTTTGATACTTCGGACTACCCAAAGGATAATGTGTATGGGATTCCATTGAAAAATAAAAAATACTTGGGCTTGATGAAGGATGAAAATAATGGTCAGATTATGACTGAGTTTATAGGGTTGCGCGCGAAACTCTACACATTCAGAACTATTGGCGAAAGTGATAAGAAACGTGCCAAGGGTGTAAAAGGTTCCACCCTGAAAACCATCACGTTTGACGATTATAAACAATGTCTCATTAATTATAAGAATTTAATGAAAACACAATGTTTGATTAGAAGTAGACAACACGTTGTTAGCACCATCACGCAAAATAAATTAGCGCTTAGTTGGCGTGATGACAAGCGAAATTTGATATCGGGTCAAACTGATACACTGCCTTGGGGATTTATTGAGCATTTGTAGGATTTATTATAGGAAAAAAAATATGTAAAATAAAATTCGAATATATGTTATTATTATTAATCTTGAATGTTTCGTTAAACATTTTCATTAGATTATTTGTAAATGAAACAAAAATGTGAATATGTCATTACTCTTGTTGTGTTTACGCATCTAAGATTATTTTTGTAAATTTGTAAATGAAACAGCAACAACACACAAATATGTGATTGATAAATTTTTTATTTATTGACGATAAAATATATTCTAATTTTTTACATGTCTGTTTTATTTATCCAACTATTGTGTGAACTGTCAAATCCCAACCATTTTACATATACCCTGTCTCTGCGTTTACGCAGAACTTTCTCCACGAGATAACCATTGGGATATTGTACTTTGCTGAGCTCCTCCTCGTAGAAGCCACCTTGGATGGATTGATTCTGGTAGTCGGTGAGTTTGTATGTCGGTGGATTGGTATTTTTCACCTCAGTCACAGAGAATATTTCCGTCGTCCAATTCGGTGTGTAGCCTTTTTCGAAAACATTTTTATACTTGCTAATTCGAACCTTATCGCCAACTGTGAACTTTCGCTTTCGTTTGCTTCTTTTGATCTGACGTGGTTTGTAGACACTTCGATATATCTGTTTCTCATTGGTTGCCGAGACATTTTTCGGCTTCATTCCAATTGTACGATGTTTAGTGTTGTTATATGATTCAATCAATTCAGATAGAATATCAATCCACTTGTGAGAGCCGCGCAGAGTAAATTGTATCCACATTTTATTTTTCAATGTTCGATTGAAACGTTCGCATATCGATGCCTTCTAGTTGCTGAACGTAGAGTACATGTTTATACCGTGATGTTTCATGAGAGTATTGAATTCCTTGTTATAAAATTCTTTGCCTTGATCCACGTGCAGATGTTTCGGTACGCGACCCCGAGTTAGCACTGATTTCATGGCAGCCGTTACATCTCTAGCGCTTTTACTTTTGATGGGTACGCTCCATGAAAACTTTGAAAATATATCGATAACTGTGAGCAAAAATTTGTAACCACTATTGATTGACGAGTATACCGACATATCGACAAGATCAGTTTGCCAGGTCTCATCCAACCCGCGTATATCAACATAACGTCGTGGATAATTACGTCGAGCTGGTCTATGAAGCTCGCTTGCTATTACAGCCTTCATGTTTTATTCACGATGGCTTCTGTTGGCTTGATAATATTTCCGATCCACATTCGTTCTCTTTACAATTTTAACATAGTTTCTCGTCTCAATCGCTTTCCCAATGGTGGGATTCGGTGACTACAGGCTTTGCGGGTCTATGCGAACGCTCTATTTTTTTTTTTCTCTCTCCCCAACCCAGGCTGATAAGCTGCTGACAGATTCTTCCAGTGCTTTCAATTGGGCGTTCAGAGGATCGAGCACCAATTTTATCTGACTGTCAACGAGATGTTGAACCATTTGCATGGAGGCGGCATCATTGGGATGCTTCGGGTCTGCGATATTACACAACCGTTTATTTGCTATATCATAATGATTGTCAGGTGTAATTTTAAACTCAATACCAGGAGGTCCACGAACACCACTTCCTTTTACTAGCTGTCTACCGAAAACGTCTATGCTCATCGTTCAACGCTCGATGTGCGAATGAAAATTTCATTGTTAATCTCTTGCTAATAAATGATTCCGGCCTCACGCAACTCTTCAATAATGGCCGATATTTCATTGGTATGACTGGTATTACCAGCTGCTTGAGAAGCCATGAGTAGCCGAAGACGATCAACAATTTCATTGGGATCATCCCAGTACACATAATCCATCTTTTGCCCCTCTTTTCGCGCAATCTTATAGTCGGGTAAACCATCACCGGATTTATCCGCAGTTTTCCGCAGCGATGTGCGGATGTGCGGGGCTATGAAATCCCTATACTTGGAGCTCTTGAGATCTTCACGATGGCTTCTGTTTGCTTGGTAATATTTCCGATCCGTATTCGTTCTCTTTACAATTTTAACATAGTTTCTCTTATCATCCGCTTTCACAATAGCGGGATTCGGTGACTTTTTGAATAATAATTCAAGTAATCCTGGTGTGTTCTCATAGCTCTTATCACCCACGTATATCAAATTATCGTGAAAATTGATATGCGAATCGCCAATCATCATTCCATGTGACAACTTTCGAACACCATATTTCCCATCCAGGTTCTTCCGCCCAGCCAATGTGGTAAACATTTTCAAATAGTGGGTCACTTTATCGCCCATTTTCCGTTTCGGTGTGCTTGTAGCAGTAGGAAAGTCGCTAGGTATAACTGTATCATCATCATTACCCTCATAATCATCATCATCATCATCGGCATCATCATCATTATCATTCCCATTCGCATCATCATCCATATTATCATCATCATTGTCCTCGTTGTCATCAAATTTCTCATTTTTCATGGAAATATCTGATGATTCGGTCTTTGTCTCACGCTTTATTCCATGCTCTATATTCTGCGGCTGCTTGGTAGTATCAACCAATTCTTGCAATGGTGTTACTATAGGCTTGAATATTTCTCCCATAACCTCGTCGGTAGTGTCTTTGTGCAACTTGATCTTCTTGTGCTTGCGTCTTATCGCATCGCTAGCTTTCGCTATTGCATGCAACACTTCGTTGTGCCTGTGAATCTTGTCGCTGTCCATGTTAACGCCTTGATGGATGCAAAGTGACTGTGTGAATTTGGCGAATTATTTTAATTTATGTCTATGAAGCAATCGAAACCTCTCCTATACCGCCCATCGTTGATTTCACAGTCTTTGTCTATGACGATGAAGCTGTATTTACCATCACTCCAGCATACCGAGCATAAGTCCCTGAATCGTTGATACGTCATGTCAGTGTTTACATGATCATCATATATGTGTTTCAAATTCATTTCATCTTGACGAAAAAGCACCAATAAGTTTGCATTATCCCGCACGAGATGTTTTGGGATACGTGCATACGTCTGACAAAGATAAAAGCTATCCACATCTCTGTGCCGGCCCATGCAGAAATATGCTCTGATATTATCCTGCTTCTCGCACGCCACATCGTCGAAAATCATAATTGAATTGGGGCGTGCATCTTCCGGTTTCACAACCTCCTCATGCTCACCACACGGAAAATAGCCCACACCCTTCACCGGTTCCAGTAACTTTCGCAAAAATTCATATTTCGGCTGAATGAGCGATTTCGAATAGACATAAACATTTTCAAATTGTAATCCATTATCGTGGGTAATGAGTGTGAGAAGTGCGTTAGTTTTGCCGCAATTGGATGGACCACAAAAAACGGCTCTCACACTATTTGGCAGTAATTTTCCATGACGTTTTCCCTTCTTCTTTTCCCCCTCAACTAATTTATCAAAATTCCCAACGGGCAGTTTAATCGTTTGATCGTGAAATTTCATGATACACGTTCAACACTCCAGAACGGACTAATATATTCATCTATAAAATACACGCTTTTATGGAGTTCGAGTCAGTTGTTATTTAACCATGGTGGGTCGCACAAGTCAGAAGAAGAAGAAGTGTGGGAAAGGTTTCTTAAACAAAATCATCAATAATCTCCCAGTTGAATTGCATGTACCGGGGTATCAATATTGCGGACCTGGAACAAAATTGGTGAAGAGGTTGGCTCACGATGATCCTGGGATCAATCCTCTAGACATCGCTTGTAAAGAACACGACATTGCATACTCGAAGAATCGGGTGAATATTGCAGCACGCAACGTGGCGGATAAAGTGCTCGCTGAGAAGGCGTGGCATCGGGTTTTGGCTAAAGACGCTGGTATGGCTGAAAAAGCTGTAGCCTGGGGAGTCGCCAACATCATGAAGAGCAAATCCAAACTCGGTATGGGGTTAAGAGGAGCAGGAAACATAAAGGAGAAGAAGCAATCGATCCGTGGGTTGGAATCGAAGAGTGTTGTGAATCTGAAGAGAAAGATGAAGAAGAAAGGGAAGAAAATAACCTTCGATTCCATCATTCGCGGAGCGAAGAAAACAATGAAAATTGGGCGGAGATCGATCGAGTCGGCGTTGGCTGGTGCTCATGCGGCGGTGACAATGCATGGAAAAGTACGAGTACCACGCATTTTACCCATCCCCGAGAAAATTGGAGGTTTTCTACCGTTTCTTATCCCCATTTTATCAGCACTCAGTGCCACTGGGGCTCTAGCCGGTGGTGCTGCTGGTATAGCAAAAGTGGTTAATGAGGCACGCACTAATAGACACCAATTACAAGAGGCTAAACGTAATAATGCAACAGTGGAGTCGATTGCGTTGAGAAAGGGGCTATACCTGAAACCACACAAGAAGGGTATGGGACTGTATTTAAAACCTGCAAAAAACTAATAAAGCTACCACACCGAGCTCTCACCGACACCGATTTACTCAAATATGCCAAAGCCATGAAAATTCCACATTTTCATGGTGTTTTTATGCGAAATGATCTACCCGATTCAGGTCCAAGAAAGCGTGAATGCGCAATTATTAATCTTGATGATAAACATGGGCGGGGAACGCATCGGGTTGCATATAGGAAAAATGGTGATGACGTCATTTATTTTGATAGTTTCGGTGATTTACAACCTCCTCAAGATCTTATGGAATATCTTGGTGTAGGTAGCGTGAAATACAATCATAGGCGATATCAAGAATATAACACTGTGATTTGCGGACACTTGTGCCTCAAATTTCTCAGTGAACAGCTATAAAATGAATAAGATGTAGAGATACACCATCAGTCATGTCTAATTCGTTCACGTTGACACTATCGGGGGCATCCTCCGTGTTGGAGGCCCAATATTTACCACCAATCGAGCTATCACCAACGAAAGACTATGTTCTCGGACTCGTTGAACTCTTGACATTCAATTCAATTCCCAATATTGATGGGCGGTGTAATAAGCTCCACATAATTAGGCAGGGCGGTAGAGTTACAGCAGACTCACATGTGGATGAAATTTTCACAATACCCACGGGTAGCTATGAAATTGAAGATATCGAAAGTTATTTGAAAAAGGCACTACCTGCGGATATCACCCTTGATCTAAAAGCCAATAACAATGAGTTGCATAGCGAAATTGCATGCAACCAAATGGTGAACTTTGAACCTCATGATTCCATCGGTCGATTGCTAGGATTTGCACCCAATCGTCTTGTGGGTAACATTTCACACAAATCCGAATTACCCGTGACCATACTCAGAGTCAATGCCATACGGATCGAGTGTAATATAACTACGGGTGCGTACATAAACGGTCATCGTGTGTACACGATTCATGAATTTTTTCCAACCGTTCCACCGGGATATAAGATCGTTGAAGCATCCGCCAACGTCATTTACCTGCCAATCGCCGTTCAATCAATACATCATATACAATTGAGAATAGTTGATCAGAATGGGGAATTGGTTAATTTTCGCGGAGAAACGATAACGATACGATTACACGCTAAGTCTGTGAGATAATGGGAATTGTATTTAAAACGAAAAAAAAGTCCGGTGGTGACTATAAAAGTGAGAAAGTATGGCCAAACGCCATCAGTCGTCGAACACCCCTGATTCGAGTGACACGTCAGAACGCTCAGTTTCTCGAAAGTCTAGGTCTTCGACTTCGCCGAAATCTTGGAGGATAAAAATTCGTTGTATTTTGTGCATAATACCATGGCGTCGATAATAAAAATACAAAATCCTGTGGCGTTCGATGAATCGATTGCCCACTGTGAGATACATGCACACCAACCGATTGCATCATCTTCCTTCGGAAATAACGATGAGATTCGAATCACTGTTCAGAATCAAGACTTGTGTGTCTTACCGAGCAAAAGCTCGCTTCATATATGTATATGGACGACTTACAAAAGATGATAATACTCGTGTGGCTGCAACTATGAGCTTGGTCAATATGGCTGTATGTCATTTGTTTGGAGGGTTGCGTTATGAGTTGAATGGTCATGAGATCGATCAAAATACAAATGTTGGCATCACGAGTGTCATGAAGGGATACCTATCATTAACCCCCGGACAGCAACATCTTCTGGAGAACACCGGCTGGTTGGGCGATGATGCTCAATTGAATGATGACGCCGGATACTTTGATGTCGTCATATCATTGAGTTTTTTACTTGGATTCGTCGAAGATTATAATAGAATCATCGTTAACGCCAAACATGAGTTGATTTTGACTCGGTCAAACACCGATCTGAACGCCATAGTTCAAACAACCGAGCTGAACGCTATAGTTGACAGAGCCGCGGTGAATGTTAAAATTTCTCTCGAGAAAATTGAATGGTTATTGCCATATGTTAAACTGGCTGATAATGCAAAGATCAAACTGCTAAGTTACATCGCCACGGATCCAACCATATCAATGAGTTTTCGCTCATGGGGGATGTATGAGTATCCATTGCTGCCGCAGACAACGAGGCATGTATGGGTTGTCAAAACATCGTCACAACTGGAGAAACCAAGACACGTCATACTGGGATTCCAAACCGCACGCAGGAATGATGCGTCGAAAAACGCTAGCGAATTTGATCATTGCATGATTAGGGATGTAAAACTGTTCCTCAACTCACAGTGCTATCCCTATGGAAACTTGAATCTAGATATTGCTCGCAATCAATATGCCCTTCTCTATAATATGTACATGAACTTTCAACCATCATACTATGACAAGGAATCTGAACCCTTGTTGTCAAAGAATGGATTTTTGACCAAAGCTCCACTCATCGTCATAGATTGCTCGAAACAGAATGAATCGTTGAAAATTAGACCGGTGGATATTCGTGTGGAATTTGAAACTAACTATAGCATTCCAGCAAACACCTCAGCCTATTGTATGATTATACACGATCGCATTATTGACTATAATCCGATTAGCGGTACCGTGAAAAAATTAGTATCATTTTAAGAATGAATAATTAATAACTACATAAAAATAAGTAATATGTTATGTATACTATATGCAAGGATAAATAAATGTATTCAATATATATTATGATTGGTTTTTTTTATTTTGTTCACCACCCTCCTCCACCCATCAGCTCTTACAGCTAAATTCACATGTGTTGTATCGACCACCTTGGTAAAGGATTTGAAGGCGCTTTTCTCGAGCAGCATCAACCATTTGCGACAACTGTTCAGGATTCTCCTCCAAAAATCTGACGATTCGTCCAGGTAGAAAGATGACAAATTCATCGCCAATCGTTATCACGGTTCCCGCACCAAATTTCGTTTTGACCATCTTGAGCTCGGTAATGTCATACTTCTCGCCAACCTCAAGTTCAGACATCTTCTTCACCTGAAGGTCCTCCATACGAGCGGTGTTGTTCAGCTTGGTAAAGTCCATCGTTTTTTTCTTTTTTCTTCCTTTCTGAATGAGACAATAATTTTATTAAATCTGCGCTTTATTATTATCGATACTAATTCGCTTCAGCAAACATTAAAAAAAAAAAATATTGTTACCTTTTTTTCTTTTCCCAATCGACGTCTTCCAACTCTCAAGAACTTCGATAAATCAACTTGTTATTTATGTGGTATTGTTGTTGTTGTTGTTGTTGTTGTTGTTGAGGACTCGGTGTGCACTCAAGAGGTGTGTGAAGTTCAAGGAAGCTCTGGGGTTTATATACATCCATTATCCCACTCTCCAAATACTAGCTAGTTAACCGTTGAACATTTTCGAAAGCGCAGCGGTACCCCGGCACATCCCCATGACAATCACCATACCATCGGATCACTTTCGACTCGTGTCACAACATTCGAAAGTTTGGACACCCCAACGTGGCTAGATCAATTACCAGTTTTGAGTTGTTATTGATGATTCTTTCGAGCCACTGTCTCTTCTCTACCCCCTTTACATAGATGTGACGTGCATCCGCCACAATTCCTTGCACAACTTTCTCCATATCCTTGTATGACGTTTCCCCCACATTCCACGGTATTCCGTGATAATTTCTCGTCAGCCAGAGATTTTGATTTCTAGATGCCCTCGGTAGGATCATTTGCGAGCAGGGTGGCTTGAAAAGAATGCGCGTCAGACCGAGCTGATGTTCATCCAAAGCACGGATGCTCATTGCAGCCAGTTCTTTCACCACAAATTCATCGTCGAACGTGCCGAATCCTTGCATATCCACAATCAGCTCCATAGTAGAAATTCTGTTTCTGTATATATTTTAAATGACGGTTGAACACACACTGACTGATTTTTCAGAAATTAGACGCTTTTCTCCCTTATACAGGGTGATCCAGAATGAGGTATTTTCCTTCTACCAGTGGATTCTTCGTTAAAATCTAAGACGAAAATTATCAATGCTAAAATGTCGAGGGTGAAGCCGTTTTTAGATAAGAGCCGTTCAAAGTTAGCGAATACGAGAACAGATACGAAACTACCTCAGGGCCGCGATCGTCGTTTTGTCAGTTGGCGAGATCGCGGTGGCCGGTGACGCGTCGCGAGGATCGCCAGGCCGGCGGTGCGGCCCTGAGACAGTTTCGTATCTGCTCTCACATTGGCTAACTTCGAACGGCTCTTGTCCGAAAACGGCTTCACCCTCGACATTTTATCATTGATAATTTTCGTCTTAGATTTTCACGAGGAATCTACTGGTAGAAGGAAAATACCTCATTCTGGATCACCTTGTATATACAGGGTGACCCAAAATTCTCGCACCACCTTGAATAGGCAGGTACCATATCGAATTCTAAGACGAAAGTTCTTTTACGAAAACTCTCCAAAGCCTGCGGTTTTCGAGTTATTCAAAATCGCGATTGACGAATCAGAGCGTATTTTATCATCGTGATAGTGCCGGCTCAAAAGCAAGCCATGAGCAGAGCCCGTATCTTTAATATTAGCTTGTACAACCGCTATTTTTTATATTATTTAATTTAATTTGTAGTTCTGGTCGTCCAGGTCGATTGCACCGTAGTTCCTGACGCCCAGGTCGATCGGATCATGGTCTTCGCCGTCTAGGTTTTATCCGGCGTAGTTTACGTCGACCGCTCCATAGTTTCAGCGGTCCAGGTCGTCCGCTCCATAGTTTTTTGCGGTTCATGTCAACCGCTTCATATTTTCAGCGGTCCAGGTCATTCGCTCCATAGTTCTCGGCCGTCTAGTTCAACCGCTCCATAGTTTCAGCGGTCTAGGTAATTCGTTCCATAGTTTCAGCCGTCCAGGTCATTCGTTTCATAGTTCTCGGCCGTCTTGGTCAACCGCTCCATAGTTTTAACCATTCAGGTCATTAATCTCTAACACTTTGGAGCGGTCGACCTAGACGGCCGAGAACTATGGAGCGAATGTCCTGGACCGCTGAAAATATGGAGCGGTTGACATGAACCGCAAAAAACTATGGAGCGGACGACCTGGACCGCTGAAACTATGGAGCGGTCGACGTAAACTACGCCGGATAAAACCTAGACGGCGAAGACCATGATCCGATCGACCTGGGCGTCAGGAACTACGGTGCAATCGACCTGGACGACCGAAAATATGAATTGAATTGAATAATAATAAAAATAGCGGTCGTCCAAGCTAATAAGAAAGATACCACGGGCTCTGCCCATGGCTTGCTCTTGAGCCGGCACTATTACGATAATAAGGAACGCTATGATTCGTCAATCGCGATTTTGAATAACTCGAAAACCGTTGGCCTTGGAGAGTTTTCGTGAAGGAACTTTCGTCTTAGAATTCGATAAGGTACCTGCCTATTCAAGGTGGTGCGGGAATTTTGGGTCACCCTGTATATGTATATATCTGCGCCCCTCCATAAGGAGGTGAAATTTCAAACGATGCTTCAAACCGAGTGAAATTACACACTTTCACCACGGTGAAATTAGAAAATTTGAAATGGGGAAAATAGCCCCGAGGTGAAAATTCCAAAAATTAATGGTAATGCTTCTGTTCGGGTGTAATTATGCACTTTCACCATAATGAAAATAGAAATGTGGAAAATTTCCCCCCAACAACAATCACAATACATGATCACTGACGATCGGAGGGAACCTGACTGGATTGTTCACAGCTCTGACATATCAGTGCGCCTCTTACTAGTAAAGGCAGCGGTCTACAGTAGGACTGAAGGGTCTACCCATCAATCTTCGCCAAGGGATGAAAAAAATATGATTCAATCTAGGGGGTGAAAAATATTTTATCATTTCAGAACCTATCACTGAGGAAAAAAAAAAAAAATCAAAAAACTCATAAAAAACTCATAAAAAACTGGGGTTCTCTCCTAACTACCCTACTTCCATGTTTAAAGACGGCGTTCCTGATGACTTTTCTCTCGGCCGGGTGAAATTTTCATATGTTCTGAACTATGGAATCGCTCCCTACTTTCGAAGAGAACTGGAGAAAGATATCGCAGGTGCCTATTATACTATTTGCTTCGACGAGACAACAAACAGTGGTGGAAATAAAGAACTTCAAGTAACTGTTAGGTATTGGTCACCAGCTCGTCAGCAAATTATCAATGCTCATTTGCAAACTTTTTTCATTGGCAGTGCCACTGGAGAAGTGCTTCTCAAAAAACTCAATGATGTCTTAGACACTTATTCCTTGCCGCGTACAAAAATGCTGATGTTGGGATGTGATGGTCCAACTACTAATCAAAAAGTGCTTCGTCTTCTGAATGAAGATTTAATCAAAATCCGAGGAAAAGCTCTACTTCAACTTGGGACTTGCAATATTCATATATTGCATAACGCGTTTCTCAAAGGGCTCGAGGCACTTGGTAGTGATGCTTCAGATCTAATTATCGCCGTATATTATTATTTCCATGGCCGGCCCTCACGTGTAGAGGATTATCAATCTATACAAAAAAAACTGAAGATGCCACAACATTCATTCATTAAACACTGCTCATCTAGGTGGTTGACTTTGGAGAATGCTGCAAAGAGGTTTTTGGAACAGTGGGAAGCTGTTACCGAATATTTTTTTAAGTTTCTGCCAAATAAAAAGGCACCACTATTAACTAAGCAGTCTCATCTGAAAATTGTTCGTTTAATCAAATCCCCAACTATGAAAGCAGAGCTACATTTTGTTTGCAGTAGTGCTCCGGTATTCACTCGCTTCACAGCAAGCTTTCAGAGAAATGAACCAATGATACATCTACTATATAGTGAACTCAATTGTCTCGTGAAAACTTTAACGAGAAGGCTCTGCAAACCCAGTGCTATCAAGACTCATGGTGTCTCAACAAAAACTTTGGATCCGGAAAACCTTCTGTCTATGCAAGATATTGAGTGTGGAGATGAGGTCACGAAAGCACTTTCGCAGGCAACTGAAAAAGAGAAGCTCTATTTCTGCAAACAGGTACAAGATCATGACTTGAATGCTTGCGCTCACATACTGAAGAAATCAGCGCTGACTCTTTTACCTTTCATTGAACACTGCTGGTGTCTGCACCCCAAAGAGAGAACATCACTACGCAGCTGCAATGATATTTTGGTCTTAGCACGAGCTCTTCCCATGGATGTTGCAACAGACTGCCTACTTGATGAATGGAAATTATTGCAGACCGAAAAGGAGAAGGATGGTAGCAAGGACAGCCGCATAGATTCTTATTGGTCACAGTTTTTTTCGATGAAAAGTCTGTCCGGAATGGATAAATACCCTACTGTGGCCACCGTTGTCAAAGCTGTCTTGTGCCTTTCACACGGGCAGGCTGATGTGGAACGTGGATTCTCATCATCAGCTCGAACTTTAACTGATGATAGAGCCGCCATGTCTGAGAGATCTCTTGACTCTTACATGATGGTGAAGAGTGTGATGCAAATGTATGGAAATTGTCCTCATCTTGTGCCTATGACTAGGGATTTGTTGACTAGCGCGCACAGTGCTTACAGTAAATACAAAGCCCATTTAGAAGAGGAGAAGAAGAAGAGAACCGCAGCGTTACGGAAGGAAAAAGATGAGGCAGCAAGAAGAGCGTCAGAAAAGGCTAACGCTGAAGAAATGGAGAAGGAAAAAAAAAGACTTGGAGAAGAAAAAAAAAAATTAAAAACATTGCGTAATGCAGAAAGCGAGAAGAGAAAAACGGAAGAAAAGTTGTTCATCGAGGCCAACAAAAGATTGAAATCAGCAATTGAAAAAAAAAACATGGAAGAAGTTAATCTTGCCCATGCGATGCTCGAAGGAGTAAGTCAGGTACGGAAAGCTGCTGAAGAACAAAGCAAAAAAGCCGATAATATCGAAAAAAACACTGGAAAGGAGGACAAACAAGTTAATAAGTGACTTCTTTTCTAGGGGAAGTAAGAATAAACCTAGTCCATAATCGAAATACGAAAATTCTTATTACAGCAAGTTTAATTCTAGTCTAATGTTCCGATTAGTCATGGATCCATATTACTAATAAAAAAATAATTAAGTTTGTTTTATTGAAGAGTCTTAGTTGCTGTTCGTTATTTAGCGTGTGTTTATTTGTTTTCAATTCTATCCTAGTTTTAAGTTTAAGATCCTAAGTCTTACGGAACGTTGCAATAAAGTACACGATGCGTCAACTACCAATCCTTAATTCAATTTCCTTTTTTCTCTACCTGTCTTATTATAGTTTTCATTCAGTTTTTGTTATATAATATGAAAGATACTCCGTTAAATATGCATTGTTAGCTCTTTTTCGTCATATTTGGATCAATTTCTGTCATATTACGAGTACATTTCGGTCATTTTCAGATCATATTTTTCAATCTCTTTCGGTCATATAATCATATTTTTGGGGGGGCTTGACCACTTACAGCCCTGTGTTTGTAATCTATCGCTGAAAAAGAGTATAATGTTTCGGTTTTTTTAGCCGGCGAATAAATACCACTACTCAATTGACGATTGTTAGCGTCATTCAATGAGAAGAATAGATATTGCTGATCCGACCGGAATTGTGGATGCTTTGACATAAGTCTCGACTTTATGAATTCTGCATGGGTAAGCCGTGTCGGCCTATCTTTCTGCTGTCCGTTACAACCATACGGATACAGATGTGGAAAGCATTGCAAATCAAGACTTTTGTGACGATTATCTAGAGGCACATCATGAGCTTTCAACATTTGGTAAAGGTTCGTCACAGGTTCATTCGTCCGTTTTTCGTACATTGGGTATACGGTGAACTGTTCGTATAGTTCATCTGATTCTGAGATCTGAGTCAATAATGCCGTACTCGCTTTTACATCTACTTCATCGTTATTCACCAACGTATGGTCCTCTTTCTCATAAACTACTTTCGTATCTTATATTTCGAATTCAACCTCTTCAATATTAGCTAACAGAAGATCAGCCGACGTTGGCAATTCGATTCCCGAATATTGAGGATTGTTTATCTTAAGCCATAATAATGCGTCCCATACTTTATTAATATCGACTAATTGTTCGCACAGTTGTTTGGATTTCGTGGGAATACCGCGAACTAATATGTATAACTCGTGATGAGGATTAATTGGTTCCGTAGAGGGACAAATTTTTTTCAAAGTTTCTTCCATAGGTAAGGGCAAGTGAAACGTCCTGCCCCTTACTTTCTGCACCATCTCTCTGTGAGGTAAATAATTGGTTGCCACGGTGCCCATTCTTTGAACGGTTTGAAACGCTTTAGCTCTTTGGATAAAAATGCGTTCGTAATCATTCGAGGACGATATAACTTCTGGTATGATTTTAGTAATAAGTTTGTTCAAAATGCATCTAGCAGGCACAATGTTCTTACGAAGTTTTTGAAGGCAATAATTACAAACATAATCACAGGCAATATCTTGCGCTGCAGCGTGTTCCATCAAATCTAACCAAATTTTATCCGTTATTGGATTTCTAAAATTGTGAATATTCGTCACATCTCTTTCAAAGCAAAGCTTATCGCAAGATGGATATGCGAAACGAGGACTATCCATGGAACGTTTCGTTAAAGCTTTGAAAGCATGTAAATACTCGGATTTGATTTTTTCTTCATTCAAATCAATTTCATTAACACAATTATTCGGTATAGTATTTACTTTTTGCTGCACTGCTTCCGAAATTTCTTGTAGTTTTTCGATATCGGCATCATTTATTGCCCTATCGATAATGGCAATTATTTCATAACATTTCCATAATTTGTATACCAGCCTCTGTATATACCGCACCGATGGAAAATGTGCTGATAAGATTAAAACAAATAAGAAGATCGATTCGCAGGCTGCACCAGCCATGTAGCAAATAATCGAATGATCTTTTTTGGTGTCTGTGTATTTCGCTGTATAATGCAACAAACCTATGAATTTTGATATATGTTTCAATGTGCACGTGGAAATAATTGTCAAGAAGTCAACATACAGGGTGTCTGGAAATTCGCGCACTATCGGCATACTGGCGGATTCCTTGCGAAAAATTGAGACGAAAGTTACCGATAAAAAAAGGCCGCAACGGCTTAGTTTTTCTGTAAAATCATTTAATAACGAACCAATCAGCGTTCAGCTTTAGGAAAGAATGGTTAAAACGTTGCATAGTCGTCCGCCCCACTCCTGGGCGAAACGGGGAACACCACACATTATTGTCTCGATCTCGGTAGTGGGGCGGACGGCGATACGGAGCTTTAGCCAGTCTTTCTTGAAACCGATGCTGATTAGTCCGTTATTTAGTGCTTTTACACGAAAACTAAGTCCTTGCGGACTTTTTCGCATAGGTAACTTTCGTCTCAATTTTTCGCAAGGAATCCGCCAGTATGCCGATGGTGCGCGAATTTCCAGACACCCTGTATTTCTGTAGCAGAGCAGCATCTTTTGTTTTACACATATCTCCGCAGAGCTAACTTTTTCTTCCGATTTTTCCATTTTTGTTAAGTTTCGTTACTAACGGAAAAATGTTTACAGCTTGCTCTGCTGGATTAATGATGGTTGATTCGAAAATCTGAAAATTCCCATAAGCAGCTTCCATAAAATAAGGTTCAGCCGGAGGGAATGTGTTTCGAAGAATCACATAGAGCGGTCAGTGTATTTTCAATGTTATTGTCTATGCATTGCCCAGCCCGTGTTATGCATATTTTCACCTTTTTCTTGACAGTTTCCAAGTGTTCGTCATAACGCGGATATTCGAATCCCTATCGTGAATACATCATTTTACAATCGACTCAGCTTTCATCCTGTTCTCTGTTCCTGATTGTTCCCTCATCATTGGTAAAATTTTTGCAACATATTTTTCTCTCGACTGTAGTAATGATATCATGTTAGCAGTATGAATGCGTTGATACTTCTTACTGATTCTGTTAGTAACACTTACACTTATATGGCGCCTTTTAATGTCCTTCAATATTTTTTGTTTGAATATCTGACGATTCGGATTGGATCTATTTCCAAAATAATCGTTACAATTTTTTGCCCTGTGCTTTTCAACATTTAAACGACAAAATTTTCGTTCCCGAGCTCGCTGCTTTTCAGCGTTCAAAAGATAAATTTCACGTTTCCGAACTTTCTTTTTTCCAGCTTCAAACGACGAAGTTCTTTTTTGTCAGTTAGAATTTTCTGAACGTTCAAAAAATCAGAAGCATGACGTGTTTTATTTTTTACATTCTTTTCATCATATTGAGCACGTTTCTGTGCATTGATTTGTTTTTTGCGAGCATGATACCGATTACGCTCCCATTGCATTTTATCGTACGCTACTTTCGTTATGCTTCCAGGTGTAATAATACATTCGTTATCTGTATCTGTAACCGAATTTCCCCTAATGACCTGTAATGATTCTTTATTATCGTTGGTGAATGCCATAAATTCCATAATTTCTTGGTCCGCGTTTAGACTGATATGTAAATTTTTGTTATTCACCGTTAAGTCCTGATTACACGAAGAGATTTCAGATGTCTCTGCGAGGTTTCTAAGACATTGTGTCGTAACGCACATGTAATATGCCTCACAGGCGTCAAACGTGAATTTGCCTTTTCTTCAATTTGCGGAACAATTTTCGTCCTTTTGGACTCTGATTCTTGGCATAGTTTATCTGAATTTTGAATGGAATATGTTTGCTGGATGCTTCCCGAGCAAAGTAGACGTTTACGATTAGCAACAATTACTTGTGGAGCCGTGCTTTCAATATTACTAAATCGTGGGAACTCTTCAATCAGATAATTTTCGAACATTTTCAATAGATGTGTCCGCATTAGACTAACGTCATACGTAATTTCTTCCGGCTTATGTCCGTTTATGAGTGAGGTCACGAAGGCAATAGCAAAGACCCCACAATCCGATGAGTTGGATTGGCATTGAACTGTAGGGAATTTTACAGGGCTTGTTTGAAACCGACAAAATGAAAACAGATTCTGCAAATATTTTTTTTGATCTTCATGGAGCCTCTTTGAATTTAAAGTCATGTATGAAGATCGATTCTGTATCGAAATATGCGCGTACCCAGTGCATATCACTACTGTGCAGTATCTGCACATGCCTGACGTTAGGGGAAGCGGATTTGATTGTCTGAGGCATTTGCACCCGCCATGTTTCCCTGGGTGAATATTCGGAGAAGTTTTTAACAAGATACACGAAGTAATCCATATGAAGGTTATTGAGCCAATCACCATGTGTAATTTTCTGAACAGCCGTCTTATCTAAAATCGGTCGAGCATCGCGACGATCACGGCGCCGTCGTTTGTCATCAGATACCGCCGTCGTTGTATTTACATGCTCGCCGTACACTCGTGTTTCTAATGAACTGACGGGTACTTGATAATAGTTCCGGTTAGGTCCTGTGGATTGTCTAACAGTTATAACATTATCTGCGCTAGATCTAGCATTTGTAAGTTTCTGTTTTAAATGTAGGGGAGCATTGGTATCATTTACGGCGAAACAACTTGTACTGAACAAATGAATAAAATGGGAACAATTTCTCAGATATATTTCATGGTCTTTGTGAAGGATCTTCGAGTTTACAGAGTCATAGATGAATATCGATTGCGAATCAAAGTAACTGCATATCCGATTCGTCGGCTGGGGAATTACCACTATGAAGTATTTGAATGTACTTCATGGTAGGCGAAACCGGTTGGATCGCATCTGGCAACTGTACTCGCCACGTCTCTTGAGGTGCATATTGAGAGCAGCATCTTACGAGCAACGCAAAGTGATCCATATGATCATCATACAATTTGTCACCATTTCTAATTATATCCAAGTATTTCTTCTGTAAAATCGGCACCTTGCGATCTGACATGATCGAAAGCTATTTTTGCACAAGTTCTAGATGTATGTATATTTTGATTTGTGCACTGCAGCTTTGTGATCTAGCGTACAGCTTTTTTATATTACGGCGCAAAACAGCCTTTATTTAGATACTACGGCACAAAGCCTTTGGATATTATGGCGCAAAGCAGCCTTTAAATATTATGGTGCAAGGCTACCTTTTTTATATTCTAACCTAACAAAGTATGAGTAAACTAAGTATATAACTAATGAAACAATATTTGTGAATTCTGTACACGCCCAGTACTATATAGACGACAAATTTTTTATGTATTTGTTCAGCTTCTTCTTCTTCTGGCCCTTCGCGATTATATAGAACTATAAATTCTTGTGCGCAAGAAAACCTAATCCAGTGCTAATTGTACAGCTAGTGAAGTAGGTTATGACCGTGTCATGAATGACTGCTTCATAACGACAGTAATGCGACCATTCCAAATCTTTGATTCAGTGCATTCGATCTGTACAAATATCGAACAAGATTGCTAATACGGAAATGTCCGGAAAGCAGTCAAATCAAACGTTGCACGCCATAATCTCTACATACTAGAGATCAGTGGTGACACGGCCTTCTCAGAACGCAAACGAACTATAAAATGTTGTGTGAAACTTCGTAATAATTTATGAAGAAGTTAATTCTACGGACGCCACTCGATTCATAAATTGATGTATCGACTATCTTTACCTGGGACCGTACGCACCTGTAATGCTAACTATAAGCACCGTCAGCGCTCTAGCGGAATACGTTGAAACTTCAGTTCATGATAACCTACGAGGCCGACGAGAACTCCCCTGATTGCTGAGACTGCTGAGTTTCAAAATATATTGTTCCCTCACAACCGGCAGAATAAAAGAAGACAAAAAATAACATTCTTTTATCCTATCGCAGCGCATCGCTTTATCCTGTATTCTCTGTAATTCTATATAATTATCTCAAGGGTTAACAATTTTTGAATAACATCTTATCCCTTCAATTAGTTTCAATACAAAGCTTTATTGCAAATAACATTATTTAAGATAAGATTCATTCTTATTACAAATATATAGGAATTACGCACATGTTTCGTCATGTTTGTAATATTACCTATATATTCGTAATAGAAATATACCGTATCTCAAATATTGTTACCTGCAACAAAGCTTCGTATTGAAACCAATTTCACATTTAAGATGTCATTCAACATTGTTGTCCCATGAGATAATTATATAGAATTATATAGAAAAAAATAGAATACAGTGATGCGTTGCCTTCTTTCACTACTGGTACTTGTAAAGGAACAAGATATTGTGAAACTTAATAGTCTGTGAGCGTAAATACTCTCTCGACTAGCTTATCGCCGCTAAGTAAAATAAAACTACCTATAACTGTAACACGAATAACGTTTTCAAGTTGTAATGTCATGTAACCATGTAACGTCATTATCAACTATCTTGTTACTCGCCTACACAAAATACACGACATGAGTAATTAATTTCCAGTCACTAAAGTATTCTGTGGTACACATCCGGTGAAAACTAAACAATCATCCAAATACATCTGACGATTGAAGTTCGCTAGCGGAATACATCCACTACCTATATAGCTAGTCTGAAGAGAGCTTTGGTAAATAGGCGTATATGTTATCAATATATCATCTCGAAAATTCAGAAAACGATTTCAGAATAGGTGTCGTTTCACCCAACTCGAAAGATCCACCTGGAACTATGATGTAGTGATAAACATTTTTATACTGGCGTCACATAAATTGAAGAAATATAATATATTTTCGAATAAATTTATTCGAAAGTTCAATATGTCACATTTTAGATCATAGTTTGTGCATTCTTCCATTATATGTACTTTTTTTTATCTAATTTATGTATGCTAGTTGATGAAAGCTATTTATCCTAACCTCAAAGTCTTATGCATGACAGATATCTATATTGCTTGCATGCGCACAACTGTGCGCACGTTCGACTGTATTCCGTAAGCCATAGACTAAAAACATTATATTAATGTCGTATAGACCACCATACCCCATTTGAGTTTACTCCCATGTAACTTTCGTCTCATGCAGCGACTCTCTATGTCATTCATATGAGCAGGAAATTGAGAGCGAAGCGAAAGAAAGCGGAGCGAAAAGTCTGGGCCGGAGATGACTTTAATTCCTGATGAAACTGACTATTACAAATAATAGAAAAGAACATATCTCAGCACCGATCGCATTGATCTTTGACTTAAATGAAGGGGATTTTGACCCTTAATTTTGACCTAAATCGTCGATCTTAGGATACTACCAAATACGCTATAATCTGCTTAAATATATGAAACATTATCGGTGCGGTATAGATACTCGGTCGAGCGCGCTACGGTTCTTATATTGGTGTCTTTTAATATTCTTGGCGCGAGACTCTACCGAGTCTCTTGATGTACTAGTATAGCCGAACACGTTACAATATACTATATGCACGCGTCTGCAGATCAAGATTCGCGGGAGCGAATCGCCGTCAAGTACCCCCCCCCCCCCCCCCCCCCCCCCCCCCAAGAATACATCATATCTCCGGAAGGGAATAATATTTATGGATGTTATTTACAGGGCTAATAGACTCACCTAAACGAACTTTGTAGTTAAAATCTTAACCAAATTGGTCGAACGGATCTCGACGTATTATTTGTCAAAGCTGAAAAAGATTACAAAAAAATTAATCTTCTTCTTCTCCGCCCGATTTATCGCTGACATGGAGCACAATATCTGTCGAACAGTTGCACGCATATAATTGAAACTTTGAACGTAGGTATCCACCGTCATTTCCCAGCCTCCTATTGATTTTGAGCCGAATTCGCACTCGGTTGCTAGATACAAATGAAGTAACGAAGTAGTGGGTACGGCTGAGTATAAAAAAATGTCCACATGGAGGCGCACGCGGCGAGTACTCGTGACGTCAGAATACTCGTCACGTCAGAAAAAAAGCGCCCAACTCAACCGTAATAATTTCGATCTATATAAAATGTAATCGATGTTCGATCGATGACAGTTATTATTATCTAGTAACCTAAAGTGTCCTTGGCTACATTCCATTGTGGAGTTAATAATCCTAGAGCGGTGACCTTATTTTTTGTAACCTATTCCGGTAGCGTGGGGTGGAAAATACCCCAATTTTGAAAAATTCATATCTCGGGTATAAATCCACCTAAAAGGCCTACAGGGCTTATTCTTTTCGGTTTCTAATGCAGAATCATGTAGACCCACGGAAATTTCGCGTGAAGTCTGAAAACTTGGTCATAAATTAGGTAAGAGCGTAAAAAACGTGAAAAATTCGTGAAAATGACTTTTTTTTAAATCAAATTATCCCCGTTAATTTTTAACGAAATTGTGTAAAACCAACGGCATTGTGAAGTGAAAGTATATAGTTTCAAGACAGGTAGGTTAGTTCAACTCGGTTGTCCAAAAAGTCCAGCGCCGGATTATAATAGAAGCAAACTAGGCAAATGCTGGGGGCCGATGATTTACGGGGCCCCAGTCGCGCCCCCAACTAAAATTTGAAATTTTCCAAATTCTCTAATGCTTTTTTTCAGAGAGTCTTGAATAATAAATAAATATTAGAAATAAGCTTCTCGCAAGCGATAATATCTTCGGCGAATATAATGTACTGTAACTTTTCGGGTGCTTTACGCGACACAGAAGGTGTCGCGTATGGCTAGTTACTTGTGAGTGTCTTTACTCTAGATTAATTTCTAGGGCTCCTTGGTAGAGATAAGATCTTTGTTAGTCCCTGATACAGACTAGGGTGGAGCGAATCACACCGTAGCTGCCTCCCTCAGACCTGGATGCTGCAAGCAGCACCGAGGCTGTATCAGACTTGGGATTCGACGCACCTGCCGAGACAGTATCTCGACTTGGATGCGCAAAGCGCACCGAAGCGAGTATCTGATCTGTGCAGTGCAGTCGTCACCGAAGTTGTATATTAGCTAATTAAATACAAGATGTTAGTCAGGTCAGTTAAGCCTACGGAGAAAAAGGTTTGAAAGAAAAGGAAACCGTCCCGATTAACATAAGTTTTAATTAATCAAATAAATTCATAATCTGTGAAATGGTTGCAACCGGTAAATATTCTATAACCTAAATTACATAAATTCAGTCAGAAATTATAGGTTTAGCTACGCTACGATCCTATAGTCGTTACACACGTTATTTAATTTGGTCGAAAAACAATTATCAAATGGAAATAAGAAATCAATGGAATAAATCAAAATTATATATCAGAAAAATAAATAGAATCTACTACGTAAAGCACCGCTATGGTTGCTTCCGTCTCGAACAAAGTGTAGCTAAAGAGTACCAGGGCGCTTTGCCTGTCTGGTCTCAGAAAAATCGAGGTGAGTCAGTGTGGCGCTTTGCCAAACACTGCTCTTATTAGTATAGCGATCTGGTTACTTTGCCTGGTATCGGAAAGAAGAAATATGTGAGTCAGCGTGGCGCTTTGCCTAACACTGCTGTGGAGCCATGTTAGCGCTGCGCTTATATAGTCACCGATTGACGTCACTTGTTGTGCGCGGTTGATGGTGCGCGTCGTGACGTATTGTCTCGGGCTTAGATCACCCGATCCGTTACAATACATCCAATTCAGTGGGTGCTGGAGCGTTCGTTTTCATAGTGCATACTTTGTATGTTAAAAGCGTATATCCAGCTATTGGTGTATTTTTATTGTGATATTAGAACGTGAAGTGTATATGGTTAAGAACAGCAGATAGGTGAGTTTGTAAATCATTCTTGCGATGACGGATAATTTTCAAAATCTAAGTTCATCTCGTAAATGTGATCTCCACGAATAGGTCTCTAGTCAGCAGAATGAATTCTAAACAGCCGTCGGGAGCTCAGAAGCGGAGAAAAATAAAAGAGAGAGAAGAAGATCGGAAGAAACAACAGAATGCATTGAGTGTATTTTTTTAAAAGCGGAGCAATCATCGAGATCCGGTTAGTCCCGATGAAACAGATGCAGACACACCGAGTACACGGGAACCAACTGCATATTCGGTACAGGGGTCTATAAACAATAATACCGAATTAAAAACACATGCAGAAAATGACGGCAGCAATTATACAGGGTGATTCAGGTTGGGTGCACCACCTTACGTGGGTGTATTCCTCCTGAAAATCTAAGATTAAATTTCCTTTACCAAAACTTCGAGGGATTAACGGTTTCGGAGCTACGGAAGATCTTAGTTAATCACAGGGCCTATGAGTGACGTAGATAGGGCCGGTTTAAGAGTGTAAGTCGAACAGTGCCCGCGGCGGTTCGATTTTTATTGTACGACGTTTCAATTCGATTTCTAGATGAGTATGACGGCGTCACCTCCTGGAGATGTCTTCGTACGGCATTCACCTCCGTTCTCGTCGTCCTAATCCTCTGATTCATAGTTTCAATCGTCCAGGTCCTCCGCTCCGTAGTAGGAGTCGCCCAGGTCCTCCGCTCGGTAGTTTGAGTTGTCTAGGTCCTCCGCTCCGTAGTTTTAGTCGTCCAGGTCCAGGAATTTCAAATTCTTAGCCAAGCAAGGGTTAGCGAGTTCGATCCACTTTTGGCGAAACATTTGGCAACTCATGACAATAAAGGTAAAGGGTCTGTCAGTTATTTATCATCGACGACATGTGATGAGTTTATTGCAATTACGCATAACTGTCTCAAAGATGAATTAATTGCCGAAGTAAAAAAATCCAAGTATTTTTCGATCATTGTTGATAGTACTCCGGATGTCAGTCACGTAGATCAGCTCACAATAGTTATGCGTTACATGCTGCCAAGTGGTGATCCAATAGAGAGATTTTTTGCTTTTGTCCCGATTGTTTCGCATACTGGTCAGAGCTTAGAAACAACGTTGGTGGAGGTATTTACAGAAATGGGAATTGACATTAGTAATTGCCGGGGCCAAAGCTATGATAATGCGGCCAACATATCTGGCAAATACAATGGTTTGCAGGCAAAAATCAAATCTCACAGTAATACCGCCGATTTTATACCCTGTTCTAGCCATTCTCTGAACTTGGTTGGTAATGCCGCCGCAGAGTGCAATCTGGATGTGATCAAATATTTCAATCTCATCGAAAACATCTATGTCTTTTTATCAGCATCAACGCATAGATGGAACGTATTAGAGACTAACTTCAAAAAAACACAATCTTCTCACTCGACGGTTAAGAAAATGTCACAAACTAGATGGTCAGCCAGAGCTGACGCTGTAAGGGCATCAAAAATAGGTCATTCTGAAATACAAAAAACTTTAGTCGAACTCAGCCAGGATATTTCACAAAAGCGTATTGCGCAAATCGAAGCCAAGAAATTAGGGGCAGAACTAGACAGCTTAGAATTCGCGCTTCTGAGCGTGGTTTGGGACAAAATATTGAATAGATTAAATGCCACGAGTAAGTCACTTCAAGATCCGAATATATTCCTGAAGATTGCAGCAACCTTGTTCGAAAGTCTTGTTGAGTTCCTTAAGGGAATCAGATCAAACTTCGACGAAATGGAACGAGAAGCGCTCAAGAGATCGAAGGCCAAAAATTACCGTGACGAACTCGAGGCAAATAGAATTAAATATCGAAAAAAGGCTTTTGAATCTGCAACATCAGAAGTTGTTCTAACTGGGAAAAGACGATTCCTAGCAACTGTTTTTTACCCCATTTGCGACAAGCTTATCTCCGAATTGACCAATAGAGCACGAGCTTACTTTTCAATCAACAACAGATTCGAAGTATTCTTTTTAGGTATAAATGGCTTAACCATTGCAAATGTTTCCCGCGTTACAAAAGACTTGAAAATATTTTGTAGAAATGATATCAAACCTGATAATTTTGACGAAGAGGTCTATCAATTTTTGATATTAGCTCATAAAAATGGCAGCAAATCACTTGGAGATATGTACAAATTTATAATCAACCAGGTTGGGTTGATATCTATGTTTCCAAATGTAGAGATTATATTAAGAATATACCTGACTTTACCTTCAAGCAACGCCACCGGGGAACGTAGTTTTTCAGTTCTCAAAAGGGTTAAGAACTATTTGCGAAGCACAATGTCACAAGGCAAATTAAACCCAGTCAACCAAATGTGCTCTTAAAGACCTCGAAGGGAGTTCACAAGAACTTGTTAGAGATCTTAGTCCACCGTCCATTAGTGCTCTAAACGAAGTCTAAAAGACTTCTTATGCAATCTTTCATGTTTCTAATTTGAAGCTCTGAAAAGCCTCGAAAAGAGCTCTTTAACGGCATGAAATAAGAGCTCGCTAATACGACGTCTTTTAGAGTCAGTCCGAAGACTACGCTATAAATCGGTTCAATAATCGGCGATTAACTGATGTTTTTATTGATAAACTATATGTATATTTGTTGAAGAAAACCACAATTTTAACATCGAAAACTTCAGTTTTCATCAACGAATAGAGTTTATCAATATAAACATTAGTTAATCGTCTATCGTAAAACCATTATGATCGAGTTGTACGAAATAATTATCATAGATATTGCTTTATTATATCATTACACAGAGTTATATTTATACGTTATGTAGACTTTTTTATCAAGAGATTGATATACATATATATGTTTTATTTTTATTTTCATTTTTATATTTATTAATTTTTTTTTCTTCTATTCCTTTCTATTATTATACTTATGGAGATTGCAGTCTTTTCTTAGCCTTATTATTCATCTTCTCGTAGTATCGCAAACGATCGCCTGCGTGCTGGAGCCAAGACATAAAACTGTCACTAAGCCTACTCAGAGTACTGTTATTGGGATGCTCACAAACCACAGTCGCTGAAATTAAGAAAAAAAGTAGTATTGATATAAAATACAGTATTTCATAAAGTTGTTGAGTGCCGTTTTCATAATCATTATACTTACTCATAATAATATCGGCAAATTTAGTTTCTTTCAATGGCAGTGTTTCTCTCGCCTTGCCCCTCTGTCGAGTTTGACTCTGAGGGCCAACCCAAGTTACCTCATACGCAAGCTTGTCCGTCATGCACAATTTTAAAACGTTTTTTAAGTGTGCTTCGCCATCACGTCCACCCATGACTTTGATCTTAGTTACCTGCACGAAAGATGAAAAGTTGATTATGAGCACAAGATGAACGAAAGAAGAACATAGTTTTGCATGTGGTTGAATATTGAATATATTTTTACAAATTGTCGTCGCGCTTTTTCGTTTGATTTCAGCAGGAAATTGAATCCCATCAATTCCCGCACATCGCCCAAAGGAAATATCGGTAACATGTCGTAGTTTGGCTTGTGCAGGCTCTCTAGCGTACTATCGGTTGCAGAATTAGTTAGCGCGTTGAGTATCATGTCCAGCTTAGAGTTTAGAGTGGTGAACATTTGGCGTACACTTTTGTTTTCGAAGTCATCTGAAATTGTAAGTTTCAAGACATGTTACTTTTATTCAGCAGGCCGTCCATGTATTACATTGAATATATGCGTAAAGACCTTACCCATCACCGGCGATGCACGGTTGGATATCGCACGATCTTCCCTACTAGTATTATTTGGTTCTTTGGTTTGTCGGTGGATCCGCTCCACAGCTGTCAATTCGACAATACTTGTTACACGAGGCTTGTCAACATTTGGCGTATCAATATCTACTACTTGCAGTGCCTGGAATCTTGCAGGCGATACATATTTCGTAGAAATGTTAGATGCACCTGGAGAATACGAGTAAAATTACACATAAAGAAAATATCAAATGAGTACTACTATATCCCTACAGAAATTTTCCAGGTGGAAATCCATGGATTAATCTACACGGTTTTACTATACAAATTTCGAACAGGAAATCTATGGGATTCCATGGGTTCGTATGAGTATCGAACACGGTTTCCTATAAAGACCCAGTTGGATACCTATGTGTATTGAAAATATCCGGGCGGATATTCAAAATATATTCAATATACATAGGAGTCCACCAGGGATCCATACTCATTCGAACCCATGAAGTCTCATAGATTCTGAGTTCTAAATTCCTATAGAAAAACCATGTAGATTCATCTATGGATTTCCACCTATAAATTTTCAGTAGGGATATATTTAGTCGTGGAGCACTACTTAGAAAAGTAATTATCATTCATAGCATACTGGTGAGTTGTAAATTTTTCTTTGCCTTCTCTTCGTCAGCTGTTTTCTTGGAAGCTGCAGCATTTATCTGTACAATTGGTGGTGGTGTGATCTCCGTATCTTCGTCCGAGTCCTCGGTGGCTAAAAGGAATTAAAAAATACCACTTATTGCAGGTGAATATCAGTGAATCCCATACTATTGATGAAGAACAGAATTTGGTATCCACATGGTAGTGAAACTCCGGGAAGTAAAAATCTCTACTCGATTATTGTAATTTTTTGTTATAAGTTTAAAAGAAGTAAGAAAATACTTGACAAACCGTAAATTACAGTGAACAATAATTAATGATTAACTATGTAGTAAAATATTGTTTACCTAAGATCATGGGAACATCTTCTAAAGACAAGAGATTTTCAGAATTCTGACGAGGCGAAGCGTAGATTCCTAGGACAAAAGGAGTATAATTGACTCTATGGGCAAGTCAACCATGGCAGATTGAAAAATAAGGGTACCTATCTATATAAAAAAGTAGCATGCACTTACCAGATTCTTCTGTCGATGTTTGATAGCATGGAGAGAGTTGAGAGTCTTGCGAATAGAAGAGTTGTGAGTTAACTGGACTAGGGGTCAAACTTTGGACGAAAGGACTTTCACAACTTTTCATACTATTTGTAGATTCTGTTTGTTTCGGAGTTTGATTTTCTGGCATCACTTTGGTGACGTTTTTTGCTAAATTATTCTGGTTACGTTCGTTTGGCACCAAATTCTCTTTGTCCACCGTGGAAGTATCATAGTTTGATGGCGGTTTAGGTAATACTTTATTGGAACGCATTGGTGGGTCGTCTGGATCTAGGTAATCGCATTACATTATACAACGGATATGAACCAATTCAGAAGAAAGGTATTACCGATTTGTAAGTAATGTGTTTAGGTGGTTCATATTTTATAACGAAATTATGTTCGACAGAATTGGACGAAAAAAATGTTACCTGAAGACATGTCTGTGTCATCGAATGCTTGTTTCCTTTTCCTAACGCGTTTAGTGGGCAATTCTTTTTGTGACGGTGCATAAAATTTGGCTTCGTCACAGGTCGAAATGTACTGCGAGTCTTTTTCCACTGCACGTGCTATTCCGTAGGTAGCTATTTGAAGCATGTAATACAAATAAATGGTGAACGTACTTTTTGGTAAACGATTGACAAGAGAATGTACAATAAGTACCATACGGTCCATAAGCTTTATTATAAATCAGCTCGTGCCACTCCGGAGTAGGTTTTTGCTCGCGTCCAATTGCTTTGCTAACATCTACGTTACCAGGTGGCCATCTGTACTCTTCTTTTGTCGTATTTACCCAACATTCAGGAATAGCTTGCGACCAGTCGTCAGCTAATACGACGTAAAAGGGCATTATCTGTAATAAGAGTAACTATTGTACATTCACCTAGATAAAATACAATATTTTAAGAGGACAAAAGAATATTCGCAGGTTCAAAAAAAAAAAAAAATGGCATTACATTCAAGGTACTAAAAAAAAAAAAAATCTAGCCATTACTATGAACATAGTTTAGACTCATCTTTTCTCTTTCTTAACAACATCTCACCTCAATTGCAAGTATGAAGAAGTGGAATAAAACAATATCTCTTTGAGTCAAAGGGCAGATGTACTGCTTTTCGGGCTATATTGCTAACTTCAACAACTTTGATTGGACTCCATTCGCTACCTAAATAAATGTTCATATTCTGAGATGTCGTTGGATAGTTAGGAAGTCCGTCTATATTTTGGAGCGTACTGCCAACAACGACAGGAATCTCATTTTTCAGGCCGATGAACTCAATTCGCAGTACATCTCCAGTCTTGAGGTAACACATATTATCTCCTTTTTCGGTGCATGACAACAGGAAATTTTCAAACTCAATCCTTTCATGAGAATTACTGCATCCCAATGGTAATTTCGCATTATTTGATTTGCTTAGCCTCGGATATATAACTCTCTCAGATTTTTGTGGAACAATTTGCGCCGACATTTCGGCTAGACGGTTTTGCAACTGCTCGAGGGGTCTCTCACCTTTTCTGATACTTTTTTTAATCAGTCCCAAATAGTTCTCGAAGGCAAACGCGCTAAATGTATCCAAACATCCATATGTTCGGACATCGTCCGCTAGATGTATCAAGTTGTGGATATTGTAGGTCAGATTTTGCTCTCCATACAGCGTACCACACCACTGTACAGAGTATCTCAGTAATTTTTCGGCGTATGCATTATTATGAAGACAGTCTGTAGGATGACTTAGAATGAAAATAGCTGCGTGAAGAGCATAAAAGTGTTCTAAATACGCCGTAGGCAAAAATTTATGCATAAGTGCAGGGCCCAGATAGAGTAAGAAGAGACGAAATTCGGTTGCCTTGAATCGAGCGACCTCCCCCAAATTTCTTGGCTTACGAGCAAATTCTCTGGGGATATATTGTGCCAAGAATATAAACAATTGTGAAAGCTCTTGTATTTGAGATGCTCGTAGCTTCGCACCATGTTTTCCTTCGAGCCAAAGTAATAAAAGTTTCTTCATCACCCCCAGACAAAGCAAGTGCATGTAGTCCAGAGGGAATTGAGATACCATTTTTAGTAATAGTTTTTCAAATGGTGAGATGCCAATATGATGCCCTGGATACTTTCGTTCTTTAAAAGACTCGTCAGTTTGCTTCGGAGCATACATTTCAGGATATATCATCCGAAAGTTGAAGTATTCTCCAACAGCGGTGCATTTTCCGCAGCCTTCATATCCGTTATGACCTTTCGTACAAGTCACAAATGACCTTGCAGGACTATCGCAGATAACGGCCCTTATTTCTACAGTGTAATTTTTATGAAAATAAAAGAATCCATCTTTTTTAAGCATAGAATATTCATCCACGAAATCTTTCAATAATTCTTCAACAGATAATTTCTTATAGCCATGGTGTACGGTGATAATAAATGGTGACTGACCAAATTTTTTCGGAGTAAAAATTTGTCCTGATAACGCCCAAAATTGACTTTGTGAACTTTTGGTCAAAGGAGTACCATCTACATGGAGATTTAAAATTAGATGTGTTTCATCATTGTTTTCATCCTTCACACGTCTCAATTGATCAATTAAGGCTTTCTCGAGACCGTAATGCAAAATCTTTCCACTGTCTGTTTCATAAATGTTGTTAGTGCGTGGAGTGCCTACTAGAGTCCTTGTACTAAGAGGGAGGTCCAAGTTAGCTTTAGTAACAAGAATCTTCAACAACTTGTCGCATGTGATATGAGAAACATTGCACTCGACCGCCCATGAAGCAAGTAATTGTTTCAAAGATAATTCATTATTAGTTTCTCCTAATTCTCTATTTTTGTCGATATTCATAGATGCGTTTGATACATCTGGTTGTAGTCTTGGGTCAGTCAAATCTTCGCTTCTGGAACTATCACATTTAATACCAACGTCTGGCAATAATTGCATTCCACCTCCGCTACAAGTATCGATTTGTATAACGTCGCTCGTTGGGATATCATTCTGTGGACTATCTCCCAAGTCATTTTTTTCTGTAGTCCCATCTCTTGGAAAAGAGATCTCATCATTAATTTTTGCATTTAGGAGTTCGCAAAAATGCTTTAGTCTTCGGTACTTTTGGCTCTCTGATAGGCTACCGTATTTTTTGATTTTTGGCATCTGTGCAAAAAATATTGAATTTCCTATGGAATGTTATACATTTTATCACTACTAAGGAACTCACGAACAATGTACTAAAACATGCCATACAGTTATTTATACATGCGTGCAAAATGAATAGTTCGTGATAAATATATTTAAGCAGGATTTCCAAGCTGTAGTTGAAAGCAATGGAACAACAGAAACCTGCCGATATAAGTATGTAGTATGGGCTATACTTTTCAGTACATGAGTTTTTGTCTAGTTTACTATTAAGTATTGGCTTATTTTTTGTAAGTATTATATTGGCTAATGCATGGGTATGAACTTCATTGCAGGATATTCGGTCTGCTTTATTCCATTAGTATATTAGTGAAGAGCAATATTTACAGTCACGGTTTTTTCATTACATTTTGAAGAACTGGAGAATACCATTCATTTCACTAAATAACAGCATAGTATAAATTTCAATTGAATGAATTAGAAACAGCAAGATAATTATGATGTCGTCCATGTTGAGGTATATGCATTAGGGTGTCCGTTATTTCCCAAATCGATTTTTTTTTAGCAATCGCCCCCTGAATCTTTAGTTTATGTCCAAAAAAAAATATCGACCCTAAACAAGCCCATAATTTTCACTTTAAACCGTGCCGACATCATGTTACAATTCCCATTTGAATAACATGGAATTTTAGGAGTTCTCGCATTTAATTTTTTTTCTCTGGAACAAATAAGGGTACAGGAATGACCAATGTATATTTCTATAGAGAATTGAACGCTCTACAAAAAAGGTCTCTTATCATTTTTTGATAACTCAACTCTTTTTAATACTTATCTAATTTATTACATTCTTGGTACTCCAGGTGAGTATTGAAAAAAGTTGAGTTATCAAAAAGTTATAAGAGACCTTTTTTGTAGAGCATTAAATTTCCTACAAAAATATGCGGCGCTCATTGTCGTACGTTAACTTATTCCGGAGTAAAAAAATTAAATGAAAAAAGTTGCAAAATCCCATGTTATTTAAGTGGGAAATGTATCAGGGTTTCGGCACGGTTTAAAGTGAAAATTATGGGCTTGTTTAGGGTCGAAATTTTTTTTTGGACATAAACTAAAGATTCAGGGGGCGATTGCTAAAAAAAATCGATTTGGGAAATAACGGACACCCTAATATGCATAGTATAAAATTTCCACTTCAATTTTGCACAACATTTTGTGATTATTATTTTCAACGAAACAAAATGTGCCCTTATTTTAAACTACTTCAACAAATAACCGATTGAAACTTTGTAAAACGGTTTCAGAATAAAGGCTAAGGTGCGAATGAAAAATATTACAGGTGTCCGCAACCACAACATTAGGCATCATCTATTTCCATGCATGACAAAACATAACGTATCACTGGCTAGCAATGAATAATAATAAGTATACATAATAATTGAAATAAAAATAGGAAATGAGAATTAAACAACATACATTTTGTTGCAATGCAATCCATATCGGAATATAAGAATACCCTATGGGCTACCTCTCATGTGGCTACCTCTCACTTTTAGTAACAATTATGTAAACATTTTTCTAAATTAGTCTTATTGTTAGTTGCAAAGTGATTGAAACACCATTGGGGGATACCCTCAGTGAAATTTGGACAAAAATCATTATAACACTATGAATTGTTAATGAGGTCAAATCCTGAAAGAGTATGGAAGTATGAAAGTTGAGATACAGTAAACCTCTTGCAGAAATTCTTTGTATTCCAATTGTGATCGTGACTTGAGATTTTCTTCTACTTACATGTTCGCATAAGACCTATTCACCTACACAGCGCCAAACATTGAAGAATATTCATACAATATCGCTGCTGAAGCGATTTATACTGTTAGGCTAAAAAAGCTTGGGTATGCAAATCTCACCATTGATAGTCACTGAATCATTACATCATTAAAAAATTGAAGCTGATTTTTTGTCCAATTTTGACTAGGATCTTCTCGTAAAACCAGAGACATCCGAAATACAAAATCAAAACGTGAACATTGATCAGGTGATTTACACGTATTGTTTCTTATTTCCAATTCTATATAAATTTCACGGGAAAGGATTTCATCAACTTACTGAAACAAATTATTCGTCCGGGTTTGTCTAATGGAACAAGAAAGGAACAAGAAAGTATGAGGTTAGATCATGGTAGTTTCGAGGATTGCGAATCTCATGATCAATATTTTAGAATGGTTATAAAGGACGGATGTTCATAACCAAAGCTCGATATTTGAGATAACCTATTGGTTGTATTCAACACTTCCCTTTATTGTTTCTATCAAAAAACTCGTCAATAACGCGTACACACAGACACACGTACTTTTGCCGGCATTAACTTTCCGATCGAATATACGTTTAGGATATAGGTTATGACTTAGGTTAGGTTGGGTTCATATGTGCCAGTACTTCATTTAGATTTCTTAGCGAATCGCTAACATGAGCTCTAATAAAAGACTTCTTTTCGAGCTCTATATTCTGATTACGAAGTTATGACTTCTAAAAGACTTCTAATCGAGCTCTTTCATTAGACTCTTTTTCCTGTCTTAAGAAAGAGCTCTTATAAGAGCTCTCATGGACACTTGTGCTGACTGGGAATGCATTCGCACTAATGTGTATAGAACATGTTTTATGCCGAATGGACTGTGACGGCGTAATAACAAAATTTGCTGACAAAAAGGCAAGAAGAGCTGTTATCTAAAATATCTTCATGCAAAAGAAAGTTAAAACTGATTCAAATATTTTCCTGATCCGTTCTGATTTTATGTGACTGATGTATCATACCTTCATTTTATCCTGGCATGTTTTGAATAAAAATAATTATAAATTCCTTTGTGTAATAGATCAAGTTCATATTTACGTCGTTTATTGCGTGAAGGGCGGAGGGATGGGGCGGGGGGGGGGGGGGGGGCGCTAATTCCGCCGCATTTGCCTGTGGCCAGCAAAATCTATGGTCCGGCGCTAAAAAAGTCCTTTTATTTCGGGAATCGAAGTCTGGGAAATTCGAAAAAGTCGGAAGGTTGACTTTTGCCGCGAGAATTGGTGTAACCACGCTAAATTATGTGCAAATCGAATGAAACCCACTCCGTTTTGGAGAGGAATGGTACTTTTTAAAGATGTGTATTCATTTTTTCTTTCTTTCTCTTTTTTTAAATGAATTTTTGTTGATGTATCAAAGTAAAAAAAATGTGTACATTGCCAAATTAGGATAAATTCAAAGACATCATTATTAGAAATCTGTTTTTATAACCCAAAGAATCCCTTTCGTTGTAAGAATGAAAAATGAAATTTTGGCGAAAACTATACGTAAATGGTAACCTGGGGTGAAAAAGCACCCGATTCGCAATTTCGACTGCTCCTACTCAGAGACGCGCGCGCAATTGACGGGTAAAGAATCCCTTTCGTTGTAAGAATGAAAAATGAAATTTTGGCGAAAACTATACGTAAATGGTAACCTGGGGTGAAAAAGCACCCCATTCGCAATTTCGACTGCTCCTACTCAGAGATGCGCGCGCAATTGACGGTACCAGCCGGCTCTCCAGACTCTCCGAAGATTAAATTGAATTATGGTCGGGTCCTGATTCGTAAACGTAACCCGTCTCCTTGCGGCGGGAGATTCAAAGTCGTTGGGGTGTTTAAACACCCCAGGTTACCGTTTTAGGGTTAATCTACCTAAAGAAAGAAGAAGAAGAACCTATAATAAAGTATCTTGGCTACATCCAATGACGGAATACGCCTCAGAAAGAATAAAAACCTAAGTGCCAAGAAGTACCAATCACAAGACAAGAAGAAGAAAAAGTTATAAACCTGAGTCAACCTCTTCGTCGTAGTCGACATATTTTTGAATTCAAAATTCGAGTTCATTAGACGATACATGGTATAGTACATTGTGTACCAAGGGCGGAAAGTAGGCAGTTTCACCACAAGAGTGACTCGCCTTCGGCTCGTGCTGCAATCATCCGACTTCAAGTGTAAATGCCGGACTGCAAACTTCACACGAGTCAGGAACTGCCTATCTGCCCGAGGCACACACGATATTTTTCATCACATATGCGAGGAAAGTGCGAGGAACTTCCGATTTTTAATGCTGAAATACGTCGGTTTTGTGTTTAACCAATGGGGTCCAGGGGCGAAGCCCCGGTGGGGGGCGCGGAATGAAGAATAATCATATTTTAATTCAATAAAACCAATCACATAATATTTAATTATAATATTATTATGGTTTTATTAATCATATTATTTCATTATAATATTGTATCTTATTTCATCATATGATGTTTTAATTCTTGAAATGTAAATTAACATTACAATTTAAGAAATGGAGACTCATATTACTGTTTGGAATCGTCATTCTCGTCGATGATTCCAAATTTTCTTTATCTGTGTCGGAGTCACAGGTCTTTGAAGTTGATGGACCTATGACTGTTTCAACTTTGGCTTTTTTTGGTTTCGGTGGTGATGTTTTTATTGGAGAAGTGTGTCCTATAGATGGACGCAAAATTACCGACTCTGTTGTTTGTTTACATATTTGCTGCTTGTTTCCGATTGAATCCTCAATATAGCTTTCCGCAACTTGGTTCGATTTCCATCCACCATGCCGTTTGAGTGTAGTTATATCAGCTCCGGAATCAGCTAATAGTGTTGCCGAAGGGCGGTGGAAGCTATGGCCGGTATAACATTTAGCATTTGGCAATTGTAGATATGCTGCGATTTGTTTTGGCATTTGTGTATGCTGCGATTTGTTTTGTACACTTCCCATTGGTGTAATTTAAAAAGAATCGTTCGGAAGTGACATTTTTTGGCGGCAGCGATTCGTATTTTTTTACCACATTATAGAACTCACCATCTACTGTGAAAGATCGCGGAATCTTGGTTTTTGTATTCGGGATTTTTACCAGTAACATCTGACCGTGATTTTGAACATCATTTACAGTGATGTTAGTAAGTTCATCTTTTCTGCATGCACCAGTGATGCCAAAGATTAGAGAAACCTACAGAAAGATAGTAATGCACAGTTAGAATACAAAATGTGAAAATTTGTCAACATAACTGTTCATATTTTGCGTTGAAAAGTTAATAACACACAGATCCGCGTTATGCTGTCAACCAGAGCTGAAAGTGAGGTTAGGTATACCAATCGCATTATATTTTATATTTACCTCTGTTGCTAGATATTGACTATCTGGAGCTCCATTTAGAAATTTAGAGACGTCATCTGCGGTCAAAACTTTGGACTTCTTACTTCTGTATCCATCAGATTGTCTTTTCAGAAAAGCCAACAATTTTGAATGATCATGTAATATCATATTGTGGTTTACATTTATGGTACTCTTGAGCATTGAATACTGAGCCCATAAAGTTGATGGCTTTACTTTTTTGGATGAGTCATCAAAATACGCCATCAGCATTATATTTTCTGAGAACGAAGTGGTTTTTTTCTTCCTTCTCCATTCCAGACCGTACCACCAGAATATGAGTGCCAAAAATTGCCTGCAGAAACATTCCAGATCACACCGGATATCAATCGGATAGCACGAATTCCGACTCGCCGAAACAATTCCGGATAGAACCGGATGACAATTGCATAGCGCAAGTTCCGACTCGCCGAAACAATTCTGGATAGAACCGGATGACAATCGCATAGCGCCAGTTCTGACTTGCCGGAAAAGTACCGGGTAGAGCCGGACAAAAAGCGGAATCAAAAACCGAGTAGATTTCCGGATTCAATAACTAACATTCCGTATACTATCCGAAACCTATCTGACATTTTAAGCAGGGTTCGTACTTTGATTCCATGCGTTTTGATATCGTCTGCTCACTTGGTGGATTATAAAGAGACTGTAATTTTCTTACAAACATCCTATAGCCTTGTTTTTCCGGAGTAGGGGAGAACGGGGAAATGGCGGTCAGCTAAGCAAAACTTGCGATAACTTGGGAAATCATAATCGGAAAAAGTTTTTGACATAGGAGAAAGCGTGGAATTTCATCCATGTTGACATCGATGAACGGTATTCAAATCTGTATCTAATTTTCAATGCTAACTTCACATTACTGAAAAGTGAAATCGACCGTTATTACCCGACCTGTCGGGTAATGACAATCAGTATAAGGTGCAATGACGGTTACGACGGGATAATGAAAATCACAGGGAAAAAACTTGTAAAAATGGCTTGGTTTATGAGTATTTTTATTGGTTTGATTATAATATGACTTAAAGTTAGATGTGATCACAAACAAAAAGATTAGAGTATTCAAAATACTAAACAACTGATCAATTCGAAACAACGATATATCATTTTTCACTCAAAACATTTTTCACCTATAATCAAACAAGTTAAAGGACTTAAAATTAAAACACGTGAATAAAACTCTGACTTATACCTATTACGTAGGTAATGACTCGAATCCAATCACAACAAATGCAATCACAGAAGAAAGGAGTAGTGTAATTACGAGTTACAGAACCAATAAATTCAAGACAAAAATATTCTATCATTTTCATAATAAAACAATTAGTTGGAGAACTTGAAATCAAATTACGTAAATGAAACTATGACTTAGATCTAATAATTACTTGTTTGTCAACCTGCAAATAATTATAAACGTAGTTGGCGTTCGGTAAACTTATTAACACAGCTATCACATTTATACCTTTTTGGGGTACTGGCACCGCTGCACTCAGCATGCACCCAATTACCACAGATCATGCACCTATACCAGAGTTCATTCTTCCCGAACTCTCCACATAGAACACATGATTCTTCCCCTGAACCTGCACTGTCATCAGTATCTTCAGGAATATTTTCCGAGACTGAACTTTCATCAGATGAATCTGAGGAATCTTTCTGCTTCTGTCTCTTAGACTTGACAGCTGTTAGTTTCCTTTTCTTAATGGGTTGTTTTACCTTTCGGTTTTTGGTATTATTTAGTTTCAGCTCTTTCTGTTTTCTTTTTTCTGCTTTCGACAGTAATATTTTTTTGAATGGCGATGAAGTTAATATTTCAGAGCGTTGTTTCGAAGTAGACTTTCTTGTTGATTTTCGTAATGATGTAGTGGGTATCGGTGCAAGGTCTTGTATAGTAATTATTTGTTGAGTCGAGCTAGGATTCTCGAGACTGACATTATTTGTGTTCGTTAACTCCACCGGTACATTTTCTGGACGAGTATTTTCTTTTTCAGCACTTGGTTGCTGCTGTGCAGTAGTGATATTTGTTTCCATAACTGGTATAATTTCTTCAGTTTCTGTACTTGGCTGGAACGTATTGGCCGCAGCATAATCTTCCTCCGAAAATACGTCTGGACTCATGGGGTGAATTCCACATGCTCTAAAGCCAGACACAGCGTTACTTATTTTTGCCACGCCAGAGTAGGCTCGATTAAATATTGCTGCTACATCGTACGCTGTTATTTTAGTGAGGGCATGTGATTTCATCATCAAGTCACATTGCCGCTTGTAGGCGCTCTTGAGTGGACCATAGAATGCTACATCGAGGGGCTGAAGTCTGTGCGAGGTGTGAGGAGGAATGGAGAGCATGATTATGCCATTCGATCGATATAATTCAAATGTTTCCAAGCTTATATGGCTGCCATGGTTATCTAATATCAAGAGTACCGGCTGTTCTTTTGAAGGCTTAGCAAAGACGCAGAAGTGTCTGACCCATTCTGTAAATATTTCTGCATTACTCCATCCATTTTTGGAAACCGTGTATGTAGCATCTGCTGGGCCATCCTTACAGAGGAGAGGCGACATACGCTTACGTGCAAAAATAAACATTGGTGGAACATAATTCCCAGCTGCATTGAACGCACAGATAACAGTTACCAATTTTCCCCGCTCCCAGCTGGTGACAGAGCCAACTCTTCGTTGGCCTTTTTGAGCAATAATTTTCTCAGGATCTTGAACAGTAGAGACACCTGTCTCATCCATGTTAAAAATCTTAGAAGCGGAAAATTTGTATTCGTCCATTAATTTTTCAAGATTACTGAAGAAACTATTCACCTCCAACTTATTGGAAGCTGTAACTCTATTGATACTTGTGGCTTCTGGCTTACGCGTTGTAAGTGATGAGTTCCGTTTCAAAAATCCGTCCAGCCAGTCTTTTTCGGCCAATCTGGATTCTTGGTTAAAGTTATTTTTAATTCCATTCTTTATAGCGAATTCAAATGCAATGCTCCGAATTTTCAACGGTGTTAATCCATAGAAAATCTTTGCCATGAATTTAATGTGATCAGTCATCAACTTTTCTTGCTCAGGTGTGAAAATAGACTTTCGTCCGAGTCTTAGGCCTCCGTTGACTTGATCTTGTTTCAATCTCTGTTGAAGAATGCTAAAGGGTATGGTATATCTTTTGGCAGCCATCCGTATACTCATACCATTCTTCACCGCATCATTTGCTGAATGCAAATTTTCTACATTCCACTTCGCTTTTTCAGTAGTTCGTTCCCACTTCCGCGGCATCTACGAAATAATAAATTAACTGGAACTAACTCCTAAATAATTTATTTACATTAGATACCAGAAGTGTGCAAGTTGACCATGCTAATATGATATGGAGTAGTCGCTAAGAAAGTATGATATATTATCATATTAACTCAACGAGGGGTTGTCGCGATCGTGACCGTCATTACCCGACTTAAAAAACCGGCATAACCCCAAAATGTCAGATCAGCTTTGAGTTGTCGTTTCACTCGCAAAATGTATTATAAAGAAAATTTATTTACATGTAGGGTAAAGAGAAAGGATCAATTATTTACCCAGTAATATTACTTTTTACATGAATGTGAAAAAACTCCACGTACCTTTCATAATACAGATCCAAAAAATTAGTGGCCCACTACCACAGAGCTACCGGTTGTCACAAAGAACTGAAACGTCAAGCATAGATGGCAGACTTGCGGCCATTAGCTTCTGCCTATGTTCGCTACGTGTCAGCAGCGTAGACAATATTTTAAAATATATGGAATACGAGAAATTGACATGACCGTCATTACCCACTGACCGCCATTCCCCCGTTCTCCCCTACACAAAGGGAGATTATCGGCAGCAATCATATACATCAATGCAATTGTTACATCATTATTTCTTGATCCACCTGCTGTAAATACAGAAATAATTATACGTATCATTCAAAACTCATTTGTTTACAAAAATATTTCATTAATTTATTACTTGAAAATGATGTTGCATTATTTATGCATTGGTCAATAGGACCTTGAAAGAGTGGTCTGACGCCAGAGGATGAAGAGGTACATGGAACAAGCATGTTCGACGTCTCCGAGAAATTAGCCTGTAAATAATTTATAATATTAAAAATTGTAAATAATATACATTGTAACTTTTTTGCGATGCTGTACGCGACACTGAAGGTGTCACGTATGGTTAGTTATTGTGAGTGTCTTTACTCTAGAATTTCTCTAGGGCTCCTTGGTAAAGATAAGCAATTTGTTAGTACCCTAATACGGACTGGGGAAGAGTCCAGTTCTCCGTAGCCGCCTCCCTCAGACCTGGATGCTGCGAGCAGCACCGAGGCTGTATCAGACTTGGGTTTCAACGCGCGTACCGAGACAGTATTTCGACTTGGGTGCACTAGGTACACCGAAGCGAATATATGATCCGGGCAGTGCAGTCGTCCCTGAAGCTGTATATTAGCTAACGGTAAATTGAAGTTAGTAGGTAGAGTTCAATCTAGATGAAAAAAAAGTTGAATTGTGGTGAAATAATAATTTATGTGAGTAATAAGTAAATTTGCAAAATGAAATAAATGAAGCTAACACGTAAAATCCCGCTATGGCGGTTTCCGCACACAACAATCGAATCTAAAGAGAACTGCGGCTCTATGCCTGTGCAGCCTCGGATAAGCGAAATATGAGTCAGCGTAGCGCTTTGCCTAACACTGCTGATTAGCCAGGTTAGCGCAGCGCTTTATAAAGGTACCGTTTGACGTCACTTGTTGTGCGCGGTTGAAGGTGCGCGTGGCAACGTATTGTGTCGGGATTATGACGCCCGATCCGTTACAATATATTGTAACGTTTCGGATTTTGTAGGCTCTGCCTGGTAAAAATCCGTTTCCGTTATGCGGGAAATCTTTGTCCTAAATTCGTTTTTTAAGGTAAGCAAGTGAGTACTCGGAGCTCCTTCAATTTTCAGGCGGAAAAACTCGTGGTTCTGCCATGAGAAAAAACACCTGCTCGATTATTGACCCTAAATTACTCGGGCTCGGGCGTTAGCCAAAGCCGTCGTACCACCGCAGAGCCGGGACTTGCGTCCAAGCCTGCCTTATTCTAGCTAATTCGCGAAATCTGAACCTGAGCTACAGATCCGGGAGTAAGACTCCAAGACTGTCCACCAGACTCGGGATTACCAGCTCTGGCCCTCGGACACAGGTTTTATCCAATGCCGTACGCACTATGCAATGGCTTCCCAAAGCTGTCTCTAAGCTTAGCAGAACTTGAGTTATTTATTGAGGAGAAGTTTGATTAGTTATTAGTCAAATAAGGTCAAGTCGAGTTTTCAATTCATGAATCTGATTTTAATTACCCTAAATCATATATCCAAATATCTCTAAGTTCATAAGGTTTGACATTACTTGGTTATCGTGGATCTATTATCCTGAACAAAACAAATAATATCAAATCTATTTTTAAGACTAACGGCTTTCTTTGTTATTTGCAAACTGCGAATATTAAAATTAAATTGTTGATTCTACTTTGCCTTGATCATACGCTTTGATGCTAGACTTTGAAATAAGTTGACTACGTGCTCGAAATATCGCTTTGAGAAAATCGGCTAATTGAATTTAATGTGATTCTAAGGTTGGTCAGTCAGGCCTAGACGTCCTGCTGCCATGCAAATGAGTCGTTCAGTCGCTTTGACGTGAAAACGCTCATGTGCTCTGGTGTCGTCCGTATTTATAGGCGACTCCCCCACTCCCTTGTGACGTCAGCCAAGTGGTCACGGGATTAACGATAATCCCTCGATTGCACATAGCGTGTTTCGTTTTCTTAGTGGCTCTCAACTCGGTTGGTTTGGGGCTATGGTGGTCAACCAAACCGAATTCGTTTCAATACATACATATTGTAACGGATCGGGTGATCTAAGCCCGAAACAATACGTCACAACGCGCACCATCAACCGCGCACAACAAGTGACGTCAATCGGTGACTATATAAGCGCAGCGCTAACATGGCTCCAGCAGCAGTGTTAGGCAAAGCGCCACACTGACTCGCCTAGATATTCTCCGAGGCCAGACAGGCAAAGCGCCCTGGTACTCTATAGCTTCATTTTCTTGATTACGGAAACGGCCATAGCGGCGTTTTACGTTTAGAGTCAAATATTATCTTTGTTTTTCTTTGCTCATTATAACTCATATTTCAATTACTTTATATCGAATTTCAAATATAATTAAAATTTAAACTATAACGAATATAGGATCGTTGCGTAGCTAAACCTATGAATTTTTGATTAACTTATGTAATTTAATTTATAGAATAATTTACCGGTTGCAACCATTCACAAATAATGACTTTATTTGATTAATTAAACTTTATGTTAATCGGGACGGTTTCCTTTTCTTTAAAACCTCTTTCTCCGTAGGCTGAGCTGACCTGACTAACATCTTGTATTAATTAGCTAATATACAGCTTCGGTGACGACTGCACTGCACAGATCAGATACTCGCTTCGGTGCGTTTTGCGCATCCAAGTCGAGATACTGTCTCGGCAGGTGCGTCGAATCCCAAGTCTGATACAGCCTCGGTGCTGCTTGCAGCATCCAGGTCTGAGGGAGGCAGCTACGGTGTGATTCGCTCCACCCTAGTCTGTATTAGGGACTAACAAATTGATTACCTCTACCAAGGAGCCCTAGAAATTAATCTAGAGTAAAGACACTCACAAGTAACTAGCCGTACGCGACACCTTCCGTGTCGCGTAAAGCACCCGAAAAGTTACATTTGGCGCCCAACGTGGGGCTCCTTGTTAGTTAGAGGTAAACCTTCTGTTTACCTGTAAAATCAGTAAAATCATAGCTTAGAGTCATTTGTTTAAATTCGAGTCATTGCTTAATTTAAAGTCTTTTGTTAACTTAGAGTCATTGCATAATTTAGAGTCATTTGTCAATTTCAAAATGGAAGGTCACAGTTCAGCCTCGAGAAAAGGTGCGGAAAAGGAAACCGGCTCGAAACTTACAGATAAAAATGTAGGTAGGCGTGATAAAGACAAAGGCACTACTGAGTTTGACAAAACATTTATTGATAGACCAACCGAAGTAGGAACATCAAGTAAATTCGCGGATCCGACGCAATCCATGATGATGGAGATCCTAGAACAAATAAACAAAAAATTAGATGAAAAATTTGCTGCCGTAGAACGTAGGATGATGGTATTTAAAACTGATACAGAAGAAGAATATTCAAAGTTCGAAAACAGAATATCCAAAAAAGTAGATGATCAACAGCAAATAAACCGCAAGCAAATAGAGTCTGTAGAAACGAATTTACATGATCTAGACGAAAAATATAGTTCCGAAGTGATAAGTTTGCGAGAGCAATTGACAACTTGCCAAGTAGATATCAGAAGCGAGTTTAACGGAAATTTGAATAAACTCAATACCAAGGTTAGGGAAAACTATCAGTTTAGTGTTGACAAATTCACAGAGCTAGAGAACAAACATGAGAGTTTGAAAACAAACATCGACACAGAGGTTAGGAGAATTAGATTCAGAAACTCTGGTAGCAACAGTGAATGTCATAACGTAATAGCTAAGCATATCAAAATGCCAACTTATTCTGGAAAAGCATGGGAAAGACCTGCTAACTTTATTAAAGAATTGGAAGAATATTTTACCTTTGTAGGAGCTGATTGCGATGAATTAGGTTTAAAACTCATAGGCCAATGTCTTAATCAGGATGCAAAAGATTGGTGGACTGCGCGTCGTGACGTGATCAATTCCTGGGACTCGTTCAAAAATAGATTTCTAAATAGATACTGGGGAGAAGAAACACAGAGAGAGATTAGAAAAGATATAGAGTTCGGCTTTTATAATAACGATACGAAGGTAACGTGGTCAGAATACGCAAACAGAAAATTCGCGTCAGCCGCAGGCTTGTCTCCACGCATGGAAGAGGAAGAAATAGTTCGTTGCCTTACCCGTCATTTTAACGAATCCGTAGTAGAAGCAGCTAGGTGCCGTGACATCCGCGACATCGATGCGCTCCTCGCATTCTTGGACGAATTGCAATTTGGGGGTAGATCAAATGCAACTCGAAGTAAGTTCACTCACACGAACAAACAAAATTCACCGGGTTATCGAACGACAGAGACGCGAGATAAATAAGTGTCATGGCGGACTGAGAACGTTAATCCTGGTTCGAAACAAAGCGACGCGAACCAAAATATTAGGCCAAGTACTCAATATTACAGTCCAAAACAGAACTGGACAAATCACCAGATAAACGCGATCGACTGTGACGACACAACAGAAGATCAGATTACAATGGAACCTAGTAACAGTTCGGAAAACTAGAAATCGCTGTGCCGGTCACACCGATAAACATACCGACACAGCATGAAGTAAATGTTTTCGCGGCGAATCTCGTTGATTTAACTACGTTTGAAGATCCGTACGAATTTTTAATTGAAGAAGAAATAAATGAGAAACCTGTAGATAACAAATGTCCGGAATTAAGTCTCCGAATTGAAAAGATAGAGATGAAAGCTTTGGTAGATACAGGTAGCCAAATAACCTGCGTTTCGGATAACTGGTATCTCAAACATCAAGACAACTTATCACAATGCGAAAGGTTACCGGTCGTAAATTTTCAAGTACAGGGTGTAACAGGGGGCAGACCAGCCCGGGTCAAAGAACAGTTTCTCGCGGAAATCAAGGTCGGTATGGCAGTCGATGAGTTGGGTTTTCTCGTCGTGCCTGGATTAAAACACGATGTAATTATCGGTATCGACACGCTGCGTAAATGGAGAGCTGATCTAGACTTGCAAATAAACAGACTGGAGATCCAGATAAAAGAGAAAAAGTATTATATTGAATTGTATAGCCCGAGCGAAAAACAAAATAGATCGGATCCAACGGCTGGAATCTCTAGCTTAAAAACAACTGAGGACCGAGAAAATAAATATCACATAACCGATGATGAAGTAGAGAGCAAGCTAACCGAATGTCAGGTACTAGGAGCCGATGAAGTTAGAGCTTTCTCAGATTTAATAAAAAATTATCGAGATGTTTTTCAAAAAATTCCGGGTAGAGTCACCGTGTATGAACATAAAATCAAAGTTTACGAAGATAGACCGTTCGTCAAACGATCATATCCCATTCCAATGATACATAGAGATAAAGTAAATGACGAAATACAAAAAATGTTAGACCTTGGAGTGATCGAAAGATCTTATAGTGAATATGTGAATCCACTGGTAGTTGTTGCTAAAAAATCTGGCGAGATCAGGTTAGTCTTAGATGCGAGATACATCAATCGGGTTATAGTACCTGATCACGATTGTGCGCAATCTACTGAGGTTTTGTTCCAGAAGTGCGGAAATGCATCCGTAATGTCGAGTCTAGACCTAACAGCTAGTTTTTGGCAAGTGCCATTACATAAAGATTCGCGGAAATATACAGCATTCATGCACGAGGGGAAAACCTACCAATTCACTGTCACACCATATGGGCTAAGTACCAGTCTAGCCAGCCTGATTAGAACCTTAGATCTAGTGTTAAAGGACACAGATCAATTCACAATAAATTTCGTAGACGACATATTGTGTTTATCTGACTCGATCCAATCACATTTAGAGCACCTTGAATTGTTGTTTAAAGTATTCAGAAAATACAATATGACGATAAATTTTAGTAAATCAAAATTCTTCCGAGAAGAAATCGATTTTTTAGGCCACAAAATAACGAAAGAAGGCATACGGCCGCAATTAGAGAAGATTGAAGCAATTCAAAATTTTCCAGAGCCAAAAAATGTTAAACAACTAAAAGGATTCTTGGGCCTAACAAATTATTATAGTAAATTCACAAAATCTTATTCCGAGGCAACCGCACCATTATTAGCGTTGGTAAAGAAGGACTCTAAATGGGATTGGACCGAGGAAATGATAGCACATTTTACAACAGTAAAGAAGTTGTTCTGTGACAACATGATAATACATCATCCTGATCCTAAACGTAGATATTATTTGCAGTGCGATGCAAGCAATTACGCTATCGGAGCCGTATTATACCAGCTTTCAGATCAAAATGAAGAATTAATTGTCGGTTTTGCGAGTAGAACATTAAAAGGAGCGGAGTTGAATTACTTCACTACGGAAAAAGAATTGTTAGCAGTAGTGTTCGCCTTAGGAAAGTTTCGAACATTTGTGGCAGGAGCTAAATTAACAATTCGGACGGATCATAAAGCATTAACATTTTTATTCGCATGCAGACTATTAAGTTCAAGGCTAACCCGATGGATTTTGTTTGTTCAAACGTATAACTTCGAGATCGAGTACGTCAAGGGAAAAGATAATGTTGTCGCAGACACACTGAGCAGATATCTTCCTGAAAAGAAAGAAAAAATAGCATTAATAAAGCAGATAATAATATTAGCACCTTTGGCTAAAGAAATAACGGATGAATTAAGAATTAATTTAGAATCACTAGCTAACCATCAAAGACAGGACGAGAGAATTTTATCGATCCTGGATTCAGACGAAATTCAGTCAGAAAAACGATATAAAGTCATAAACGACGTACTATACCATGTAGAGCCAGGGGGCGGTCTAAAAGCCTACGTGCCTGATTCATTAATTAAAAAGATAATTAAGGAATGCCATGAGATATATGGGCATACTGGATCGAGCAAATGCTATCGGATATTAAAAGAAGGATTCTATTACCCCAAATTTGCACGAATAATCCGACAGGAATTAGCGCGATGCGATAGATGTCAAAGATGCAAGGTACCTAGCTCCTATAGTTATGCAAGCATGCAAAACATAGTTCCGCGGGGGGTAGGCGATTTAGTATCCATCGATTTTCTGGGACCGTTACCTTCTAGCAGGGGAAATTATAAATGGATCTTGGTAACTTGCGATGCATTTAGTAAATTTGTACGAATGTATCCTTTGAGAACGGCAAACGCGGAGTCCATCATCAAATGCATCTTTGATAAATATGTACCGGAACTTGGAAAGCCGAGCAGAATCCAGTTTGATCATGGTACGCAATTTACGTCAGCTAGGTGGTTGAATAAATTAGAGGAAGAGGGCATAACCCCAATTTTTTCATCAATACGTCACCCACAAGGGAACATCGTTGAGAGAGTAAACCGAGAAATAGGAAGGTTTTTTAGGACATTCCTCACGGAGGAACATACCGCATGGATCAATTGGATCTCAGTGATTGAGTGTTGCATAAATGAGGTGTACCATGATTCAACTGGATTCTGCCCGTGCGAAATCCAACTAGGAGAACCTCCATCTAGATTCTGGGAGGAATGGCTCGTAAAAAACAGGGACAATATACCTAGAGACCCGAAACTAGGTTTAGTTCGACAGAATATTTTAAAACACGGATTAAAACGAGCCGATCGTTTTAATCGAACACACAGGCTAGTAAAATTTAATGTTGGAGATCTGGTACTAGTTAGAGCTTTGAACGTATCAGATACTAAGAATAAAAAGATGGGAAAGTTTTTCACCCTTTACGAAGGACCTTATAGATTAAAAACTAGAATTGGCGAAGCTACATTTATTTTAGAACACCTGATTAATGGTTTAGAAAGAGGCAGATTCCATACTAATATGTTCAAGCTTTATCTAGAACCTTCTCGAGAAATATAGAAAAACATTTTGAATACACACAGACAAAACGTTTGGACTTGGTGACATAGGATTATAGTCAAAAAAAAGTACTCACCTATATTACACACCCGTAATTAGGCATCTATAAAAGCAGAGCAGCAAGGTAGACACCAGCAGTTTTCGGCAAGATGACCTCGTTCAAATACGGTTACACGAGTGTACAGGACAAGGAAACGCAAACTGAGTCGCAACCATACCTGGATGGAAATGTAACGAACGTCACATGAGTTGTCCGACTATGCCTAACCGCGTAGCGTCTAAGTATAACCGCCCGTTATCTATGATAACAAATAAAAATAATTTTGACCTATCTCTCAATAGATCGATTTTTGGATCCTACGCCGTCTAGTCCTATACAGGTCTCGCATTAATTATTTAAACAGAAGGGCCTAATTGTCTTGTCAGGAATGTATTAGGTCGGGTAAAATGATAAGGAAAATTAATTGATAGAAATAGATTATATTCTTGAACGATTATTTGAAGTAAAACGTACGGCTGAACATAAATGAATATCGTGTATGGCTAATACAAGGGTAATGATGTGTGTGTCGACGCGGGTTCGTGAAGAGAGCTTACCTTAAAAGAAACCTTTAGATAGGTACCAAACAAAAATATGCCCTTCTCGATTCTCGCGTTGACACCTTGGTAGTGATAAAATAATATAATGTGTGAATATGATGTCGCTCGGATTTTAATGTTTGGGTTGATAAATCTTTGCAAACTAGCAACTCCTTATAACTCTTTCGTTGCAATTCCTTATGGTTATACTAATATTATATTGCTTAAGATTATATAGCCATGCTCGACAAGTTGGAGACGTCGCGAACTTGCTTAAAACTGAGGGTTTCCCCCGAAGTGTCTTTGCACTAGCTTTAGGCAAGGTCTATGGGCTTTCTTAAACTAATTATCATAGCAAGCATAGATAATAGATATAGGTAACAGGATAATGACAAAATATAGTGTAATTGAAAGTATAACTAGTATACTTGTGAGAATACTGGAAACAATTTGATAGTAAAGATGGAATTTAGCATGAATGATAATACATGGATAACGATCGTCGACACTTAGCTTTAGTAGAACCGACCATGGAGGGCTGGATGTCGCGTCGCACCCTTGATTTTGCGGGTCCTCACCTTTAGTATCTTCTAACTCCAAACTTTGCACTATCGATGTGGGGTTTTTGAACAGTCTCGGTCTTTAATAAAGTATCTATACACTGACTCGAATTTTGAATATTTTTGATGAAATTAATAAGGTCCTGAATTTGAAAAATGTCTATCACTAAGTTTTGATTATAATGGAACGTAATGTTTGAATTTTTTGAACTTAAAACTGAATCTATAATTACAAGTACGAGACTTGGCAAAACTGAACTGAATAATTATTTTTTTTGACGAGTACTGAGTCCCTTGGGTCACCACTTTGTTAAAGATTGAACACCAACTCTAGGCTCTAACTAGCACCCGGTTCTCTGCATCCACGCGCCTCGCGATTTACCAGAAGAAAGACACAAAAGGATGATCGCTACCTCGCTCGTAATCAGCCGTCAAGCCTTTGGGGACTTAAGTCCCAAGAAGTGCACGCGTCAGCCGTCTGCACCCACATAGTCGGTTCACCGTAGTAATTAAATTATACTTATGCTAGATTCTTAAGGTTAGCTAGATACAATCACTCCATGCATAACACACATCCCAATTCTTTAACTTAGAATTTCCTAGGTCTTATGGTTTACCTTGTCTATACTAGGATAATTAGGGTTTTATTAGAAAGAGTTATAAGGATGCGACTATAGGTGCTAGGTCAACAGAAACTGCTACGTTGTAAGCGTTAATCCTAGGTATTCTATATTATACGTGACTTCTTCGACATTAAGGAGGTAATGAATCTTTTCTAAATAACAAAGCGAATCGTGACAAAATGCACGTTTTAATAATTCTCCTTCTCGAGTATCCAAAAAGAAGAGTAACAACTAGGGTTTCCTCGAATGCTGATGTCTTTGTCTGATCTCAACTCAAATTTGATTATTATAAATTGATTGATTGATTATTATAAATTTTTAGGGAAAGCGTAAAGTTGGTACGTAACATCCCTCCCTCCTCAAAGTCGACAACGTCCTCGTTGTTTATCAAGGATATATAGATATAATGTATACTATAAAGGTAATGTAGAAGGTTATTTAGTTAACTACTCCCCTTTTGCTAATGATACTAATACCCGGTCAATAACAATACAAAGGTTAAAATATGGTAACAATATAGTAAAAATGAGGGTAACAAGGTTAAGGATTCAATTACAGTTGAACCTTCCGTTCTATAGTGAGACACAGGTATAGACCGACTAGGGTTTCCCCGGAGTGTATTGCTGCACTGTCAGCTATTTTTCCGGAGGTTCACATTCGCAGGATTTTCACACCTTTGGGGTCACGTCAACTAGGGTTTCCCCGGAGTGCAACAAGTTACACTATTGAGTGGCTGTCCTTCAGGATAGGTCCTGCTCATGCACACCTCCTTCTACCCTCTCATTCTCAGAATAGTCGAAGACTAGTTCGCTTGTAGTTTATCCTAAGATATAGATTATTTTTATCCCTACGTGCCGGATATGCTCCCGTCTCGCCTAGGTATAAATGTAGGATCGTCAAATTTTTATAGACTCTTCGTCTAATCACATCAGTTGCGCAGGCAACAACGTGTCTGGTCAGGTTACTGCAACCTTCGGCGTTGAGGTATTCCAACGCTGGGTTGTTCCGTAGGGCTCCACAAATGTCCTCGTCATTTATCCCAAGATTGTCCCGGCATTGTAGGGTTTCGAGCGTCTTCATCAGCCCCAGGAAGTTGCCGCCGACCGTTGGGTGCATATTGCATATGCACAGATGTGTGCAATGCGCCAACAGCCCTATGGCGTCCAATACGTACAGTCCCCGAAGGTTCGTACATCCACTGAGATTTAGGGTTGTTAGGCGTGGAATGTGCAATGCTACCCTTTCGATGAAGACTCTGTCCACCCATCCGCAGAATGTTAGTTCTAACTCCGTTACGGATGTTATGGAGCTCGGAAGTGCTGGCTGTAGAACTATTCCTCCGTATGCTAGTTCTACGAAGTCTCCTTGTTCATTGAAATCATCATCATCTTCGTGCTCTACTGGTCCATCGTCCCTGTTTATGCCATGAATCTTCAGCCGATGGAGGGTTGTTCCAATGGTGTCACTACCAGCTAGGGCTTGCAGTACCTCGCTGTGCTTCAGGCTGGCGCAGTTGCTGAGCTCTAAGGTCTTCAGCTTCTTCTGATGTTTTATACCGCGAGAATCAGGTGAAACCGAATGGTCCATTCGCCCAGGCGCCGAATATTTAGTATTTTTAGGGGGATAACCACTCGTTGCGCTGAAAAATCCCTAGGGTGATCTTGGCGCGCGGTCGATCTGCCGAGTTTCATCGACGGCGCGCCAAAATCAGCCTAGGGATTTTCAGTGCAACGAGTGGCTATCCCCATGAAAACACCAAATATTCGGCGCCTGGGCGGATGGACCATTCGGTTTCACCTGATTCTCACAGTATACGCCGCCATGGATGTTCCCGTCAGGTTTGCGCAGTCGGTTATGATCAGTCTCTCGGTGTTTGCTGCGTGTACCAAGCTCTTTCCGGTCAGTGGATTTTCGAGGATTTCTAAGTCTTCTAAGTGTGGGTTGTTCTGTAATAAGCTTGCTAGGTCCGGATCTACTGGTCCTAGAACGTTACCCAATTTTAATGTTTTCAGTTTGGATAGATTTCCTAGCTCTCTTAGCGCTGCTTCTCTGATGACGACTGGATGAAGGATAAGTATTTCTAGCCTGGGACAGTTTTTGGCTGCTATGGTGATTAATTGCGTCTCTAATTCTACCGATGATTTCGTCAAGTCCAATGTTATGAGATAATTTCCGCATCTTCTTATAGCCCAATAGAATTTGTTTGATGATATTTTGAGTTCCCATCCCTCCTTCCATACCCAGGATCCTGTTGCTAGGGTGGATCTCTTTTGGTGTGATAGTAGGCTCCCATTCCTCCAGGTTTGTGAGACCTGCTCCATTCTAGCTCTGTCGGAATATGGCAGATACTCTGCTATTAGGGCGACGCACTCTGGTGGTAGTATAGGCGCCCATTCGTGAATGTAGTATGGCAAGGGTTGCTCGTGTATGGGCACTGGTGGTGGTGTTGGTGCCCTTGGTTTCTCGTATCGATCATGCCATTGATCGGAATACGAAATTCTCACTCTTCGTTTGTTTATGACGAGTATCCCCTTCATCTTGTCCAAAGCTGTCCTTGCTGCTTCTCTGGATTCGAATGTCACGTAGGCCGTGACCGCTGCCCTTCGTAGAACGACTGCTCCTACCGGGTGGTAAGGCTGAAACGCCTTCAGTAGATGAGCCCTCTTCGTATAGGCTGCCAGGTTTGACAAGAACAGGCGGGTTGATGCTTTCTCGCCCTTGTCTCCCATGATTGGTAGCAACAGCTTTTAATATAGGGTAGGATTCGAGGTATGGGATTTTGTATAGAGTGGAATACTATATGTTGTGGAAATTGGGGTAGTGGGTTTTACGGTAACCTAGATTAGGGGTTACCCGAAGTGCTTTCGCACTGTCTAGGTGGCACCCTTTAGAACAGAATAAGGTGTATTACGTTATGTATAGTATTTTGTAAGTTCAGTCTAAAGTCTTTGTCTCGGTAACGTTCGTAAGTCTCACTTTGGCTTGCCCCCCCCCATTAGTTCACCTGAGCCCTTTGGTCCGGCAGGACCCGATTCGCTGGTTCCTTGGAACAACCTGGGTTACTTTCTTCCGCTTCCTCTAGGTTCACAACTTCCTCACCCGCTTCCTTGTTCTTTAAATTTCTAAGCGTGAAGGATTCTTCAGCTGCTCGGATATTGTTGTTCCCTTTTTCCCTTACTCCCTTTTTACAGCTGCGTATCTTCCATAAATGTTTGCGAATGCAGGTGATGAAGGTTACTACTGCTATCGCTACAATAGCTAAGTAACTTCCGTATACTAGGTGTTTTTGATGTTGTTGGACCCGATGCCGGTTTCCCAGTTCTTCAAGTTGTTCTTCTATTTCATAAAGAGATCTTCCAAAGTTGTGATCGCCTGTCTTCCTTGGTCTAACTTGATATTCTCCCTGTGTGTTATCCAAAAGATGATAAGTATGAATCACCGGAGAGATCATGCTGATGTTTAATATTAATCTCGGTTGGTAAAGGTATTGCTTCTCTTGTGAGAAGATTTCGACTCCTGGTAACGTGACGTAGTGAGTCTTTCCCATGCACTTCTCTCTCAATGTTAAAATTCCAGATCCTTGGAGCGTTGCTAGTTGGTCCTTCATGTTCTTGCATATAATTTGGATATCCTCAGGGTCCCTTAGTGAATAAAGCCATGCCCCGATGGAATTCAATCTCGTCCAAAACGGTTCATATCCGGGTTTTATTCTTATGTCACACTGTCGTAACATTCCCAGTTCAGGTTTTAATAGCAGCGATACCTCGCAGGATGTTGACGTCGCTGTCTCAAATAGGGGCAGCTGTAGTGGACACATATGACAGTACCAAGTGACGATGCATTCTTTTAGATATAATGCATCTGGTAGAAAATAAGTCCTATGATCGTCGCTCAAGCCTATGTGAGAAGATTGTGGTACAATCCGTGCTGAAATGGTGGTGTTCCCTGCTTGTTGTGGTGTTGGCCAGGAGTGCATCCTGTATAGATGGTATATTGTTCTCTCTACTAATGGTAATCGAAGCAGTATTATTATCTGTCCCTGATGATGTCCTACTTCCACAGTTGCTATCTTAGTCAGTTCTTCATTCCTGAGATTAGAGCGTGGTAGTGGTAGTTCATAGGCTTCTGTTAATTCGTGAATTTCCCTGACTATAGCTCTCAACTGATTTCCGGTTAGCAAGGCTCTATCTAATCTTCCTTCACGTGCTAGCTCTATTGCTTTTACAAATTTTTCTGTTGTATCGATGTAGTGTTCTAAAGATTTTTCCAAGTTAAGGCAATAGTCCCACATGGCACTCATATAAGTCTGCCTAGCTGCTTGTGCAGTTAAGTTGTTTAATGTTCTGATTACGATACTAATTTTATTTTTATTAGAGTTAATCATATTCTGCTGTTCATTTAGTCTATCATGATACTCGTGTAACTTACTAGATATAAGGTGTGTCTGGTTTTTCAAAATTTTGGTTAATTTGCTCTGATCCTGGTATAATTTGTCTATTTCTGATAGAAAATATTCACCATCCTCAGATGTGAGTGTTCCAAATAAATAACGGCTGGCCGAACCTACGAACTCAAAAGGAGCTCCTCGTTTTGCTATAGTATGTGGTAAATTGTCTATATTTGGTGCTGATATTTCTGCCCCCAAGCTCCTAATCTCGTTCCGTAGCTCTTCTGCTTCCTTTAGAAGTTTAGTCAGCTCTTCTTTTCTGAAGTTGCAGGAAACTTCAGGCACATCCGCATTAATACAGTGGTTGACCCTCTCGAGGTACGCTGGGGTCTCTTCTGGGAGTTGCTGCGCTAATCTGTCTATGCCGATATGAAACACTAGTCTCCATTCCGCTCGTTTAAATCGTATATTGTGTAGTTTCTCGAAGTATAACCCTGGACTCGAATTTAGCTGAGTTGCCTCGTAGTTGTTTGGTTCTGGTTTTATGTGGCAAATGTTTAGTAAAATTGTCAAACTTGCGATTGTGAACTTCATTTCGGCAGTTTTAGTCTGGCATTGGAAATTTACTGCTCTCCCACATAAACTGATGACGGATTTCGTAACACTCCCAGGGTAACCTTTAGTGATTATATAGTTTATGATTTCCTTTCCTCTTTAGTTTTGTGTTTTATTGTCTCAAGAGGGCGACTAGGGCAAGCCCGAAGTATTGTTGAATACTGTCGATCTCTAGGGTGGTTGTCAGGGTTAAGAGAATTTATTGAAATTGTAAGTTACGTCAGTCCGTCATGATTTATTCAATAGGCTAGTTCTACCTTGTCCATGTGCTTAACGAATCGCTTACCATCATCCATCTGTAATACGACATTATTATTCTCCAGTATTCCCACAATTTTATACGGACCTTGGTACCTCTTACCAAATTTGCCTTTGCGAACATCTATCAGCACACGTGCCATATCCCCAATTTTTCCGGCAAAAGGGCGAACTTTCTTATCATAAAATTCCTTAGATTTAAGTTTCGATAGGTTAAGTTGTTGGGCTGCCAGATCTTGCATTTCGCTTAACCTAGCCATCAGATCACCCAAGTAAGAGTTGTACGTCAATAAGTTTTCGTCCGTTGGGAATGAACTCGGTATGCGTGCTAGTTTGCCAAACACCAATTCGTACGGTGTAAAATTCGTTCCTTCGTGAACAGAAGTATTATAGGAAAACATCGCAAAGGGTATCAGTTCGTCCCAGTCATCGAACTCGTCGATATAATGCTTTATGTAATCGGCTAGCACCATATGACTTCTCTCTAAAGCTCCGTTCGATTGTGGTCTATAGCTTGATGTAGTAACATGCTTTGTTTTAAAGATCTTGCCTAATTCCGAGAATAAATTATTGACGAAACTAGTTCCTCTATCTGTTAAAATTACGCGCGGCGCGCCGTATTTCAAGATAAAGTGCTTTACTAATGCATGAGCTATAGTCTCGGCTTTTATATCTGGGACTGCTACTGCTACACAATATTTAGTTAGGTTGTCCTGCATAGTAAGGATGTGTTTATTATTTCTCGGAGTGGTTGGTAAGGGTCCTACCGTGTCTAGGGCAATTTTTTCAAACGGCTCAGATGAGGTGTCCGTGATTAACATAGGCTCCCGTGTCTTGACGCGAACTAGCTTATGCTCTTGGCAGCTATTGCACTTCCGGATGAAGTCGCTAATGTCATTGCGCATTCTCGGCCAGTAAAACCGCTCTCTAACTCTTCGGTATGTTTTGGTTACTCTCTTATGTCCGCCTAATAAACTACCATGCATTTCTGATATTATTTCGTCGCGGATTTCTTCTCGCGGTACTTGTGTAATTCCCGTGCATAGCGTGACGTTAATGTTGCTATCGTCAAAAATATCTGATAATAGATTTGGCCAAAATTCCGGTGATAATTCATCGGTAAAATCTCCCGTTTTTGAAATTCTAAAACTGTTTAACTGGAGTTCCTCAAAAATGATTTTAAGGTTCTCTAGTCCGAATTTAACATCATCTGCCAAAATTTTGTCGAAATATTTATTTTTGACTATTACACTAAATACGCGATTATTACCTCGCTTGGTGATTAATATTTGTCCGATTTTAGGTTTTATTCCTCGTTGTTCTTCTACATTTATTATTTCTAGATCCGATAATAACTTGCTGATAGGTGTTGTCGTTTCCGAGTCAGTAGATGAAAAATGAACGTAATTATCTTTGATGTACGTCAGATTTTCTCTAGTGGACCTTACGTTGCTAATTTTGTGATTTCTATATCTGGGAAGGTTTAACGGTGAGGTAGGTTCTACGTCAGGTAGTATACCCTCGGTTATTTGTATGCTAATTGGATTGCATTCTGTTATGCAACTCGGTACTAAACGCCTCGGAGGTTTACTAACTTTTGCCTTTGTTGTTACACTATCGGCGAACGGTGGCACTGTACCAACGTATGGAGTGGAAAGTGCTATAGGCCGTGGCGCGACTCTAGGTGTCGGGAGTCCTGCTCTCCTAACCGGCTCACTGATAATGGATAAGTCTTGGCTTACGCCAGCTGCGCTCGAGATTAGGGATGTACCCGAAGTGTTCGGCACACTGTCTCGGCACGCCTGACTCTTATTTGATGCTTCTACCTCCGATTTCTTCAACAATCTTTCTATCCTAGAATTTAACTCTTCATCTCCTGTCTCATCTTGATATGGATCTTGTTCGGTAATTAACTCACGAGTGACTTCGTTTAAGTCTCTATCTACTGATATAGCCCTGGGTAAGGTTACTGTTTCTGTATCATCTGTCTCTCGTTCAATTATACTTCTTTCATGAATTGATTTATCGAGCCGTTGAAATGACTCGTGTAGACTTCTCAAGTCTATAGGTGGCTCGAAGGTAAAGACGTCATTGTCTTCGTCCGTGTCAGTATTTTGTACTGGTGGGTTTATTCTGATGGCAATTTCGTTTTGGTCAGAATCATTTTCTGTAGCTTGTTCCACGTCTGTCTGTCTGTCCGTCTGTACATTCGGTACAGGCGATACCGTTCTGCTTGTTGATTGTACGTCAAATCCTAAACTTGGTAAAACACTTTTCCGTTTCCTGTAAAGCGGTGGTTCTGAAGACTCGTCGTCAGAAGAATCTTCAAGAGTCCGTTCCACAATTGGATCTAAAGGTCTTGGTGTTTCTGTCTGATTGATTGATTTAGGTTGTAACCTAGAGCGCGTTCTCATTGCTATTGCACTCGTATCTAAAGCTGGCATTGTTTTCAATCTACGTCTGGGTTTAATAGTTTCGTCGATTTTTTTGTGTTCTTCTGAAACTGATCTACTTACGGGTCTACCTACGTGTCTACGTGTTGGTGGTTCAGGTATTTTTGAAGCTTTAGTAGCCTTCGGGCCCTGTTTAGCTATTGGGTACAGTCTATGCGGAATTTCGTCCAGGCTACTGTCTGAGTCTAAGTCTGAGTCCGGTGTTAATTTTTGTGAGACTACCTTGACTGTCTGAGCTTGTGTCTCTGATTCATTCATCCTGATATTTGTGCAAACATAGATTTTAATTCCGGTTCCCTTAAAGATGTAACGAAGCATTGCTCGTATTTTCCCCCAAGATAATCTGTCTAAACCACAACCGATCATTGGAATTCTAACAGTTTCCACTTTGTCTTGTTCTAAAACGCTCCTGAAATTTATTAAACTTTTGTACATGTCTTCATATGTCGGTTTATCCCAAAAATTTTGCTTTGTCATAATGTAGTAAATAGTACTGCCTTCTGACTGCAATCTGCCTACTGAGTGTAATTTCGCTTGATTTTTAAGTTCATCTGGAGCTCCATATCTTTCTTTGAACTCCGCGGCTATTCCTGCACTCATCTCCAGATCTACTGAGACGGTATGAGCATAGTTATCTGTTTTACTAAAAAGATCTTCGTGCACTTCTTTGACATCAGGGTTCTCTATTGTCGTTGATTTTATTAATTTTGAATATTCTGAATATTTGGGTATTTCGGTTTCCACTACGCTTGAGTCTACGCTATCTTCTTCTGATAGTTCTAAGCTCGAGGAGTCCGATGACTGGTCGCTATCTATTGGATTTCTGGAAAGTGCATCGGCATTGGTGTTTAGTTTACCCGGTTTGTGCACAAAGGTATATTCATAGTTCTGCAATTTCAACCTCCATCTCACCAGTCGTTGTCCTGGATCTTTGATAGAATTGATCCAGCGTAGCGGTTCATGATCGCTAACCAAAGTGAATTTACGTCCGAATAAATAAGGTCGAAAATGCAATACTGCACATAGAACTGCAAGACATTCTTTCTCAGTTGTGAAATAATTTTGCTCGGCATTTATTAGAGCTCTTGATAGATAAGCAATAGGCATGTCGTAACCGTCCACCTCCTGACTCAGGACCGCACCAATGGCGTAATCCGATGCGTCGGTGGTCAGAGTGAAGGGCTTTTCGAAATCCGGATATCGCAGTATAGGCCTCTGACACAATGCTTTCCTTAGAATTTTGAAACTATGGCGCTGTTCCTTTTTCCAAATGAAGGGCGCGTTTTTCTTTAATAAATCAGTTAAAGGTTTAGCTTTTGCAGCAAAGTCTTTAATAAATCTGCGATAATATCCTACTAATCCCAAAAATTGCCTAATGTTCTTTTGAGTTTTTGGTCGCGGAAATTTCCTTACAGCCACGATCTTTTTGGGATCTGGTTTTACTCCCGTTTTTGTTATTACGTGACCTAAGTATGCTACTTCGGTTTTCAAAAATTCACATTTATCTGGTTGTAAAGTCAAATTCGCGTCCGCTAATCTTTTAAATAATCTCCTAATTTTCTGTTCATGCTCATTTAAGTCTTTAGCATATACAACGATATCATCCAGATATACGAATACCTCCGCCCCTTGTAATCCACGCAGTACCTGATCCATCAATCGCTGGAAGGTAGCTGGAGCGTTTTTCAACCCTTCAGGCATTCGTAAAAACTCGTAATGTCCGTTCGGTGTTGTAAAGGCGGTTTTTGCTCGATCTCGCGGTTCCATTTCTATCTGCTGGAAACCACTGGCAAGATCGAAGGTTGAAAAATACGTAGCTCCACCCAAGTGATCCAAGGTGTCGGTGATATTCGGTAAAGGGTAGGCATCGCCTATGGTTTTTTCGTTCAATGCTCGGAAATCCATGACAATTCTCCATCTCGGATTTCCTTTCGAATCAGGTTTCTTTGGGACAATCCAAAGTGGTGAATTGTATGGTGAATTTGACGGTGTGATTACCTCGTTATCTAATTTGGCTTTCATTTGTTTTTCAATCTCTAATTTGTGAATCGGAGGGAAACGATATTGTCGAGTATTTATCGGTATATCGTCGGTAGTTGGTATACGATGCTTAATCGCGGGTGTGGATTTTAATTTGTCTCCCGGTAGATGAAAGATTTCCGGAAACTCTTCGATTAAGTTTAATACATGTATTCGCTCCTCATCATTTAGGTGCTCTAAACGCAGTTTTGACTCGATTTCCTCTAATCTGTCCATCGCTTCTGGTTCGACGTTTGAATTTCCCGAATCTGAGTCATACCCAAATTCTTCAGGAAAATGGTGATATTCGAAAGGTATGACTTCCTGGGGGAGAATCTCTACCTCTATATCCCTATCTAGCGTGTTAATGGCTAAGACCTGGCAGGCGCCATTACTAATCGAGACGGCAGCCTCGCCAATGTATAGCCCTTCGCTTACAGGAATCTTCGGCAGGTATCCCTCCTTGAGTTTACAGTCTAATACGTCCACAGCTATCACTTGTTTTGTCCTTGCCTTTATTTTCCATACGCGCTGAGTATTGCTAGATTCAGAGTCTGAACTTGCAGAATTTTGTTCGTTAATAAATCGAAAAGGCCTAATTGGTTCTGTCTGTGTCACAAGAGTGTTGTGAGAAAATGAGATTTCAGCTTTTTCGCGGCGCAGATAATCTTTGCCTAGTATACCATCGCATCGCAAAGGAAACTCGGAACTTATTACGTGTAATTTATTAACTTGTCCCTGAAGGGTAATTTCAACGGTACCAAATGTTCTCAATTTATCGGTAGTTATACCAGTAATTATCGTGGTTTCATGAGCTGCAATTAATGCATCCGGATTCAGCATATTTGCTTTAATTAAGCTTATGTCTGCTCCCGTATCAACTAAAAATATCCCGAATTTGTCTTTAAGTTCCGGTGCCTTGATTTTAATTAGTGGCGATTCTCTATTTCTCCCGCACGTATAAACTCTTGACCCGGCTCGGTGAATCTTACCGTCGGCTGACGCTCGTATCTCGCATAGCCCGCCGTTGCGTCCGGGCGTCGGGCTGCGTGAGCGTTTAAAGACTCAGTCGGTTTGTTTCGGTTGTTGTCATACGGTGATGGTGATCTAGTTCTTTGATTTGATCCGCTGTCAACGTTTCGTGTTCGCGATTCCCGATCTGTTATTGATCCTTCCTGCGTATTATGAGTCGCAATAGGTGAAGTTGGTCTATGCCCGATATTAGATGTACCAGTGTTAGAATTAGGTGAAATCGAACGCTGTCTATAATCGTAAGGATATCTATACCCTGTCTGATTTTGTCTAGATATGTGGCTTTCCATTTCCTGTGGGTATCCGTAGGGTGGGAAATACGGATAAGGCATAGGTGGGAAATATGGATAGGGTGGAAAGGGGTAGGGGTACGGCTGTCTCGAAGAGTACTGCATATTATACCCCGATTGGTTAGAATAATTACGCGAATTAGTTGAAGGGGAATCTTCTCTTATTCGACGTTCTGCAACGGGTGATGGGCTTCTCGGTCTAATATTTGCACCTGCGGATTCGCTAACATAGTAGTTACTATGCTCTCGCGGCTGACTCGGTTGATAACGTAAGCTGGTGTAGGTAGGCGACGGCGTGCGCGCAAAGGCAGGCCTATGAATTTCGGTTGATGCTAATATTCCGGTCTGCATCCGCGTTTCTAATCCGGCTGCGCATTTTTTTGCAGCTTCTAAATCTTTCGGATCGCGTGCATCTACCAGCTTTCCCATTTCATCCGGTAACCCTCGCAAAAACGCATTGAAGGCGCTTGTTTTGACAGGTTTCATCATATCGTCTACCGCGGCCGCGTCATATTCATCTTCTAGACTAACGCGTGCTCCGCTGAGCAGAATATTTAGACGGTCATAAAAATCATTAACCGTTTCATTGCGTTTCATTCGTATATTTCCAATCTCGTGTTGATAATAAGAGAAATCCTTTCCCGACGCGAATCGCTCTTTAAGATGTTTTGTAAGTTCGTTTACGGTGTTAAATCTTTTGCCGTAGGTGCTATCACGTGCTGGGCCTTGCAGCTTGCCTAACACAGCTTTTACGTATGTGCTTTCGGATGTAGGTGGCACATATACTGCGCCGTTATGTACGTCTTGCAGAAAATCTTTCAATGGCATGCATTTCCCGTCAAAGTAAGGGACGTTTAACGTACTATTTTGGAGAGCAAAACACTCTGCCATAGATGTCATCATAGCGTGACTCGCGCTCAAGTTTGCGCTGAGGTCAGCTGGGTCAACCATTATGAATATGTTTTTGGCAAGAGGCACAAGGTTTCACTTAATGTAACAAGTATTGATATATAAAAAGTATATATGTATATATATATATATATATATATATATATATATATATATATATATATATATTATTGTACGTATTTACGATTAAAGAGTTGCAAGGAAGAGTTATAAATTTCGAAGAGAAATCAACCAGCAAAAATAATATTTTTTTTTTTTTTTTTTGGTTTTGTTTAAATAATTAACTTGTTTAACGGCGTTAATATCCCACTTCTGACACCAATTTTTATTCTCATGTAACGAACGTCACATGAGTTGTCCGACTATGCCTAACCGCGTAGCGTCTAAGTATAACCGCCCGTTATCTATGATAACAAATAAAAATAATTTTGACCTATCTCTCAATAGATCGATTTTTGGATCCTACGCCGTCTAGTCCTATACAGGTCTCGCATTAATTATTTAAACAGAAGGGCCTAATTGTCTTGTCAGGAATGTATTAGGTCGGGTAAAATGATAAGGAAAATTAATTGATAGAAATAGATTATATTCTTGAACGATTATTTGAAGTAAAACGTACGGCTGAACATAAATGAATATCGTGTATGGCTAATACAAGGGTAATGATGTGTGTGTCGACGCGGGTTCGTGAAGAGAGCTTACCTTAAAAGAAACCTTTAGATAGGTACCAAACAAAAATATGCCCTTCTCGATTCTCGCGTTGACACCTTGGTAGTGATAAAATAATATAATGTGTGAATATGATGTCGCTCGGATTTTAATGTTTGGGTTGATAAATCTTTGCAAACTAGCAACTCCTTATAACTCTTTCGTTGCAATTCCTTATGGTTATACTAATATTATATTGCTTAAGATTATATAGCCATGCTCGACAAGTTGGAGACGTCGCGAACTTGCTTAAAACTGAGGGTTTCCCCCGAAGTGTCTTTGCACTAGCTTTAGGCAAGGTCTATGGGCTTTCTTAAACTAATTATCATAGCAAGCATAGATAATAGATATAGGTAACAGGATAATGACAAAATATAGTGTAATTGAAAGTATAACTAGTATACTTGTGAGAATACTGGAAACAATTTGATAGTAAAGATGGAATTTAGCATGAATGATAATACATGGATAACGATCGTCGACACTTAGCTTTAGTAGAACCGACCATGGAGGGCTGGATGTCGCGTCGCACCCTTGATTTTGCGGGTCCTCACCTTTAGTATCTTCTAACTCCAAACTTTGCACTATCGATGTGGGGTTTTTGAACAGTCTCGGTCTTTAATAAAGTATCTATACACTGACTCGAATTTTGAATATTTTTGATGAAATTAATAAGGTCCTGAATTTGAAAAATGTCTATCACTAAGTTTTGATTATAATGGAACGTAATGTTTGAATTTTTTGAACTTAAAACTGAATCTATAATTACAAGTACGAGACTTGGCAAAACTGAACTGAATAATTATTTTTTTTGACGAGTACTGAGTCCCTTGGGTCACCACTTTGTTAAAGATTGAACACCAACTCTAGGCTCTAACTAGCACCCGGTTCTCTGCATCCACGCGCCTCGCGATTTACCAGAAGAAAGACACAAAAGGATGATCGCTACCTCGCTCGTAATCAGCCGTCAAGCCTTTGGGGACTTAAGTCCCAAGAAGTGCACGCGTCAGCCGTCTGCACCCACATAGTCGGTTCACCGTAGTAATTAAATTATACTTATGCTAGATTCTTAAGGTTAGCTAGATACAATCACTCCATGCATAACACACATCCCAATTCTTTAACTTAGAATTTCCTAGGTCTTATGGTTTACCTTGTCTATACTAGGATAATTAGGGTTTTATTAGAAAGAGTTATAAGGATGCGACTATAGGTGCTAGGTCAACAGAAACTGCTACGTTGTAAGCGTTAATCCTAGGTATTCTATATTATACGTGACTTCTTCGACATTAAGGAGGTAATGAATCTTTTCTAAATAACAAAGCGAATCGTGACAAAATGCACGTTTTAATAATTCTCCTTCTCGAGTATCCAAAAAGAAGAGTAACAACTAGGGTTTCCTCGAATGCTGATGTCTTTGTCTGATCTCAACTCAAATTTGATTATTATAAATTGATTGATTGATTATTATAAATTTTTAGGGAAAGCGTAAAGTTGGTACGTAACAGAAACAGCAATGAATTAAAAATTTTATTCCCGAATAAAACATTTATCCCGGGGAAAGGAAGGTTTGTGAAAGGGAGAGCGATCCAAACAGCCGCAGTAGAGAAGAAAATAAGAAGAGGAAGGAGGGTTGCAGATAAGCCTGTTGAAATAGAAGAGATTAATAATCAGAAATCACTTACTAGAACACGACCTGATCCTATGATGGAGCCTGAAGCAATGAAGGAGGATCAGATAGGCAATATGATTAAAAAACTCACCCTACCTATACAGATCGACATAGCCAATCTCAACATCGCTGTATCTGAAAAACAAGACAAACCAACTTTACCGATTATGACGACTACATCACCGATTGTAGCGAATACTTTACCGGTCCAGACATATGAGACAAAGGAAACAGAAAAAAAAAAGGCAACCGAGACATACTTACCATGGAAGCTGATACCAGTGGAGATACCGGAGGATCGGAAATTACAACGCAAAGAACACCGAAAGAAATAGTCCGGGAGCCCGCGACCGTTTAGAGTTAGTCATTTCGCAAAAGCTGAAAATTTTTCCTAAGCTTTATTTGATATCACTAGTAAGTGAATGGACCTCCAGCTGGCGCACCTCCGGGGGGTGTAGCTGCGGCAGCCTCCCACACACGTAAAATGATAGTGATAAAAAACTAATCTCGCAAAAGCTGAAACTTTATTCACATGTTGATTATGATATAAATAAAAGAAAAAACGTATCCAGCCGAATTTAGAGTGGGGGATTATGCCCCAGCTTTTCGCGTAAAGAAATTAAAAATAAGCGCTGGGTAAACTGATGCCGCAAAAGCTGAAATTTGGTAAACTAATAGTTAAATTAATAAGTTAAACGAAAAAAACATCCAGCTGTACATTTAGTGGGGGAAAAGTGTCCAGCTGATGCAGTGAAGAGCGCTGCACATGGGAATACGCTCGGGTGCGTCGTATCTTTGACTGCATCAGCTGGACACTTTCCCCTCGATAAAAATAAAGCTGGATATTTTTTTCGTTTAACATATTCAGTTAACTATTGTATTACCAAATTTCAGCTTTTGCGGTATCAGATATCTATACTTTTCTCATTAAACACAGCGTGCCGTCCATACAGTTATTGGGTGAAGATACGTATAGTATATAGTATATTCGATGCCGGATCTGCGGACGGTGCGGTGGGGAGAAAAGAGCCTTCCATGCTAGATATAATAGACCGACCGCTTCTAGAAATTTCGGTCGCTTGGCCTATTCGGTATATCATAAGACTGCAGTATTAAATGTACATGTACATTAATACAATGTACATTAATACAATGAGTACGATGGCGATGAATCGGAAGAAGTCGAAATCTAAAAATTATTGATACTTTTTATTATTTACTTTACTTTTTATTATTTTCACTATGTTTCTTGTAAATAAATACTAAAAAATATTTTCAATAATCAAATAATAGTAAAGCTATTTTTTATTATCTTCCCTTAGAGCAGAAAAGTTATACGTATCTTCACCCAATAACTGTATGGACGGCACGCTGTGTTTAATGAGAAAAGTATAGATATCTGATACCGCAAAAGCTGAAATTTGGTAATACAATAGTTAACTGAATATGTTAAACGAAAAAAATATCCAGCTTTATTTTTATCGAGGGGAAAGTGTCCAGCTGATGCAGTCAAAGATACGACGCACCCGAGCGTATTCCCATGTGCAGCGCTCTTCACTGCATCAGCTGGACACTTTTCCCCCACTAAATGTACAGCTGGATGTTTTTTTCGTTTAACTTATTAATTTAACTATTAGTTTACCAAATTTCAGCTTTTGCGGCATCAGTTTACCCAGCGCTTATTTTTAATTTCTTTACGCGAAAAGCTGGGGCATAATCCCCCACTCTAAATTCGGCTGGATACGTTTTTTCTTTTATTTATATCATAATCAACATGTGAATAAAGTTTCAGCTTTTGCGAGATTAGTTTTTTATCACTATCATTTTACGTGTGTGGGAGGCTGCCGCAGCTACACCCCCCGGAGGTGCGCCAGCTGGAGGTCCATTCACTTACTAGTGATATCAAATAAAGCTTAGGAAAAATTTTCAGCTTTTGCAATTTTGGTCATTAAAAAAGGTCGCGGGCTCCCGGACTATAACGTCAGGCTACAGACGTTACAATCTTACAAAAAGAAGTGAAATCCGGGTCCGAAGACATCTGCATTGTAGAAAAATCCGTCAAGTATCCAAATTATCTTACAATGAAAATTCACGACAAACCTATCGCCAGTCTCTGGCATGATATTAGGAAAGCCTGCAAATCACTATAATATCCCCGCAAGTATACGTTGTGAAGTCGGACCTCGCTGTTTCGTGTAGTGATATCCAAACACCATTCCAAGAGCTACATACTTGGCGGGCACATTCCTCTTCCCTTCAAAAAATACTTGTAAAACAGTAGTAACATTTTCAATAATCGGACTCATAATTGTACGCTTGGCGTGTTTGATTATGACCGATATAAAGTTGGCACCACAGTCTTCTGTCCTCTTCTATCCTTCGTGGCTACATAGGAAAAGAAAGAGACAGAAGACAGTGGGGCCAACTTCATACCGGTCAGAATCAAACACGCTTGGTGTACCAATCATAATCCGTATACAAATATGACGACACTTTTCACGTTATAGACATGGCGGTATTTGCATAAAACAGTTCATAGGATCTAATCATCAGTCTTATCCTCAGTGTGTATAATTCTCTCTTTATATCTACATACATTACTTAAATACAGATTCTTGATAAGACCCGTCTATAGTGTAAAAAAGTGCATTTTATATAATCTAGAAAATCTAGAAGCAAGCAAATACGAGGAATGCACTGGTGGAAGGAAAGTACCGAATTCTGAATTACCCTGTATCATGGTACCAGTGTAACGAACTGGCGAGTCAGTCACTTTTACTGGAAATAATGTTTATAAGACGAGCTAATAAATTAATTTACGAGTCGCGCTAAACGCAGCCCAGCGTCAAGAGACTATTTCGCGCGTTACCGATAAAGAGAACTCCCTTTTAAAAACCTATGTATCGGGATACGGGGAGTAATGAAGAAAAATTCCTTATCGAGAAAAAATAAAATGGTAGAGTAGGGAGTTTTATAAATTAAAGTTTTTCTTACCTTGTATAGTTGGGTGACTCTGAAAAATGAAGATTACAGATGTCAAGGGTTAGCCAGTACGTCAAAGATGTCGTCAGAAAGTATAGTTAGGGGATTTTGCGAATCGAGGATAGATTTAACTATTTCCAGATAATAGTCCACTCCCTCAGAAGGTACTTGTTCGGCAACAAGTGGAGTAGGTTCCGTGCTGGATGGTTCTTCTTGAGTATTAACGAAAATTGGAGGGTGGTCGCACGTTGAAAGGTGAACTTGAGTCTAGTGGAAGCCGGAAGGGTATGAGGAATAAGTTTCACACTCAATGTATGTGGTTGAACAAGAGGGGGAGTTTCAGTTATTAATCGCGTAGCTCCGGTTTGAGATGATCATGACAGAGGTTTTGAAATTAAGGTTAAAGGTGTGTTATCTGCTCGATTATTTAGTAACAAAGTGGAAAATGATTTCTTGGTATATTGGACTGATTCGGTAAGAATTTGCGAAGCATTTCAAGACCGGCAAAGAGTTGTTTTAATGTTCTCTTTACTTCAACGGGTATTTTGATTGACTTAGTTTTCTTATTTAGGGGGGCACCCAGTTTAGGAGGCCGAAATTTTGGTGTTTTTCGTGAATTTTTTTAACAGGGAAGGAATAATCAGAATTCGTTTAAACTTGGAGGATATTTTATTCATGTTTTAAAGTACACTTTGTAATTTTTTCAAGTCATTTTCATCATGGACGATCGCCATCCGAGTTTGTTTCTGGTGGGCATTCCTGACGTCACAATTTTTATCTGTAATCATTACAATTTTTTTTTTTTCTCGTCAACAACATATTTCCTAAGAATATGAACCTAATTGTGATCAAAAAAGATGGAAATTGCATGTTTTTGAGGTGTTTGTACACAATGTCATGTTTTTATACCATGTTTTTTCACCTTTTTTGCATTAAACGAACAATTTTTAATAATAATATCATCCCAGAGTAAGGTTCATATAGATTTTAATTGAATGAAGGATATTCACACAAATTTTCAGAACGATTGGTCAATAACTTTTTGAGCTAGAATGCCCACCAGTTGAAAAAAAGTCGTTTCGAGAAAAACGCATTTGAAAAGAAATGTAGCGAAAACGAGAAATTTAAGGCAGTAATTGATTATATAAACTGCTCACCGGTTAGTCAGCTATTCCAGCACCATATAGCAACCCCTCTTCTTTTTCAACCACTCTGCCGAAATCCCCCTCGCTCTATTATCCTGTAGTACAGGGGTATTGAGCCAGGTAACTGAATAAGGGACTACCTGAGCAACCGCTCCGTTCTATAACTACCGCGCGCTTCGGCGCCGAACCGACGGACGGACACTTGTGCTCATAGCATCGGAACTAATCTAAATTTTGCCTTGAAATTTTAGGACGATATTCTTGAATAGTTTTACTAATAATTTATGAAATAAAAAAAAAATCGATTTTTTGACCCGTCTAAACTGGGTGCCCCCCTTAATGACTTCTCGAGTTACTGGCACTGTTCTTGGCATTGGGAGATTTGGTTATAGATATGTAATACACTGAGAAAAAGGCACAGCGCTGAGAAAGGAAACATAGTTGAGCCAACTACGCCCTGAGGTTAGATACGGCGAACCTCACGGCGTAGTTGAAGGAACCTCCGCACGTGGCTGAAGATTTGTCGTTGAGCCAACGACGCCGATATTTAAGGGCGCAATTTCAGTATTTAACGGAACTCCATTACGCTTTCAATGCAGTTTCATAAATAGTTGAAACGAAATTATAAAGAGTTGAAACAGCATCGGCGATTGTTGAGGAAATTGAAAGAAGTATTCAAGACGATTGTAATAATCACATTCGAATCAAATTAATCAGGTTGTTCAATTAAAACATTCAATAATTATACTGAACGATCATGACTGTGTAACGACCATGATAAATATTTGAGTCAATTGATTCCTGCAAATCATTCAATACTACATACAGCTGATCGAATATTGCAATGACTGATTCAATCGAGCAGCCTATTTTTAGCGATGTGATTAGACGATTCACTCCAGCTACATTATTTTGCATTAATTCTTTTCCAGATTTTGGTAAAAATTACGTATTCAATTGAGGAAAAAGAAATATAAGTGAGATTTTCAAATTAATAATTACCAATCAAAAATAATTGTACGACTGTGTAGGCATATTGCAAATATTACTGTTCATACATTTTTCATAAATAATAGTCGGTAACATACGTGAATATCTGATACGTAATATGTGTATATACTGTAACTTTTTTGGAGTATTTTATAAAATCTTGCGATTGTTAAAACACTCACTAAAGCCAGCGTGAGTTTGAGTCACGAATTAAATCGGAGCACCTCGTGTAAAATTCCCAAAATTTATGAGTATTAGAGATTCTACGGTAAAGGAAAACCCTATTTCGTGAATCCAGATTATTAAATCAAGATCACCTCCTTTTTACAGACCCAGACTCCTCACACAACAAAGCTGAGCAGACAGACTCGGTTGTTTGTGAATTGTCAAGGCTGCCTCCTTCAAAGCCGGACAATAAAGTCAAGCCTGACACAGACTCAAGCATATGCGGAAAGAATTGTCAGACGGGAATATTTCTATTACCGCTGCCCCGTGCATGTGTTGCTAAAGCTGTCTATAGCTAACTGTATAGTTGTTGATATTAAGGGGGAACAGGTGAAAAGAAAGAAAATAAAGAATGTCTAATTGTGAATGACTCGGGGACAAATTATAGGATATTTAATTTGAAATATAAAATAATTAACAAAATTAGGGAGAACGGTTGCAACCAAAATGAAATAATAAATCTAACAGTTTCATAAAATAAGCAAAGAATATAGCCTAAATTTTAATATGTTGGACTAATATAAATTTATACAGAAAATAATTATCTAATTATAGAGGATCTATAGTAGTGACTGGTTTCGTATGCGTTAAGTAATGAAATTGGTATTGAATAATGAAATTAGAAGATTGAAAAAGAATTCTTATGATTGAAAAGAAACGTTAGTTCCGCGCCTATAGTCTCGCTATTTGGTCTTCTACGTGTGAGTTGATTTTTGATAGTTTTACGAATTTTTTCTACATTAGATTTAATTGCCGCTTTGGCGAATTAATCAAAACAATGAAGCTAACTATGGTAACAGGCCGCTTTGGCACTGTTCCGAACCACAGAAAATGTTGTGTGAGTCAACCTGACGCTATGTCGAGGATTGCTGCTGAGCGTACTAGCACGGCTCCTTATCTACTAGTTGTGACGTCAGAGGTGTTATGCGCCGTTGATGTTGCGCGGTACAGCTGTCGTACAGCTGTACGCGTTACAGTATACAGGGTGAATTCCTAACGTCCGTCTGCTGAGAGTCGTGTTGAGGTGGCCGAGAGATGAAAACGGCAATTGTTTGCTACTGGGCAGCCAATCAAGGACTCGGAAACCACTAAAACAATCGCCGATTTCGATTCTCGGCCATCTCAACACGACTCTCAGCAGACGGACGTTAGGAATTCACCCTGTATACATGTATACAGGGTGATCCAGAATGAGGTATTTTCCTTCTACCAGTGGATTCTTCGTTAAAATCTAAGACGAAAATTATCAATGCTAAAATGTCGAGGGTGAAGCCGTTTTTAGATAAGAGCCGTTCAAAGTTAGCGAATACGAGAACAGATACGAAGCTACCTCAGGGCCGCGATCGTCGTTTTGTCAGTTGGCGTGGTCGCGGTGGCCGGTGACGCGTCGCGAGGACCGCCAGGCCGGCGGCGCGGCCCTGAGACAGTTTCGTATCTGCTCTCACATTGGCTAACTTTGAACGGTTCTTGTCCGAAAACGGCTTCACCCTCGACATTTTATCATTGATAATTTTCGTCTTGGATTTTCACGAGGAATCTACTGGTAGAAGGAAAATACCTCATTCTGGATCACCCTGTATACATATATATATTGTAACTTTTCGGGTGCTTTACGCGACACGGAAGGTGTCGCGTACGGCTAGTTACTTGTGAGTGTCTTTACTCTAGATTAATTTCTAGGGCTCCTTGGTAGAGGTAATCAATTTGTTAGTCCCTAATACAGACTAGGGTGGAGCGAATCACACCGTAGCTGCCTCCCTCAGACCTGGATGCTGCAAGCAGCACCGAGGCTGTATCAGACTTGGGATTCGACGCACCTGCCGAGACAGTATCTCGACTTGGATGCGCAAAGCGCACCGAAGCGAGTATCTGATCTGTGCAGTGCAGTCGTCACTGAAGCTGTATATTAGCTAATTAATACAAGATGTTAGTCAGGTCAGCTCAGCCTACGGAGAAAGAGGTTTTAAAGAAAAGGAAACCGTCCCGATTAACAAAAAGTTTAATTAATCAAATAAAGTCATTATTTGTGAATGGTTGCAACCGGTAAATTATTCTATAAATTAAATTACATAAGTTAATCAAAAATTCATAGGTTTAGCTACGCAACGATCCTATATTCGTTATAGTTTAAATTTTAATTATATTTGAAATTCGATATAAAGTAATTGAAATATGAGTTATAATGAGCAAAGAAAAACAAAGATAATATTTGACTCTAAACGTAAAACGCCGCTATAGCCGTTTCCGTAATCAAGAAAATGAAGCTATAGAGTACCAGGGCGCTTTGCCTGTCTGGCCTCGGAGAATATCTAGGCGAGTCAGTGTGGCGCTTTGCCTCACACTGCTGCTGGAGCCATGTTAGCGCTGCGCTTATATAGTCACCGATTGACGTCACTTGTTGTGCGCGGTTGATGGTGCGCGTTGTGACGTATTGTTTCGGGCTTAGATCACCCGATCCGTTACATTGCCCCCTTCAATCATCGGATCTTCGGATGATTTGTCAGCTGGTCGGACGATGATTGACATAGTACCGGGTTGCATCTACAGCCTCTTCTCAGACCCAGAGGATCACTAGGGTCGAACAATACCGGTATCTCGATCTCTTCGCGTTTGTTGTGTTTGCTAGGGGGGTGGATCGTTTCTACAGAGATCGTTTCTACAGATGGTCGTTTCTACATGTTCGTTTCTACAGAGATCGTTTCTACAGATTGTCGTTTCTACAGAAGCTCGTTTCTACAGACGATCGTTTCTACAGATGTTCGTTTCTACAGATGTTCGTTTCTACAGAGCTAGCATAAAATGCGTCGAGTGTTCGTTTCTACAGAGCTGGCGTAAAATTGTGCAAAGTGTTCGTTTCTACAGATGTTTGTTTCTACAGACGTTTGTTCCTACAGATGCTCGTTTCTACAGGGCTGGCGTAAAATTGTGCGAAGTGTTCGTTTCTACAGAAGTTCGTTTCTACAGACGTTCGTTCCTACAGATGCTCGTTTCTACAGGGCTGGCGTAAAATTGTGCGAAGTGTTCGTTTCTACAGATGCTTGTTTCTACAGAAAAATTATCCTGCTTAAAGCGAACCTACAGAATCAAATTTCCACCTCGAGGGTTCCTATAGATCGTATCTGTAGTATCAGTGAGTCCAGTGGGTGTTAGGAAATAAGGTCTTAGCATTTAAGGGAAAGAATAACGGACACTACGAGCTTTTTTTCAGTTCGGGGAGGAAGTCATAAATTTAAGTTGTATAGGCTAGTGCGATATCGGTCTCAGTGGAGGCTGGCCAGATCTCACTTGAGAGTAGCATTTTTCAGTTTTGACCTGTAAACACCATAGGCTTAGGTTTAGTGTTTATTCTATTTTACGGAGTGAGTGGGAGAATGGAGGGTTGAGTGTTTTTTCAAGAGTGGTGTGGCGGGGTTGAATGTCTTGCCCCCCCGATAACGAGAGGGCAGAACGTATATGACGAGCAAAGAGAGCAGACGTGCAGATATTATATCCTCCTGATAACTTGTTAATTTAAATAAAGAATCACTTAGTAACTTTTATCCAACTAATCCTGTTGATAAATTAATACCCACATATCCATGACCGATCCTACAGAAATAATTTTCGCAGAGCAAAGGAATCTTTCCTACAGAACAATTATGCTCCATAGCGCAGCCCTACAAAATAGAAATGCTGCGGTGAGCGATCCTACAACACATACCAAAATCTCCTACAGAATTTTTCCTACAGAATTATTCATGCAGACGACATTCTGTACGATCATTAGTACAAGAAAATTCTTTAGCTTATCCCACGGGGCAGAGCCGATTAAGGTGGTGATGTCAGTGAGTTTTCGCATCCATTTTGTAATCTTCGTCGTTTGTACCCAAACACTGAACGTATTGAACGAGTGAATATCTATAAGTATGAGCGTGTGGTAAGCTTGAAATCAGAGGCAAACCATGATTCGAGGGGACGCACGTACGTTTCGAATAAATCCTTGTTCTGCGCATCATTGTGCTCCATTATTCGTGAACGTTCCAAGCTGTCAAGAATCGGTAAATACCAAGAATCACGAAAGGCCCAAGTAACCGGCCCTGCATACATATACATTAGGGGTATTACCGCTCATCCGGGACACTTTTCCGCGGATGGGTAACCGATTTTAGTGCTACGCAAGATTTTGGTTCTTGGCCAACTCCTAACAATAAATCTGGAGTCATATACCTCCCGATATCAATTGGTTTAGAAGTTATTCGATTTGCAAATTATGAAAAATTCAGTTTTTGAACGCACCGCACGATCTTCAGGCATACGTATCTTTGGTTTGGGGGATCCGCCACATATTTTTAACTGGTGCTTTAGAATCAGAAAACGCCGACCTTTCACGCCGTGAAACTAAATATTTTCGACAAAATATTTTTGCCCACGAATTTCGCAATGTATTTTTATTCTCTGTCCTGTGACCAGAGGGCATAATTTTACTTGATAAGGATCGTACTGCAGGCAGATCTCCACGTACTAAAAAAACCCTACAATTTTTAGGAGGAGGTCTTTTTTTCTTTTTAATAATTTTTATGACAATTTCTGCTAATTTTAATTTTTTTACTCGCAATTTTTCTGTACGTCTTAACCGAATGAGACAAAAATGTTCATATACTTCGAAAAAAAAGTTCGATACTTGAAGCATTCTTCAAGGTGTGGGAAGTACAGACACATGAAATTTTTTTCGCTCAGATTTTTTACGTACGTTATTCAGCGTATACGTCCCATTGTAACATAAATGGTGAAATATTGCGGAAACACTAAGTTTTATTAAGCTATATTTCAGACAAAAATTTTAAGTTTTTGAGAAATTCAGTGACGTTCTTTTTGCGCTCGAAGCTCTTTGGGTGAAATGACTTCAACCGTTTCTTGACTTTACGAGGATTTTTCACCGAGTCAAAGTTCGGTAACGGACATCCGTAACGGCCAAGTTTTTCAACGGAGTGAATATTGTGAATTTGTGAGTTGGATTCAAGATTTGACCATGAAACAATTAGGACGCGTCCAGGTAAGTGAACGTTAATTTTACTATGTATAGAACCCTATTGTGATCCAATTTAATACGTACATTCAAAGTTTGAAAAATTTAATTCAGAATTTTACAAGTTAAAATTCACTACCCCTGCTTTGAAAGGAAGCAAATACCCATCAAGGCGAAGTACCTCTGCAAAACGTTCGTATCCATAAATCTCCCACGAAAACGAAAATTTGTATGAACTGATCCCGTCCCCTTAGTTTCGAGGAATGATACTTGGATTGCATAAACCGTTTTAATCAAAGCGTTGATCGTAGCGGCAAGATGCTCAAATCCTACAACGTTATTCTCATCTACCTATATTGATTCCGCAACGCTTGTTCACACAGGTAGCACTTAAGAGTTAATGGCGCCAATTGTCACAGCGGTGCGCAGTGCCAACAATCCGCGGCGATCGCGATGAGTCGGTGATACACTTCTCCGTGTGCGTCGAGTTTTGCTTCACGTAGAGGTTACTCAACATTCAATGATAAAAACATACTGAACTTCGAAATGCGAATTACGTCACTATTTTAATCGTATTATATTCTTCTTCAACCAGAGTCTTCAGCACACAGGCGAAGGAATTTACAAATCGGATTTGAGATTAAATGACTTGTTCTATTTTAAGGGCATTTCATATTTTTAGCTCTAAATTTTTTGCATTATTTATGTTATTTGAGATTCGAAAAGTATGTTCCTTTTACAGTATAGAAAATCCGATTTGTGATTCTGTGCATAAGGTATGTGGAAACTTCCACTGCCAAGAAGAAGTTACTCGGAGCAAAATTATGATGCAAAGAGTTTTTCGTAACACATGCGCGATTTTCGCGTTTTTTTTTTACCTAAAAATCCGGCGTAAAGTGAACGTTTTTGTACCGGCGGGCAAAAAAATATTCGGCCGCTAACGGTGAGCAGCGGGTATAATGAACTTTTATCGCCCGCTAACGGCGAGCAGCGGGCGATAATGAACTTTTATCGCCCGCTACCTCAGTGCTGCTTATAAGCACGCAAAACGCAAAAATAAATACATGCGTTACAAAAAATATGGTGTGCACCAAGGGCTAGTGGGCTTTTTGACCTCGTGTGGTTGCAGTACTCGTCTTCGGCTCGCAGACGCACTCGCCTTCGGCTCGTGCTGGCTCGCCTCCGACTCGTACTGCAAACTCCACACTCGGTCTAAAAAAGCCCACTTTACGCCCTTGGTACACAATATACTATTAGCGTAGCGGTTTTGGCCTTCTTTACATTATTATGTTTCACATTTTGTCCTATAGAAGTAGTTTTTGAAACGAGGAAAGAAGGTTTAGGAAGAAATTTTATATCTGGAGCGCTCCAGCTTATTGCATTTCGGCGTCCTGCAGTTCCCAAACGTTTGGCCACGTAGTTTACACGTTGACTTTATCTTTGATGAAACTAACGTTCAATGGTATTTCCAATAGTTGGACGAGATTCTAAAAGTTGATTAGAAGTTCATTATCGGAAAAACAATTTTTTTTTATCAATTTTATTCATAAAATCAGCTGCCCGTGAATTAAAAAAAATCACACGGCCTTGAATATTTCTCACGAGGTGGGGGACAGGCCCCTGGAGTATATTTCCGGCAAAAACGCAAAATCGTTTTTTCAAACGATTTTGGTCAAAATCTCTAGGGGTCTTCCCTTAATTAAGGCGCCAGTACCTTATGGGCTGTTTATTGTTTTCTGTGTTAACTAGCGGCAGGCCCGACTATCTCTCTGTGCTTTTCCGTCGTGCTCCTAGTTCTGCTTCTACTCGTCTTCAGACCTCCAATGCGAGTAAACTTTATGTCCCTCCTTGTCGGACAGCCATATTTCAAAAATCCAGCATTGTTGCAGCAATCTACTTCTGGAATTCACTGCCCGAAGTTATAACATCCGCGGGTTAACTTGAAATTTTTAAGCACCGACTATATACTTACCTTTTCGACCAGGAGCGGACATTCTTTGACTCACTCCAGCACTAGCCACCTACCTGCCTAGTTTATTTTATTTTATTATTATTCATTACTTATTTATTTCGGGGTATGTCCATTCTCAGTCACCTGTCCGTTCACCCATCCGAAGTCACATCTCACTTACTGCCACCTGCCATCATCATATTTTCATCTTATTTTTATCATGATTTTATGTTTATTATGTTCTCTTCCGTGCTGTTATATTTCGGCTACACTGCTCTGCTTACTTTATTGTATCATATTATGTTATTTTCTTATGTACTTGTATTTTATCTTATTTTGTCACCTGTTACATGACTCTTATATGCTGCCTAGGGGACTTGTCCCATGGCTGAATAAACTCTATCCTATTCTATTCTATTCTTAATGATATATTTACGGCTAAACCGTCGACTCTACCATGAAAACTGAGATCGAATTTCCGTGGATAGAAAGATAACGACTAAGAACTATTTTGTGAGAAATATACCTCGCGATGCTATATGGCTTTTATGTGGACCAAGATGGCACTGCCATGTCTCGACGTAAACTGGCGACTATCTGACCGCCACGTCGCGACGCTATATCTCTCAATATTATATTTTATCACAGCTTTAAGCTCATTTGTGGCTTAACTCCACTGTTTCGCCCAAAACAATATTAATCAACGAACATTTCGCACACATCAGATGCTTGAAATAATTCTTGATTCTCGAGAATTTAGCGTGCGAAATTCACTCGTAGGTGTCTTCATATGAATGTGCTGTTTCCCCCACCATGGGACCCCCTCGGACACCCTTAACGGTTGATCAATGCGGCCGTGTGAGAATGAAACTTACCCTCACCAGTTGAAAAAGAAGTAGATAGGCTATGACAGTTCTGGATCACTACGTGTTAGTGCACACGTACACACACGCACACATGCACACCGCCCCATGTCCGTGTGCGAGGGCGAGGGGCGGGGAGGGCGACGGGGGGTTTCCTCGAGAAAGTTCTAGAAGGTTCCATGACGTCACGCTTACGTCATGTGACGTCACGCCTACGTCATGTGACGTCACAGCAGCGACGTGCCAGGTCGGGTCGGGACCCCCGCCGTTGAATCGTAAAAATTCGACTATTTCGTCCGAAAAAATTTCAAAAGCAGGGACGCGCCAAGTTGGGTCGGGGCCCTGCCGTGCGCGGACCTCCGCGGTACCGCGTGAAGGGAGGTTCCGCGGCAAGGGCGAGCGGCGGGAGGCTGCTCCCCGGCGTACGACCCCGGATTCTGTCGTCGTCGTCGTCGTTGCCGATTTTTGCCGGCATTCGCCTAGGTATGTGTCGTCGAAACTTCGAGTACAGCGGCAGGGGCAGAGGGGTGGGACGGGGGTCCGTTCGAGAAGCTTCCGTGCGTACGCGGAGTCGCGTCGACTTGTTTTTTTCGCCGGAGCGCTCCTTATCGCTTGTAACCCGACACCGCCTCCTATGAGTTCGCCGCGCGACTGTACAGCTATGCATGTAGTCGGATTCGGACGAACGGTTCCCGGAATCATCGACGACCTGCGAGATTCTGGAAGTTTCTGCCGAAGTTCTGTCTCTTTCGGCCTGCCGATATCTCGCGAAAAAAAAAAAAAAAAAAAAAAATACTTCTCGGCACAACCTTCTATCCTTGCGAGAGCAACGAGCGATCGGATGATTCGAGAAGAGCCGACGCGGGTGACGTTGCACGGACTGAAACGGTCAGCGTTGTCCGTCGACGTCCCTCTCTCTCTCTCGAGGAGTTCGCCGTACGGAGTATGAGGTGTGAATTCGCGTCTGTAGCTATATGGTACGTCCCAGCCGAGCCGCCGTCGAACATCGGGACGAGAAGACGTCACCCCTGTAACGAGAAGTTTCTCGAAACCTGCCGGCGAGAGAGACTCTCGTCGAATGGAACGACGCTACGGCTAGAGGGGTAGGAGGTATCCGGGGAAAAGGATGCGGTTAGCGAGGGAACGAATCGACGAAACGAGTAGAATTCGGTTTTCGCTCTTTATTCACATTTTAAACCAGTACGATATATAATCTTATACATGCAGTATGTGATAGGTACGATTCTTTCGACAATTTCTCACAAGCAGATAAATTCGCATTGATTGAAGTTTCCACCCAAGCGGCGCAAATATAAACGTTCCTCGGTGATCGTTTTCGTCACATCTTCGAAAAGATGGTCGTCTTCTTGCAATAGTCTCGATACTCTGCCCGGAAGAAATACGTTGAAACCCTCGTCAAGCGCCACGATGAACTTGATTCCATATTTGGTTGTTACTCGCCTTATCTCGGAAATCTTATAATTCTTCTCGATTTCCAACTCTTGAAACTTTTTTGTGGGAAGGAATGCTTCTAAACGACCAACTTTGTTTATTTTTGTAGTATCCATTGCTGCCGATTTTTCCGCTCGTTTCACACTTCTGATCAGCTCGAAGGTTCGCAAGGGACTGGCTGTTGTTGCGGAGATTTGTCTTCATATTTATAGGGTCTGCACTCGTTCGAAAAATTACTCCAAGTTAGGACGCAACGAATTACGACGCAACAAATTACGACGCAACAAATTACGATGCAACCGCTTTTTCTGTCCAGTCGAAATTTGAGACGTCTGTTTTCGTTATGCACATCTACATATAGGTATACATCCTATGTTGCGGATGCGTTTTGAAAAATTCTCGAAATTACGACGCAACAAATTACGACGCAACCGCTCGTTCTGTCCAGTTGAAATTTGAGACATTTGTTTTTCGATATGCACATGTATAGGATATATGTTTTGATTCTAAACATTTCGATGATGCGTGTATAAAAAGGTCCATAGGACCACGATGCACTCATTAATTATTCATCCCTCTGAGTGAAAAGTTCGATTAAAATGGAATCGTCAAAGTGCCTGCAGTTGATAAGCGTTATGGAAAACGCTTACAAGCTCCTGGATCGCGCGCCGCAGCACGAGATTGCGAAATGGACCAAGTACGGGACCTGCAATATCAGACTCTTGAACAAAATTCTACGAAAATCGGCTTCGACCGTAGGTGAAAAAGTACGACTTCAGACGACGATCTCGCAACTGAAATCATTGAGCGAAAAATTCAAAGAGCGACAACGGCGTGGTGCGGGAATCGGTACGCGAAAAGTGAGTGACAGAGTGCGATGGAAAGATCTGGAATCGGTGTTTCGAGGGAGGATAAGAACGGGCACGGTGATCAACCTCAGACACAAGGACTTGCGTTCTTTTCTCCACGATTGCAAGAACGTGACCGCTATCCGGTTGAAACACGCGCTTCGAAGGGATGGAAATCTCAAAGTGAACGGAGTATTGGCGTGCAAGTTTCGGATAGCGAAAGAGCGTGAAGTCCTGGAAGAAACCAAGTATTTCAACACCAGAAACGGGATTGTGCTCCCGTCAACGGACATGAAACGGTGGTTCGATGAGAACATCACGGATAGACTGCTAGTCAAGGTAGAGGATTTCCAGGAACGAGATTCCGGATGGACATTGGTGGAAATTGATAATTTGGTAGTGAACATCAATCGTTTCGAACCTCTCCGTATGGGTTTGTCAACGTATACTCCACTACCGGCGGACATCCGGATGAAGAAGGCAGTGGTCAACATTCGGAACGAAGACGAGTACTGTTTCCTGTGGGTCGTCGTTGCAGCTCTCTATCCAGTGGCTAACAACGCGGATCGGACCAGCTCCTACCCGAACTTTAGATCGGTGTTGAAATACGACGGTATCGAGTTTCCGATAGTTTTGAAAGATATCCCCAAATTCGAAGTCATGAACAATTTATCGATCAACGTTTACGGTATAGATTCGAACGTTAGGAAAAGCGATATAGTACCGTATTATTTGAGTAAGCATATATCCGATAAACCGACGATTCATCTCCTCATGCTCGAGAGCGATGTGAACGGTGAAGACGATACTCGGACCCCACACCACTTTGCTTGGATCAGAAATCTATCCCGTTTACTCAGTTCACAGGTATCGCATCATGATGGTAGAATCCTCCTGTGCGACAGATGCTTGTGCCATTTTTACAGTCAAAATTCGTTCGACAAGCATAGACAGGACTGCATGAGTATCACTGAAACAAAGATGATATTGCCCGAAGAGAAAGACAAAATTCTTAAATTCAAAAATTATAGATTCAAAGAGGCCGTGCCGTTCGCGGTTTATGCCGATCTCGAATGTATTTTGGAACCTGCCGCAAGCGGATCGCAGAAGCACGTTCCGCACAGCGCCGCGTACTATTTACACTGCGCCTTCGACGATTCCCTCTCGAAATTCAAATTGAATCGTGGTAAAGACTGCATCGGGTGGTTCGTCGAGGAAATGAGACAATTGGTGATATTGGTAGATTTCTATTTGAAACGCGTTGTACCGATGAAACCGTTGAATATCGAACAAGAGCACGATTTCTACGGAGCTCGCGTGTGTCATATCTGTGAAAAGCCGTTCGCCTCGGATGATGTGAAACATCGCGATCACTGCCACTTCACAGGCGAGTATCGGGGTGCCGCTCATCCGGGCTGCAATATAAATTACAAAAATTCTCACAACCTTCCAGTACTTTTCCACAATTTATCGGGTTACGATTCTCATTTTCTCATCAAAGCTCTCGCCACTTCGTACGAAGGTTCGGTCAAACTCCTACCGGTGAACAAGGAAAAATATATATCTTTCACGAAGAACGTCGAAGGCACGGATGTAAATTTGAGATTTATCGACTCGTTCAGGTTCATGGCGAGCGGTATCGAGAAGCTCGCGTCGTACCTGGGCGATACCGACAAGTCAATCACGCGCAATCAGTGTAGTAATGCGGAGGAATTCGAGTTGTTGACGCGCAAAGGTGTCTTCCCTTACGAATACATCGACAGTTGGGAGAAACTCGACGAACCGAGTTTACCTGCGAGCGAAAATTTCTACTCAAAATTGAACAACGCGGGGGTTTCCGAGCAGGATTACCGTCACGCGAAAAAAGTTTGGGACGTTTTCGGTGTGCGTACGTTGGGTGAATATTCGGATTTGTATTTGAAAACCGACGTCCTACTGTTGGCGGACATTTTCGAGAATTTCCGACGCAAGTGTTCCGCAACCTACAATTTGGATCCCCTGCATTACTACACGGCTCCGGGACTCGCTTTCGACGCGATGCTCAAGTGTACCGATATCGAGCTCGAGCTTCTCACCGACCCCGAGATGATACTGTTCATTGAAAAAGGCATTCGCGGAGGTGTAGCTCAATGCTCGAATCGATACGCTGAGGCTAACAACAGGTTCATGGGCACGGATTTCGATCCTGGCAAAGCCGAATCCTATCTGATGTATTTCGACGTCAACAATTTGTACGGTGCAGCTATGAGTCACTATCTACCGTACGGTTCGTTCGAATGGGTAGATCGCGAGATCGATGTTCTGTGCGTCTCCGATGATTCTCCGGTAGGGTACATCCTCGAAGTCGACTTGGAGTATCCTCGGGAGCTCCACGAGGCGCACAAAGATTTGCCGTTGTGCCCGGAACACTTGGCACCACCGGGATCTAAGAACTCGAAACTGATGACCACGCTCTACCCGAAAACGAAGTACGTCATACATTATCAAAATTTGAAGCAGTGCCTGAAGCTAGGGATGAGATTGACCAAGACTCATAGAATCTTGAAATTCAGTCAAGCTCCGTGGTTGAAAAAGTACATCGATTTGAATACGGAATTACGAAAAAAGTCGAGAAACGAGTTTGAGAAGAACTTTTTCAAGCTCATGAACAACGCGGTTTTCGGTAAGACCATGGAGAACGTTAGGAAGCAACGAGACGTCAAATTGGTCACGAAGTGGGACGGTAGATACGGAGCGAAAGCTCTTATAGCTAGACCAAATTTTCACAGCTGCATCGTGTTCGATGAGGATGACGTGGTGATTGTCGAGATGAATCGTGTTAAAATCAAATTCACCAAACCCATATACGTGGGATTCTGCGTGTTGGACCTCTCAAAGACGTATATCTACGATTTTCATTACAATTATATCAGAAGTACGTTCGGGGATAAATCTAAATTGATGTACACCGACACCGACAGTCTCTTGTACCAGTTCACCGTTCCCAATATTTACGATTACATCAAACGTGATTGGATCAGGTTCGACACTTCGGATTATCCACCGGACAACATTTACGGGGTCCCGTTAGCGAATAAAAAGGTTTTGGGTTTGATGAAAGACGAAGCTAATGGTAAAATTATAACCGAATTTATCGGATTGAGAGCAAAATTGTACGCGTTCAAAACTCTGAGGGAAAAGTGCAAGAAGAAAGCTAAAGGAGTGAAGGGATCCGCGTTGAAAACTATTACCTTCGATGACTACAAAGACTGTCTCTTGCGTCATGAAAATTTATCGAAATCTCAGTATTTGATTAGGAGTAAGAAACACGATGTACGTACGATTGAACAAACTAAAATAGCGTTAAGTTGGTTAGACGATAAGCGGATGATTGTACCTGAAACTACCGATACCCTTCCATGGGGTTATGAGAAATAAAAACACACACGATGAATTATTTCAAATGTCCGCTTTATTTATCCAACTGTTGTGCGAATTATCGAATCCTAACCATTTTACATACAAGTTATTTCCGCGTCTGCGCAGTACTTTCTCGATCAGATAGATATCGGGATTTTTGACTTTGGCGAGTTCCTCCTCGTAGAAACCTCCTTCGATCGGCTGGTTCCGGTAGTCGACGAGCTTGTAGGTCACCGGATCGGTGTTCTTCGTCTCACTTATCGTGAAGATCTCCGTTGTCCAATTCGGTGTATATCCTTTCTCGAAGACGTGTTTGTACTTGCTGATTCGAACCTTGTCTCCGACCTTGAATCTCGTCTTCCTCGTTCGATTCGCCCGGGGATTTCGATACACTTCTCGCAGCAGTCGCTGCTCATCCGCGCGGGTGACGTCGGCCGGTTTCATTCCGATGGTTCGATGCTTGGTCTCGTTGTACGTTGATACCAATCGCGGTAGAACATCCGTCCACTTGTAACTGCCTCGCAGTGTGAACTCCTTCCACATTTTCGTTTTCAAAGTGCGATTGAAACGTTCGCAGATCGAGGCTTTCAGGTTGCTGAACGTCGAGTACAATCTGATTCCGTAACTTCGCATCAGGGCTTCGAAATCGCTGTTGTAGAACTCCTTGCCCCGATCGACGTGTAAATTTTTGGGTACACGCCCTCTCGTCAAAACGGATCTCATAGCACTCGTCACCTCCGCACCAGTTTTCGTCTTTATCGGCACTGCCCAAGCGAATTTCGAGAACACGTCGATGACGGTGAGCATGAATTTGTAGCCGCCGTTGCACGTTGCGTAGGCCGACATGTCAACGAGATCGGCCTGCCACGTCTCGTCCAGCCCGCGCACGTCGACGCGACGACGAGGGTAATTTCTACGAGCGGGTCTGTGAAGTTCTTCCGCCACCGCCGCCTTCTTGTCCATGCTCCAGCGCGTTCAATCTGGCGTCGAGTTTCTCGATCGCTCGGGAATTACGAAGTACCAGTTCGTGCCCGCCTGTGATATCCGTTCTGATTCGTTTCAACGTCTCGTTCACGTTCGATTCGAGGCTCCGAATCATGGAAGTGTTGTCTCCGACGGCTTCGTCCAGTGCTCTCAGTCGGGCTTCCAGGCGAGAAATGAGCTCGGAGTTGGCGGTCACGAGATCTTGAACCGTTTCGCTGTCGAGGCTTTGCTTCTTCAGATTATCCCGAAACTCGGATTCCAGAGCGCGAATCATCAGGTCGTTGTTCTCGGTACTGTTCTGCAACGACGACGTGACTCGGTACACCGTACGAACTTCCTGCTGTACGATACTCCGCACAATTTTCACGGACACGGCGTCGCTCGACTCTCGAGGATCGGCGACGTTGCACAGTCTCTTGTTGTCTATATCGTACTGACCGTCGGTGGTGAGCTTGAACCCTGTACCGGGCGGTCCGCGACTACCGCTCTTCGTCGCGCTCGTTGCAATCTGTCGTCCGAACACGTCCACGCTCATCTTTCGCACAAGCTCTTCAACGGTCGACGTGCAAATGACGCCGACCAGTCGCACGACTCGACTAATAAATGATTCCAGCCTCACGCAGTTCCTCGACGATGGAAATGATTTCGTTGGAGTGGCTCGGATTCCCGGCGGCTTGCGACGACAGGAGCAGCCGAAGTCGGTCCACGAGTTCGTTGGGATCGTCCCAGTGAACGTAATCCACTCTCCTGTCTTCCCGAGCAACCATGTACTTGGGTAGAACTCCTTCGCCTCTACGTCGACGTTTCGGTGGCGACGGCGGTAACGGTAAGACGTCCGCGCGCTCGCGTTTCGTCGGCGGTGGCGACGGTAAGCCTCCCTTGCACTTGCGTTTTCTCAGCGAGGAGTCTCTACGCTCGCGTTTTGTCGGTGGCGGTAGTGGTAAAACGTCCTTGCACTTGCGTTTTCTTAACGACGGGTCTCTGCGCTCGCGTTTCGTCGGCGGTGGTAACGGTAAGATGTTCTTACACTTGCGTTTTCTCGGTGGTGGTGGTGGTGGTGGTGGTGGTGGTGGTGAGACGTTTGGTGGTAGCGAGGTGTCCATACGCTCGTGTTTCCTCGGTAATGGTAAGAGTTTCGTAGGTTTCCACTGTACAGGTGACGGCAAGATATCCGTACGTTTACGTTTCATTGGCGGTGGTGGTGATGGCAGGATATCGGTACGTCCACGCTTCGTCGGCGCTTTCCTCGTTCTTAGACTTCCTTCGCCATCCGCTGTTGGAAACGTTTCAGTGTCCATTTCTTCCGGCGGGTGCCGGATCTCATCCTCAGAGATGTCCGTACGTTTATCGGGCGGTGTGGATGGTGAGATGTCCCTGAGTCTACGTTTCGCTGGCGCTTTTCGCTCTTCTTCCCCTTCATCCGCTGTTACAAACGTTTCAGTCTCCCTATCCGGCTCGGCTTCATCTTCGATCGGTTTCATCTCCTTCCTCACAGGATTCGAAACTTTCACCAACTGTTCGAGCGGATCAACTATCGGTTTGAAGACGTCGCTCATCGTCCGTTCGACAGCCTCCCTGTCCGACCTCAGCATTCGATGTTTCCGACGAATCGCGTCGCTCGCTCTCGCGATACCACGCAAAACTTTCTTCTGTTCGCGAATACTTGTACCCTGCATGTTGTCGCAGCTGTGTCCGAAACGCGACTGTCTCACCGCTGTGCGAAAACGATACATTTATCACTTGTTCACGCTCACAAAACAGTCGAATCCTTTCCTGTATCGTCCTTCGTTCATCTCGCTTTCCTTGTCGATAACAACGAAAGCGTACTTGTCGTCGTTCCAACACGCGGAACACAGATCTCTGAATCGCGCGTACGTCATATCCGTGTTAACGTGATCGTCGTAGACGTGCCTCAGATTCATCTCGTCCTGGCGAAAAAGTACCAGCAGATTAGCGTTGTCGCGCACCAAATGTTTCGGGATACGAGCGTACGTCTGACAGAGATAGAAACAGTCGACGTCTCTGTGTCGCCCCATGCAGAAGAAGGCTCTCACGTTGTCCTGTTTCTCGCACGCTATATCGTCGAAAATCATGATCGAATTGGGTCGCGCATCCTGAGGTTTGACCACCTCCTCGTGCTCGTCGAAGGGGAAATAACCGACACCTTCGACGGGCTCCAGTACTTTCTTTAAAAACTGGTACTTGGGCTGACTCAGTGATTTCGAGTAGACGTAGACGTTCTCGAACCTGAGACCGTTGGGGTGGGTTACGAGGGCCAGAAGCGCGTTGGTCTTGCCGCAATTGGACGGGCCGCAGAAGATCGCTCGCACGCTGTTCGGCAGTAATTCTCCGTGTCGTTTCGCTCGCGCCTTCGCCATTCTCTGAGCGATCTCGTCGAAGTTCGTCACCGGTAACTCGGTCGTTTGTTTCTCGAACTCCATCTCGACGACGACTAACGGGTAAGATATATAAGCCGGCGTCTTATAGAGTCGGAGTCAGTTGCGACGTGACGATGATTGTGCACAGACGCAAGCACCAACGACGACGCGGCACAGGGCTGATCAACAGCATCATCAACAAACTTCCGGTTGAATTACACATACCCGGCTACCAGTACTGCGGACCCGGCACGAAATTGGCAAAGAGGTTAGCTCGCGGCGATCCCGGCATCAATCCCCTCGACGCCGCGTGCAAAGAGCACGACATCGCGTACTCGACGAATCGGGAGAACGTCGCCGCGAGAAACCAGGCCGACAGGGTGCTCGCCGACCGAGCCTGGCGACGGGTCTTCGCCAAAGACGCGAGCATCGGCGAGAGAGCCGCAGCCTGGGGGATAGCCAACACCATGAAAGCCAAGGCTAAGCTCGGAATGGGTCTGAGGAAGAAAAAGAAAAACGCTCCCGTGACAACGACGACCTTGAAACAAATCGTCAAATCGGCGAAGGAGTCGATGCGTCCGGGCGCGGATCCCGTCAAGTTCGCGCTCAGGGGTGCCCGCGAAGCCGTCAGGAAAGCCGGTGGGAGGAGGAAGGTGCGATCACCGCGCGTCTTGCCCGTACCCTCGAAAGTGGGAGGCTTTTTACCCTTCCTCATACCGATTTTCGCCGGTCTGAGTGCCACCGGAGCGCTGGCCGGTGGTGCGGCGGGTATAGCGAAAGCCGTGAACGACGCCAGCGCCGCCAAACGCCGATTGGAGGAAAGTAAACGGCACAACGAGACGATGGAAGCTATCGCTCTGGGCAAAGGTTTGTTCCTCAAACCCTACAAAAAAGGCATGGGACTCTATCTGAAGCCAAAAAACGCGTGAAGCTACCGCGCCGAGCACTGACCGACGTCGATCTGGAAAAGTACGCCAAATCAATGGAAATCCCGCACTTCCGCGGTGTTTTCATGAGAAACGATCTACCCGAGTCCGGTCCGCGGAAGAACGAGTCGGCCATCGTCAATCTCGACGACAAGGCTGGGCCGGGAACGCACTGGGTCGCGTACCGGAAGAACGGCGACGACGTCGTCTACTTCGACAGTTTCGGCAACCTACGACCACCGAAAGATCTGACGGACTATCTCGGCGTTGGTAGCGTAAAATACAATCACGAAAGTTACCAGAACTACGACACGGTCGTATGCGGACACCTGTGCCTCAAGTTCCTCAGCGGACAATTATAAAGTCAACGCGACGCAACGACGCGGCGTCAGTCATGGACGATTCGTTCACCTTGACGCTGTCTGGAACGTCCTCCGTCCTGGAGGCCCAATATTTCCCACCCATCGAATTGTCCCCAACGAAAAATTACGCTCTGGGACTCATCGAATTGCTGACTTTCAACTCGATTCCCAACATCGACGAGGGCAACAACAAGTTCTACGTGGAAAATCGAGTCGTCACTGTACCCACCGGTAGCTACGAGATCGAAGACATAGAAAGGTACCTGCAAAAGGCACTACCCGACGTCTCCGTCAGCATCAAGCCCAACAACAACGAGTTGCGCAGCGAAATCAAGTGCAGCCGGCGCATAAATTTCATACCCGAAGACTCGATCGGTCGACTGCTGGGATTCACACCGCGCATCTTGGAGCCCAATATCACTCACAAATCCGATTCACCGGTGGCCATTTTGAAGATCAACGCCCTGCGAGTCGAGTGCAACATCACGACGGGCGCCTACATCAACGAACGACGAGTACACACCGTCCACGAATTTTTCCCGGTCGTTCCACCGGGATATAAGATCATCGAAGTGCCGTCGCACGTCATTTACCTCCCGATCGCCGTCCGCGCGATACATCATCTCCGGTTGAAGATAGTCGACCAAGACGGAGAACTGGTGAATTTCCGTGGTGAAATTATCACGATAAGATTGCACGTGAAGACAATGCGATAATGGGAATTGTGTTCGAGACGAAAACCGTTGGCAGAAGCTATAAGAGCGAACCGATATGCCCAAGACCCGCCAGTCATCGCGCACCTCGCAAGGAGCTAACACGTCGGAACGTTCAGTTTCTGAGGAGTCTGGGTCTCAGACCTCGTGGGAATTTGGAAAAGTGAAAATCCGTCTCTGCTGTCTCTTGTGCGTTGTACCATGGAAGAAATCTTGACGATACAGAAGGCTGTCGTCTTCGACGAATCCGTCGAACACTGCGAGATTCACACGCACCAACCTTACGCGTCGTCGACCTTCAACAACAGCGATGAAATTCGGATCACCGTCCAACACCAGGACTTGTGTCTGCTGCCGAGTAAAAGCTCGCTGCACGTCTACGGCAGATTAACCAAGGCCGATGGAGCTACCGTAACCCCGCATACGGCTATGGTCAACATGGCTGTCTGCCATCTGTTCGAGGAACTGCGTTACGAACTGAACGCCGTTGAGATCGACCGGAACAAGAACGTCGGGCTCACGAGTCTTATGAAGGGCTACGTATCTCTGAGCCCCGGTCAAAGACATGTCTCGGAGAACGCTGGTTGGTTGAACGAGGACAACGACAAATTAACCAACGCCGACGGATACTTCGACGTGTCCGTACCCCTGAGCCTGCTACTGGGATTTGCCGAGGATTACCGTAAAATCATCGTCAACGCCAAGCACGAATTGATCCTCACGAGAGCTAATACCGATACGAACGCCGTGGTGCAAACCGTTGCGGAGAATGTTAAAATTTCACTCAGAAAAATCGAGTGGATGATACCCTACATCAAAGTGTCCGACAAACAGAAGATCCAACTGCTCAATTACATCGCCAGAGATCCACCTATCCCCGTGAGTTTCCGCGCCTGGGAAATGTACGAGTACCCCTTGCTACCGACGACCACGAAACACGTCTGGGCCGTCAAGACGTCGACGCAGCTCGAGAAACCGCGGTACGTCATTCTGGGATTTCAAACCGCTAGAAAGAACACCGGGGCCAGGGATGCCAGCCACTTCGACCACTGCAGCCTCAGAGACGTCAAGTTGTTCCTGAATTCGCAGAGCTATCCCTACGCGAATTTGAATCTCGACATCGGTCGTAATCAGTACGCCGTACTCTACGACATGTACGCCAGCTTCCAGGCCTCGTACTACGGCAAAGAACCCGAACCGCTGCTGACGAGAACGCGATTCCTGCAACGCGCCCCGCTCGTCGTCATCGACTGCTCCAAGCAGAACGAGTCCCTGAAATCCGGACCTGTGGATATCCGTATCGAGTTTGAGTCGGAAACCCAGTTTCCCCCGCAGACTTCAGCCTACTGTCTGATTCTACACGACCGTATAGTGGAGTACAATCCGCTGAGCGGCGGAGTCCGCAAATTGATGTAAAACTAGACTATACTAACGATAAGTTGAGGAACTTGGGATTGATAAGTATGTTTGAAATCGTATGGGTCTGATTATTTAATTTTTATTCGTTTATATGTTTACAAATAGCATTTACCTGACCGATGGAATAAATGTTTATCAAACCATTTACAGTTTTTATCGCATACCTAAATCCCAATCCTTCATGCGTATTTTACTATTTTCCTCATCAATTTCCTGCTGGCCTTCAAGCCAATCCTCGTAGCTGTGAAACATTTCGCTCCAGATATCATCATTATCATCGGCGAAATCTTTTTCCGCACCGGCCGCGATAATTGAGTAATTAGTTTGAGCCTCCGGCTGGAAGTAGAAATGATTTTCTAGTTTATAATTTAAATATCAAATAACACAAATCTGGAATTTTCGTTTCACTTAAAAAATAAGTTGAATAAGTAATTTTTAAATATTAATTGAACTCTACTATGGACTTTAGATACACATACTTGTTTGCTCCCTTGCTGATCCTTCCTGGGCTGATCCTCCTTCTCAGGCTCAAGGACTTCGATTTTTCTTTGCTCCTGCATCAGAAAATGAGTTGAATAAGTAATTTTCCAATATTAAATTGAACTCTACTATGGGTTTTAGTTACACATACTTGTTTGCCTCCGTGCTGATCCTTCCCAGGCTGATCCTCCTCTCCAGGCTTGAGGACTTTGATTTCTCTGTGGTTCTCCATCAGTATTTCAGTCTAAATTGAAAAACGAATGACTCTTATCGAATAGTATCGAACACTTATTTTTAGTATGATTTACTAATAAATGATGAATGTGAATACACACATACCGTAGATCCGATGTTGAATCGCTTCGAAAAGAAACTGACCGACGAATATCCCACTTATGAATTTATACCCGTTACCCCTTTCTGAGAAGCAGGTAGGGGAAATATATCTCATTGTCTCATACTCCTTCCTACACGAGCGTATATAGGGAATGATGATTATTTCTGTTTCTTAATTGAAAAAGGATGGACGAATCTCATTACGCCACAGAGAATGATCCGGCACCGTGGACATTGAGTAGCAATGAGTACCTGCGTACCTATATTTTTTAGCGACGCGTGCCTGTAAACAACGCGACGAGGGCTGGTTTCGGGTTACACAAAACAATGTGGCGCTGTACATTTCACGTACGCTTCGCAACCGATCTTTCGAGAAAAAACATCATCGCTTGAGTATAACTATTTTGAAACGATGGAGGATTCCTTAAATGAGAAGAATCCGCTGATTCTCGTTAGTCCCGCGTGAGCATTCTTCGCGTCAACGTCTGAACATGGAGTACATCGTTGACCTACAAGGATTCAAAGAACCACAGAATCGTTTCGTGGTTAAGGAACTCGCCGTGATTGCTGTAAACGGAGAATACCCGTCGGTATTCTTCTTCGAGCCACCGTGCGCGTGGACCGATTTACCTGCCAAGTATCGGGCGATGAACGCCTGGTGCACACGCAATCACCACGGACTACCGTGGAATTTCGGATACGTCCCCTATTCGAAAGCGAAGGAGATCCTGCACACTCTCTTATCTATCGCCAAAACGGTGTACGTGAAGGGAGCAGAAAAAATAGAGTGGTTGAAACACTTGATGGGGGACAACGACGTTGAAGTCGTTCTGGATCTCGGAGACTTTTGCTGTCCGGCGCTGACTAAATTACCGCCGCCATCGACCCGCGAGTGTTTCATTCACGCGAATTCCTCAAAAAACACCACTTGCGCTTTAGAAAATGTAAGAAAATTGTACGACTGGTTCAACGAGCATATGTGAATAAAGAGCGAAAACCGAATTCTACTCGTTTCGTCGATTCGTTCCCTCGCTAACCGCATCCTTTTCCCCGGATACCTCCTACCCCTCTAGCCGTAGCGTCGTTCCATTCGACGAGAGTCTCTCTCGCCGGCAGGTTTCGAGAAACTTCTCGTTACAGGGGTGACGTCTTCTCGTCCCGATGTTCGACGGCGGCTCGGCTGGGACGTACCATATAGCTACAGACGCGAATTCACACCTCATACTCCGTACGGCGAACTCCTCGAGAGAGAGAGAGAGGGACGTCGACGGACAACGCTGACCGTTTCAGTCCGTGCAACGTCACCCGCGTCGGCTCTTCTCGAATCATCCGATCGCTCGTTGCTCTCGCAAGGATAGAAGGTTGTGCCGAGAAGTATTTTTTTTTTTTTTTTTTTTTTCGCGAGATATCGGCAGGCCGAAAGAGACAGAACTTCGGCAGAAACTTCCAGAATCTCGCAGGTCGTCGATGATTCCGGGAACCGTTCGTCCGAATCCGACTACATGCATAGCTGTACAGTCGCGCGGCGAACTCATAGGAGGCGGTGTCGGGTTACAAGCGATAAGGAGCGCTCCGGCGAAAAAAACAAGTCGACGCGACTCCGCGTACGCACGGAAGCTTCTCGAACGGACCCCCGTCCCACCCCTCTGCCCCTGCCGCTGTACTCGAAGTTTCGACGACACATACCTAGGCGAATGCCGGCAAAAATCGGCAACGACGACGACGACGACAGAATCCGGGGTCGTACGCCGGGGAGCAGCCTCTCGCCGCTCGCCCTTGCCGCGGAACCTCCCTTCACGCGGTACCGCGGAGGTCCGCGCACGGCAGGGCCCCGACCCAACTTGGCGCGTCCCTGCTTTTGAAATTTTTTCGGACGAAATAGTCGAATTTTTACGATTCAACGGCGGGGGTCCCGACCCGACCTGGCACGTCGCTGCTGTGACGTCACATGACGTAGGCGTGACGTCACATGACGTAAGCGTGACGTCATGGAACCTTCTAGAACTTTCTCGAGGAAACCCCCCGTCGCCCTCCCCGCCCCTCGCCCTCGCACACGGACACGGGGCGGTGTGCATGTGTGCGTGTGTGTACGTGTGCACTAACACGTAGTGATCCAGAACTGTCATAGCCTATCTACTAAAAGAAATTATCAATTTCACATATTTTTTCCCTCGTCAAGAAAGTCATAACTTTTGTCATTTCCGAAATATTTACAAAAAACCTGTTTTTCGTGAAGTCAAAATTTTCCCCTTTTTTTACTCAAACTCGCGTTAGATCACCAATTTTCAGAATTTTTCAATGAAATTTGCAGACAGACATCATATATTATTGGTGTTTCACGATTGACTGAACCAGAAAAAAGCGAGTATTGTTCTCAACAAAAAAGTTAATAATATTTTTTCCACCCCTTGTCAAAATCAGTTATGGATATCTTCAAGCGCTTCCGGAGTCGAACGAATTTGAAGCAACCGAAAACTTCCTATGAGAAAGTTGTTTATCGAGGTAACAACAAGTTTTCTGGAAACTTTTACTTCAATCGAATCAATGGTTCAGAAATTGTTAATGTTTTTCATTCACCGTCGCCTGGCTTACCTGCGCGTAGGTGACAGCGCGAAAGTTTACGGGAAGCAACTCGCAGTTCGTAAAAGATGAAAAGTCCATGATTAAGACTCGATAAATGTACGGAGTCATAGTTCATTAGCATTTTTTTTATTTTAATATGAAGCACAGATTTTAATTCATACATTCTGAAAACATAACCTGTCACATTCGTAAAATTCGTAGAATGATTTATAGTCTGCTGAATTAAATATGACTAGAAATATTCACGAAACAAGCATTTTACCGTTATATTATTATATATATTATAAATATAAATGATTATAAAAATAACAGGAAAACGCTTGTTCTTTCAATTCTTTTGATTCATTTAATTCCGCAGGCTGTGAATAAATACAAATAAATTTTGAATATAAACATAATTATAAATATAAAAGAAGAGACACCGGAGTTGCTAACGCGTGATTGTAATTAAGAACATTGCTCATTTAAACCTTGACATGCGTAGAGCAGCGTATTTGATGAGAAATCGAGGGTGCATACCTCGAGCGTAAAATACAATGTAACATCGAATAATCGCGCGACGCCTTAGTCCACTAATCGGGATGTCTCGGGTTCAAGAGCCACGACCGACTAATTTTTTTTTCTCACCGTACACTTTTGTTGTGATAATTGATATAAATACATATTATTGAATAAATTAACGAGAATGAATTATTTAACTCACCGGGGTAATCGTATAAGGTGCTTTATTATCGTGCATAGATACAGATAATATTATATGATTTACTATATTAATCCGTGAAAGACTTGGGAGCATATTTATACGTATATAATACGATATATATACATAGACTACAAGGTTTCTTACCACAGCAAGTTGAATTATCCGTTCTCGTTAATCTACAGTCCGACCTCCCAATAGTGCACCTCTCAATAGTTCGGGTTCCCCAGTTTAACGAGTGAACTCGTTCCCCCACTCCACGCAAGATAAGAGGGAGCTCGAATTTCGTATACTTACCTCTCAATAGTTCGGTCAGCCGAAATTTCTTTTGACGTACGTTTCAAAGCATAATTCAACATTTCGAATTTATTAATATTAAAGTAAATATGTTTAAATTCACGAATTTCTTTCTATTATAATTTTATTAGTCCGAACATATTCTTACAAGATACACCACACTCAACAAACTACTAATTGACAATAGAGAGAAAGAAAAACAAAATACATGCGCTCGTTCACAATAACAACAAAGGAACATCTGACCTATGCAAGCGGTTCGAACTATTGAGAGGTCGGTGCAAAAATCTCGCCGGCGTGAACGGGGGTACATGGTGGGGGAACGCCAATTCGTAGAAAAACTCTTCCCCTTATATCCTTCACCCGAACTATAGAGAGGTCGGACTGTATTCAATAATATGTATTAATATTAACCAACAATAGAAGTGTCCGCGATGCAAGAAAAAAAAAAGGAGTTGATCGTGGGTTTCGAACCCTAGACAACCCTATCGGTAGACTGACACGCTATAACCGTCCGTACATTTGATGATACGTTTAATAATTTACAAAGTATACCTATAAGCTGCTCCAATAACATTGACCCGTGATTTATCGGAGAGTAGCGTCTACCGGATAGATCGGTTTGAAAATTGCACCCTATAACTTCAGCTGAAAGAGAAATTTTATCAAATTTTATTCAGTTATTAAAACTCATAACATCTAGTACGATGTTTTTTTTTTTCTGGGAGAGAATTGAAGTCTCCACTCCAAATTTTTGTTCAAAAAACTCTATTAGGAATATCATTATTTACACATTTTTTTTCCAAGCACAAAAAAACTGTCCAAATTAGGAAAAGGCACATTTCGAAACGTTTTTTTGATAAAAGGGGTTTAAATGCGTCGGAAAAAAAGCTAAAAAATGTTACCGAAAAGCTGAGATAAAAACAAAGAAATTTCACCCCAAAAATTTTTCTCTCCGTCCCCAATTCATCACGCTACGTAAAAAGGATTGAGTAAAAATATTTCTGGAATGCAATGACATTATCTTCGAAAATACTCCTCCAAAAAATCTGAAAAAATGCTCACAATTTTTTTTCATCCCCAATAACATGTACAAATTATTACAGAACTTTCGGAGACCTCAAATTAAATGAGTGGCCCGCTTGACGAAGAATTAGTACCAATATTATCTACAATCATGCTTAAAGATCATTCCAAAACTCGGTCGGCATCTACCGGTGTCTCCGTAAGGCAAGAAGAAGACGGTCGAAGCCAAACTGTTGTATCCGCCGACACATACGACCTTTGACTTTCGGGATTGGAACTTTATATTTTTAAATTACGTGTCTTCTTTTGATAATTTTTGAATGTACGATTGATACATTTTCCGGACAATTTAAGATTGCATTTCCTCCTGACACCCACTACTTTGTATTTCTGGGGTGCGATGAACCTGTCGTGTCTGTTCAGACAATAGACCTTTAATTCTCTTCAGCGTTCCCACAACAAACGAGGAACCTGCTATTCCTGATGTAGAGTTCTTTAAATTTCGGAGCGTGGCATATATCCTACGTTACTTATGTATGCATTAGAGTCAGTCACGGCAAGTGGGACGGATTTGGCCACAAATATTCCTCGATCGTTCTGATTCTGCTGTAATTTTAGTTACATATTCTGTGCGTAAAATAAATGAATGAAACATTAAACATCGAGGAATATTTGTGGCCAAATTCGTGCCACTTGCCGTAACTGACTCTAATGCATATATGCTATACATAGTAATGTAGTATAGTACATATGTGCCACGCTTCGAAATTTAAAGAACTCTACATCAGGAATAACAGGTTCATCGTTTGTTGTGGGAACGCTGAAAAGAATGACAGGTCCTATTGTCTGAACAAACACGACAGGTTCATCGCACCCCAGAAATACAAAGTAGTGGGTGTCATTTCAATAATAGAGAGAACAGGTTCATCGTGGCGAAACAATAGGCTGCAGATACTTTGAATATACAAAGTAGAATACACAAATCGCGTTTGCATATTTTCAATGGCGGGGTTTATCGAGGTAAGTTTGAGCACTCACAAACTTCCAGCTGATAAGGTGGTCATCAGGATATGTACAAGTTTTTTGTGAAGTTTTACTGTAATTGAACTAGCCGTTAATAAACTACGAGCGTTTAATTGTTTTCAGCAGCGCGGTGTTATGAGTAGGCTGAATCCATCTCAAATCATGCAGGCCAGCGGAGGTCATATTTCATAATTGCTCGTAACCGAAGTATGTTCTTCCCCACCCAAAATAAGCGGACACGTATATTTTATTATTACCCAAATCAATTTTTTACGCCCGATAACGATTTTTTAAGATTATCAGGTGAATATTGTTTTTTCCTGATATTTAACGTATAATTTCCGAAAAATCACCGCCAATTTCGCAATTTTCGAGCTTTTCTGAAAATTCTTGATTTGGAATACGTAGAATCTCACACTGCATCGAATCAAATATGAAAATCCAAAAAATTTGCAAAATTGCAAAAAAATATCGTGATTTCAAAAAAATAAAAAATAAAAAGTCGTTTTTCTGAAAAAGCCCAGTTTCGATTTTTCTGAAAATTTAGTATCTTTTGGTCGGGAGTATACACTATATACCCTATGAACGGCAATGTCGATTTAGTATTATTTTTCGAGATATTGATTTTTTTAATTAATTTCATTTGGCAGCCGTATTTACATAGTTATATGTATATGCTTCTGAGTAGTATAAGGAATAAGAAGGCCTCCGCCTTGAATATAATTCAATTCTTCATTTCCCTGCAGATGCGAAGTCCTGCCAAAATAATATAATATCAATTTTTGAATTTCGTAGAAGCTTTTTCCAATCGATTCGCTACTTGGGATTGCATGTGAAACTTATTTTTCATCACGAGGATTTTTGAGCTATCACGAGAGACCTACATTTGACCGTTACCATTATTTTATTTTATCATTATTTCCAATTCCACAAAATGAAACATTGGTTTTCATTCTTTTCTTTGTGTTTTAATTAGTACTAATGTAATGTTTCATTTTGTGGAATTGGAAATAATGATAAAATAAAATAATGGTAACGGTCAAATGTAGGCCTCTCGTGATAGCTCAAAAATCCTCGTGATGAAAAATAAGTTTCACATACAATCCCAAGTAGCGAATCGATTGGAAAAAGCTTCTACGAAATTCAAAAATTGATATTATATTATTTTGGCAGGACTTCGCATCTGCAGGGAAATGAAGAATTGAATTATATTCAAGGCGGAGGCCTTCTTATTCCTTATACTACTCAGAAGCATATACATATAACTATGTAAATACGGCTGCCAAATGAAATTAATTAAAAAAATCAATATCTCGAAAAATAATACTAAATCGACATTGCCGTTCATAGGGTATATAGTGTATACTCCCGACCAAAAGATACTAAATTTTCAGAAAAATCGAAACTGGGCTTTTTCAGAAAAACGACTTTTTATTTTTTATTTTTTTGAAATCACGATATTTTTTTGCAATTTTGCAAATTTTTTGGATTTTCATATTTGATTCGATGCAGTGTGAGATTCTACGTATTCCAAATCAAGAATTTTCAGAAAAGCTCGAAAATTGCGAAATTGGCGGTGATTTTTCGGAAATTATACGTTAAATATCAGGAAAAAACAATATTCACCTGATAATCTTAAAAAATCGTTATCGGGCGTAAAAAATTGATTTGGGTAATAATAAAATATACGTGTCCGCTTATTTTGGGTGGGGAAGAACATACTTCGGTTACGAGCAATTATGAAATATGACCTCCATGATTTTAGATGGATTCGGCCAGTAGAGAAACTTACCTCGATTTGTGTGATTACTCTGAAAAAATGTAATAAATTTTTGGTAATAAAAGAAAAATAACTTTCAATTGCTTCACCAGATTAAAAATAGTTTGACGAATAATTGTTCCAAATTTGAAGTAGAAACTCGAAATATTTTAGGATTTAGAGTAAGTTAAAAAGGAATGAAAATTTTTCATTTCGGAAACAAAACGATCATATCTTTATGAAAAAGAAAAGAACAACCAGCGCTCTGAAATTTTCTCCCCGAGAGTTGAGCTGGTAGAATAAAAATTCTCATGTAACATCTCTAATTCAGATTAATACGAATACTTCTAAGGAGTGAATTCTTCATTAATATCTAAGATTAAGGTTTCTTTACACCAAGGTCGAAGGTCTGATCGTTCTCGAGTAAACCTAAAGGTAAAGATTTTTTAGTACATAAGGGGTCCATTATATTATTGGACACGGCCCTGGGGCAGAGCGATGACGCGGTTTCATCGGTGCACTATATTATGAGTTTTCTTGCTGCAGTATACTAATATATTTTTTTGGGGGCCTTCAATTCGCGCAAAACGGCGTTGATAAGGCCCCTCGAACCCCTGGCGCCGTATTCTCCAATCTCGGAAACCGACGGAATTTGTTTTTCGGTAGTTAAGTGGGGGACAATAATTTATAAGACGGTTGATGGATATATCTGCCTCTATGTATCTTTGACTGTGGTGACACCTAAGTGAAAAAAGAAACGAAAAGAGCTCCTATAAAACATTCCTCATAAATTATATTAAACTTCTTTGCTAATAAAATCATTTTTAAACTCTTGAATTGTTATAATTATTGTTTATTATTTTTTTTTAACTAACTTCGCATTCGAATTAACTTCAAGTTTCGAAATTTCCAAAATTTCAAACTTTTCCAAATTTTTTAACTCAATTCCCTATGATAACTTCAAATAAAATTAATTTCATTTAAATTTTAACAATAATCTTTTCTTTTTCTGTACATTTTTTTCAGATAAATATAATCTTTCTTATAACTATAATTGTTTTTCGCAAAACTATAATAAGTTTGGTGACAAGCAAGCGACATTGGTAAGTAAATTATCAAACTATATTTCTACCTGTAAGGGATTCTCCATCAACTCACCTCTTTTTTTCTAATTACTTGAGATTTTTGAAGCGAACCGTTTCGGAGGTGCACTTTTTCACGTCAGCATAGAGGGCGAGCTACTATAATTGGTCCCATAAATAATCTGTTAGGGCAAATAAGTGATAGTTTCTTCGAATACTATTCAGTAAATTTTCAGATAATTTTATCGATAGTGTAATTACTATTTCACGGGGAATAAGTTATAAAATAATTCTTATCTCAAGATGGTCCATTGTTTTTCATGAACAAAAATATTAGCTTCCTCGTGAACATGTAAACCTCGTAAAAAAATCGCATTGAAGTTGCGTCGATGTTTTCGGAATATAATTTAAAGGAGGATTTAAATATATCCTCAGAAAACGGAAAAATCGGTTAATTATTTATCAAAATTATATTTTATTTTATTATGTTTTATAACATTTTTTCATAAAATTATTTACCGATTACAATAGTGATTATCATGACCGATACTTTTTTTTAAGTACACCCCCGGAACGGTTTTTTATGAAAATCTGAAATAATTCATAGAAGGCCACGAAATCGAGGGGCCGGATGCAATAAGGGGATATATCTTTTTTTCGCCCCGCAAAGTTAGCCCCTGAGCAGTTAGAACGGAAATCACGAATTTCGAATTTTTGAACATACATTCCTGTAGAGAATTGATTGATAGCCAACGTTTCGTCCGAAGGGAAAACCCCACTGGTAATCGGGAAAGAAACAACATTTTTTAGTCTATTAAATTACTAAAAAATGTGCAATCAAAAATAGTTTCGACCATCTATCTCTTATCGGGACTTATCGGGAAGTTTTTGTTCTGAAAATTTTTAGTTTTAAATGTACTTAAAAAAAAAAAAAACAATAGAATAAAATTATTCAGACCTATCTTCAACGTTTTTTCTTAGATTTTTGGAAAAAAATAAAATTTCTCGACGATACCATTTTTAATTTTTTTTTTCTTTTTCTTAGAAAAAACTTTGACATTTTCCGCAAATTCTCTGAAATTGGCAAAGTGGTGTTTTTTCGTTTTCTATTTTTTTTAATCAATTGAAAAAAAAGTTAATTTCTTTTAACTCATTGTCAGATTATTTCTTATAATACCATTCTGGGGATTTTTAAGGATGTACAAAGAACCTTAAACTTCGAATAAAAAATAATAATAATAATAATTGAAAGTCGTAATCATCGAAAAAATTTCAATTTTTTTTTTAATTGATTAAAAAAAATAGAAAACGAAAAAACACCACTCTGAAAGTTTCAGAGAATTTGCAGGAAATGTAAAAGTTTTCTGTAAGAAAAAGAAAAAAAAAATTAAAAATGGTAATCATCGAGAAATTTTCGTTTTTTTCCAAAAATCTAAGAAAAAACGTTGAAGATGTATAGGTAACGTAACAAAGATAGGTCTGAATAATTTTTTTCTATTTTTTTTTCAAGTACATTTAAAACCAAAAATTTTCAAAACAAAACTTCCCGATAAGTCAATTTTTGAAAAAGTTATGGCTATTTGAAAAAAAGGGCCATTTTTTTTAGGTTGGGTAAAAAAATTTGAAAAGATTCTGAGAAACGTTTTTAATGGGGTAGAAAAAGATAAAAAAGTTTCAGCCAAATCGAAAGGGGTCGATTCCAACCATTGGTCGATTTGACATGGAATGACCCATATATAACCGTGTGTATAACTATCGTGAGATAGATGTTCGAAACTTTTTTTGATTGCAGATTTTTTATTAATTTAATAGACTAAAAAATGTTGTTTTTTTCCAATTTCCAGTAGGGTTTTCCCTTCAGACGAAACGTTGGCTGTCAATCAAGTCTCGTAGAAAGTGTCAGAATACCATGGAAATTATTTACCGTCAGCGGCTAAACTGTATGGGAAATCACATCATCCTAGATCTTTAAAATAACAATATGAAGGGATAATAGTTTGACGATCGGACACGACTTGAAATGTTTGTTCTCGAAGCAGGAATTTTTGAGAATGTTTTCGTTATTTTCGATCGAGAGATACATGCCGGAATTTGAATTTTTAGATTTCTAACGAAGAATTCACTGTGAAGACCGTTAAGCTATAGCACTTCATCAGGCATATTTTTTTTCGAAAAGTACGTTTCCTGCTGATCGGTTTCATCACCCTTTTTTTTTGTAGATCCGTGCAATAAAAGCAGCGATATCAAAGCATTTTAATAATCAGTGGCAACCGAAAACATGAATTGATTGTTTAAAAATTTTCAACTTTAACACCATAGTAAATAAAAATTAAAAAAAAAATTTACACTTGATTACTTACAGCACAGAGCCTGGTGTACCTGGCAAAATATTAGTAGAAAAATCAAAACTGACCAGGGTTATTAGTTGGCCCACTAAGCATAGAATTCCCCATATGTGTTGAGATCGCCCAATGCACCCAAAAGCTGTTATTTTTTTCTCTATATTACGTAAATCAGATATCTTCTTCCGACACACCAATGGTTTTTATTTCCCAATTTATTGCCCTCAATTATGTGGAAAGATTGATTCTTTCTATCTCCTGCTTATGCATTTTTTGTATAATGGCTATAGTAAAGTCAAAATTTGCAATAACTAGTGATTATTTGTACTTCGAATTTTGATGGAGGAAATCCCAGGCAAAAGGGAACATACCTCCCGGTATGTCTTCGAAGGGTATGACTACCACATCGATACAACGTCGAATCACCTATATCGATGTGCGAGCCGTGCAACCACTGGGTGTCGAGGGACGGCAAAAGTTCACGATGACGGTCGCGTGGAGGTCATGACACGCCATGATGGGCACTTGTCGAACGAGACGATTCTCGAAGAAGCTCGTGTTCGTCGCGAAATGCTGGAGAAGGCTGAGCGCACGAACGAATCCCTGAAGGAAATTTTTGACGGCGTATGCAGGAGGTATGTATCTCGAACTATCACAATCTACAATAATATTAGACCAGTTGATTTATTCAGTCATTATTCGTCGTTAATCTATGTCGCGGGTACACGTTGAGTGTTGTTGATAGATGTGTACAAGTTGGGTCTAAATTTCGTTCCAGAAATCCTGAGGTTGCACACAAATTTCTTTACCCAAGGATGAGAAGTGCGATGCAACGGGCACGAGCCAAGGTCCGACCGGTCATACCAGCGAGCATGCGTGAGCTAGCGGGCGCCCTGGAGGGATATGCACCCATGCAGAGGACGTACCGAGGTCTCGTGGAGGGAGCCGATCAATCGGTGGCTCTTATATTTGCCAGCGACGAGATGCTGGAAGCACTCGCGACCTGTAGAGAAATCTACGTCGACGGAACATTTAAAGTATATTAATCTAACTTAATATTTTCACGAGATAACGTTAAGAGGGCATATACTCACACCTTAAACTATGAAATTGGAGGTAACTTTCAAGGAGACTTAGTTGACAGGAGATTTTTTCTATTTATTCTCGTTTTAATATTGTTTTGAGGCCATCCGTGGAAGTTATTTTCCGAGTTTAACAAATGTGGTAACTGAATCACGAAGGACGGTACAGCTATTCTGAGATTTGCTCGCGTTTCCATCACGACGTCATCTTGTGCACGATTGCGATGCTATCTTTAATCTGAAAAAATCTGGCTTTTGAAAGAATAAGCTTGACTATAATTGATTTTATCCTTATTTTATAGGTGGCACCATATCACCCTCCGATTGCCCAGTTATATACGGTTCACTTGCGGATAACGGACAATGTACGTTCAATCTTCATTTCTGAAATCAAAGCTATACCATTCTTGCTCCACAGAATTTATCTTTGTGAACCATGTCAAATAATTTGAGGGACCTCACAGGGTATTGCAGCCATGTACGTATTGTGCAGTGCACGTACGCGAGCCCTGTACACCAGCGTCTTCGAGAGGCTGAGCGAGTTAGCTCCTGGAATCGCTGGCAGTCTCCAATTTATAATGGGCGATTATGAGAGGGCAGCCATGAGTGCGTTACGCGATACCTTCCCGAACGCCAGCCTCCACGGGTGTTGGTTTCATTTCAATCAGGTAAAACATCCATTATATATCAAGCATGTCTATATCAAATTGACCAGTTGTTGGCTCTGACCATTCCGATTTGGAACGACATACTTTTCCCTATCATCCAGACTCCTATTAACTGTTCGCGATATTTATTTAACGTGAGCTTGAATCAAGGCAACCATTTTCAGCTTTGACTTTTGTATGGATGTTACAAAATCTTTGCCTTTAAAAACCTATAACAAAAATTGCAGCGAGGGAACCATAAGATTCGGAAGAAAAAAATTCGAACGGACGAAAATTATTTCAAAGCGTCCGCGAACTAGCTCATTGTTTGACCTTATGGAATTTGCGTAAATAGAAAACCCGACTTTTGCCTAGATTCGACAAATTTTGCGTAAACAGGTTAGTCCGGGAGCCCGCGACCGTTTAGAGTTAGTCATTTCGCAAAAGCTGAAAATTTTTCCTAAGCTTTATTTGATATCACTAGTAAGTGAATGGACCTCCAGCTGGCGCACCTCCGGGGGGTGTAGCTGCGGCAGCCTCCCACACACGTAAAATGATAGTGATAAAAAACTAATCTCGCAAAAGCTGAAACTTTATTCACATGTTGATTATGATATAAATAAAAGAAAAAACGTATCCAGCCGAATTTAGAGTGGGGGATTATGCCCCAGCTTTTCGCGTAAAGAAATTAAAAATAAGCGCTGGGTAAACTGATGCCGCAAAAGCTGAAATTTGGTAAACTAATAGTTAAATTAATAAGTTAAACGAAAAAAACATCCAGCTGTACATTTAGTGGGGGAAAAGTGTCCAGCTGATGCAGTGAAGAGCGCTGCACATGGGAATACGCTCGGGTGCGTCGTATCTTTGACTGCATCAGCTGGACACTTTCCCCTCGATAAAAATAAAGCTGGATATTTTTTTCGTTTAACATATTCAGTTAACTATTGTATTACCAAATTTCAGCTTTTGCGGTATCAGATATCTATACTTTTCTCATTAAACACAGCGTGCCGTCCATACAGTTATTGGGTGAAGATACGTATAGTATATAGTATATTCGATGCCGGATCTGCGGACGGTGCGGTGGGGAGAAAAGAGCCTTCCATGCTAGATATAATAGACCGACCGCTTCTAGAAATTTCGGTCGCTTGGCCTATTCGGTATATCATAAGACTGCAGTATTAAATGTACATGTACATTAATACAATGTACATTAATACAATGAGTACGATGGCGATGAATCGGAAGAAGTCGAAATCTAAAAATTATTGATACTTTTTATTATTTACTTTACTTTTTATTATTTTCACTATGTTTCTTGTAAATAAATACTAAAAAATATTTTCAATAATCAAATAATAGTAAAGCTATTTTTTATTATCTTCCCTTAGAGCAGAAAAGTTATACGTATCTTCACCCAATAACTGTATGGACGGCACGCTGTGTTTAATGAGAAAAGTATAGATATCTGATACCGCAAAAGCTGAAATTTGGTAATACAATAGTTAACTGAATATGTTAAACGAAAAAAATATCCAGCTTTATTTTTATCGAGGGGAAAGTGTCCAGCTGATGCAGTCAAAGATACGACGCACCCGAGCGTATTCCCATGTGCAGCGCTCTTCACTGCATCAGCTGGACACTTTTCCCCCACTAAATGTACAGCTGGATGTTTTTTTCGTTTAACTTATTAATTTAACTATTAGTTTACCAAATTTCAGCTTTTGCGGCATCAGTTTACCCAGCGCTTATTTTTAATTTCTTTACGCGAAAAGCTGGGGCATAATCCCCCACTCTAAATTCGGCTGGATACGTTTTTTCTTTTATTTATATCATAATCAACATGTGAATAAAGTTTCAGCTTTTGCGAGATTAGTTTTTTATCACTATCATTTTACGTGTGTGGGAGGCTGCCGCAGCTACACCCCCCGGAGGTGCGCCAGCTGGAGGTCCATTCACTTACTAGTGATATCAAATAAAGCTTAGGAAAAATTTTCAGCTTTTGCAGTTTTGGTCATTAAAAAAGGTCGCGGGCTCCCGGACTATTACCTTATTCGGGGTCTTGCCCCTGTTCGAATACTAGGGTATAACTAAGGCAAAACTAACTGAGTCTTGAGCTGATACGTTCATTTATTATATAATTGTATGGCGGTTAGGAAGAGTTGTTCTGTGTGATCTGTTAGGAGGTTGGTTTAGAAGTGAGGAACTGTAAAAAGGTAAAGAGAGGGTGAAAGGATTAGCTGACTCGTTGCATTTGGCGGTGCCGTGTGCAACGAGCATCTTAGAGTTAGTGGGAGAATAGGATGTCAACGGCCAGGTTTCAGGTTAAAGATAAGAGTAGAAGAGGAGAGAACCGTGCAAATAGTTAGAGGATTGAGGTGGAGGTAAAAGTGGGGATGTGTTGAAGGGGGAACGTACGGGGTGATACCCGGACGTAACACCCCCCCCCCCCCCCCCCTTGGGGCAAACATATCTCTCGAATTTGAGAGATATGTTTCCTGTTAACGTAGTTATTGTTACAAATACAGTTCACAATTAGGTGTGGCTTAAAATCTATCTTACGCTAGTTAAGTTTATATAAGTAATATTAGGGTTAACTGAGGTACAGTTTAAAAATAGGTATGATTCAAAATTTATATAATTATATATAAGTATTGTAACGAGGCAAAATATTTGCCTCGTAATGGAACAATCGACTCCTCCTCAGACGAAAGCGACCCCGCGAAAGATACATGTAAATCGAAACAAGGAGTCCCCAGCTCAGGTTCCGAAGGTCCCCTAATTTAATTTCTATCGTTTGTAATCCTTTATTTTTCCCGTCCCTCTCTATTATCGTACGTGCCGTCTCGACCGGATCAACGAGGGAGATCATCCCTCAATCCCACTACGCCTGGCAGGTCACCTGGAAGCCTCAGAGTCAGTAGCCGGGGCGGCCAAGATCATCATATCCTGAGATACGCCTGGAAGCGCGCTGCATTACGATCTGCCTCTCGCCAAGAATATCCCGCTCCCCTCCCCACCTGTCTCGTACCGGCCTGGTCAACCGGTCCACATGCAGATATTTCCGCCTTCCAGGGTATCGCGAAACCTGAGATGCCATCTATCAACCCCCTGGCAAAAGCTCTGAGTGCCAAAGGCCCTGTCAGACCCGCCACCTCGTCATCGAAGAAAGAAGAGAAAAACCGTCCACCAATTAAATGCATCGGATGCATTTGTCTTACCTCCCCCCTGGGACTAATTTTTAATTTGGGTAGTAACAGGCGGAAACACGCCACTTCTTGTTTGGATACCGTTGCGAATAGCGAATCTTTCCTTTGTGTTTTTATCGCCAAACAACTTTCCCTTTCAAAGAAATCTATATTTTTTTTTTACTTTTTTGTGTTTATTTCGATTTTGTGTTATTTCTGTTTGTTGTTACTTGTCTGTTTTATTTTTTTTTGCTTTGTGGTGGATCTCTGAAAAACTAGATTATTTGGATTTGTGCTTGTGTTTTGTACCGGCGAATCCTACCATCTAAGGTAAGCTTCCCCGTCTGAACGACCTTCCGAAACTACCCAAATTAAATTGCCTGATTGTAACTTCTCTCAAAATCTTATCGAATTGTTGTGTTTTAGTTTACGTGTGTGAATCTAGCATATCAAGTGTGAGCATCTCAAAAAAAAACTGCTGTTCCTGTAGCATACCGAATAGTTCTATAGTTCCTGATAGGTTTCAACAATAGTTCCGCTGAATTTCCCTTAAAAAACGAATTTTGAAAAAATGAGATGCCAACTTCGCGTAGAATCTCAGAGCATCTCAGGGGAGTATGATCACGAGACCTTCAAATGAGAGATATCAGAAGAGTTCTATAGTCTACGATGAATTTTAATGATAGTTCTGTTGAATTTTAGCCCAAAAACAATTTTTGAGAAAATGAGATGCCAACTTCGCGTAGCATCTCATAGCATCTCAGCGAAATTTCATCGCTGGACCTTCAAATCAGATGTATCACAAGAGTTCTATGGTCTTCAATGAGTTCTAACGATAGTTCTGTAGAATTTTGGTCCAAAAACGATTTTTGAGAACATGAGATGCTCACGTCGCGTAACATCTCAGCCCGAAGTGATCGCTTGACTCTCGACTCAGGAATATCATGAGTTCTATAGTTCCGTGGAGAGATCAACAAGATTAAATAGTTTCATTAGATTTTCCCGAAAGATCGATTTCAAGAGGAATAAGATGCTAAGCTCCCGTAGTGACTCGCAGGCGCAGCACTCAGCCGAATTATCTGAATTTTTTCATCGAATGACATAAACCTGGAAAGTTCTATAGCCAGAATGCATATTATATCAACATGGCCGAAAGTTGAAAAATATATAAATAATCATGAAATGTTTACGTACACTTTGTTTTGCTCGTGAATTTGAACAATAACAATAAGCACGTAACCTGAAAGTGTGAATTACGAGGAACTATGTGTGGAATGTCCGAAACTGTATTGCGGAAGATCGACAAAGCTCGGAACTCGAGTCTCAACACCAGCATCTCACGCCGAAACGTCAGCATCTCACGCCTGGAAGCCAGAAATCGAAGGTGAGTGGGTCTATTAATTAATTATAAATATCTCTGATCGGAACTATGATCGAATCGACCGGAACTATCGAAAGAGAGGACGAAGCAACTCGGAACTAACTCAGAAACACCGGCATCTCACTCCGAAACGTCAGCATCTCACGCCTGGAAGCCAGAAATCGAGGGTGGGTGGGTCTATTAATTAATTATAAATATCTCTGATCGGAACTATGATCGAATCGACCGGAACTATCGAAAGAGAGGACGAAGCAACTCGAAACTAACTCAGAAACACCGGCATCTTACTCTGAAACGTCAGCATCACACGCCTGGAAGCCAGAAATCGAGGGTGGGCGGGTCTATTAATTAATTATAAATATCTCTGATCGGAACTATCGAAAGAGAGGACGAAGCAACTCGGAACTAACTCAGAAACACCGGCATCTCACTCCGAAACGTCAGCATTTCACGCCTGGAAGCTAGAAATTGAGGGTGGGTGGGTCTATTAATTAATTATAAAATTGAGAAATGTGTTTTTTCATTTTTTTAATTTTCTTTGAGTTATACATTGTCTATTAGTGGTACGCATAAATTATCTGTGTATATGCATGTGTCATTAGGAAACGCTGCTTTTTTATACTTCCTAATCTTTCTAGTCAAAGGATCGTATATCAGTAGTATGTATAAGATATTATATATCATATATATATACAGGGTGACCCAAAATTCCCGCACCACCTTGAATAGGCAGGTACCTTATCGAATTCTAAGACGAAAGTTCCTTTACGAAATTTCTCCAAAGCCAACGGTTTTCGAGTTATTCAAAATCGCGATTGACGAATCAGAGCGTTTTTTATCATCGTGATAGTGCCGGCTCAAAAGCAAGCCATGGGCTGCAGAGCCCGTATCTTTAATATTAGCTTGTACAACCGCTATTTTTTATATTATTCAATTTAATTCGTAGTTCTGGTCGTCCAGGTCGATTGCACCGTAGTTCCTGATGCCCAGGTCGATCGGATCATGGTCTTCGCCGTCTAGGTTTCATCCGGCGTAGTTTACGTCGACCGCTCCATAGTTTCAGCGGTCCAGGTCATTCGCTCCATAGTTCTCGGCCGTCTAGGTTGACCGCTCCATATTTTCAGCGGTCCAGATCATTCGCTCCATAGTTTTCGGCCGTCTAGGTCAACCGCTCCATAGTTTCAGCGGTCTAGGTAATTCGTTCCATAGTTTCAGCCGTCCAGGTCATTCGTTTCATAGTTCTCGGCCGTCTTGGTCAACCGCTCCATAGTTTCAGCCATCCGGGTCATTAATCGCTACAACTATGGAGCAGTCGACCTAGACGGCCGAGAACTATGGAGCGATTGACCTGGACCGCTTAAAATATGGAGCGGTTGACGTAAACGGCAAAAAACTATGGAGCGGACGACCTGGACAGCCGAAACTATGGGGCGGTCGACCTAGACGGCCGAGAACTATGGAGCGAATGACCTGGACCGCTGAAAATATGGATCGGTTGACATGAACCGCAAAAAACTATTGAGCAGACGCCCTGGACCGCTAAAACTATGGAGCGGTCGACGTAAACTACGCCGGATAAAACCTAGACGGCGAAGACCATGATCCGATCGACCTGGGCGTCAGGAACTACGGTGCAATCGACCTGGACGACCGAAAATATAAATTGAATTGAATAATAATAAAAATAGCGGTCGTCCAAGCTAATAAGAAAGATACCACGGGCTCTGCCCATGACTTGCTCTTGAGCCGGCACTATTACGATAATAAAAAACGCTCTGATTAGTCAATCGCGATTTTGAATAACTCGAAAACCGTTGGCTTTGGAGAGTTTTCGTAAAGGAACTTTCGTCTTAGAATTCGATAAGGTACCTGAGTACCTGAGCCTATTCACGGTGGTGCGGGAATTTTGGGTCACTATATATATGGGGAATTCCATGTGTTTTCACCCAGCCTCGGACCATCACCATTTCCAATTTCGTCGTAACTCTGGTACCTTGTAGTACTATCAGATAAACTTACCCAGATTTTTTTTTTTTTTTTTATTTCTTACCGTTTCAAAGTTACGCATCATCGAAAAAAAAATTTTGGGGCCACTTTTAAAATTATGAAAAAAATACAGAAAATTCTGTGTTCAAATACGAAAATTTTGAGATCCTAACGAAAGTGGTATCTTCATTAGTTCAAAAGTTATGACTTATTCAAGATCATTCGTGTCTGCATTCGGCGCAAGTTCGTGGTTCGATCTTTTTGTTCGAGCGGCCACTTTTAAAATTCTGAAAAAAATACGAAAAATACCACGTAAAAATACAAACATTATGAGACCTTAGCTAAAGTGGTATCTTCATTAGTTCAAAAGTTATGAATTATTTGATATCGTGGGTGCCTGCAGCTCTAAGATCACAGGTTCTCCGGAGACGTGGTCAACTTTCAACGAGAGTGATATCTTCATCAGTTTCAAAGTTATATAATAATTTTCCCTGTGAGGCAGCTTCGATTTCTCTGGAAAAAATGACATCAATGCTCTGTCCAAATACCAACATTTTGAGCCCTCGCTGAAAGGAGTTTCATATTAGTATGATTGACGTTGTTACTACGCATACATCAGGTTGTTTATCGGTTGCCATGGGAACATCGGCAGTTCCAAGCAGATTGCGAGGGAGCATCGTAACAAAAAGTGCATCGAGCTAAAATAATTAGCTATATCAGACTTACGGTAAGCTTCACCGAGAAATACTAAATTTCATGACGAATTCGAGAACAATTAACTCATTACCCAAAAATATGCAGAGCTTTCGACGAGAAATAGAAAAAATGGCGCCCAAATGCTTTCGCAGTAGATGCTGCAATCCTTTTCAAATAAGAGGACACAGAAAGGTGACCGGCTTAAGACGCCCTAATGCTATTCAGATAAAGAAAATGCCTGTGCTATCAAATACAAATCGAATATGTAATTCCTGCCGATTACAAGTCGACAAAATAGCAATGACTATTGAATCTGGTGAGTCTTTCGTACAGCACAAAGATATATGGATTAATAACCAATACGAACTGCATATTGTATTCATTCAACTATCTCGTATTTTATTCACCTAAGACCGAATCTCTACACGAAAATTGTTTTTGATTCGTAGATGTGAAAAGTGCTCCGGTAGCTAATAATAATATACCGACATGTACCGAAACATCAAGTGATTATGATTCCACACCGGGGACATCTCAAGAGTCTGCACCAATGCTGACTCAAGATTCAGATTTGAGCATTAACACAAAATTACCGTTTGTTAATGCTTCATTGCAATCAATGGGCTTGTCTCCAATACAAGCAAAAAAACGTTCGAATCCAACATTCATAAAGCATAAAATGGATGATCTGTCTAGATCTTTACAAAAGTCTTTGTATGTCGAACCGTCGCCATCATCTACTGAACTCAATAGTCAATATTTCATAGAAATGATGAGTCAACTTAAACAAAAATTTCACGCGGCATCTACAAGCTATAATCAAAAAATTCAAATACTATCGCTATTACCACAGAGTTGGAGTGTTCGTAAAGTTACTCAAGACATGGGCGCAACTGAGTATATGGTAAAGCTCGCAAAAAATCTCACTAAAGAAAACGGTATACTCTCCGAACCTCGTGCCAAATTAGGTAAGACAATATTCGTATACTAATGAAAATATTCATATATGGTCAAGATTTTTTGGATGATAAACTACAAAAAATTGATACTAAATTCGTTATAACCCTCTTGTTAGAAGCATAAACAGTAAACTGCAGCTTGTTAGCAAGATTTGGTGCTTACTTCAATGCTGACATTACAAAGAAGACAAGCATTCGAAAAGTGTCATTGCATCATGTCTTACGCATACATCTACGTACGAAGTTTTGCAATAAACAAGCGAGACGTTGATCTCAGTTTTCTTTGTAAATGATATTCGAGTTTTCTTTTTTTTTTCTTCTACGAATAAGTAGAGAAATATAGTATCAATAACGTCACGAAATGAAACTGTAGTATAACACTCATTTGGTTTTCGTCAGACTATAGCTTGCTGCTTGGCTTGATCCAAAGCGACTGTATAATAGCATCAGATTTTCGGAATAATCTAGGAATATGTTGCACATGGCTACAATGGAACTTGAATCGTCCTATCTTATTTCGTTTATGGGACACCATTTCCCGCATTCTTCCACCTTTTAATTTTTTAATTTTTGAAGGCAATGCGTTAAGCCAGGATGTGAAATCGAAAGTTATATCGTTTTACGAAGACGATGAAATGAGTTCTACCATGCCTGGAAAAAAGGATTACGTATCCGTGAAAAATAATGACGGCCGATCCATTCATCGACAAAAAAGACTTATATTGTGCAATTTAAAAGAGCTCTACCACCAGTTTAAGGAACGAAATCCTGATTTATCTATTGGATTCTCTATGTTCGCCACACTGAGACCTAAGCACTGCGTACTGGCAGGTGCTAGTGGCACACACACGGTTTGTGTATGCTCCATACACCAAAACATGAAACTCATGATCTTAGGTAACTATTTTCAACTGTTCTGATTCGTCGATCGCATTTTGTATCGCACTTTTCGTTCAAGGTAATATTTTCACAGAAATTGAGGTATAATTTACAATTTGAAAACCCAATTTCCAATGAACAGGAATAAAAATACACAAAATTTTCTGAATGCATGCACGGAATTAGTATCACCGATAATATATTGATTGATTTTGTTTATAGGCTGTAACTTGCATATTCTGACAAAAAACTTGGATCACCCGTTGACTACTTACGACAATGTTCTATTACTGTTAGTTTGCGACGATGCTGAATCGAAATGTTACCTAGGCCATTGTAAAGCTTGTCCCAGAATTGAAAGTTTACGGAACTTGCTGGTTCAAATTTTGAATACCAATGCCGAGCCCACTATCAGTTATAAACAGTGGATTTCGAGGCCACGTACAATCTTAGAAAAGGTTGAAAATCAACCTGTGGCAGACTTCATAGAAGTATTTTGCAAAAATGCGTGTGTGTTAATCCAACACGCATTCATCGCGAAACAGCAAGCGAGTTTCATGAAGACATTGAAAGCCTCCTTACAATTGAATGAATGTCTTGTACTTGTGGACTTCGCAGAAAATTACGCTTTTGTTGTTCAAGAAGCTGCACCGGGCTACCATTGGAACAACAGTCAAGCAACGATTTATACTGTTGTTATGTATTACAACAATAATGGCACTGTTGATCACAAAAGTCTTGTCATTATATCCGATTGTATGCACCATGATGCAGTTGCTGTACACGTGTTCTCGCAAATCATTATCGAATTTGTCAAAACCGTCGTCGCTGATGCTAAGAAAATATTTTATTTTTCTGACGGTGCCCCACAACAATTTAAAAATTTCAAAAATTTCGGAAACGTTTATTACCATAAGCAGGATTTCGATATTTCTGCAGAGTGGCATTTTTTCGCCACCGCACACGGTAAAGGCCCGTGTGATGGAATAGGGGGTACCCTCAAGAGATTGGCGGCTAGAGCCAGTCTACAAAGGCCGTCGGATGCACAAATTACTACCCCTGAAGAATTATACCAGTGGGCTTCTAATCCGAAAAACATTCCGTCTATCACTGTTAAATATGCAGATGTAAATAAATATATGTTAGCTAAAGATTTTCTGCGGAAGCGGTTTGAAGTAATCAGACCTATCTCGCAAACACAAAAATACCACAGTATTATCCCTGAAGAAAATGGACGCTTAAGAGCAAGACGTTACTCTAATGCAGAGGGATATGAGACCCATCGCATATTAAGATGAGGAAACAATAAACAATAATTAGAGTTAATATACCTATTACCAAAGTTACAATTATTGTCCAATTTTTGTACGTGTTATGTATTAATTTGTTGTTCATATTATACAAATATACGTTCAAGTTGATAATGTGTGCCTCAGGTCTCATAATGTTTGTATTTTTACGTGGTATTTTTCGTATTTTTTTCAGAATTTTAAAAGTGGTCGCTCGAACAAAAAGATCGAACCACGAACTTGCGCCGAATGCAGACACGAATGATCTTGAATAAGTCATAACTTTTGAACTAATGAAGATACCACTTTCGTTAGGATCTCAAAATTCTCGTATTTGAACACAGAATTTTCTGTATTTTTTTCATAATTTTAAAAGTGGCCCCAAAATTTTTTTTTCGATGATGCGTAACTTTGAAACGGTAAGAAATAAAAAAAAATAAAAAAATTTAGGTAAGTTTATCTGATGGTACTACAAGGTACCAGAGTTACGACGAATTTGGAAATGGTGATGGTCCGAGGCTGGGTGAAAACACATGGAATTCCCCATATATATATATATATACAGGGTGATTCACTGCTACCGGGCCATTTGAGATAGGCAGATTCCTCAGGAAATTCTAAGACTAAAAGTTCTTTACCAAAAATTCGATAGACCTCCAGTTCCCGAGCTATGGAGGATCTAGGATAACCAATTACAGAGCTTATACGTGACTCGGACAGGGCCGTCTAGATATCTTAAGTTATTAAAATGTAATTTTTATTTCGTCATAAGTAATTTTAGCATCACTTGTAACTGAAACTGGGACTGCTGCTGGCGTTGGTTTCGACGTCCAGGTCGTCCAGGTCGTCCAGGGTATCCTCCTCGTGATCCAGGTCGTCCGCTTCGTGGTTCGCGTCTTCTACGTCGTGTGCTACATAGTTTAGTTGCACATGTCATCCGCTTCGTAGTTTTCGCAGTCCAGGTCGTTCGCGACGTGGCTTCCAGCGTCCAGGTTGTGCGCATCGTAGTTTTCGTAGTCTAGGTCGTACGCCTCACAGTTTGCGTCGTCCAGGTCATACGCTTCGTAATTTTCGTCTTGCAGGTTGTACAGCTCGTACTTTACGACCTGGACAACGAAAACCACGAAGCACAGGACCTGGACAAAGAAGACTACGAAGCGCACGACTTGGACAACGAAAGCTACGAAGCGCAGGACCTGGATAACGAAGACTATGAAGCGAACGACCTTGGCGACACAAAGTACGAGCTGTACGACCTGCAAGACGAAAATTACGAGGCGTATGACCTGGACTACGAAAACTACAATGCGCACAACCTGGACGCTGGAAACCACGTTGCGAACGACCTGGACCACAAAAACTACGAAGCGGACGACCTGGATCACGAGGAGGATAACCTGGACGACCTGGACGTCGAAAACAACGCCAGCAGCAGTCCCAGTTTCAGTTACAAGTGATGCTGAAATTACTTATGACGAAATAAAAATTACATTTTATTAATTTAAGATATCTAGACGCCCCTGTCCGAGTCACGTATAAGCTCTGTAATTGGTTATCCTAGATCCTCCGTAGCTCGGGAACTGGAGGTCTATCGAATTTTTGGTAAAGGACTTTTAGTCTTAGAATTTTCTGAGTAATCCGCCTATCTAAAATGGCCCGGTAGCAGTGAATCACCCTGTATATATATATATACTGTACCTGTGTATATATATATACTACTGTAGAGGCTATGTGCATTGGCGGTGAAGTTTATAGGTTATTCGTTGATCATAAAACTAGCTGAATGATGCGGATCAGTGATCAATCGATTTCGAATAATTACGTGTGATTAAAGAATAACCTCTAAACATTGCGGCCAATAGACATAGAGGCTCTACAGCAACTGACAGTTTGTCGTGAAGGTTCGAAGTGTCAGAAATACTGATATATATATGACATGTACCCTTAATTGCATATAATAGGGCGTACGTTCGGCTATCTTCGTATCTATACATGTCGCTCATCCACGAAAACGCACGGTATATATGTATATTATATATATATGATATATATTATATATATTATATATCATATATATATATCATATATATATGATATATGTATATTGTAACGTATCAGGCGTTATGCCTGATACGAATACATGAGACGATCGCGCATCCCCCTTCACGCATAACAACTGACGTCACAAGGCGCTATATAATGAGCGGTGCTGCTCGACAGCGCAGCGCATTCCAGGTATAGCACCGGTGCGACTCACTACTCTTCTCTTAGCCAGGACCTGACAGGCATAGAGCCCAGGTGCCTTATTAGAATCACTTTGCGAAACGGAGTATCCTACAGCAGGAACTTACGTCTAGAATCAATTTATTCAATTCAAATTTAGTATTCTATCCTTCATCATCTTGACTATTTACTTATACATTCATAACGATTATTTCGTGGCTTAGCCGAAACACAAATTACTGTAAAAACTTAGATTTCCCTAGCACTTAACTCTTAGGTTAATATTTTTCTTTTGTAACGATTTTCTTTTTGTATTATTTTTGCTCGTAATTTTTATAGATTAAATTATAATTTAACTGATCAGCTAAAATCCATCTCAGTACATCTTTCTTTCCTTTATTCTACTAATCAATCCATAGCTAACATACAGCTTCGGTCAGGCAAACGCTGCCCGGATCAGATGCCTGCTTTGATGCACTAGCTGCATCCAAGTCAGGGTACTGTCTTGGTGAGATAACGCCGATCCAAGTCTGATACAGCCTTGGTGCGGATTACCGCATCCAGGTCTGAGGGAGGCAGCTACGGCGAGATTCGCTCCGCCCTAGTCTGTATTAGGGTCTAACATCTACGATTTCGGGAAGTCCTGATTAAAAATTCAAGATAAAGAACTTACAAGTAACTACCGGATCGCATCACCCTCAGTGCCGCGATCCGAGCAACCCCAGAAAAGTTACATTTGGCGCCCAACGTGGGGCTTCCTTTGTTAAAAAGTAAAAGTTAGAGCCAACGCACGACTCCTTGTCAAAATAGAAAAATTTAGAATCATTAATATCTTAAAGTTAACTTCAAAACTAAAATGGAAAGCCAAAATTCTGGAGCAATGTCCAAAAAGGGTTCAGAGAAGGATTTTAGCATGAAAAGTACGGATAAGAACGTAGGTAGGCGTGACAAAGACAGAGGCATGTTTGAGTTAGACAAAGCGTTTATTGATAAACCGACCGATAGTAGCTCTGAAAAGAAAATAGCCGCAAGTCCAAACGATTCGATGATGCTTCAAATCCTAGAACAGATAAACAAAAAATTAGATGAGAAATTTGCTTCAGTTGAACGTAAAATGATGATATTTAAGTCAGACGTAGAAAAAGAAAATTCGAAGTTCGAAACTAGAATCACTAGAAAATTAGAAGATCAACAGCAATCTAATCAAAGACAAATAGAATCAGTAGAAAATAACATCAAAGGAATAGAAGAAAAGTACTGTTCAGAATTAATATTATATCAGGAACAGTTAACAACATGTCAACTAGATATAAGAAGCGAATTTAATGGTAGTTTGAATAAACTAAATAATAAAGTAAAAGAAAACTATCAGGCTAACATCGATAGGTTTGTAGAGATTGAAAACAAACAAGATAGTTTGAAAACAAACTTTGATTTAGAGGTTAGGCGAATTCGAACTCGAAACAATGGACAAGCTAGCGACTATAATAGCATCATAAGCAAACATATCAGAATGCCAAATTATAGTGGAAAAGCGTGGGAGAGACCTGCTTTATTTATTAAAGAACTAGAAGAATACTTTACCGTTATAGGCGCAGACAGCGATGATCTATGTTTAAAGTTTGTAGGCCAAAGTCTAAGTCACGATGCGAAAGACTGGTGGACTGCGCGTCGCGACGTGATCAACACATGGGATTCTTTTAAGACCCGGTTCCTAAATAGATATTGGGGGGAAGAAACGCAAAGAGAATTAAGAAAAGATATAGAATTCGGATTTTATAACCAAGACTCGAAAGTAACATGGTCGGAATACGCCAACCGTAAGTTTGCATCAGCCACGGGTTTAGTTCCGCGGATGCCAGAATGTGAAATCGTACGTAGTCTTACCCGACATTTCAACGAAAATGTAGTCGAAGCAGCTAGGTGCCGTAACATCCAAGACGTCGATTCGTTACTCTCGTTCCTTGATGAATTGCAATTTGGTGGACGCTCAAACGCTCCACGAAGTCGAATCACGGTCACAAACAGACAAACACCATCAAACTATCGAGGTGGCGAAGCGCGTGATAAACAGGTGTCATGGCGAACGGATTACAATAGCATAACACCTAAGCTAGGCGACACGGTCGAAAACAATAAGCCAAGTACGCAAACACAGAGTCCAAGACCGAATAACTGGACAAGTCGTCATGTCAACTCGATAGATTGTGAGGAGACAATAGACGAACAAGATTCGGTAGAAACAAACGCGGAATCGGAAAACTAGATGTCGCTGTGCCGGTCACAATAACACCGGTACCGACACAGCGCACTATGGAAGTTTTTGCGATAAACGGTTCAAATTCAAATACTTTTGAAGATCCGAAAGAATACTTGTCGGAGGGAGAATCCAACGAAACGACGGATTCAAACACATGTCCGGAAGTAGCGATTAGGGTCGAGGACATAGCGGTAAAAGCCTTGATCGATACGGGCAGTCAGGTAACCTGCGTCTCGGATAGTTGGTATAACAAATTTCGTGAACAGCTTGCAAATTGCGAAAAACTACCGGTCGTAAACTTTCAGATTACCGGAGCGGCAGGGGGCAAACCGATAAAAATCAAGGAACAGTTCCTAGCTAGCGTAAAAATTGGAATTACCAACGATCTGGTGGGGTTTCTCGTCGTGCCTGGATTAAAACATGAGGTCATATTAGGAATTGATATTTTCCACCGATGGAAAACGGATATTGATTTGAAACTTGGTAGGCTGAACATCGAGATAAACAGTAAAAAACACAGCATTGAACTTTACGGACCTAGTCACAAGCAAGAAAACAGAGCTGTAGCATTAAAAATTGCAAATATAAGCTCAGAGGAGGACAATTTTGGTATAACCGATGAGGAGATCATGTGCAAGCTATCTGAATGTCAGGTACTAGGAGTCGATGAGTTAAAATCTTTTGAGAATCTTATCCTGGAGTACCGAGACGTATTTCAGAAAGTCCCAGGTCGAGTCACGGTTTACGAGCATAAGATCAAGATATACGAAGATAGACCATTCGTGAAAAGATCCTATCCAATACCGATTATGTACCGTGATAAAGTCAATCAAGAAATTCAAAAAATGCTGAAACTTGGAGTAATCGAAAGGTCATACAGTGAGTATGTCAATCCAGTTGTAGTCGTAGCAAAGAAATCAGGTGATATACGTCTCGTTTTAGATGCAAGATTCATAAATCGACTTATAGTACCTGACCATGATTGTGCGCAATCAACTGAGGTTTTATTCCAGAAGTGCGGGAATGCATCAGTAATGTCCAGCTTAGATTTAACAGCTAGTTTCTGGCAAGTGCCATTGCACAAAGATTCAAGGAAATTCACTGCGTTCATGCACGAGGGGAAAACCTACCAGTTTACGGTAACACCATATGGATTAAGCACGAGCTTGGCCAGTTTAATTAGAACACTAGACTTGATATTGAAAGAAAATGAGTTATTTACAATTAATTTTGTAGACGACATTTTGTGTCTATCTGATTCGTTCCAGTCGCATCTAGATCACTTAAAATCATTATTTGAAACATTCAGAAAGTATAATTTAACTGTAAATTTTAACAAATCAACATTCTTTCGAGAAGAAATAGACTTTCTTGGTCACCGAATAACCAAGCATGGGATTAGTCCGCAACCTGATAAGGTTGAAGCAATACAGAAATTCCCAGTACCGAAAAACGTAAAACAGTTAAAAGCTTTCTTGGGTTTAACCAACTATTATAGTAAATTTACAAAAGAATATTCTGAGGCAACCGCGCCACTTTTGAAATTAGTGAGGAAAGGATCTAGATGGGAGTGGAATGAAGATATGATGGCGCATTTCACAATAGTAAAAAATTTATTTTGCAACAGCATGGTAATACACCACCCAAACCCGAAGCATAGATATTATTTACAATGCGATGCCAGTAATTATGCAATCGGTGCAGTTTTATACCAACTATCAGAGCAACAGGAGGAACGCATTGTCGGTTTCGCGAGCAGGACATTAAAGGGAGCAGAATTGAATTATTTTACATCCGAAAAAGAACTCCTAGCTATTGTTTTCGCGTTGGGAAAATTTAGAACGTTCATACTTGGAGCTAAATTGACAATACGTACCGACCACAAAGCTTTAACATTCTTGTATACGTGTAGGTTATTAAGTTCAAGATTGACTAGATGGATATTATTTATTCAAACCTATGAATTTGATATTGAGTACATCAAGGGAAAGGATAATATAGTTGCCGATATACTGAGTCGATATCCTCCTGAAACAGAAGAAAGTACTGCGTCGGTAAATCAGATCGTAATTATAGCACCATTAGCTAAAAGAGGTGACAGACGAGTTAAAGGCTAACTTAGAGTCACTGGGTGTATTACAAAGACAGGATAATAAGATCAGCGACATTATCAACTCAGAGGACATTAAAATCAAAAAACGGTTTAAATTAATTAACGGGGTTTTATATCACATGGAACCAGGGGGCCGGATGCAGGCTTACGTACCCAATACCTTGATAAAAACTCTAATAAAAGAATGTCATGAAATATACGGACATACGGGAGCAAATAAATGCTACCACATCCTGAGAGAAAGCTTTTACATACCGAAATTTGCACGAGTAATTAGACAGGAATTAGCGAGGTGCGATCGATGTCAACGGTGTAAGGTACCTAATTCGTATAGTTATGCAAGTATGCAGAACATAGTACCGGAAGGCGTAGGGGACCTAGTCTCTATAGATTTCTTTGGACCGTTACCTGCGAGTCGCGGAAATTATCGATGGATATTAGTTGCATGCGATGCATTTAGCAAATTTGTGCGAATATACCCTATGAGAACGGCGAACGCGGAGTCCACTATTCGGTGCATATTTGAAAAATACATACCAGAATTAGGGAAGCCGGACAGGATCCAGTTCGACCATGGTACCCAGTTTACCTCGGCAAAGTGGTTGAACAAATTAGAGGAGGAAGGGATTACTCCAGTTTTCTCATCCATCCGCCATCCTCAAGGCAATATCGTTGAGCGAGTCAATCGCGAAATAGGGAGATTTTTCAGAACTTTTCTCACAGGTGAACACACCCAATGGATAAACTGGATCCAGGTAATCGAGTGTTGCGTAAACGAAGTGTACCATGACACGACTGGATTCTGTCCGTGCGAAATCCAACTAGGCACACCACCAACCAGATTTTGGGAAGAGTGGTTGATAAAAAATAAAAGTAGGATATCACAAGAAGTAAAGCTAGGTTTAGTTAGACGTAATATATTGCGTAAAGGGCTAAAGCGAGCCGCTAGATTTAATAAAACACATAGAATAATTAAGTTTCATGTAGGAGATATGGTTTTAGTACGAGCTTTAAACGTATCAGATACAAAAAACAAAAAATTAGCGAAATTCTTTACTTTATATGAGGGTCCATATCAATTAAAAACCAGAATAGGGGAAGCAACGTTTATACTAGAAAATCCGATTACTGGGCAAGAGCGTGGAAGATTCCATGTAAACATGTTCAAGAAATATCTGGAACCTTCGAGAGAAGAATAGAAACGGCAAGTAAAGAACACACAATCAAAACGAACCGATTTGACGACACTAAACACGAAATGAAAAAGAAGATTCACCGATGTCACACATGTCATTTGTTGACTATAAATAAAGTCACCCCGAAGCACAGAAAGTATTCGCCAAAATGAGTTCTTTCCGGTATGAGTACACCAGTGTGCAGGATAAAGATACCCAGACGGAGAACCTGGAAAACTCTGACGAAAACAACAATCAGTATAAAATACTCACGTCAAACGGGAAATTTCTATCAGGAAAAGGAAGGTACGTAAAAGGGAGAGGAATACAGACGGCAACTAACAACAGAAGACTAAGGCATGATAAAACTAAACTTACTCTGCCTGGAGTATCTGGTAGCACGGAATTATTATTGGAAAACTCGCCGGTAACAATCGACCACCTGATAAATGCAATGGAAATGGAGGAACAGCCGATACCAGTTAAATTTTCACTGCCGATCAGCATCCCATTGAATATGACGAAATTACCTAGACCTGAAACAAAACAACCAAATATGACGGATATACCAGACAATAGCAACACGGATGAGACAATAAAGACGGGTACAGTAACTACTTACCTTCCATGGAAATTGACTCCAATTGATGTACCGGAATGGACCAAAATGCAAAAAAAGGAGCATCGTAGGAAAATATCCATGCTGCGACTTTTTGGGACACTGGACTTATCTGATGATGAGACACCAACACCACCGGCCAAAGAACCCCGACGCGAGGAAATAGAGATACCAACCGACATCGACGTCACCGATCCTCTCGGATTAAAACGATTATAGAGTTCACTCACTATTGAAAATTGGTCAATCATCGTCCGAACATCTGACTGCAAGCGTCATCCGAAGAACTGATGATTGAAGGGGGCAATGTAACGTATCAGGCGTTATGCCTGATACGAATACATGAGACGATCGCGCATCCCCCTTCACGCATAACAACTGACGTCACAAGGCGCTATATAATGAGCGGTGCTGCTCGACAGCGCAGCGCATTCCAGGTATAGCACCGGTGCGACTCACTACTCTTCTCTTAGCCAGGACCTGACAGGCATAGAGCCCAGGTGCCTTATTAGAATCACTTTGCGAAACGGAGTATCCTACAGCAGGAACTTACGTCTAGAATCAATTTATTCAATTCAAATTTAGTATTCTATCCTTCATCATCTTGACTATTTACTTATACATTCATAACGATTATTTCGTGGCTTAGCCGAAACACAAATTACTGTAAAAACTTAGATTTCCCTAGCACTTAACTCTTAGGTTAATATTTTTCTTTTGTAACGATTTTCTTTTTGTATTATTTTTGCTCGTAATTTTTATAGATTAAATTATAATTTAACTGATCAGCTAAAATCCATCTCAGTACATCTTTCTTTCCTTTATTCTACTAATCAATCCATAGCTAACATACAGCTTCGGTCAGGCAAACGCTGCCCGGATCAGATGCCTGCTTTGATGCACTAGCTGCATCCAAGTCAGGGTACTGTCTTGGTGAGATAACGCCGATCCAAGTCTGATACAGCCTTGGTGCGGATTACCGCATCCAGGTCTGAGGGAGGCAGCTACGGCGAGATTCGCTCCGCCCTAGTCTGTATTAGGGTCTAACATCTACGATTTCGGGAAGTCCTGATTAAAAATTCAAGATAAAGAACTTACAAGTAACTACCGGATCGCATCACCCTCAGTGCCGCGATCCGAGCAACCCCAGAAAAGTTACAATATATATATATAATATATATTGTAACGTGGTATTTCGTAAACACCCGTTACAAGGGCACACTATCGAAAAATACGGCGATGCGTAGCGCAGACAAGGATCTCCAGGAAAAGAAAAATTTAGGGGACAAAAGTAGATTACACTAACGCACTATTTTATTTTTGTAAATCATGTATATCTCTACGAGGCATCCACCGTCGTGGGAACTACCGGAAAAACTACGGCATCCTGAAACAACAACACCTAGAGTCATCATCGACGCCTCGATCGGCGCGCAAACCTTGTTTCGCCAAGAAAGCGGCAAGGTCAGCGCCTCCTCTCGAACAGGACGATCTACTGCTCTCAACGATTCGGACTGGCGGAGTATAGGGATGTGCGTGAAGCACCAAAAATCCTCCCGTCATCCGACGAAGCTACCGTCCACAACCACTGCGCTTCTGGAACGAGGGTGGAGTATAAGGTCATGTGAGAGTAATCTCGCAGCCTCCCATCTGATGAGTTGTCAGCTGTCGCAGGTATCAAACATCTAAACTGTCTCTGAAACCGTTATCGCGGCCGGGTTGGTCCAGAAAACCCTCGGTACAGCGTTCCTACCGGAAGAATTCTGTCGTGAGCGAGGCCCTAGTATGCCCAGCACGAGGTTATTAGTTAACTTCTTTGGGATTGACTTTAATGTAAGGCCTAAGAAAATTAATGAGTAGCTCTGGCGAGCTGGATTTCTTTATGGATCCAGCGTCAGGGGATTCTAACGAGAGGCGGCAGGAAGAGGGGTGAGAAGCAACGGCAGGGGTACGCTAGAATCACCTGTAAATCGCACCAACAGCTAACGTCCGTCGAAACTACCGAAAACGATGACAACCAATTAGGAAGGTAATGAGCCACGTGACCAGTCAGAAGTCTGTACGAGCGAAAATAATGACTATATAAGGAGGATACGTAGGCTGATCGGCCTACTCTTCGCTCCGTCTGCGCTGCTCATCGTGTGTCGAATCGTATATCGTGTGTCGAATCGTATATCGTGTATCGCATCTAATATCGAGTATATTTAAATTAGTGATTGTGTTCCATCTGAAGCAATTTAAGGTAAGGTCTTGATTTCTTTATGTGAAGGCACGAGGTAGTTCGTATAAAAGTTTGTCTTATCGTATGGTATTTTGAGCTAAGAGGCTCGTTTTTGATTAATTTATCGAACAACCTCGAGTCTGGCTGAATTCGTAGACTTTACACTGCTTTTTGGCTATTATTGATTATCTACTGCTTTTTGCTTCTGTCTATCGTATGCCTTTCTTATATTTAGTATGTTAAATAGTTATCATTGTGCATGAAAATCGTAGAAAATACTTTTCCTGGAGAACCCTGAGCGAAGATAGCCGCGAGGGCCTTAGGCCTCGTGTTATAGTTAATATTTACAATTAGTAATAATTCTGTTCAATTATGGTTAATATTGACGACACGGTCGTAATTTGGTAATAATTTCGTTTGGTATACCGTGATTTAGTTTCATAAGTCGAGTTTCATTTTGGATAAATTAATAGCGTATCATCGAGTGTCGTATCATATAGAATTCGGTTAATAACACCTTCTCGGTTTAATTTGTTAACGTTGCTCCGCTAATTCGTTTTCTGGGTGACCACGCGGTCCCTGTAAAATTAATCGATTCTCAGAATATCGTATTTATAAAGTCTAGCGAGCCCCTATAGTAAATACTGTAGCGTTATTGCCAAGCTTTGTCGTTTAAAACATCGAATAAATTATCGGCTTAGGCGACGTTTAGAAAGAATAATTTTGCATTCGGGTACGAAGTATCGCTCTGTGATACCGAGTCTGGAGTCTAGTAAATTGTTTTATATCGAGTCACCTCTAACGCGCCTATGACTGACCTTGCGTAATAAAACACGTTAATTCTGTTCCGACAAGCAATAGATCTATCGTAACAAGTTGATATCTTCTGTCCAATTCTGTTATCAATCTCGAATAATTACTGACTTTCGGATCAATAAAATAATTGATTGATGTTACCTCAAACACTTTGTTGAATTAATAATTTTTGTATGGTGTACCCTGCCCCTCTATCTAAGGCTATCGTTACTGAGCTAGTTGAGTTATCGCTCGTCGCATCCTCGCGAGTTTTGCTTTATTGTTCTGGTATGGTATCGTAAAGAATTTTGTTAAGAAACGACGCATCCGCGTCTGGCGCCCAACGATCTAGTAAGTTTTGAGTAAGTAACACGAGTAAGCGTCGAATTGTAGCGTAGTAGTGGTTTTCCTCTTACCATAAAGAAATATTGCGTTACAATATATATATCATATATATTGTAACATTGCAAGGTGCACCTGCCATTACAATCAGCTCCCGAACCCTTAGGCGGCCGTAATTAAGGAATGTCACGTGAATGGTGGAAGCACGGATGCGTGAGAGTAGCCGCGAGGTTAGGACCTAAAATTCGAGAGGCGACCGTGACTGTACTGAGACTGTAGACTTGATTTCTTATTCTGTTTGTTTTTTTTTCACTTTCTCTATTATGTGGGAGACATGGCCAAACCGTTGGTGGAGTATGACACGACCCGACCGACACACACTTACGTGGACGATCCAGACCGTATGAGGCCCACCTAAACTGCAGGCCACTATGCCCCTGGAGGCCTAATCCTACGTCGAGCACTGAAAAAGTCAGCGAGAACGCGGGGGAGTGCCGAGGGCACTCAGCGACGAGGGAGACCGGTGGTGGAGGTGATTCCCGCCACCCCCAAGAGCCAGCGAACAGCGTTCCGCCGGAAGAATCTTCGAGGATCCCCCCTGTACGAATTTGAAGTTTCGCGCGTAGGGCGGCCAGACCGCCATAGTACGATCTAGCAGTCGATAGGCAAATCGATAATTACCTGACTGCCGAGGGTGCGCAACACCGGCGCCATGCGGTCTCGAGAGATCACTCTGCGTTAGGCCGGCGACTTAGGTAGTCCTTAGGAGAGTATTAGCGTGATTAAGTTCCTTTTTTCGAGATATTTTTTTTTTGTTTGTGTGGAGTGTGTGCGCCCGCGAAGGGATCCTTGTGTAACGGCGAGGATGGATTTTGCCCACGAGGCGGAGGAGTTTATCCGGTGGCTGGAAAGCGGTAAGCGTTAGCTAACTACACCCATTATCTGATTTGAATCCGGCAACGGCCGTCTGCCATCTTGCCTTCAGTCCAGCCACGAGGCTCGTTAGAATTTTTGGGATTCAGATAAAGACGACCCCCGAGTCGGTGGGCCGTCGCCAGTGTCCTCCCCGTAATAGAGAATTTTCGCGTTGCTTGGGTATACGATTTTTCGAGTTAAGATCTGTAATTTTGTCGCGTTATGTCTGGCCGCACACGAGTGCGAGAAGGACAGTCTTCGTGCGGCACTGTCGCCGTCTCTCTTCCTCCTGCGAGGAGGCTTAGTCGTCGAGCTCAGGCGTGAGCCTGCTTTGTTTTTGTCGTCTCTCTTTCTTTTATTATTTCAAATTGCCGTTGGCCTCAGAAGGCAGAGTTAGGTTAAGTTAGTGTTAAGGTCCAATTTTGTAAATATTTAATCAACTAGGAGGCTCGCCGGTCGCCTATACACGACCGACGGCCGGATCATTTTCTTGTTATTGTTAATTTATTAGAGTTTAGGTAATTCTTTATGAACACCTCGTGGTGATTACTCTGTTTATTAGTTGTGATATTGTTCCGCGAGGTACCGATTTGACAAGTTAATTATTAGTCCTTATTTTTCTGTTATTGCTGTCCTACGTGGAAGCTTTAGTTTTTCTAGTATTGGTGTAAAACTCGCAAATCGAGGCGAGGCCGCCTTTACACGGCCTGCAGCCGACCAGTACCCGAGGGGGAGTACCCCCGGGTACGCACGATTATTGTTATTAATTTTTAAATCCGTTTTTCTATTTTCTTAAATAAATTTTTTATATTTTTGTTACACGAAACTCCACGAGTAATTATTCTACGCCGAGCTCATTCTTCATTTGATCCCGACCCCTCTCCGCGGTACTGAAGCTAGCCGCCGCATAAAATTCCGTTAGGCTTGTGTTTTGTTTGTTTAGAGAATTTTGAACGTGGCGAGTAGTCGCCTGGCGCCCAACTTATTGAGTAAATTTGAAATCTCGGGTATAGCTGTGTGAGCGTTGGATTGACCCCGGAGGCTGGCTATCCGGTCCAGATCCGAGGGTCACCAAAAATCCACGTCACAATATATTGTTAAGAAGTTTTTTTTTCAGTTATCAATCGTATATCAGTAGTAGGCATATATAGTGCTGCGAAAAATTCGACTGTTGAAAGTAAATACTTTGCACATTTGTGCGAGAAAGGGGCAGTTTGCACTCGCAAAATAGGCACGAACAGTCAAATTTTTCGCCCTGCGTTTTAAGAAAGTATTTCTAGTCTATGTAGTATCAAGAAACGTCAATTTACTTTTTTTTTTGTTTTTCAGTTTCACATTGAATCGAAGTAGTACGCATGAAATATCTTCTAACGATTTTTTTGTTTCTTGATATTATGGGTATAACAATATAAAACGAAGGTTCAACAATATATGGAAGGTAGACAGATGAAGGTACAAATAGATACGTACCACAATTACATTAAAAGAAATAAAATGAAGTTCTCTCAGATAGAGTCCAAAAAGACTGGTTTATTATCGCTAGCAAAAACAACGAACGAAACAAAGAAAGAAATCGATTTTAATCTGAGCCGCAGTACAATAACGCGATATTAGAAGAATCCTCTTGCTGTACAGATCAGACGCAGCTGATATAGGGTAATAAAAATCGCGGTGCGACTCAGATAGTCAAATATAAAATACTATGGATGGATCAATTACAAATAAAACATAGGCAATACGTCGAGGCCGGTTAGTGGCGAAAGTACTAATAATAACCGGAGCTATATATATAGCTGTGTGTGTGTGTGTATAATTAGGGTGTTTCAAGAAAAATAAATAATTTTTTTTTCACGACTTACAGTCTCAACAGTTACTCCGAGACCTAAAAACAATTCTCCTAAGAAATCAGCCCGATATCTCAAAAATCGAGCTGGCACCCGAAGGGCAAATTTTCCCATCTGAAATGTATGTGAAAATTTTTTTTTTATATTTCATAACAAAAAATATATGATTTTTTTTTTCAATTTCAATCGGCATGTTCCTATAGGAAATTAAATTCTCTACAAAAAAAGTACTGTATGATTATAGCCGTAGCCTCAAAAGTTGCAGCCTTCCAAAGTTTGTGGAAAAAATGATTTTTTATGAGTCATTTATTTTCATAACTTTTTTCCTGTTAAAGTTATGGATATGATCATACACGACTTTCTTGTAAAGAATTTAATTTCTTATCAGGACATACCGATCGAAATTCCCCAAAAAAAATTTTCATAGATTTTCTGACATAAAATAAAAAAACAATTTTTTTACATGTATTTCACATGAGAAAATTTGCCCCTCGGGCGCCAGTTCAATTTTTGAGATATCGGCCTGATTTTTTAGAATTTTATATAGATATCAAAGTAACTTTCGAGACTATAAGACCTGAAAGAAAAATTCTCAATCACTCTAATATGTGTAATATATATGAACTATTTTTTTTTAAATTCCAAATCGTATCGATAATGAGCATGAGATCTGTATGTAAGTATTTACATATGTATTACTTACACATGTTCACGCGGCAAGCTTAGTGATTCTGAACTATAGCGTATACGATCAGATGAGGCCTGATAACTGAGCGCGGGTTTGCATTCATGCGTTTGGGATAAATATCATTGTAGCAGCTCCAGTACATTCCAGATTTCGCGTATGCGACGTAATGCTCGTTACAGTAATCGACCACACCAGCTATCATATAAGTGTTATTTCCAAGATTGATCGTCGATGCAACTGAGTCGAGGGTGTGTTGGATTTCCTTCGGTTGTTTTTTATTCTCTGATATATAACGTTCATCCGTAAATACGGTAAGATCAATCATAATGTGAGATCCGTAATCGCGTGTTTCCTTGACGGGATTTTTGCATTTAAAACAGACTCCATTCATCACCTGAGTATCATCGATGGACCTCTGCATGTGCTGTAAACCATCGTACATCAACATGTCGACGTTTACTTTGATCATCACAATGGCACGTATATTTTCGTATCCACATGTACATTCGATTTTTTTAATAAAACTCGGGTCAAGTACGAATAAATCATCTGCCAGATGTGACACATTGCACTGTGCGTCGAGCCTTTGAATATTTCTGGTGTATGTAACTAAAGCATCTTTGAAAATTCCGATGCTCAAGAGAATCTTAGCTTTATCCTGCAAATGAGATGAACTAAGTTTCTTATCGTGTAACATTTTTGATGCCAATTTCATAATTGGACTGATGGATAATTCACCATGTTGGTAGTAAGTTCGATTTACTGCTATTGTGTGCAAGATTATTTGGACTATTGAATCAAAGGCACAAGTTCTACTTAAGTTAATTTTTGAGCGACCCATTTGTACTGTACTACTTAGAGAACCGTTCCTGAACATCGGAATTGTACCCAGTTTGGCATCCTTGACAAACTCCCACTCGGGGCAATTGTCCAAGTAAGAGGGATTTGCTCGTTTTATTTTCGGCTCGTCGTCCACGCCTATTACTGCAATCGCTTCTGACTTTTCTGCCATACCTCGCCAGTTTTCGTAAACATTCAAATCCACAAAGTGTTCATTTTTGTAAGAGTCATTACCTATATTCTCCGAACTAACGGTATAACCAGTAGAAAATTCGACTGGTCTCACGACATTTTCGTTATGACTGAAATTAATAGAATCTGATGGTATCGCACACTCACCGGACGGATCGCAATCTGATGACACTTCAATTGTTTCCAAATGTGTCTGAGCTGTTGGGTATTCATCGGCGGATTCGATTTTTGTTGAAATAGAAGTAGGGGTACTATGTTGGATATTTCCGGTTGAGAAATTGTCTGTCAAATTTTGTATCTCAGATTGATTTTGAGCGTCATTTATTGGTCGGATTGTGGAAGATGTCGCATTATCAGGACTAACCTGAGTAGATATAATAAGAGAGTTCTGGATCCAGCCTTCTTTACCGGCCATCAAGCAGTCGGTAACGTATCGACTGTGATGGTAAGTTACCTGCCGCGATGGTAACGATTTTGGATCATGGTTACCGATTTAGTTACCGACAATCTGATGGTTACGATTTTCTGTCATGCGATGGCGCCACTACCGATTAGCATTTTGGATCATGGTAACGATTGCCGATCTTTCGATACCGATAGTCCGATGGTAACGATTACGGATCGTCGATCTTCTGTTACCGACAATCTGATGGCTGCAATTTTCCGTCGTGCGATGGCGCCATTTCGAATCATGGTAACGTGAATCATGGATTGTCGATCTTCTGCTATCGGTAGTCTGATGGTAACGATTCTGAATCATGGATTGCTGATCTTCTGTTACCGACAAATCGGCGGTCTGATGGTAGACAAATCGGCAGTCTGATCAGTCTGATGGTAGACGAATCGGCAGTCTGATGGTAACGAATCTGAATCATGGATTGCCGATCTTTCGTTACCGACAATCGGATGGCTGCAATTTTCTGTCGCGCGATGGCGCCACTACCGATTCGCTTTTGGATCATGGTAACGATTACCGATCTTTTTTTTCCCCCTTACCGACAATGGAATAGAATTCTTAGCTTATATACGAATTATACTAGCTGAAATGCTCGAAGAGTGACAGGGTGTTGTAAGCAATGACGCGAATCATCCGATAATATATGTTTTGTTTATTCAATATTTCCTACGTCTAACCTATTCTAGAAGTAATAATTTTCTTATACGCTATTTCTCAAGTCTAACCTATTCTAAAGTCTTATGTCTAACCTATTCTAGGATAACAATTTTCTTAAAACTATATATTAAACTGAAACTTAAGCTATATTTACATAGATGTGGTGGCGATCATGCCACGCGTATCTGAAACATACGGGTATATTGCAATAATCGAACGGTATGTGATGAAAATGATATTAACTTACCGGGTGACGAGTCGAGGTGTCACTCCGAGTCATATCCATGAATATGTTGTCGTTCGAGTGGAATCACTCTCGGCTGCGGTGGCGGTATGTCGGGAGATGATGATCTCGACGATGATGGTGAGCTCGGACTCGATCGGGAATACACCGATGAGACCGAACCGGGTGGTGGTGATCGTTCTCTCTCCCTATTTATTTGTATCGTCTCCGCATCCGAATCACATGCATCTTCCGACATGGAAGATGTAATATCCGCGCATTGGACGGCTGATGCTGCGACGTTTTCAGTGGTGGCGACCGCACGCATCGCCCAATGATCATTGATCTCATATTGACGGGTAATGTTTTCCACCATCTCATAGTAGATGTTTGCGGTTTCGTCTACGAAGTTCTGATCTATTTGACTGTCACGCAAAATACGCAACACCACCCGCGCGTTCTGAAGATATCGCACCCTCAACTCAGCCCTTCGTCGTAGTTGAGCCGCCCGCCGTGCAACCCTCCCATGAGTCGAATTCATCTGGATTGATCACACATTCTTATGTTTAGAATCTATTAAAATTTGCGTATTCAACACCAACAACATACCTTTTTATTTATTTTTTTCACTTGTCTAGTTTTTGAAATTCCTCTTTTTCCTTGCCTTCTTCCACTTAGCGCTTTTTCACTTTGATTCTATGAACTTGCACTATTCACCAATCTTTCAAACCGGAAACTGTCTTTTTTTTCTTAAACTGACCTGGCGAGGAGGGTTGGGTTGCATCCCATTGGCTGCATACTACCCCCAAAATAGAATCAAGCCTAACCAACCAGAGAACAGCTCCCAAAGACCGCCACCCACACCATAAAGTCGGTCAGTCTCAAAGGCTCGAGCAATAAACCAATGTGATTTTTTCACCGCTCGATAATGACAAACATAAACATTGCGATAAGAAGATAGGGTTTTTCGCATTCGTTCACACGGTACCACCGTTTGCACAGCTGTGTGCATACCAATCCTACGCTATGAATCGGTTATGTGATTTTCGCCGCTCAAAAAACGCCAGAATTTTGTTAACCTGTGGGTGGTCGGTGCACAGCTGTCAATCCGTACATCGTTCGGATAAATTTGCCAAACATAAACATTGCAATAAGAAAATTTGGTTTTCCTGCATCCATTCACACGGTACCACCTGCACAACAGCGTGCATACCGATCCCACGCAATAAATCATCAGCTCAGTCAATTTCCGCCTGTACTTGAGACCGCACACGTGATCGTCAATATGGAGCTCGTCTTGGATCTACAAGGTTTTGGGCGATTCGACGATAAATTTGTGATCAAAGAGCTGGCCGCAATAAGCATTCGCGCGCATGAGGAATATAAGCAGGATATTACACGCATCCTCTTCAAAGCACCATGTTCCTGGGTGACTCTCTCAAGCGAGTATAAGAATCTCAATTCGTGGCTAACACGATTCCATCATGGAATACCCTGGAATGCTGGAGAAACACCGTATAAAGATATGGTGAAAACTGTGAGAAAAGTTGTACAAGATGCGAGTTACATTTATGTGAAGGGGTTGGAGAAGAAACGCTGGATTGAAAAAATCCTCAATGACGACTCGAAACCGGTGATTGATTTGGACGAGCTGGGGTGTCCGAATCTTCGCATACTACGATTAGAATCGCATGTATTTCATTGGCATGGTGACTGTCATGGTATTGTACCTGGAGGCCACCATTGTGCCTTCGAGAACGTTCAGCGGTTGAAGAACTGGTATTTGGAGGAGGGTCATAAAAACCCCTCCCCACATGCCTCGAGAGCGGGGGATGATGGTTTAAAAGTCAAGAGCTCGCAGGGAGCCGCATTCGTGCATCCCGACTTGTCGCCATTAATACATCTTCCACGTATATTCGAATCCTCGAACTCTTCCGAACACGGTGAGAATCCCATTACACGATAATCATATTCAATTATAATATCAAAACTGATTCCGAATTATTCATTTTTCCTACAGATGGACTTCAGCAGCCTGAAAAGCACCAGCCGTATGGATAATGATGATGTGCGAACGAAAAAGATGTCGGAGCTGGAGATCGGACAAAAATATGACATCACAAAACTGAGGCTCGTAAAAACAAAATTTGGTAGTCGAATCATCGCCACGATTGCTGATGAATACATCGTGTTCCTGCCTGCGAGAGTTGGAAAACTTCTAGAGAATGATTCCACCCAGTTGGATCAGCTGAACAACGAGGCGAATCAGAAGCGTTTGCAGATACTCTATCTCGGTGGACCATACAATAAATTTGAATTCTGCGGCAAAATCTAAACACACACACACACACACAAATGTATATATATATATATATATATATGTAATGGGGATGGGTTAGGGTTGAATAAATAACAATGAAATTGCAATCACATTTATTTATTTATTTATTTATTTATTTATTGTTCCTTTAGTTACTTAGAATAAGCTTAATCTATAGTTCTCAAGCATGCAGAATCCTTAAAATGTGGCTAATTTTTTGACTGTACCGCTGATGGGGTTATATTCAACAATGCGATCGTGTATAATCATACAGTAGGCTGAAGTATTTGCTGGAAATGCAACGCTAGTTTCAAATTCCAAACGAATATCCAAAGGTCCACTCTTTAACGATTCATTTTGCTTGGAACAGTCTATAGTAATGAGCGGGGCTCTCACCAAAAAATCACTCTTTGACAAAAGAGGCTCAGATTCCTTATCGTAGTATGAAATTTGAAAGTTTGTATACATATTGTAGAGAATGGCGTATTGATTGCGCGTAATATCAAGATTCAAATTTCCATAGGGATAGCATTGCGAGTTTAGGAAAAGTTTCACATCTCTAATCATACAATGATCGAATTCACTGGCATTTTTCTTCGGATCGTTTCGTCGCGCGGTTTGGAATCCTAGTATGACGTGTCTTGGTTTCTCCAGCTGTGTGGATGTCTTGACCACCCATACATGTCTCGTTGTTGCGGGTAACATTGGGTACTCGTACATTTCCCACGAGCGAAAACTCATAGATACAGCCGGATCTTTGGCAATATAATTGAGCATCTTAATCTTTGCAGGACCTGATAGCCTGATGTATGGCAACAACCATTCAATTTTTTCGATCGAAATTTTGATCCCATCCACAGCGGTTTGATGTATGGCATTTAAATCATTGTTTGACCGCGTCAAAATTAGCTCATGCTTCGCATTGACAATGATTCGATTATAGTCCTCGGCAAATCCGAGTAAAAAATTCAGCGGTATAACAACATCAAAGTATCCATCGGCGTTGGTTAGTTTATCTTTATTATCCGCCAACCAACCGGTGTTTCCCAAAAGATGTTGCTGTCCTGGGGTGAATGACAAGTATCCCTTCATAATACTTGTGATGCCGACATTCTTATTCTGATCAATCTCATGACCATTCAACTCATAACGCATATCGCCAAACATGTGACACACAGCCATATTGACCAATTCCGTGCCTACACCAACGGCGGTATCATCTGATTTCGTGAGCCGACCGTAGATGTGGAGCGAACTTTTGCTGGGTAATACACATGCATCTTGATTCTGCACAGCTATGCGGATCTCATCGTTATTTTTGAATGTAGATGCAGCATACGGTTGATGTGCATGTATTTCACAGTGGGCAATCGACTCGTCGAAGGTCACGGGTGTTTGGATTTTTATCATTTTCGTGATGGACATATGCAGAAATAGCAGCGAATTCTTATTTTCCACCTCCACCACAACGAAGTCGGAGTCCTAGGCTCTGGAGAAACTGAGCGTTCTGATGTGTCACTCGAATCGGAGCTGCTCGATGACTGATGATGTTCGGACATGTTATCAAGCTTTTATAACTACCGCCAGATTTTCTTGTCCTCTCAAACACAATGCCCATATTATCTCGAAGATTTCACATGTAATCGTATAGTTACAGTTTCACCTCGAAAATTGATCAATTTCCCGTCCTGATCAACTATTCTCAACTGTATATCGTGTATTGACCGCACGGTGATCGGGTGGTAAATGACATTTGTTGGCACTTCCACGATCTTATATCCGGGTGGTACGGTTGGAAAAAATTGATGAATCGTATGTACCCGATGCTCATTGATATACGCACCCGTGGTAATATTACACTCAACCCGCAAGGCGTTGACTTTGAGTATGCGAACGGGTAACTCAGATTTGTGGGTAATACCGCCTTGGAGAACATTGGGGGTGAAACCAAGCAAATGACCGATGGAATCTTTTGGATGAAAGTCTATCTGTTGATTGCATCTAATTTCACTGAGTAACTCATTGTTATTAGCTTTTAGACTAAATTTTATATCATCAGGTAGTGCCCCTTTCAAATAATTTGCGATACCATCAATTTCATAGCTCCCAGTGGGTATTGTAATCACCGTGTCCGGTTTTATATAAAACTTATTACACCCCTTATCTATATTGGGGATTGCGTTGAATGTCAAGAGCTCTATAAGTCCTAGAACATACGTCTTTGTCGGTGATAGCTCGATAGGGGGGAAATATTGAGTCCTCAACACCGACGATTCCCCAGAGAGTGTCAACGTGAACGAATCAGCCATGACTAATATCACATCGATGATTCGCATACATTTTATAGTTGAAACTTGAGGCATAAGTGACCGCAAATTATTGTGTTATATTCTTGATATCTCTTATGATTATATTTTACGCTACCAACACCGAGATAATTCACTAGATGTCTAGGCGGTTGTAAATCACCAAAACTGTCGAAATACACCGCATCGTTGCCATTTTTCGTATACGCAACCCAATGCGTCCCTGGACCGTTTTTATCATCAAGATTGATAATTGCAGATTCACGCTTTCTGGGTCCTGAATTGGGTAAATCATTCCGCATAAAAACACCTCGAAAATATGGAATTTTCATAGCTCTTGCATAGTTGAGTAAATCAGCATCCGTGAGGGCTCGGTGTGGTAGCTTTATTAGTTTTTTGCCGGCTTCAAATACAGCCCCATACCCTTCTTATATGGTTTCAGGTATAAGCCCTTTCCCAAAGCAATCGCCTCCATTGTTGCGTTGTGTCGCTTGGATTCATGTAATTGATGTTTGTTTGCCTTAGCCTCATTGACAACCTTTGCTATACCCGCGACACCACCAGCTAAAGCACCTGTGGCACTAAGGGCTGCAAATATTGGGATTAGAAACGGTAATATACCACCAATTTTCCGTGGGACGGGCAAAATACGAGGCACGCGCACTTTTCCTTTAGATGCAGCCGAACGGGCACCCGCCAGAGCCGACTCAATGGCTTTGGGGCCAGGCTTCATGGATTTCTTTGCTGCTTGTATAATAAATTTCAATGTCCTTTTCCTGTTCTTGGGCGATGCCTGCGTCTTGACCCTCCTCATACCCATACCCAGTTTGGATTTCGCTTTCATGGTGTTGGTGACCGCCCAGGCAACAGCTCTTTCAGCTGTGCTCGCGTCTTTAGCCAAAACCCGATTCCACGCCCTCTCGGCAAGCACTTTGTCAGCCTTATGGCGCTCTGCAATATTATCGTGATTTTTGGAGTATGCAATATCGTGCTGCATGCATGCAGCGTCTAGAGCATTGATACCACGATCACCGCGAGCTAACCTCTTTGCCAATTTTGTACCAGGTCCGCAGTACTGATAACCAGGAACATGTAATTCGATGGGGAGATTGTTGATGATTTTATTTATTAACCCACAACCGCTCTTTTGTCTACGTGTGCATCCAACCATGGTTCATCGCAAACTAACTCAAATTCTATAAAAGAGCGTATTTTATATGTAAATACATTAGTTCTCATTGCGACGTTTACCAGGCATCATGAAATTTCAGGATCAAACAATTAAACTACCCATTGCCAATTTCGATAAATTGGTTGAGCAAAAAAAGAAGAAGGGCAAACGACACGGGGCCTTACTGCCGAACAGTGTGAGGGCTGTCTTTTGCGGGCCTTCGAATTGTGGCAAAACTAATGCCCTTCTCACGCTACTCACACATGCTAATGGCCTACGATTCGAGAATGTCTACGTCTATTCAAAATCCCTCAATCAGCCAAAGTATGAGTTCCTGAAGAGGTTGTTGGAACCGGTGGAGGGGCTGGGTTATTTTCCGTTTGATGAGCACAAGGAGGTTGTAGAGCCGAAAGATGCACACCCCAACTCGATTATGATTTTCGATGATGTGGCCTGTGAGAAGCAAGATAATATTAGAGCCTATTTCTGCATGGGGCGGCACAGAGATGTCGATAGTTTTTATCTCTGTCAAACGTATGCCCGAATTCCAAAACATTTGGTGCGTGATAATGCAAACTTATTGGTTCTTTTTCGTCAAGATGAAATGAATTTGAAACACATCTACGCCGATCATGTGAACACCGATATGACCTATCAGCAATTTAAAGAATTGTGCTTGGCATGTTGGAATGGTGGTAGATATAGTTTTGTAACCATCGACAAAGACAGTGAGATTAACGCTGGACGATATAGGCGAGGCTTTGACTGCTTTATAAGTCTGAATCACGGATAAACCACATACAGTCACAACATATCGATCAAACTAGCAGCATGGAGAGCTCCAAGATACGTAGGCAAAACGATGTGTTGCGAGAAATAACCAGAGCTAGCGATATCATTCGGCGTAAACACAAAATGATCAAAATGGGGAAAGACGACAGTGAGCAGGCTATTAGCGAAATTTTCAAACCCCTGGTTACACCACTGCACAAGTTGGTAGATTCATCAAAGCAGCAGCAGCGGCTACTAATAAAGCGGGAAGTGAAAACGGAGCCAGGTTCGGTTAAGACAGAGAAGATGGAAGATTTTGTGAAAACAGAAGATTATGGTAATACAGATGATGATGATGATGATGATGATAATGATGCATATAAAAGCGCGATCGAGGGGAGCTTCACAACTAGCGCTGCTATTGGTGACAATGCTACAACTGTCGCCGCTATGGATGATGCGGCTGGTGCCTATGATGATGATGATGATGATGATGATGATGATGATGATCATGATGATGATGATGATGATGATGGTGATAACAACCAGGATGGTGCGTTTGCAGTCGCTTCTACAAGCACACCGGTGTCGAGAACAGGGGTCAAGACAGCACGCTATTTAAACATGTTTACCTCGGCCAAAGAGCGCAAGAACTTGGACACGAAATATGGTGTTCGAAAGCTAGTCGGTGGAATGAAGATTGGTAATTCGGATATAGTATTTAGCGATAATCAGATATATGTGGGTGATAAGAGCTATGAGAACACACCAGGATTGCTTGAATTGCTATTCAAAAAGTTTCCCAATCCCTCGATTGTGAATAAAAGCGACAAATTGAATTATATCAGAATCGTGAAGAAAACGAATGCATATCGGAAATATTACAAAGCTGAAAAAAGTCCTCATCATGATAGGGAAAAAAGTTCAAAGTATAGAGATTTTATTGCCCCATACATCGAGCTACCTGTGAAAAAACCTGGGCAAAGATCCGGCACAGGTTTATTACCCACCCATAAAAATGCGCAGGGACAAAGTATGGATTATGTTTATTGGGATGATCCTAATGAGCTTGTTGATCGTCTTCGACTACTTATGGCATCTCAAGCGGCCGGTAATACCAGCCATACCAATGAAATAGCCTCCATTATTGAGGAGCTGCGCGAGGCGGGAATCATTTATTAGCATGAGATTAATCATAGAATGATCATTCGGACATGGATCATTGAACAATGAGCATAGACATATTTGGACGACAGCTGGTGAGCAACAGTCACCGAAAAGGTGTTATTCAAGGCCCTCCGGGTGTTGGATTCAAATTCACCACTGATAGGCATTATGATCTAGATGGCAAACGATTATGTAATATCGCCGATCCGCAGGAACCTAACGACGTCGTTTCCCTGAAAAGTCTTGAAGATATTACACAGCGAGTCCTAGGCGTTCTCGAACATTCTATGGAAAAAACATTTGCGAACTCTACGCTGCAAGCACTCCACAAGTTTGAATCTCAACTTACTGCACGTCTAGATCGAGAGCATACCGACAATTTCAACGCGAATCAACACATTCAGACTCTTATGACAGAAGAGATTGACACTCTAACGGTGAAAAAGGAAGTTCTGGAGACCCGATTGGCTGCCATAGGAGTTGATCCCGAGGGGTTCAGTCGCAACGGACTACTTCGAGGAATTAGCCTCGAATCGAGCTAGATCATTTAACAATGAGCATAGACATATTCGGTCGTCGGTCGGCTAGCGGAAAAATCAAAAGTGTGGGTAGGCGCGGACCTCCCGGTGTTGGGTTTAAGACCACCATCGATAACCAGTACGACATAGCCAATAAACGATTGTGTAATATTGCATATCCCCAAGAGCCATGCCGTTTCTCTGAAAAGTCTTGAAGATATTACGCGACGATCATATAATGCTCTCGAGCGATCTATAAAAGAGACATTCGAGCAATCCATGCGACAGTCTCTCGAAGCTCTTGAATCTAAACTTAATACCCGCATAGATCGGGAACACAGCGAAAGTTTCAAAGAAGATCAGCGTATTTGGCTCCAGGCAAAAGAAAGGATTGAGGCGCTGAAAAGGGATTGTGAATCTCTGGAGAAACGATTGGGGATAGCTGCGAATAACGTTGAAAAGCTTAGCCGGCACTACATTCGTGGAATTCCGGCCAACTTGTTGCCGAGCATCAAACAGAATAAATACATTAAAAATTGGGTGCGGAAGCAGGAGGATGAAGGCGGCAATAGCAAACGAACTTCATAGACCCGCTCGGCGTAATTATCCTCGACGTTATGTCGATATACGTGGTTTGGATGAGACCTGGCAAGCCGATCTTGTCGACATGTCCGCGTACTCATCCGTCAACAAGGGCTCAAATTTTTTGCTCACAGTAATTGATATATTTTCAAAATTTGCGTGGGCCGTACCGATCAAGGGTAAAAATGCCAAAGACGTAACAGCAGCGATGAAATCTGTGCTAACTCAGGGTCGCATGCCGAAACATCTACACGTTGATCAGGGCAAGGAATTTTACAACAAAGAATTTAAAAGTCTTATGAAACATAATGGGATCAACATGTACTCGACATTTGGCAACTTGAAGGCATCGATATGCGAACGCTTCAATCGTACACTGAAAAATAAAATGTGGAAGCAATTCACACGTCAAGGTTCTCATAAGTGGATTGGCATTCTACCTGATTTAATTGCATCGTATAATAACACCAAACATCGCACGATCAGAATGAAACCAAAAGATGTAACTACGGTCAATGAAAAACAAATATATCGAAGTGTGTACAAACCGCGTCAGATCAAAAGAAGCCAACGGAAGCGCAAATTTAAAGTTGGCGATAAAGTTCGAATAAGTAAATATAAAAATGTATTCGAAAAGGGCTATACACCGAATTGGACAACGGAAATATTTACAGTTGATGAGGTGAAAAATACCAACCCCTCAACATACAAACTCACCGACTACCTGAACCAACCCATCGCGGGTGGGTTTTACGAGGAGGAGCTCAGCAGGGTGCAATATCCCGATGGTTATCTTGTAGAAAAGGTCTTGCGAAGGCGTGGTGATCAACTCTATGTAAAATGGTTGGGATTTGACAGTTTACATAATAGTTGGATAAATAAGTCTGATATGTAGCATAATTTCAATAAATTTTATTATCAACATATTTACATTTGTTTCTTCACCCCTCACACATTAAATAAATTTTTCCTCCATTTTCCCACATTTTCTCACATTTTCTCACATTTTCTCACATTTTCTCACATTTTCTCACATTTCTCACATTTTCTCACATTTACATGTAAAGTAAATGGAAAATTATTTTATTCTATTTTAGAAAACTTTTTCCAAATGTGAGAAAATCTGAGAAAATGTGAGAAAATGTGAGAAAAACTCTTTGCAAATATATGAGAAATTTCTTAGTTTGCAGAATCTTGATAACCCCAGGGTAAAGTATCAGTTTTACCGGGTATCAATTTCCGCTTATCATCACACCAGCTTAGAGCTAACTTATTCTGTACTATGGTGCTAACTGTATGTCGGCGACTTTTTATCATACACTGTTTCTCAACTAAATTTTTATAATCAATAAGGCATCGTTTGTAATCATCAAACGTGATGGATTTTAATGTGGACCCCTTCACACCCTTTGCACGTTTCTTATCGGTATCGCCGCGAGTTCTGAATGCATAGAGTTTTGCTCGCAGTCCGATAAATTCAGTCATAATTTTACCATTATTCTCGTCCTTCATCAGACCGAGGCGTTTTTTATTCAACAGGGGGATGCCGTAGGCATTATCCAGAGGGTAGTCCGATGTATCAAACATTGCCACAACATCACGCTTGATGATTTCGTATATATTTGGTACAGTGAATTGGTATATCAAGCTATCCGTATCGGTATACATGAGTTTTGCTTCACTACTTGAAAAATTATTTTTTACATAATCATAGTGGAAATTGTATAGGAATATTTTCGAAAGATCGAGAATTGCAGCACCAATGTATATAGGTTTATTGAAATGTACCATGGTGCGATTTAGCTCAATAATCACCATATCTTCATCGAATATGGTGCAGCTGTGAAATGTGGGTCTCGCAATGAGAGCACGCGCACCACCCCGACCCTCCCATTTCGTGATTAGTTTCACGTTCTTATGGTTACGCACATTCTCCATGGTCTTGCCAAATACCGCATTATTCATAAGCTTGTAGAAATTTTTTTCGAACTCATTTTTTGACTGTTTTCGCATATTTGTATTAAGATCGATGTATGTCTTTAACCATGGTGATTGTGCGAACCTTAGAATTCTATGCACTTTCACCAGCTTCAAACCAAATTTGATGCACTGTTTCAAATTACGATAGTGGAGTACATATTTTTCTTTGGGTAAAAGCGTTGTTGCCAGTTTTCTGATTTTACTACCGGGCGGTGTGAAATGCTCGGGGCAGAGAGGTAAGTCCGCATGCTGTTTATGCAACTCTACAGGATAATCTAAATCTACCTCTAGGATATAACCGGTTGATGAATTATCGGGGTGGGACAATACATCAATGGCATCATTTTCCCACTCGAACGACCCACTCGGCAAATGTTCGCTCATAGCTGCACCATAGAGATTGTTTACATCGAAATACATTAAATATGATTCCGCCTTGCCTGGATCAAAATCTTCACCCATAAATCGATTATTTGCTCTTGCATAGCGATTCGAGCACTGTGCCACACCACCTCTTATGCTTTTCTCAATGAATAATATCATTTCAGGATCGTCTAAAAGTTGGAGATTAATTTTTGTCTGCTTTAACATAGCATCAAAAGCAAGCCCTGGCGCGGTGTAATAATGCAGAGGGTCCAAGTTGTACGTTTTGAAGCAGCTATCGCGGAAATTTTGAAATATATCGGCTAATAAAAGTACATCGGTTTTCAGGTATAAATCGGAATATTCACCCAGAGTTTTTAGATCGAACTTGGCCCAAACATTTTTCGCATGTTCATAATCCCCATCGGAAATATGAGAATCACTTAGCCTTGAATAAAAATCTTTTTTAATTGGTAATTCTGGTTCATCGAGTTTTTCCCAAGAATCGATGTATTCATAGGGGAATACACCTTTGCGAATCATCAAATCAAATTTTCCCTGATCATCGTAAAAATTCCGTGTTATTTTTTTATCCGCATTGCACAGGTATGATGCCAATTTGTCGATGCTGCTGGCCATAAATCGAATCGAATCAATGAATCTCAAGCTCATCGTAGTGCCGTCAACCCTCTTGGTAAATGATATATACTTTTCCTTATTAATGGGCAATAGTGTGATTTTACCCGAAAAATTTGAAGCTAAAGATTTAATTAAGAAATGCGAATCATAGCCAGACAAATTGTGGAAAACAACTGGAATTGTGTGTTTCTCCTTAAAATTCAAGTTACACCGATTATGGGCGGCACCGCGATATTTACCTGTGAAATGACAGTGATCGTGACATTTTTGTTCTCCCGATAAAAATCGCTTCTCACAGATGTGACAATTTTTTGAGCGCATATGGCGGTCGCGTTGTGTCTGATTCAGAGATTCCATTGGAATTATATTTTTTATGCGTGACTCTACTTTAATGGATAATTCGCGAAGCTGCTTGATGAACCATTCAACACAATCGGGCCCGCGCTTGTTTCTATATTCCGATAATGTTCCATCATATGAGCAATGTACATAATAAGCGGCACTATGAGGGATATGCTCTTGAGATTCATTCGCAGCCGGTTTCAATATACACTCAAGATCCGCGTAAACGACGAATGGCACAGTTCCCTTATTCTGAAAATTGGAAAATTCCAAAAAATTTTTCTCCGGAAATTCCATTCGGATGCTATTCATTCGAATGCAATCTTGCCTGTGGCTTTCATACAAGCTACGTATGCTAAAGTGACACAAGCATCTATCGCACAAAAATTGTTTGCCGTTATGATTTGATAATTGCCGGCTAACCAGTCGTGAAAGATTTTTGATCCACGCAAAGTGAAATCTGACTTTGAAATTATTCAAGTCATCATTATCATCATCATCATCGCGGTCTATTTCAGGGTGACTTTCAACCATAAGTAGGTGAATTGTCTTTTCGCAAGGATTTGTTGAATTTTTACTAAGATAAAGAGGGGTGATAATGCTCTGTTTTGATTCCGCATTTGAGAAAGTTTCGTTTTCAATTCCATATACATTTATTCTCAAATTATTTGCTTTTTCAAATTTCTCTACACTACGCAGGGTTGCGGGGAATTTGATACCTGTGCAATCTAGCTCCGAGATGTATCGTTGATAGCTGCATGTTCTGGTTGTATTGACGTCTGTGGGGTGGAGAGCTGCGGTGACGGACCACAACAAACACCGATCATCACTGTTCTGTACGTTGACCACCGCCCTCTTTCGTTGAATGTCCTCAGGTAGCTTTATGAATGTCGAAAGTCCTCCGCGAAGGGGCACGTATCGGTTGATGCAGATCACCGCATTAATGATCTCGATCATGCTCCAACCGGGATCTCGTTGTTCAAAATCCTCCACCATGGTTAGCAGAGGATTCGTTACATTATCGCTGAACCAGGTTTCCAGATCAGTCGATGGAAGAATAGTGGCGTTGCCTGTATTGAAGTTTTTTACTTCCAGACTGATCTCATCGTTTTTGACGTTCTCAAATCTACATGAAACCCCCACATTCACCTTAATACCACCCACTTCGCGTAGCACATTTTTCAAGCGTTCCATAGTTATCATCCCAGCGTCGGCCAAAAATCTCCCCAAATCCTTGTGTTGAAGATTTGTCACGGCTCCGGTGCGTATACGACAGTTGAAGGCACTCCTCATATCATCCCATCGAACACGATTGTGAATATCATCGCCAATATTACCGCCAACAATACCCGCATGGTGTCGTTCAAATTTCACCACCCACGATTGGAGGAGTGAAATTATATGTTGCAGTTGTTGTTTTTCACTCACACACAGTTTTGGTTGTGTCAAAATACCGTTCAAGAATCGAACATTTTCAATCGCGATATCACGCCAGTGAATAAAAATATCTTCATTCGATTGCTCCGAGGGTAGTGCACACAGCAACTTGTATGCATCTTCCATCATCTCAACGAGATTCATATAGCCAACGTTGTCCATTTTTTTCGATGAATTTTACAGCTCTGCATTCAAACTCACACCATACGAATGTTGACACCCGCCGCAGGTTTTGGGGTTTTATATGTGCACGCCCACCCCCACCCTCAACCATTCTAATACTATGAAAATTCAAACGTTTCCAACCATAGTTCAGAGGTTTTGTACCTGGGGGTTTGGGCCTTTTCACGCTATTATGCGGGAAAAATATTATCGGGGTTTGCCATTGGGCAGCCCCCACCAACATTGGGTGTGTATTTTTGGGTTTCTAGTTGGACATAAAAGTGCGAGTTTGCATAGAGTTTTACACATTCTGCAACCAGCCAGACCGTGAAACCAGAAAACAATCAAGCTATTGATTCAAGAACAGAAAGTGCAAGACTAGGAAGTAAGTATCGTTATTCTTCGATATCATAGTTTTCACGATGGATATGGTTTTGTAATTAATATTCCATATTGCAGACATGAACGACAATATGGATAATTTTGATGATGAGCGTTGGCTGGGGTGGGACGATGATGAGATGGATGACGGGTACGAAAGCTCATACGAGGAGGTGGAGGGGGAGGAGGGGGAGGAGGTGGTGGAGCAGGAGGAGGTGGAGGAGGTGGTGGAGGAGGAGGAGGAGGTGGTGGAGGAAAACCCTCTGTTGGGGGAGGGTCTGTGGTGGCGACATGCCGAGGAGGATGAGGAGTCCGATAATGAGTGGGACCTCGCCGACGCCAGGGACGCATATGAGGAACAACGACGCTGGCCCGGCGGGGTCCCTGAGGAGGTGGCGAGGTGGTGGGAGGATTTCGGATACATCACCGATCCTGAGTGACACCTCGACTCGTCACCCGGTAAGTTAATATCATTTTCATCACATACCGTTCGATTATTGCAATATACCCGTATGTTTCAGATACGCGTGGCATGATCGCCACCACATCTATGTAAATATAGCTTAAGTTTCAGTTTAATATATAGTTTTAAGAAAATTGTTATCCTAGAATAGGTTAGACATAAGACTTTAGAATAGGTTAGACTTGAGAAATAGCGTATAAGAAAATTATTACTTCTAGAATAGGTTAGACGTAGGAAATATTGAATAAACAAAACATATATTATCGGATGATTCGCGTCATTGCTTACAACACCCTGTCACTCTTCGAGCATTTCAGCTAGTATAATTCGTATATAAGCTAAGAATTCTATTCCATTGTCGGTAAGGGGGAAAAAAAAGATCGGTAATCGTTACCATGATCCAAAAGCGAATCGGTAGTGGCGCCATCGCGCGACAGAAAATTGCAGCCATCCGATTGTCGGTAACGAAAGATCGGCAATCCATGATTCAGATTCGTTACCATCAGACTGCCGATTCGTCTACCATCAGACTGATCAGACTGCCGATTTGTCTACCATCAGACCGCCGATTTGTCGGTAACAGAAGATCAGCAATCCATGATTCAGAATCGTTACCATCAGACTACCGATAGCAGAAGATCGACAATCCATGATTCACGTTACCATGATTCGAAATGGCGCCATCGCACGACGGAAAATTGCAGCCATCAGATTGTCGGTAACAGAAGATCGACGATCCGTAATCGTTACCATCGGACTATCGGTATCGAAAGATCGGCAATCGTTACCATGATCCAAAATGCTAATCGGTAGTGGCGCCATCGCATGACAGAAAATCGTAACCATCAGATTGTCGGTAACTAAATCGGTAACCATGATCCAAAATCGTTACCATCGCGGCAGGTAACTTACCATCACAGTCGATACGTTACCGACTGCTTGATGGCCGGTAAAGAAGGCTGGATCCAGAACTCTCTTATTATATCTACTAACCTGCAAGTCCCCAAAGGATCGACTTTCTATTGTAGTCGACTGATTGTTCCCAACAATTGTGAGATCGCTTGGATTCGATGCGAGTCGTATTTTACCATCCAAATGGCACAAGTGTTGAAGAACAAACTTATCTACTCGCATCGGCAGTTGACCTTTGAATGCTCGATTTTTGAGGTCATTGAATTCAGCCTCGACAGATGAAGACGTTGCTATTGCGGAGCCTCTCTCGAAAAATCGTCTCATAATGCCGGTCCATAACGGCAAGTAGGGAAGCAACTGCGTTTTTAACTGCTTCGCGAACTCTGGATTGAAACAGGCGTTGATGACGCTGCCATGGGTCGATTGACGGCCAATCGCTTGTGCAGTATCGTATAGCGATGTTGTCCACATTTTCCAGCTCGTGTCAATTACGTCTGGCTCGTGGCCATCATCATCTAGGCGGTCTTCATCGGGATTACCAAGGTTATCATTTTCACCGTCGACGGAGACCCCTTTGATGATATTATTAAGAAAGTGAAGCCGTTTTTCTGCTGGCAGTGCGAGCCCATTTGATGTATTGCCGACATACTCACTGAGAGATACTGCAAGGATAAATTCGAGTAAGTAGCTGAGATCCGTAAAGTCGTTAGTTTGATACGCTTGGCACAAGCACCTTAGGTAAAATCGGCGTACAGCACATCCTTGCCCTTGGTTCTTCAGAGATTTCCATCGTGTCAACATAGAAACTAAGTGGGACACATCTAGTCTTATGTATGTAGCCGGGAGTGAAGCGCTTTCCTTGACCACAATATTATAGCATTTTTGCAAGTAATCCTGCAAATCAGAGCATTTCCCAAACGTCTGCGATACTGCGATCAATAAAGCCCACCCAAAATCACTCACTACAATAGGTAGTACGGGCGCACGTTTCGACAAGGTTAGGCGTAAAAAATTACCGATTTGTAGTGCTGATTGATCAGCAGATACCATTTGGAACACTGGCACACTGCCTTCGTATGTTACGAGCATGCATTGATACAAAAAAATGTATGGGTCTTGCTTGATATTACGCGTGGCTATACCACCTGTAGCGTCAATTGTCAAAATTGCATTTCGATCCTTTTTACATCTAGCTGCGTATATTTGGAACTGTTCGGGTGTCCAGTAAATGCAGCTGAACTTCAGTGCAGAGATTGCATGGATGGACCCAGCATACTTGCCACACTTAGACTGATGCAGAAGGTTGGTAACGGGGTCGGAAAAAGTTAGGCCATGTATCTTAAGCAACTGTTGCTCTTTTGCTTTCCGCAACACTGCACAGGTCGGCAATGTCGCTGGTTCTGGTCCACCGAATCGCTTTAAACGTTTAGCCTCTTCACGCCTATACGTGACCGCTTCTTTATGATGTTCTATGAGTATATTTGCAACCCTTTTCCTCCTTTCACCTTTCAGTTGCCGCTTTTTCCGACCAGTGTGGTCTTCTAAAGTTATATTTTCGACGTGACATGTGATAATCACATCGACGTCCTTCCGTGGTTCTTTCAGTAACTCATCTTGGATTGTCGCCTTACATTCGACACAGAACCCAGTAAATGTCGCATAACAACGTGCTGTAGCAGTTGGATTTACCAAATTGTTCTTAAATGAAAACACACATGCTATACCACCATGTTGTTGAACTATTTTATCCGCTATAACATCAGTCCAGCCTTCTCTAAATTTCCAATACACGCGTTGACCAGAAATTAATTTTCTTGGCGTCATTTGAAGCCAATTTTTTGGTGACAGAACAAGCTTTATGGTTTTGGAATGGCTTGATTCTGATGAGTTGAATGTAGCGTTTCTAGTAGAGTCATCGTTCGGGGTGTTATCATTTTCAGACGTTTGAATTCCATACTTTTTTATTAGCATAGTTTTGAATCCGTTTCGATCATTATTCACAATAGTATGAACATGGCGGGGCGATATATAAGAGCTGCGGTATTCCATTTCCTCACTTATAACTTGGTAAACCTCATGCGATGGTGCAAAAACTAAACCATTATTGTCCACAGTCCAACAATCATCCCGTAGCAATATTCCTTGTAATATAATGGCATCGTAAGGCTTACGACCCTTCGACATATTGTTGAGATTAAAACGCTAAAATTGCGGCAATATTATTACTTATCAATGCTACTGATGCAACCAAACTGTCTCAAATCATACGAAATCAGCTGTTGAGCTGTATATGAACAGTTGAACTGCATTAGGGAAGCTCGCAGAGCGGTACAGTTAGCCTCCGCTTATTACAACAATGCGTTGAGCAGAATAAACAATAGGAGTGGGGGGCTACGAAAAGAGCATCGCGATCGCAACGTCGATCGTGCGATCGAGCGGTAGATCGAACTCTGCAGGAGGCGGAAGGGGGGAAGAAATTTGTTTGCTAGTGGCTGCGCGCACACAGTAGTCCCGATTCCCGAATTGTTCGCACCACTATATGTATATGCTTACTACTGATATACGATTTATGACTAAAAAAGTCAGGAAAAATAAGAAAAGCTTTTCCCAATAAGGCATACATGTATACATATACAGATAGTTTATGCATACTACTAATATACAATTGATAACTGAAAAAAAAACTTCTTAACAATATATTGTGACGTGGATTTTTGGTGACCCTCGGATCTGGACCGGATAGCCAGCCTCCGGGGTCAATCCAACGCTCACACAGCTATACCCGAGATTTCAAATTTACTCAATAAGTTGGGCGCCAGGCGACTACTCGCCACGTTCAAAATTCTCTAAACAAACAAAACACAAGCCTAACGGAATTTTATGCGGCGGCTAGCTTCAGTACCGCGGAGAGGGGTCGGGATCAAATGAAGAATGAGCTCGGCGTAGAATAATTACTCGTGGAGTTTCGTGTAACAAAAATATAAAAAATTTATTTAAGAAAATAGAAAAACGGATTTAAAAATTAATAACAATAATCGTGCGTACCCGGGGGTACTCCCCCTCGGGTACTGGTCGGCTGCAGGCCGTGTAAAGGCGGCCTCGCCTCGATTTGCGAGTTTTACACCAATACTAGAAAAACTAAAGCTTCCACGTAGGACAGCAATAACAGAAAAATAAGGACTAATAATTAACTTGTCAAATCGGTACCTCGCGGAACAATATCACAACTAATAAACAGAGTAATCACCACGAGGTGTTCATAAAGAATTACCTAAACTCTAATAAATTAACAATAACAAGAAAATGATCCGGCCGTCGGTCGTGTATAGGCGACCGGCGAGCCTCCTAGTTGATTAAATATTTACAAAATTGGACCTTAACACTAACTTAACCTAACTCTGCCTTCTGAGGCCAACGGCAATTTGAAATAATAAAAGAAAGAGAGACGACAAAAACAAAGCAGGCTCACGCCTGAGCTCGACGACTAAGCCTCCTCGCAGGAGGAAGAGAAACGGCGACAGTGCCGCACGAAGACTGTCCTTCTCGCACTCGTGTGCGGCCAGACATAACGCGACAAAATTACAGATCTTAACTCGAAAAATCGTATACCCAAGCAACGCGAAAATTCTCTATTACGGGGAGGACACTGGCGACGGCCCACCGACTCGGGGGTCGTCTTTATCTGAATCCCAAAAATTCTAACGAGCCTCGTGGCTGGACTGAAGGCAAGATGGCAGACGGCCGTTGCCGGATTCAAATCAGATAATGGGTGTAGTTAGCTAACGCTTACCGCTTTCCAGCCACCGGATAAACTCCTCCGCCTCGTGGGCAAAATCCATCCTCGCCGTTGTTACGTCCTGGATTTAACTATATAAAATTTTCGAATCACTAGTTAGATGTGTTGAGGTTCTGATTCTGAATTGGTAGAGTTCTATATTTCTTACCGAGTCTTGGATTACTAGTTCTTCTGATTGACGTATAACTCGTATTCTGTTGAGGTAATGGGTTTTTATCAGTCACCACTATGCGTGGGTGAAATAAATGTTTGTTGATTTCACTTTTAATTAACAATATTTATTTAACAAACTGCTTAACAATGTTGGTTGCTAATCGAACATATGCATGTTGATTAACTTTAGTCTATGGTTTTTATATGTTGATAAGTTTTGCACTTGGTTAATTTATGAATATATTAAACACTTCGAATTTGGTATTATATTCTGAAATCTAAGTCTTTTGTGGATCTGATCTTTACTCTTTGAAATCTCGTGACTAACTCCCTAATCCTGAAGGAAAAAGGATCTCTCCTCGCGGTTACGCGGGGGAGGAAGTTTTTAGTACTCGCGGGAAAGCGAGTCTTTTCTCATTGGTAAAAGACACATTAAATTTAAGAGGGAAAAAATATGGTTGGCTAAAATAGAATTTGTGCGAGACGATTGGGTCAGAGGCCCAAGCGTCGAGATGCTGAGAAGGGATGTTTTAAGCGTCTATGATCTGTCTTCTTTTAAACAAAACTGTCTTTGTCTTTTGGGTTCTCCGCGTTTGACAGTAAAATTCTAAAGATCTTAAAGATTTATGTTTCCTCAATAAAGATAGTTTCTAGCGTTTTCAAAAGTTTACTTAAAGTTTAGGATTTCAAATTTATGGGTTTTCGAGTGTTTTCGGCTTGCTTAGTTTTGTGAGAGACTATGGGAAAATTAGTTATGGTGTATGAGTTTGAGACTTCTTAAAAGTATTGACTTATAACTATAGGTAAAATAATATAAAGAATTTAGAAAAAAAATTATAAATGGAATTACATCGATAGAGGTGTTATTGAAACTCTGATGGTAATTGCACGTCGGTATTTTCTATACCTACGGTACTAACTACGGTATCTGTTATACCTAAAGATTATATGTTGAGCTTTCAACCTAGGACGTAACACCTCCCCTGTTAGGTTTCGAGCGTCCCCGCTCGACCTAGCGGGTTCTAGTTTATCGACGTGAAATTTCCTTGGTTTCGTGTAAAATATTTGAAGTATTAACTTAAAGCAAATTACAGTAAAGTGGATATACAGTGATATAAATTGATACATGGTTTACCATATTTAAAATTAATGTATGAAATGTTAAAAATTAACAATATAAAGTGATTAAATGATTAAAGGTAAGTGATATAATGATTAAAATTACTTATGCTTATTGTATTGATGTATGATTATCTTACATTTTTAATATGAAGTTAATCGTATCCTAGACATATATTTATGAATATAAAGTTTATGAAAATACAAGTTAATCTACAATGGGGTTAATATGATATATTCCTAGATAATATAATGAAAATTATAAATGAATTATATCTATGAATTATATCTACGAGTTATAGCAAATGATTGTCTAAGATTTTGATATAAAGTATATATCGTGGTTACATCTGATGATTACTATAATCGTGATATTTGAAGATATTTGCAAAAATAATTGAGAATTTTCTTAAAAGAGTTTCTGGAGTTTCCGTTAAGTAAAGGGTTTCCCTTGCCGTGTTGGGCGGGGTTAGTTTCGTAGTGGGGTTTTACCCTTTCCTTAATAAAAAAAATTCGTCTTCGTCATTGGTCAGTTTTAGTTTTAGAGGGGATGTTTTGCATTTTCAAGTGTAATATAAACATGTCAGTTTGAGGTGAGTTTACTCATTCTGCAATTTTTCGTCGAATTGTGCGTTTGGAGTCCGTTTTTGAAGTTAAAAGTTAAAAGAAGTGTAAAAGAACAGTAAAAAAGATGGAAAATTTTAAATCTGTCCTATTGACCGTTGATATGCGAGCCGCATATGGGTTTTTAAGAGTGAGTACCCGTTCTTCCCAAATTTATTATAGATTTTTATTCAATTTATAAAATTTTCTGTTAAAGAAAAAAAACTCTATTTTGTCTTGAGATCTTTCCGAAATATATTTCAATTAACATTTTTTGAACTGTTTGTTATAGGATCTTGCTTTAAACGATGTGATTCGTGAAATTACGAGGATGAGGCTAGAGCAGGAGGAGAGGCGGGAGATGAGAGTATTACGTGTGCAAGCCAGAGAGGCGTATGAAGAACGGTGTTCGAAGGATTATAATATGGAGGAAGAGTTTGATTATTACGGAATCAGATGGATGCAGGAGGGGCGATGGGGAGAAGAGCATCCAATAGAAAACTGGGATCATCCCGCCTGGACTTCGCCAGATGGGATGTTCTCCGCATATAATAATTAACTCATTCATTTTTATTGAGAAAAAAAGTAAAGAAAAAATTTAATAAATGAATTTGAAATATTTTAACTTCAATTTCTATGTTTCACGATTCATTATTTACCTTTAGTTCTGTAAGTTAAGTTTGTAAGATTTAGTGTTAAGTATTTTTAGTTGGTTCATCGTTTTTCTACATGAATTGTCGAGTTGAAGTTCCTGGATTTTGATCTGATAGGCTAATTTGGATCTCTCTCTGATTTGTTATTGGAAGTTTCTGTGCTTCTAATTCAATATCTACTCTCGTTACTGTTGAATCGTCTTCGTTGGGTTGTTGTTCTGCCTTATTTTGAGGTTGTCTTTTGCTGAGGTGTAATAATAAGTTAGTTACGGAGTCCCATATAGCTCCTATAAGCCATATGCTCCAACCGTAGATTGAATGAAGAGCATAACCATGAACAAGTGTGTCTATCAAAAATTTGATTCCTTTAAAAGTTACCCAAACTCCAAGTAGAGTAACGCTAAAAGTTCCTACCGTATTAAAAAAATTATAAACTTTTCCCCAGGCTTGTTCAAAAGATTTTCTAATTGCATTTTCATCTATGAAGCTATTTACAGAGATTCCTTGATTGAGTGCATTTTGTCCTGTCGCGCCTCTCGCGATTGTGTGTAACACTGCCGGTTTTTCTACTGGGAACATGATATTATCACGTAGTTTATCGAGATCTTCGAGTGAATAAATTCCTCCTGAAGCGAGACTAGAAGGGGTTTCATATTTCCAAGATTGTTTTGTTTGTGACGAGATTTGTTCTGGTTCAACGGCACTAGCTAATTGTGGTAATGCTTGGTACCATGCGTTATTGATATTGTACATAGGTGCTAGAAAAGAATTGCAATCGATTTGATTACCTGTTTTAGTTATTATATGAGTACGTGGTAACATAAATAAGCTTTCATTGCCTCTGAAGATTGGAAGTTCTTGAAAACATTGATCAGTTTTACGCGATCTAACTTCGACCGGTACGCATTTCGCTATTCTAACGACTTCTCCTGAGATATGAGCGATATATCCAGGTCCTTTCATAAAATGATAAGCAAAATCTGCGGGTGCCAAGGGTGCTATAGCTAAGGAATTGTGTAAGACTCTAGTAGATAAGATATGACAGTTCTGGATCCAGCCTTCTTTATCGGCCGAACCGTGAGGGTAAGTTATCATCCATGTTTCTCCATTACCGGTCGCATGGTAACGATTTTGGATGATGGTAACGATCGCTGAGTTTTTGTTACCGACAATCGAGGTGGTAACTTATGGATTTGTTGGCTAAATCTTATGGTCGATTTCTGAACTTCTTCGCCCCCACCACCCACCTACGAGATCGGTCTGGTAACCTGTTGCGATTTTCTGCCATGCGACAGCGCCGCTACCGATCTCTGCATTTGGATGTTACCGCCCGACTTTCCGCTATGCAACAGCGCCACTACCGATCTGCATTTAGATGTTACCATCCGATTTTCCTGCCATGCAACAGCGCCACTACCGATCTGCATTTTTAGATGGCTGCGTATCTTGCCGGCTGACGAGCTGGTATGTTATTATCCGATTTTCTGCTATGCAGCAGCAGCGTCACTACCGATCTGCATTTCAGTGTTATATTATTTCGATTTTTCCCCGTCACGCAACGATGTCACTACCGATCTCCCCCCAAATACGACTCCCTTTTTCAAGAAATTAAAATCTAAGATGGCGGTGTGATTTTTTTTAAACTGCAAAAAGCCAAGATGGCTGCTCTGAAATATTAAACTCTTAGCTTATATTTTAATATTAGCTGAAATATTTGAAGAGTGACTGGGTATTATATGCGAGCAATGACACGAATCTTTTAAAAATATCTAACGTTTATTCAATATAACTTAACTCTAGCCTATGCTCAATAATAATTTTCTTATACGCTATTTCTTAAGTCTAACCTATTCTAGGATAACAATTTTCTTAAAACTATATATTAAACTGACACTTAAACTATATTTACATAGATGTGGCGGCGATCATGCCGCGCGTATCTGAAACATACGGGTATATTGCAATAATCGAACGGTATGTGATGAAAATGATATTAACTTACCGGGTGACGAGTCGGGGTGTCACTCAGGGTCGGTGATGTACCCGAAATCCTCCCACCACCTCGCCACCTCCTCTGGGACCCCACCGGGCCAGCGCCGCCGTTCCTCGTATGCTTCCCTGGCATCGGCGAGGTCCCACTCGTTGTCGGGCTCCTCACCCTCCTCGGCATGTCGCCACCACAGACCCTCCCCCAACAGAGGATCTTCCACCACCTTCTCCATCACCTCCTCCCCCTCCTCCTCCTCCTCCTCCTCCTCCACCTCCTCCTCCTCCTCCTCCTCCTCCTCCTCCTCCTCCTCCTCCTCCTCCTCCACCTCCTCCTCCTCCTCCTCCTCCTCCTCCTTTCCCACCTCCACCACCTCCTCCTCCTCCCCCACCTCCTCCTCCTCCTCGTACAAGCTCTCATAACCATCATCTCTACCGTCATCGTCCCACCCCTGCCAATGCTCATCGTCAAACCAATACATATCGATGTTCATGCCTGCAATGTTAAATATTGATTACAAACTATATTCATCATGAAAACTATAATATCAAAGAATAATGATACTTACTTCTTACTCTTGTACCTTCTTGAAAAATTGTTAAAACGTTTCTAAATTTTTCTTTCCACTACCCCGACCGGCTGCAGAATGTGTAAAACGCCATGCAAACTTGCACTTTATATTCAACTAGAAACCCGAAATACACACCCAATATTGGTGGAGCTGCCCAATGGCAAACTCCAATAATATTTTTTTCATGAAATGGGTGAAACCTAGGTACATACCATCCCGAGCAGAGGGAGTCAAACCTAAGGTACATACCATCCCTGGCGGAGGGAGTCAAACCTAGGTACAAACCGATTTTCCAAGATGGAGTTAAGACCTAGGTAAGAAACCAACCCCATCGAATATGATTCCAAACGCTTAATTTTTTGCTGTACGCTGTCTGTGCAATTTAGACGGTTCCTAGATAAAATCGGTCAGTCCCTAATGGATGGGGCAATAAAATGTCGCTCGAAACGTCGGAATTTTTTTCACCCACTTTAGCGTTCGAAACGCTTGAATTTTGTGGAATGCCGCCTGCACATCTGTGTGGTCCATATCACCGACAAGTTAGATGTCATCTAAAATATTAGTCTCAATAATCCCAAAACGTGTGCAGCCTCTCGATTGTGGAGGGGATGAGTGCATATAAAACCACAAAGCCATTGAAAGGTGAAAACATTTGTGTGGTGTTGACCGTCGAAAGTTGAGTTAGCTTGAAACTGAGATTCACCAATAATGGACAACGTTAGGTATATGGATCTCGTTGAGATGATGGAGGAGGCATACAAACTGCTACGGACACAACCCCCTGAGCATGTGAATGAAAATATTATTCGCTGGTGTGATATCGGGCTTGAAAATATTAGATTATTGAACAACATTTTGATGCATTCAAAACTAGGCGTGAGTGAAAAACAGCAGCTCCAGCACATAATTTCACTCATGCAATCATGCTTGGTGAAATTTGAACGACAACGTGCGGGTGTTGTCGGCGGTAATATTGGTGATGATATTCATAATCGTGTTCGGTGGAATGATATGGAGAGTGCCTTCAACTGTCGTCTACGCACCGGAGCTGTGACAAATCTCCGCCACAAAGATTTGGCAAGATTTTTAGCTGACACTGGTGTAGTGACAATTGAAAAATTAAAAAATGTACTTCGCGATGAGGGGGGTATTAAGGTGAATGTGGGGGTTTCGTGTAAATTTGAGAACGTCAGAAACGATGAGGTCAGCCTGGAAGTAAAGACCTTTAATACACGAAACGCAGCGATTCTCCCATCGACAGATCTGGAAACCTGGTTCGCCGATAACGTGACGAATCCCCTGCTAATCAAGGTGGAGGATTTCGAGCAGTGTGACTCTGGTTGGAGTATGATTGAAATCATTAATGCTGTGATCAGCATCAACCGATACGAGCCTCTTTGTGGTGGACTCTCTACGTTCGTTGCGCTGCCTCGCGATATTCAACTGAAGAAAGCGGTGATCAACGTGCAGAACGATGATGATCGATGTTTTCTGTGGTCCATTACCGCAGCTCTCCACCCCGTAGACACCAACGCAACCAGAACACACAGCTATCGACGGTACATATCTGAGCTGGATTGCACAGGTATCAAATTCCCTGCAACCCTGCGTGATGTGGAGAAATTTGAAAAATTGAATAATTTAAGGATCAATGTATATGGTATTGATAACGAAACTTCCTCAGGCGTAGAGTCAAAACAGAGCATTATCACCCCTCTTTATCTTAGTAAAAATTCCATGAATCCTGGTGAAAATACAGTTCACCTACTTATGGTTGAGTGTAACCGAGAAATATCCGATCATGATGATGGTGATGATGATGATGATGATGATGGCTTGAATAATTTCAAAGCCAGATTTCACTTTGCATGGATCAAAAATCTCTCACGTTTGGTTAGCAAGCAATTATCGCGTCATGATGGCGAACAATTTTTGTGTGACAGATGCCTGTGTCACTTTAGCATGCACAGGGCATATGAGAGTCACAGGCAAGATTGTATGCGAATGAATAGCATACGGATGGAATTTCCAGCTAAAAAAGAGTTAGAATTTTCAAATTTTCAGAATAAAGGGACTGTGCCGTTCGTTGTTTACGCGGATCTCGAGTGTATATTGGAACCGGCTGTACATGAGTCTCAGGAGCATATTCCACACAGCGCGGCTTACTATGTACATTGCTCGTACGACGAAACATTATCGGAATATAAGAACAAACGCGGACCCGATTGTGTTGAATGGTTCACCGATCAGCTTCGCGAATTATCCATTAAAGTAGAGTCGCGCATAAAAAATATAATTCCGATAGAATCTCTGAATCAGGTACAACGCGACCGTCATATGCGTGCAAAAAATTGTTACATCTGCGAGAGACGATTTTCACCGAATGAAAAGAAATGTCATGACCATTGCCATTTCACGGGTAAATATCGCGGTCCCGCCCATAATCGGTGTAACCTGAATTTCAGGGAGAAACACACGATTCCGGTGGTGTTTCACAATTTGTCGGGCTACGATTCACATTTCTTGGTCAAGTCTTTAGCAACAAATTTTTCGGGCGAAATCACGCTGTTGCCCGTTAATAAGGAAAAGTACATATCATTTACAAAGAGAGTTGATGGCACCACCATGAGCTTGAGATTCATAGATTCACTCCGATTCATGGCCAGCAGCATTGAGAAATTAGCATCATACGTGGACGATTCGGATAAAAAAATAACGCGAAAATTCTATGCCGATGCGGGGAAATTTGATTTAATGATTCGCAAAGGTGTCTTCCCCTACGAGTACATCGATTCTTGGGAAAAACTTGATGAGTCTGAATTACCAGCTAAAAAAGACTTTTATTCGAGACTGAGCGATTCCAATATTTCCGATGATGATTATCAGCACGCAAAAAATGTGTGGGTTGAGTTTAATTTGAAAACCTTGGGCGAGTATTCGGATTTGTACCTGAAAACCGATGTACTATTATTAGCCGATATATTTCAGAATTTCCGCGACAGTTGCTTTAGAACATACAATTTAGATCCGCTGCACTATTACACAGCACCGGGACTTGCTTTTGATGCGATGTTGAAGCATACGAAAGTTAACCTACAACTTCTGGACGACCCAGAAATGATATTATTCATTGAGAAAAGCATAAGGGGCGGTGTAGCACAGTGCTCAAATCGCTATGGTAAAGCAAATAATCGATTTATGGGTGATGATTTCGATCCCGGCAAAGAGGAATCATATCTCATGTATTTCGATGTGAACAATTTGTATGGTGCGGCTATGAGCGAGCATTTGCCCAGCGGATCGTTCGCGTGGGAAAATGATGCCATTGACGTAATATCTCTTCCGGATGACGCACCAATCGGTTATATTCTAGAGGTGGATTTGGGTTATCCCATAGAGCTCCATAAACAGCACGCAGACTTACCACTCTGCCCCCAACATTTCATACCGCCTGGTAGTAAAATTAGAAAGTTAGCGACAACGCTCCTACCAAAAGAAAAGTATGTGCTGCACTACCGTAATTTGAAGCAATGCATAAAATTTGGCCTGAAGCTGGTGAAGGTGCATAGAGTTCTCAGGTTCGCGCAATCCCCATGGTTGAAACCATATATTGATCTCAATACAAATATGCGAAAGCAGTCGAAAAATGAGTTTGAAAAAAATTTCTACAAGCTTATGAATAACGCGGTATTTGGCAAGACTATGGAGAATGTGCGTAACCATAAGTCCGTTAAACTAATCACAAAATGGGGTGGTAGGGGTGGTGCACGCGCTCTCATTGCAAGACCAACATTTCATAGCTGTACCATATTCGATCAAGATATGGTTATTATTCAGCTGAATCGTACCAAGGTATATTTCAATAAACCCATATACATTGGTGCAGCAATTCTTGATCTTTCGAAAATATTTTTGTACAACTTCCACTATGAATATGTTAAAAATAATTTTTCAAATGGTGAAGCGAAATTAATGTATACCGATACCGATAGTCTGATATATCAATTTACCGTACCAAACATTTACGAAATCATCAAGCGTGATGTTGCGACAATGTTCGATACATCAGACTACCCACCGGATAATGTCTATGGTATTCCCTTAATAAATAAGAAACGTCTTGGCCTGATGAAGGATGAGAATAATGGGAAAATTATGACTGAATTTATCGGACTGCGAGCGAAATTATATACATTCAAGACTCGAGGGGATGTCGATAAGAAACGTGCAAAGGGCGTAAAAGGTTCCACCGTGAAATCCATCACGTTTGATGATTACAAGCGGTGTCTTTTTGATCATCAAAATTTAGTTGAAAAACAGTGTATGATAAAAAGTAGTCGGCATACGGTTAGCACTATTGTACAAAATAAGTTAGCCTTAAGCTGGTGTGATGACAAGCGAAAATTGATACCTGGAGAAACCGATACTCTACCCTGGGGTTACCAAGATTCTGTAAACTAGCAGATTCTTCTAGTTGCCAGAAAGTTTTCTCAGATTTTCTCAGATTTTCTCAGATTTTCTCACATTTTCTCACATTTTCTCACATTTTCTCACATTTGGAAAATAATAAATAAAATCTTTCCCCATTTACTTTACATGTGGAAGACGAAAACTTTTTGCAAATCTGAGAAAATCTGAGAAAATGTGAGAAAATCTGAGAAAATGTGAGAAAATGTGAGAAAATCTGAGAAAATCTGAGAAAATTTGAGAAAACTGATTGAGAAAGAATTTTCACCTTGAAGACCATGTAAACTAGCATTAAGATTAGGTGAATAAGGAAACAGTGTGAATATGTTGATAATAAATTTCTTTATTAAAAAATTACATGTCTGATTTATTTATCCAACTATTGTGCGAACTATCAAATCCTAGCCATTTTACATAGAGCCGATCACCGTGTCTGCGTAACACCTTTTCTACAAGATAACCATCAGGGTATTGCACACCGCTGAGCTCCTCCTCGTAGAAGCCGCCTTCGATGGGCTGATTCAGGTAGTCGGTGAGTTTGTATGTCGGAGGGTTGGTGTTCTTCACCTCATTAACAGTGAATATTTCAGTTGTCCAGTTCGGTGTATACCCTTTTTCAAACAAATTCTTATATTTGCTAATTCTAACTTTATCGCCAACTTTAAATTTTCGCTTTCGTTTGCTTCTTTTGATCTGCCTGGGCTTATACACACTTCGATATATTTGTTTTTCATTGACCGTAGTCACATCTTTTGGTTTCATTCTAATCGTGCGATGTTTGGTGTTATTATACGATGCAATTAAATCCGGTAGAATACCAATCCACTTATGAGAACCTTGAAGTGTGAATTGCTTCCACATTTTATTTTTCAGCGTTCGATTGAAACGTTCGCATATCGATGCCTTCAAGTTGCTAAATGTCGAGTACATGTTGATATCATGATGTTTCATAAGAGTTTTAAAGTCTTTGTTGTAAAATTCCTTGCCCTGATCAACGTGTAAGTGTTTCGGTACACGACCCAGAGTTAGCACAGATTTCATCGCAGCTGTTACGTCTTTGGCGTTTTTACTTTTGATTGGTACGGCCCAAGCAAATTTTGAAAATATATCAATCACTGTGAGCAAAAATTTTGAGCCCTTGTTGACGGATGAGTATGCAGACATGTCGACAAGATCAGCTTGCCAGGTCTCATCCAAAGCGCGTATATCCACATAACGTCGGGAATATCTGCGTCTAGCGGGCCTATGAAGTTCGGTTGCTATTGTTCTCTGCATGTTGTTGATTGTTAAAGTTCAGATATGTCCACGTATCGCTGATTATTCTATCATTCTCAGGGGGGTCAGTAAACACGGTAGTTGTACCCGCGGGAGATTTTACCAATAAATCAACAACATACTCCAATCGGGCAATATTCGTTGAAATGCGTGTTATGAGCTCGCGAATTTCTTTATTATTATTCTCAATCTTCGTGTTGATGGAATTACGATGAACATCGAGTTTTTCCTCTATAATTCTTTCGAGAACTTTGAGGGAAACGGCATCATCTGGGGCCAGCGGATCGGCGATATTACACAATCGTTTACCGTCTAGATCATACTGCTTATCAGCTGTGATCTTGAATCCAACACCCTGAGGCCCGCGAATAACACTTTTTCCACCACCGTTGCCTGCTAGCTGCCGGCCAAATATATCGATACTCATTGTCTGATGACTGCCGATGGAATGATGTCTTTCGCTCGTGGTCTCACACTAATAAATGATTCGAGCTTCGCGTAACTCTTCTATAATGGCGGATATTTCATTGGTATGACTAGTATTACCGGCTGCTTGAGATGCCATGAGCAGTCGGAGACGATCGACAAGCTCATTAGGATCATCCCAGTATACATAATCCACGCTTTGCCCTCGTGCAATCTTATGAGTGGGTAAACCTTCACCAGATCTTTCCCCCGTTTCTTTTCCTGGTAGGTTGATGTATGGGGCAATAAAATCTCGATATTTGGTATTTTTTTCCCGGACCTCATCGCAAATATAAGAATTTGTTTGAAAAAGGGTATACACCGAACTGGACAACTGAAATATTCACTGTTAATGAGGTGAAGAACACCAACCCTCCGACATACAAACTCACCGACTACCTGAATCAGCCCATCGAAGGCGGCTTCTACGAGGAGGAGCTCAGCGGTGTGCAATACCCTGATGGTTATCTTGTAGAAAAGGTGTTACGCAGACACGGTGATCGGCTCTATGTAAAATGGCTAGGATTTGATAGTTCGCACAATAGTTGGATAAATAAATCAGACATGTAATTTTTTAATAAAGAAATTTATTATCAACATATTCACACTGTTTCCTTATTCACCTAATCTTAATGCTAGTTTACATGGTCTTCAAGGTGAAAATTCTTTCTCAATCAGTTTTCTCAAATTTTCTCAGATTTTCTCAGATTTTCTCACATTTTCTCACATTTTCTCAGATTTTCTCACATTTTCTCAGATTTTCTCAGATTTGCAAAAAGTTTTCGTCTTCCACATGTAAAGTAAATGGGGAAAGATTTTATTTATTATTTTCCAAATGTGAGAAAATGTGAGAAAATGTGAGAAAATGTGAGAAAATCTGAGAAAATCTGAGAAAATCTGAGAAAACTTTCTGGCAACTAGAAGAATCTGCTAGTTTACAGAATCTTGGTAACCCCAGGGTAGAGTATCGGTTTCTCCAGGTATCAATTTTCGCTTGTCATCACACCAGCTTAAGGCTAACTTATTTTGTACAATAGTGCTAACCGTATGCCGACTACTTTTTATCATACACTGTTTTTCAACTAAATTTTGATGATCAAAAAGACACCGCTTGTAATCATCAAACGTGATGGATTTCACGGTGGAACCTTTTACGCCCTTTGCACGTTTCTTATCGACATCCCCTCGAGTCTTGAATGTATATAATTTCGCTCGCAGTCCGATAAATTCAGTCATAATTTTCCCATTATTCTCATCCTTCATCAGGCCAAGACGTTTCTTATTTATTAAGGGAATACCATAGACATTATCCGGTGGGTAGTCTGATGTATCGAACATTGTCGCAACATCACGCTTGATGATTTCGTAAATGTTTGGTACGGTAAATTGATATATCAGACTATCGGTATCGGTATACATTAATTTCGCTTCACCATTTGAAAAATTATTTTTAACATATTCATAGTGGAAGTTGTACAAAAATATTTTCGAAAGATCAAGAATTGCTGCACCAATGTATATGGGTTTATTGAAATATACCTTGGTACGATTCAGCTGAATAATAACCATATCTTGATCGAATATGGTACAGCTATGAAATGTTGGTCTTGCAATGAGAGCGCGTGCACCACCCCTACCACCCCATTTTGTGATTAGTTTAACGGACTTATGGTTACGCACATTCTCCATAGTCTTGCCAAATACCGCGTTATTCATAAGCTTGTAGAAATTTTTTTCAAACTCATTTTTCGACTGCTTTCGCATATTTGTATTGAGATCAATATATGGTTTCAACCATGGGGATTGCGCGAACCTGAGAACTCTATGCACCTTCACCAGCTTCAGGCCAAATTTTATGCATTGCTTCAAATTACGGTAGTGCAGCACATACTTTTCTTTTGGTAGGAGCGTTGTCGCTAACTTTCTAATTTTACTACCAGGCGGTATGAAATGTTGGGGGCAGAGTGGTAAGTCTGCGTGCTGTTTATGGAGCTCTATGGGATAACCCAAATCCACCTCTAGAATATAACCGATTGGTGCGTCATCCGGAAGAGATATTACGTCAATGGCATCATTTTCCCACGCGAATGATCCGCTGGGCAAATGCTCGCTCATAGCCGCACCATACAAATTGTTCACATCGAAATACATGAGATATGATTCCTCTTTGCCGGGATCGAAATCATCACCCATAAATCGATTATTTGCTTTACCATAGCGATTTGAGCACTGTGCTACACCGCCCCTTATGCTTTTCTCAATGAATAATATCATTTCTGGGTCGTCCAGAAGTTGTAGGTTAACTTTCGTATGCTTCAACATCGCATCAAAAGCAAGTCCCGGTGCTGTGTAATAGTGCAGCGGATCTAAATTGTATGTTCTAAAGCAACTGTCGCGGAAATTCTGAAATATATCGGCTAATAATAGTACATCGGTTTTCAGGTACAAATCCGAATACTCGCCCAAGGTTTTCAAATTAAACTCAACCCACACATTTTTTGCGTGCTGATAATCATCATCGGAAATATTGGAATCGCTCAGTCTCGAATAAAAGTCTTTTTTAGCTGGTAATTCAGACTCATCAAGTTTTTCCCAAGAATCGATGTACTCGTAGGGGAAGACACCTTTGCGAATCATTAAATCAAATTTCCCCGCATCGGCATAGAATTTTCGCGTTATTTTTTTATCCGAATCGTCCACGTATGATGCTAATTTCTCAATGCTGCTGGCCATGAATCGGAGTGAATCTATGAATCTCAAGCTCATGGTGGTGCCATCAACTCTCTTTGTAAATGATATGTACTTTTCCTTATTAACGGGCAACAGCGTGATTTCGCCCGAAAAATTTGTTGCTAAAGACTTGACCAAGAAATGTGAATCGTAGCCCGACAAATTGTGAAACACCACCGGAATCGTGTGTTTCTCCCTGAAATTCAGGTTACACCGATTATGGGCGGGACCGCGATATTTACCCGTGAAATGGCAATGGTCATGACATTTCTTTTCATTCGGTGAAAATCGTCTCTCGCAGATGTAACAATTTTTTGCACGCATATGACGGTCGCGTTGTACCTGATTCAGAGATTCTATCGGAATTATATTTTTTATGCGCGACTCTACTTTAATGGATAATTCGCGAAGCTGATCGGTGAACCATTCAACACAATCGGGTCCGCGTTTGTTCTTATATTCCGATAATGTTTCGTCGTACGAGCAATGTACATAGTAAGCCGCGCTGTGTGGAATATGCTCCTGAGACTCATGTACAGCCGGTTCCAATATACACTCGAGATCCGCGTAAACAACGAACGGCACAGTCCCTTTATTCTGAAAATTTGAAAATTCTAACTCTTTTTTAGCTGGAAATTCCATCCGTATGCTATTCATTCGCATACAATCTTGCCTGTGACTCTCATATGCCCTGTGCATGCTAAAGTGACACAGGCATCTGTCACACAAAAATTGTTCGCCATCATGACGCGATAATTGCTTGCTAACCAAACGTGAGAGATTTTTGATCCATGCAAAGTGAAATCTGGCTTTGAAATTATTCAAGCCATCATCATCATCATCATCATCACCATCATCATGATCGGATATTTCTCGGTTACACTCAACCATAAGTAGGTGAACTGTATTTTCACCAGGATTCATGGAATTTTTACTAAGATAAAGAGGGGTGATAATGCTCTGTTTTGACTCTACGCCTGAGGAAGTTTCGTTATCAATACCATATACATTGATCCTTAAATTATTCAATTTTTCAAATTTCTCCACATCACGCAGGGTTGCAGGGAATTTGATACCTGTGCAATCCAGCTCAGATATGTACCGTCGATAGCTGTGTGTTCTGGTTGCGTTGGTGTCTACGGGGTGGAGAGCTGCGGTAATGGACCACAGAAAACATCGATCATCATCGTTCTGCACGTTGATCACCGCTTTCTTCAGTTGAATATCGCGAGGCAGCGCAACGAACGTAGAGAGTCCACCACAAAGAGGCTCGTATCGGTTGATGCTGATCACAGCATTAATGATTTCAATCATACTCCAACCAGAGTCACACTGCTCGAAATCCTCCACCTTGATTAGCAGGGGATTCGTCACGTTATCGGCGAACCAGGTTTCCAGATCTGTCGATGGGAGAATCGCTGCGTTTCGTGTATTAAAGGTCTTTACTTCCAGGCTGACCTCATCGTTTCTGACGTTCTCAAATTTACACGAAACCCCCACATTCACCTTAATACCCCCCTCATCGCGAAGTACATTTTTTAATTTTTCAATTGTCACTACACCAGTGTCAGCTAAAAATCTTGCCAAATCTTTGTGGCGGAGATTTGTCACAGCTCCGGTGCGTAGACGACAGTTGAAGGCACTCTCCATATCATTCCACCGAACACGATTATGAATATCATCACCAATATTACCGCCGACAACACCCGCACGTTGTCGTTCAAATTTCACCAAGCATGATTGCATGAGTGAAATTATGTGCTGGAGCTGCTGTTTTTCACTCACGCCTAGTTTTGAATGCATCAAAATGTTGTTCAATAATCTAATATTTTCAAGCCCGATATCACACCAGCGAATAATATTTTCATTCACATGCTCAGGGGGTTGTGTCCGTAGCAGTTTGTATGCCTCCTCCATCATCTCAACGAGATCCATATACCTAACGTTGTCCATTATTGGTGAATCTCAGTTTCAAGCTAACTCAACTTTCGACGGTCAACACCACACAAATGTTTTCACCTTTCAATGGCTTTGTGGTTTTATATGCACTCATCCCCTCCACAATCGAGAGGCTGCACACGTTTTGGGATTATTGAGACTAATATTTTAGATGACATCTAACTTGTCGGTGATATGGACCACACAGATGTGCAGGCGGCATTCCACAAAATTCAAGCGTTTCGAACGCTAAAGTGGGTGAAAAAAATTCCGACGTTTCGAGCGACATTTTATTGCCCCATCCATTAGGGACTGACCGATTTTATCTAGGAACCGTCTAAATTGCACAGACAGCGTACAGCAAAAAATTAAGCGTTTGGAATCATATTCGATGGGGTTGGTTTCTTACCTAGGTCTTAACTCCATCTTGGAAAATCGGTTTGTACCTAGGTTTGACTCCCTCCGCCAGGGATGGTATGTACCTTAGGTTTGACTCCCTCTGCTCGGGATGGTATGTACCTAGGTTTCACCCATTTCATGAAAAAAATATTATTGGAGTTTGCCATTGGGCAGCTCCACCAATATTGGGTGTGTATTTCGGGTTTCTAGTTGAATATAAAGTGCAAGTTTGCATGGCGTTTTACACATTCTGCAGCCGGTCGGGGTAGTGGAAAGAAAAATTTAGAAACGTTTTAACAATTTTTCAAGAAGGTACAAGAGTAAGAAGTAAGTATCATTATTCTTTGATATTATAGTTTTCATGATGAATATAGTTTGTAATCAATATTTAACATTGCAGGCATGAACATCGATATGTATTGGTTTGACGATGAGCATTGGCAGGGGTGGGACGATGACGGTAGAGATGATGGTTATGAGAGCTTGTACGAGGAGGAGGAGGAGGTGGGGGAGGAGGAGGAGGTGGTGGAGGTGGGAAAGGAGGAGGAGGAGGAGGAGGAGGAGGAGGTGGAGGAGGAGGAGGAGGAGGAGGAGGAGGAGGAGGAGGAGGAGGAGGAGGAGGTGGAGGAGGAGGAGGAGGAGGAGGAGGGGGAGGAGGTGATGGAGAAGGTGGTGGAAGATCCTCTGTTGGGGGAGGGTCTGTGGTGGCGACATGCCGAGGAGGGTGAGGAGCCCGACAACGAGTGGGACCTCGCCGATGCCAGGGAAGCATACGAGGAACGGCGGCGCTGGCCCGGTGGGGTCCCAGAGGAGGTGGCGAGGTGGTGGGAGGATTTCGGGTACATCACCGACCCTGAGTGACACCCCGACTCGTCACCCGGTAAGTTAATATCATTTTCATCACATACCGTTCGATTATTGCAATATACCCGTATGTTTCAGATACGCGCGGCATGATCGCCGCCACATCTATGTAAATATAGTTTAAGTGTCAGTTTAATATATAGTTTTAAGAAAATTGTTATCCTAGAATAGGTTAGACTTAAGAAATAGCGTATAAGAAAATTATTATTGAGCATAGGCTAGAGTTAAGTTATATTGAATAAACGTTAGATATTTTTAAAAGATTCGTGTCATTGCTCGCATATAATACCCAGTCACTCTTCAAATATTTCAGCTAATATTAAAATATAAGCTAAGAGTTTAATATTTCAGAGCAGCCATCTTGGCTTTTTGCAGTTTAAAAAAAATCACACCGCCATCTTAGATTTTAATTTCTTGAAAAAGGGAGTCGTATTTGGGGGGAGATCGGTAGTGACATCGTTGCGTGACGGGGAAAAATCGAAATAATATAACACTGAAATGCAGATCGGTAGTGACGCTGCTGCTGCATAGCAGAAAATCGGATAATAACATACCAGCTCGTCAGCCGGCAAGATACGCAGCCATCTAAAAATGCAGATCGGTAGTGGCGCTGTTGCATGGCAGGAAAATCGGATGGTAACATCTAAATGCAGATCGGTAGTGGCGCTGTTGCATAGCGGAAAGTCGGGCGGTAACATCCAAATGCAGAGATCGGTAGCGGCGCTGTCGCATGGCAGAAAATCGCAACAGGTTACCAGACCGATCTCGTAGGTGGGTGGTGGGGGCGAAGAAGTTCAGAAATCGACCATAAGATTTAGCCAACAAATCCATAAGTTACCACCTCGATTGTCGGTAACAAAAACTCAGCGATCGTTACCATCATCCAAAATCGTTACCATGCGACCGGTAATGGAGAAACATGGATGATAACTTACCCTCACGGTTCGGCCGATAAAGAAGGCTGGATCCAGAACTGTCATATCTTATCTACTGACTCTATTTTCTAATTGGCATTCCTGTAATATTACATCGTTATATAATGATATTATTTGACTTCTAAGATGTCGTTCTAAATATACAAATTTTGAATTCATATAGGTAAACATATCCATGTTAGCTACTATTATTCCTGTTCTGTGAGTAAAGAAATCTCCGTTATCTCTATCGAGAATAAAAAGACGTGGATGTTCTGTTTTAATTAATTTATAACCACATACTGGAAGAAAACCTCTGATCGATAATGCAAATGTGATTTCATCTGAAGTAATTGAATAGATCTCTTCTCCATATTTATGAATCGTGTTATCCCGAATTTTTTCAGCTTTTCCTTCGTAAAGGACAGTGAAACGATTAAATCTGCATTGATCAGGCGGGAGTAATACCCAAAATGTATTACCGCCTTCGATATCCATACATGAACCTTGGCCATAAGTACATCTCACTCCTGAGCGTAGTATTAGTTCGTTTTTATCTAGGTTTACTGTTGCTAGGTAATCTTGTACCGTAATAAAAATTTGTCCGTAGGCTATTACATTGTCCCATGAACCATAGTGATCTGAGAATTGTTCACCCTTACAAAATCCGTCATCGTGTATTCTGCCTGCTAATTTTAATGGTCTACTGGTAGTTGCGTTTAAAGTTATTTGAGTAAATATACTATTATGAGTTTTGTACGATTGAGTATCGTGAATTCGTTTACATTGCTCGAATGATGTTTCATCTATATATTTTATATCACCATTTGATACTGCTGAAATATGAGAATGCATGCCACAATAGTAAACAGATCTGCGTATTTCTATCTTACATTGAATTACTTTTACATGAGTAAAATCGGCTGTTTGTAATAATTGAATTTTTGTGTCAATAGTTACTGGTTTTGCGATAGGAATGTCGCATTCCTTGATGTTGAGTAATGATAATGTTGTAATGTTCATAGACGGTGCACCGCAGTCGTAGGCTATTAGACAATATGTAGTTTGAATACTAAGCATGAGCAGTCCCATGAGGGTTGTCCTGATGCTGCGATTATCCATTCTCCTGGAAAAATGTGTACCAATAAAAGGTCTACGCTTATGAAAATTATAATGCTATTTAATAAGCTATTTTAGCTCTATCACAATGAATTATCTTTCGTTTATTTTTTGCTAATTCAATTTCTATATCATTCTTTTCTGGAAATACTTCTGTGATTTTGTATGGTCCCTTGTAATTATCGTCTAGTTTTCCTGTTCTTTGATTTTTAACTAAATAAATTTCTTGTCCTATTTTAAAATTTACAGGATTCAGCTTCCTATCGTAATATTCTTTGGATTTTTGCTTTGCTTTTTCTAGATTTTCTCGGGCGTTTTTCCTACTTTCGATTAAACGTAATGCGAGATTTTTTACATGGTCGTCATACGTAAGGATTTCGTCCAAATAAGGGAATTCTGAAGGTATACGAGGATCTCGACCGTAAACTAAGTAATACGGGCTGTACTTAGTACCTTCGTGTATACTTGTATTATAAGCAAAAGTTGCTTGTGGGAGCCATTCGTCCCAGTTTTTCTTGTCTGTGTAATGTTTAAGATAGTCTGCGAGTACTTGATGACTTCTTTCTAAAGAGCCATTTGATTGGGGATGAAATGCTGTTGTTTTAATTTGATTGATTTTGAAAACTTTGGCTAGTCGTTTCATTACTTGTCCAATAAAAGCTGCACCTTGGTCTGTTAAGATTACCTTTGGACATCCATATTTACAAATGAATTGAGTGACCAGGGCATCTGCGATATCGTTAGCTGTAGCATTTACTAATGGTACTGCTAAACAAAATTTCGAAAGATCATCTTGCATAGTTAAAATGAATCTGTATCCTTTATCTGAAGCGTTATTGATTGGTCCTACGATATCTAAGGCTAATTTATCGAATACGTCGGCTGAAGTATCCGTGATTATCATAGGTTGTTTAGTCTTGACTCTTACTAATTTCTTTTTCTGACAACTTATGCATTTCCTGACAAAGTCTTCTACCTGTTTTTTTATATTGTCCCAAAAATATTTTTGTCTGATTCTATTGTAAGTCTTGGTAACGCCTTTATGACCAGCTACGGGTGACTCGTGGTTTTCCCTGATTATACCTTGTCTTTGTTCTACAGCGGGTATAATGATTTTATCTTTGCAAATAGTAATTTGAATGTTCGTACCTGCAAAAGTTTTACGAATAATTCCTTTTATAGTTAACCAAGCTGAAATGTGAAGGTTGCTTCTACCTTGAGATACTCGAGCTGATTTAATATTAGCGTTATTCATTATTGTTTTTAGGTTTTCAAAGGCTTTCTTAAAACTACTTACTTTAGGCATAGTTTGATCATGTTCTCGGGTTACTAAAGCAAATACTTTCTTTTTCGAAGTTCCTGATATTATTACTTGACCTAAATTATACTTTTCTAACGGTGTTAAATTTAATAATCCTAGTTCCATTAATCGTTTGCCTATGTCATCTGACACGGTACCATCTGCAGATATAAAACAAATATAATTGTCTTTTTTCATTTCTAAATTATCCCTTGTTTCTATCAGATTGTTTAAATTGTCTTCTTCCTGATTTACAACAATTATTTCGCTTCCTGAGTCTGTGTTGTTATGAGAGTTATTTGATTCTACTGAAGTTAATCTATTTTGAGTGTTAACGGGTATATCTAATGAATTAACTTCATCTTGCGAATGATGTGAGTTTATTTCATCTTGTGGATTAATTCCATCCTGTGATCTTATTTCATTCTGTGTCTTTATTACGTTTTGTGATTGGTGTGAATTTACTTCGTCTAAGTTTGTAACAATTTGCGGTGTATAGTTAGATATTGCTATTTCATTTTTCTCAACTACTGTCGATTTTTTTGGAGCTTTAGGTGCGTTTCTTTTCTTAATCTTTTCAGTATGTGCATTTGGTTCGCTGCAACATGGGCACTTAGCTTTCGCTTTTCGTTGTCTGGTCGATTTTCGTATTAACTGTGACGGTTGAGGAGCGTCCATTTTTTGTGCAGTTTTGACCATTGGGTCAGACGTCCCTGTTAATCCTAACATTTTATTGTTCTTTCGGGGAGTTTCCGATTTTTTCTGTTGCACGTGTGTCGTAACGGTTTTCTCGGATTGTTCTTCGTCAATAGTAGATAATACTAAGGGTTCAATTTTATGTGAATCTGTGAAAGATTTATTTACTATTAGACTATTATCTATTTCCATGAGGCTGACGTTACTTTGATCCATAGGTTCAGTTTGAACTAAAGCTTTTGTCGTAATAGTATTAGACATATTATCTTCTTCATCTGAAGACCAGTTACGTATAGTATAATTTTGCTGAGAAATATTTATATCCATTGGTTCCATTTCATTTGGTTCCTCTGAATCTATTATGTCTGAATGACTTTCAGAAATAGTAACTTTAGGAATATTGATATTAGTTCTATCAATTTTTCTCTTCGTACGCGATACTGGAGAAGGTGTAAATTCAGCTGATTGTACTGATCTTTTGTTTAGTAAATCTTTAGCTAAATTACGTTGAAAATTATTCTGTGTACGAAATGTTTGAGTTCTACGAGTATTAGTCGGCGTTCCCTGGGTAGGGGTTTCCGAAGGGGTAGGGACTAACAATAAGTCATTCCCTTGTTCTTCCGTAGGTCTATCTGATTCTAAGGTGATAAAATTGGGCAACACTACTTTAGTGTCTAAATCTATATTTTCCTCTACTATAATTTGTTCATCAGTTACTTGTGTCGTAATTTGATCACTTCGGATCTCTTGTTCGATTTCTGGATTTTGTTGTTCTTCCAGTTTTTGTATAGAATGTTGTTTAACTTCGGGTTCTTTAGAAATATTTTCAGATTCAGATTTGGAAGTAGTCTTGGATTCAGTTCCTAGTCTAAGATTATCTGATTCGTCGCTTGACGATGATGTATACGGTTTTAAAGAAATTTGTAATGAAGTATGCCGCTTAACATCTGATTTTTTCTTCATAGCTGATTTAGGTTTTTTCCTACGAGTATTTTCTGTGATTTTATTAATGCAATAATTTATTGGCTGATCAGACCTATTATCATTGCTCGTAGATTCTTCTGAGATTGAGTCGATTGAGCACGCACACGATTCTCTCGGATCTGTCGCTATCACGGGCTCAACTGTTTCAGTTTTAGTTTCACTAGTTTCTTTTGGAAATCCTTTAAAATCTTCTATATCTGAACTTGAGGTTTGACATAATTTAGATTTTTTCGTAGGTAAATTAGTAGTTGTATCGGAAGATGATCTAAGCCTAGCTATACCTGGTTGTCCTAGCAATGACTTTTGACCTTCTACATTATTTGATGTTCGCCATTTGAATTTGATAGGTAATATGACAGGATTCCGCGATAATGCATCAGCATTAGTGTTAGATTTACCTGCTTTATATTGAATTGTATAATCGAATTCCTTCAGACGTTCTCTCCATCTCATTACTCGCGATGTTGGGTCATTCATAGAATTTACCCATACAAGCGGTCTGTGATCGGTTATCAGAGTAAACTGTCTACCATAGAGATACGGTCTAAAAGTTTTCAACGCAAAAACTGTTGCTACCATTTCTTTTTCGGTCGTCGAGTAATTCTTTTCGTGTTTATTAAGTACACGTGAAGCATACGCGACTGCAGTATCTTTCCCAATTTCGCCTTGAGAAAGAACAGCTCCTACCGCGTAGCCTGATGCGTCAGTCGTGACAATAAAACGTTTTGAAAAATCTGGATATTGTAATATCGGTGCTTCACAAAGCTTATCGCGCAAGGTCTCGAAAGCTACCTTATGTTGTGAGGTCCATTCGAACTGTGCGTTTTTGCTTGTGAGGTCCGATAACGGTTTCGCGATTTTTGAAAAATCTTTTATAAAACGACGATAGTATCCGGCGAGTCCTAAGAATTCTTTAACGTTTTTCGGAGTCTTTGGAATTGGAAAGCTTTTAACTGCTTCTATTTTCTTCGGATCTGGTTTTACTCCATCGGCGGAAATGATGTGTCCTAAATATTTTACTTCTGTTCTAAGGAATTCGCATTTATCCGTTTGTAAAGTTAAGTTAGCTTTTCTTAATCTCTCTGCTAATTTTTTAAATTTGGATGCATGTTCTTCAATTGAACGTGAGTAAATGACGATGTCATCTAAATAAACGAATAAATCCGATCCTTATAATCCTCTCAAAACTGTATCCATTAAACGTTGGAACGTTGCGGGTGCATTCATTAATCCGAAAGGCATTCTATTAAATTCTTGGTGACCATGAGGAGTTGTAAAAGCTGTTTTATGTTTATCCTCGGGATGTATTTCAATTTGATGAAAACCTGATGCTAAATCAAATATCGAAAAATATTTCGCTCCACCGAGTTGGTCAAGAATGTCTGTTATTAATGGTAATGGATATGCATCTCCTATTGTTTTCTCGTTTAACTTGCGATAATCAATTACTAAACGCCATCTTTTATTACCCTGAGAGTCTTCTTTCTTAGGTACGATCCAAACGGGTGAGTTATACGGCGAGGTTGACGGTTGTATTGTGTTTGTTTTCAAAAGATCATTAATTTGTTTTTCTATCTCTGTCTTTTGGTGTGGAGGGTGTCTGTATTGACGGGTATTTACAGGTATATTGTCCGTGGTCAGAATACGGTGTGTCAAAACGTTCGTAGCACGTAGGGGATTTCCTGGGATATGGAACAGGTCAGAGTATTCCTCTACTAAAGAAAATACTGCTTTACGCTCTTCTTCGTTAAGGTGATCTAGTCGCAAAAGGTTTATGACCTCATTAGCGCGGTTTCCTCGCGTCCGAGTAATGTTTGTGCGCTCTGTGGCATTGTCCTTTGCTAAACTATTGTCCTCGTCTTCGCTCATATCGAAAGGATATAGAGGAATTACGGGAATATCAACCCTAATGTCTTTATCCGTTGTGTTAATAGCATATAAATACGCTTTTCCGTTGTTATTTGTAATCAAAGATTCACCTGCAAAAATACCTTCATGCATGTTTAATCGCGGCACATAACCCTTTTCTAAAGGACTGTTAACTCGAATAAACATGAGAGATTTCGTTCTGGCCAGCAGAAGAATACTCTCTCTATCGCAAAATGGAATTTTGTTATTATTTAGAGTTACATGTTTTGATTCATAATCGATTTTACCTTCGTTTGCATGCATGAATTCTGACCCTATGATTCCTGAAAAATTTATAGGAAAATCGTCTGGTATTACGTGAAACTGTCCGTTTGTATTGGTCAACTGTAACTGTATTTGTCCTAAAGTGTTTGGTTTGTCTTTTTCTGATATACCATTTAATTCGTAAGTTATTGACTTGTCTATTGAATTTAAGTCTTTTAATTCACCAATTTTAATCAAATTTAATTGTGATCCGGTATCAATTAAAAATTTACTCTCGTTTCGTTTTAAGTCTTTTGATTGAATTATTATTGAAGGAGAGTTATAAGCTGTGGATATGGAATTTATTTTACATTCTGCCGTAAGGATTGTATGACTAAATTGAGGGACTGGCGCTTGATTTATGACTGCCCCGTCGTTGCGCCTTGTCGAGGGGACGACGATTCGTTTCCCGCGGGATCCTCTGAATTAACAGTCGTATCTTTATTGGCGTCCCGTTTAGCGTCGTTGTATTTACGTTTTCTACAGTCTCGAATTATGTGACCTTTTTTCTTGCAGTAATTGCATTCTAGTAACTTATGTGGATTTTGCTGAGTATTATTAGCTTTATTTTTATTCTGTGAAATTCTGCAATCGCTAATAACGTGGTTATTTTTTTTACAGTAATTGCAAAACTTAGAATTTTGTTGATTCGAGTTAGATGAATTTTTTGTACTATTTTGATTATTAGTGTTTCTTTGATTTGATTTATTTTGGTTATTAGATTTGTTTGTTTGTTTATAATTATTATTTTGATTCGACTGAATAGGAAGGCAATCTTTCGTCGTGGTCTCTTGTTTAGCGAAGTATTTATCAAGGTTTTTTATATCTAACTGACGTTCTTCAATTTGCATGGCATCGTTTACTATATCAATTAATGATTCATATGAAGTTTTACTCAAGAATAATGAAATTCGAGGATTGAGTCCGGAACGAAAAGATTGAATAGCCATGTCTTTAGCTGAATCTTTTTTTGACTCGATATTACTTCCACCAGCAAGATCTATTTCAAAAAGTGTTTGTTGTAAGTGACTACCTACTCTGTAGTTGAAATCAATTACCCTTTCGTTCGGTTTCTGTTCAAAGTCATTAAATTCTCTAAGCCATACAGCAACTTGTTTTTTAGGTCTGAAGTGTAAGTTTAAAAATTTAATTAGTTCGTCAATCGTCTGTATTTCTCCGTCACTAACGCGTTTAAGAGGTTCACCCTTACATTTCGAACAAAGCATTCGAACGATAAATTTTTCTCCACAACTTGAAATATATTCTTTTGCGTCTCTGCAATCTCTAACGAATGATTTGATTGAGTAACCATCAGGTGTACCATTAAATTCAGGAATAGTTTTAAAAAATTCTTTGTAATCATATCCTGTACTACTTGTGCTATTTAAACCTAGAGTTCCATCTGGATTTTGTGGATTGTTTCTATCTGGAGGGTTTGAATTGGGCCCACTACTAGAGGCTTGTGAGATATCCATATGTACTGTAACGTATCAGGCGTTATGCCTGATACGAATACATGAGACGATCGCGCATCCCCCTTCACGCATAACAACTGACGTCACAAGGCGCTATATAATGAGCGGTGCTGCTCGACAGCGCAGCGCATTCCAGGTATAGCACCGGTGCGACTCACTACTCTTCTATTAGCCAGGACCTGACAGGCATAGAGCCCAGGTGCCTTATTAGATTCACTTTGCGAAACGGAGTATCCTACAGCAGGAACTTACGTCTAGAACCAATTTATTCAATTCAAATTTAGTATTCTATCCTTCATCATCTTGACTATTTTACTTATACATTCATAACGATTATTTCGTGGCTTAGCCGAAACACAAATTACTGTAAAAACTTAGATTTCCCTAGCACTTAACTCTTAGGTTAATATTTTTCTTTTGTAACGATTTTCTTTTTGTATTATTTTTGCTCGTAATTTTTATAGATTAAATTATAATTTAACTGATCAGCTAAAATCCATCTCAGTATATCTTTCTTTCCTTTATTCTACTAATCAATCCATAGCTAACATACAGCTTCGGTCAGGCAAACGCTGCCCGGATCAGATGCCTGCTTTGATGCACTAGCTGCATCCAAGTCAGGGTACTGTCTTGGTGAGATAACGCCGATCCAAGTCTGATACAGCCTTGGTGCGGATTACCGCATCCAGGTCTGAGGGAGGCAGCTACGGCGAGATTCGCTCCGCCCTAGTCTGTATTAGGGTCTAACATCTACGATTTCGGGAAGTCCTGATTAAAAATTCAAGATAAAGAACTTACAAGTAACTACCGGATCGCATCACCTTCAGTGCCGCGATCCGAGCAACCCCAGAAAAGTTACATTTGGCGCCCAACGTGGGGCTTCCTTTGTTAAAAAGTAAAAGTTAGAGCCAACGCACGACTCCTTGTCAAAATAGAAAAATTTAGAATCATTAATATCTTAAAGTTAACTTCAAAACTAAAATGGAAAGCCAAAATTCTGGAGCAATGTCCAAAAAGGGTTCAGAGAAGGATTTTAGCATGAAAAGTACGGATAAGAACGTAGGTAGGCGTGACAAAGACAGAGGCATGTTTGAGTTAGACAAAGCGTTTATTGATAAACCGACCGATAGTAGCTCTGAAAAGAAAATAGCCGCAAGTCCAAACGATTCGATGATGCTTCAAATCCTAGAACAGATAAACAAAAAATTAGATGAGAAATTTGCTTCAGTTGAACGTAAAATGATGATATTTAAGTCAGACGTAGAAAAAGAAAATTCGAAGTTCGAAACTAGAATCACAAGAAAATTAGAAGATCAACAGCAATCTAATCAAAGACAAATAGAATCAGTAGAAAATAACATCAAAGGAATAGAAGAAAAGTACTGTTCAGAATTAATATTATATCAGGAACAGTTAACAACATGTCAACTAGATATAAGAAGCGAATTTAATGGTAGTTTGAATAAACTAAATAATAAAGTAAAAGAAAACTATCAGGCTAACATCGATAGGTTTGTAGAGATTGAAAACAAACAAGATAGTTTGAAAACAAACTTTGATTTAGAGGTTAGGCGAATTCGAACTCGAAACAATGGACAAGCTAGCGACTATAATAGCATCATAAGCAAACATATCAGAATGCCAAATTATAGTGGAAAAGCGTGGGAGAGACCTGCTTTATTTATTAAAGAACTAGAAGAATACTTTACCGTTATAGGCGCAGACAGCGATGATCTATGTTTAAAGTTTGTAGGCCAAAGTCTAAGTCACGATGCGAAAGACTGGTGGACTGCGCGTCGCGACGTGATCAACACATGGGATTCTTTTAAGACCCGGTTCCTAAATAGATATTGGGGGGAAGAAACGCAAAGAGAATTAAGAAAAGATATAGAATTCGGATTTTATAACCAAGACTCGAAAGTAACATGGTCGGAATACGCCAACCGTAAGTTTGCATCAGCCACGGGTTTAGTTCCGCGGATGCCAGAATGTGAAATCGTACGTAGTCTTACCCGACATTTCAACGAAAATGTAGTCGAAGCAGCTAGGTGCCGTAACATCCAAGACATCGATTCGTTACTCTCATTCCTTGATGAATTGCAATTTGGTGGACGCTCAAACGCTCCACGAAGTCGAATCACGGTCACAAACAGACAAACACCATCAAACTATCGAGGTGGCGAAGCGCGTGATAAACAGGTGTCATGGCGAACGGATTACAATAGCATAACACCTAAGCTAGGCGACACGGTCGAAAACAATAAGCCAAGTACGCAAACACAGAGTCCAAGACCGAATAACTGGACAAGTCGTCATGTAAACTCGATAGATTGTGAGGAGACAATAGACGAACAAGATTCGGTAGAAACAAACGCGGAATCGGAAAACTAGATGTCGCTGTGCCGGTCACAATAACACCGGTACCGACACAGCGCACTATGGAAGTTTTTGCGATAAACGGTTCAAATTCAAATACTTTTGAAGATCCGAAAGAATACTTGTCGGAGGGAGAATCCAACGAAACGACGGATTCAAACACATGTCCGGAAGTAGCGATTAGGGTCGAGGACATAGCGGTAAAAGCCTTGATCGATACGGGCAGTCAGGTAACCTGCGTCTCGGATAGTTGGTATAACAAATTTCGTGAACAGCTTGCAAATTGCGAAAAACTACCGGTCGTAAACTTTCAGATTACCGGAGCGGCAGGGGGCAAACCGATAAAAATCAAGGAACAGTTCCTAGCTAGCGTAAAAATTGGAATTACCAACGATCTGGTGGGGTTTCTCGTCGTGCCTGGATTAAAACATGAGGTCATATTAGGAATTGATATTTTCCACCGATGGAAAACGGATATTGATTTGAAACTTGGTAGGCTGAACATCGAGATAAACAGTAAAAAACACAGCATTGAACTTTACGGACCTAGTCACAAGCAAGAAAACAGAGCTGTAGCATTAAAAATTGCAAATATAAGCTCAGAGGAGGACAATTTTGGTATAACCGATGAGGAGATCATGTGCAAGCTATCTGAATGTCAGGTACTAGGAGTCGATGAGTTAAAATCTTTTGAGAATCTTATCCTGGAGTACCGAGACGTATTTCAGAAAGTCCCAGGTCGAGTCACGGTTTACGAGCATAAGATCAAGATATACGAAGATAGACCATTCGTGAAAAGATCCTATCCAATACCGATTATGTACCGTGATAAAGTCAATCAAGAAATTCAAAAAATGCTGAAACTTGGAGTAATCGAAAGGTCATACAGTGAGTATGTCAATCCAGTTGTAGTCGTAGCAAAGAAATCAGGTGATATACGTCTCGTTTTAGATGCAAGATTCATAAATCGACTTATAGTACCTGACCATGATTGTGCGCAATCAACTGAGGTTTTATTCCAGAAGTGCGGGAATGCATCAGTAATGTCCAGCTTAGATTTAACAGCTAGTTTCTGGCAAGTGCCATTGCACAAAGATTCAAGGAAATTCACTGCGTTCATGCACGAGGGGAAAACCTACCAGTTTACGGTAACACCATATGGATTAAGCACGAGCTTGGCCAGTTTAATTAGAACACTAGACTTGATATTGAAAGAAAATGAGTTATTTACAATTAATTTTGTAGACGACATTTTGTGTCTATCTGATTCGTTCCAGTCGCATCTAGATCACTTAAAATCATTATTTGAAACATTCAGAAAATATAATTTAACGGTAAATTTTAACAAATCAACGTTCTTTCGAGAAGAAATAGACTTTCTTGGTCACCGAATAACCAAGCATGGGATTAGTCCGCAACCTGATAAGGTTGAAGCAATACAGAAATTCCCAGTACCGAAAAACGTAAAACAGTTAAAAGCTTTCTTGGGTTTAACCAACTATTATAGTAAATTTACAAAAGAATATTCTGAGGCAACCGCGCCACTTTTGAAATTAGTGAGGAAAGGATCTAGATGGGAGTGGAATGAAGATATGATGGCGCATTTCACAATAGTAAAAAATTTATTTTGCAACAGCATGGTAATACACCACCCGAACCCGAAGCATAGATATTATTTACAATGCGATGCCAGTAATTATGCAATCGGTGCAGTTTTATACCAACTATCAGAGCAACAGGAGGAACGCATTGTCGGTTTCGCGAGCAGGACATTAAAAGGAGCAGAATTGAATTATTTTACATCCGAAAAAGAACTCCTAGCTATTGTTTTCGCGTTGGGAAAATTTAGAACGTTCATACTTGGAGCTAAATTGACAATACGTACCGACCACAAAGCTTTAACATTCTTGTATACGTGTAGGTTATTAAGTTCAAGATTGACTAGATGGATATTATTTATTCAAACCTATGAATTTGATATTGAGTACATCAAGGGAAAGGACAATATAGTTGCCGATATACTGAGTCGATATCCTCCTGAAACAGAAGAAAGTACTGCGTCGGTAAATCAGATCGTAATTATAGCACCATTAGCTAAAGAGGTGACAGACGAGTTAAAGGCTAACTTAGAGTCACTGGGTGTATTACAAAGACAGGATAATAAGATCAGCGACATTATCAACTCAGAGGACATTAAAATCAAAAAACGGTTTAAATTAATTAACGGGGTTTTATATCACATGGAACCAGGGGGCCGGATGCAGGCTTACGTACCCAATACCTTGATAAAAACTCTAATTAAAGAATGTCATGAAATATACGGACATACGGGAGCAAATAAATGCTACCACATCCTGAGAGAAAGCTTTTACATACCGAAATTTGCACGAGTAATTAGACAGGAATTAGCGAGGTGCGATCGATGTCAACGGTGTAAGGTACCTAATTCGTATAGTTATGCAAGTATGCAGAACATAGTACCGGAAGGCGTAGGGGACCTAGTCTCTATAGATTTCTTTGGACCGTTACCTGCGAGTCGCGGAAATTATCGATGGATATTAGTTGCATGCGATGCATTTAGCAAATTTGTGCGAATATACCCTATGAGAACGGCGAACGCGGAGTCCACTATTCGGTGCATATTTGAAAAATACATACCAGAATTAGGGAAGCCGGACAGGATCCAGTTCGACCATGGTACCCAGTTTACCTCGGCAAAGTGGTTGAACAAATTAGAGGAGGAAGGGATTACTCCAGTTTTCTCATCCATCCGCCATCCTCAAGGCAATATCGTTGAGCGAGTCAATCGCGAAATAGGGAGATTTTTCAGAACTTTTCTCACAGGTGAACACACCCAATGGATAAACTGGATCCAGGTAATCGAGTGTTGCATAAACGAAGTGTACCATGACACGACTGGATTCTGTCCGTGCGAAATCCAATTAGGCACACCACCAACCAGATTTTGGGAAGAGTGGTTGATAAAAAATAAAAATAGGATATCACAAGAAGTAAAGCTAGGTTTAGTTAGACGTAATATATTGCGTAAAGGGCTAAAGCGAGCCGCTAGATTTAATAAAACACATAGAATAATTAAGTTTCATGTAGGAGATATGGTTTTAGTACGAGCTTTAAACGTATCAGATACAAAAAACAAAAAACTAGCCAAATTCTTTACTTTATATGAGGGTCCATATCAATTAAAAACCAGAATAGGGGAAGCAACGTTTATACTAGAAAATCCGATTACTGGGCAAGAGCGTGGAAGATTCCATGTAAACATGTTCAAGAAATATCTGGAACCTTCGAGAGAAGAATAGAAACGGCAAGTAAAGAACACACAATCAAAACGAACCGATTTGACGACACTAAACACGAAATGAAAAAGAAGATTCACCGATGTCACACATGTCATTGGTTGACTATAAATAAAGTCACCCCGAAGCACAGAAAGTATTCGCCAAAATGAGTTCTTTCCGGTATGAGTACACCAGTGTGCAGGATAAAGATACCCAGACGGAGAACCTGGAAAACTCTGACGAAAACAACAATCAGTATAAAATACTCACGTCAAACGGGAAATTTCTATCAGGAAAAGGAAGGTACGTGAAAGGGAGAGGAATACAGACGGCAACTAACAACAGAAGACTAAGGCATGATAAAACTAAACTTACTCTGCCTGGAGTATCTGGTAGCACGGAGTTATTATTGGAAAACTCGCCGGTAACAATCGACCACCTGATAAATGCAATGGAAATGGAGGAACAGCCGATACCAGTTAAATTTTCACTGCCGATCAGCATCCCATTGAATATGACGAATTTACCTAGACCTGAAACAAAACAACCAATTATGACGAAATTACCTAGACCTGAAACAAAACAACCAAATATGACGGATATACCAGACAATAGCAACACGGATGAGACAATAAAGACGGGTACAGTAACTACTTACCTTCCATGGAAATTGACTCCAATTGATGTACCGGAATGGACCAAAATGCAAAAAAAGGAGCATCGTAGGAAAATATCCATGCTGCGACTTTTTGGGACACTGGACTTATCTGATGATGAGACACCAACACCACCGGCCAAAGAACCCCGACGCGAGGAAATAGAGATACCAACCGACATCGACGTCACCGATCCTCTCGGATTAAAACGATTATAGAGTTCACTCACTATTGAAAATTGGTCAATCATCGTCCGAACATCTGACTGCAAGCGTCATCCGAAGAACTGATGATTGAAGGGGGCAATGTAACGTATCAGGCGTTATGCCTGATACGAATACATGAGACGATCGCGCATCCCCCTTCACGCATAACAACTGACGTCACAAGGCGCTATATAATGAGCGGTGCTGCTCGACAGCGCAGCGCATTCCAGGTATAGCACCGGTGCGACTCACTACTCTTCTATTAGCCAGGACCTGACAGGCATAGAGCCCAGGTGCCTTATTAGATTCACTTTGCGAAACGGAGTATCCTACAGCAGGAACTTACGTCTAGAACCAATTTATTCAATTCAAATTTAGTATTCTATCCTTCATCATCTTGACTATTTTACTTATACATTCATAACGATTATTTCGTGGCTTAGCCGAAACACAAATTACTGTAAAAACTTAGATTTCCCTAGCACTTAACTCTTAGGTTAATATTTTTCTTTTGTAACGATTTTCTTTTTGTATTATTTTTGCTCGTAATTTTTATAGATTAAATTATAATTTAACTGATCAGCTAAAATCCATCTCAGTACATCTTTCTTTCCTTTATTCTACTAATCAATCCATAGCTAACATACAGCTTCGGTCAGGCAAACGCTGCCCGGATCAGATGCCTGCTTTGATGCACTAGCTGCATCCAAGTCAGGGTACTGTCTTGGTGAGATAACGCCGATCCAAGTCTGATACAGCCTTGGTGCGGATTACCGCATCCAGGTCTGAGGGAGGCAGCTACGGCGAGATTCGCTCCGCCCTAGTCTGTATTAGGGTCTAACATCTACGATTTCGGGAAGTCCTGATTAAAAATTCAAGATAAAGAACTTACAAGTAACTACCGGATCGCATCACCTTCAGTGCCGCGATCCGAGCAACCCCAGAAAAGTTACAGTACGGTCTCATTGGCCATTTTAATATAATTTGTTTTGACTTACTCAAATAAAGAGAAATAACGATAGTGAAGTATCTATGCGAGTTGGTGTAGAAGTCTTCGTGGGTGAGCGGTAGGGCGGGTCTTAGGTTGCTGGAGTTGAGTTTGAAGTTCTGCGCTACGATGTTCTCCGACGGCGAATCGAATGATGATCGGTATGAAGATTCGGTTTCGTTGATGATAAAGATGTTGATTATGATGATCAGATCGATGATGTTTAGTCACGTTTATTTGATGATTTTTATAGTTTGTAAATTACCAATGCAAAAAAAAATTTTACGATTGTTAGCAGATATTTTGATTTAGATGTTTTCGTTTCTTCGATTCACTTTGAATTTATTTCAGACTGATATCCCGACGCTGCCACCAAATTTATTATAGAATAGAGCTGTTACGTCCTGGATTTAACTATATAAAATTTTCGAATCACTAGTTAGATGTGTTGAGGTTCTGATTCTGAATTGGTAGAGTTCTATATTTCTTACCGAGTCTTGGATTACTAGTTCTTCTGATTGACGTATAACTCGTATTCTGTTGAGGTAATGGGTTTTTATCAGTCACCACTATGCGTGGGTGAAATAAATGTTTGTTGATTTCACTTTTAATTAACAATATTTATTTAACAAACTGCTTAACAATGTTGGTTGCTAATCGAACATATGCATGTTGATTAACTTTAGTCTATGGTTTTTATATGTTGATAAGTTTTGCACTTGGTTAATTTATGAATATATTAAACACTTCGAATTTGGTATTATATTCTGAAATCTAAGTCTTTTGTGGATCTGATCTTTACTCTTTGAAATCTCGTGACTAACTCCCTAATCCTGAAGGAAAAAGGATCTCTCCTCGCGGTTACGCGGGGGAGGAAGTTTTTAGTACTCGCGGGAAAGCGAGTCTTTTCTCATTGGTAAAAGACACATTAAATTTAAGAGGGAAAAAATATGGTTGGCTAAAATAGAATTTGTGCGAGACGATTGGGTCAGAGGCCCAAGCGTCGAGATGCTGAGAAGGGATGTTTTAAGCGTCTATGATCTGTCTTCTTTTAAACAAAACTGTCTTTGTCTTTTGGGTTCTCCGCGTTTGACAGTAAAATTCTAAAGATCTTAAAGATTTATGTTTCCTCAATAAAGATAGTTTCTAGCGTTTTCAAAAGTTTACTTAAAGTTTAGGATTTCAAATTTATGGGTTTTCGAGTGTTTTCGGCTTGCTTAGTTTTGTGAGAGACTATGGGAAAATTAGTTATGGTGTATGAGTTTGAGACTTCTTAAAAGTATTGACTTATAACTATAGGTAAAATAATATAAAGAATTTAGAAAAAAAATTATAAATGGAATTACATCGATAGAGGTGTTATTGAAACTCTGATGGTAATTGCACGTCGGTATTTTCTATACCTACGGTACTAACTACGGTATCTGTTATACCTAAAGATTATATGTTGAGCTTTCAACCTAGGACGTAACACCGTTACACAAGGATCCCTTCGCGGGCGCACACACTCCACACAAACAAAAAAAAAATATCTCGAAAAAAGGAACTTAATCACGCTAATACTCTCCTAAGGACTACCTAAGTCGCCGGCCTAACGCAGAGTGATCTCTCGAGACCGCATGGCGCCGGTGTTGCGCACCCTCGGCAGTCAGGTAATTATCGATTTGCCTATCGACTGCTAGATCGTACTATGGCGGTCTGGCCGCCCTACGCGCGAAACTTCAAATTCGTACAGGGGGGATCCTCGAAGATTCTTCCGGCGGAACGCTGTTCGCTGGCTCTTGGGGGTGGCGGGAATCACCTCCACCACCGGTCTCCCTCGTCGCTGAGTGCCCTCGGCACTCCCCCGCGTTCTCGCTGACTTTTTCAGTGCTCGACGTAGGATTAGGCCTCCAGGGGCATAGTGGCCTGCAGTTTAGGTGGGCCTCATACGGTCTGGATCGTCCACGTAAGTGTGTGTCGGTCGGGTCGTGTCATACTCCACCAACGGTTTGGCCATGTCTCCCACATAATAGAGAAAGTGAAAAAAAAACAAACAGAATAAGAAATCAAGTCTACAGTCTCAGTACAGTCACGGTCGCCTCTCGAATTTTAGGTCCTAACCTCGCGGCTACTCTCACGCATCCGTGCTTCCACCATTCACGTGACATTCCTTAATTACGGCCGCCTAAGGGTTCGGGAGCTGATTGTAACGGCAGGTGCACCTTGCAATGTTACAATATATATGATATATATATATATATGATATATAATATCTTATACATACTACTGATATACGATCCTTTGATTAGAAAGATTAGGAAGTATAAAAAAGCAGCGTTTCCTAATGACACATGCATATACACAGATAATTTATGCGTACCACTAATAGACAATGTATAACTCAAAGAAAATTAAAAAAATGAAAAAACACATTTCTCAATTTTATAATTAATTAATAGACCCACCCACCCTCAATTTCTAGCTTCCAGGCGTGAAATGCTGACGTTTCGGAGTGAGATGCCGGTGTTTCTGAGTTAGTTCCGAGTTGCTTCGTCCTCTCTTTCGATAGTTCCGATCAGAGATATTTATAATTAATTAATAGACCCACCCACCCTCGATTTCTGGCTTCCAGGCGTGAGATGCTGACGTTTCGGAGTGAGATGCCGGTGTTTCTGAGTTAGTTCCGAGTTGCTTCGTCCTCTCTTTCGATAGTTCCGGTCGATTCGATCATAGTTCCGATCAGAGATATTTATAATTAATTAATAGACCCACCCACCCTCGATTTCTGGCTTCCAGGCGTGAGATGCTGACGTTCGGAGTGAGATGCCGGTGTTTCTGAGTTAGTTCCGAGTTGCTTCGTCCTCTCTTTCGATAGTTCCGGTCGATTCGATCATAGTTCCGATCAGAGATATTTATAATTAATTAATAGACCCACTCACCTTCGATTTCTGGCTTCCAGGCGTGAGATGCTGACGTTTCGGAGTGAGATGCTGGTGTTGAGACTCGAGTTCCGAGCTTTGTCGATCTTCCGCAATACAGTTTCGGACATTCCACACATAGTTCCTCGTAATTCACACTTTCAGGTTACGTGCTTATTGTTATTGTTCAAATTCACGAGCAAAACAAAGTGTACGTAAACATTTCATGATTATTTATATATTTTTCAACTTTCGGCCATGTTGATATAATATGCATTCTGGCTATAGAACTTTCCAGGTTTATGTCATTCCATGAAAAAATTCAGATAATTCGGCTGAGTGCTGCGCCTGCGAGTCACTACGGGAGCTTAGCATCGTATTCCTCTTGAAATCGATCTTTCGGGAAAATCTAATGAAACTATTTAATCTTGTTGATCTCTCCACGGAACTATAGAACTCATGATATTCCTGAGTCGAGAGTCAAGCGATCACTTCGGGCTGAGATGTTACGCGACGTGAGCATCTCATGTTCTCAAAAATCGTTTTTGGACCAAAATTCTACAGAACTATCGTTAGAACTCATTGAAGACCATAGAACTCTTGTGATATATCTGATTTGAAGGTCCAGCGATTAAATTTCGCTGAGATGCTATGAGATGCTACGCGAAGTTGGCATCTCATTTTCTCAAAAATTGTTTTTGGGCTAAAATTCAACAGAACTATCATTAAAATTCATCGTAGACTATAGAACTCTTCTGATATCTCTCATTTGAAGGTCTCGTGATCATACTCCCCTGAGATGCTGTGAGATTCTACGCGAAGTTGGCATCTCATTTTTTCAAAATTCGTTTTTTAAGGGAAATCCAGCGGAACTATTGTTGAAACCTATCAGGAACTATAGAACTATTCGGTATGCTACAGGAACAGCAGTTTTTTTTTGAGATGCTCACACTTGATATGCTAGATTCACACACGCTTTTAGTTTTCCCTATTCTTTGTAAATCCCCTAAAAATCATTATATTCGTAATTGTGTATCGTTAGAGCGATTTTTCTAGAAAGCCTTCGGCCCCAAAATATAGCGTCTTTTCTATCCCTGCATTGAAAGCTTGGTTTTTGTCCTTTGTTATTGTTTGAGCCGTTACCTAGCCACGTGCCTCTAGAAAGATCGACCAACGCCTTCCCGATAAGATTCTTCCCCAAATTTGTATAAATCCCTCCCATCCTGGGTAGAAATCCCCTAAGGACCCTTCGAGACTCTGAGCTGGTTTATTTAAGATTTTTGGCTAGTATTATTTATAGTCCCTTCTTGTAATTTCTTTATTCATGAATTATTATAGTGTGTGGCACTACGGCATAACGTACTTTGTGTGATTGTATTCGTGCATGTCCGTGAGAGTTCGTACGGGTTCGCCCCGACGCCCTACACTTTTCGGTTATTTGTTCTACTTTATCGACGCTTTTAATTGATTTTTAATAGTTCCAAAAAGTATCGACCCTAGCTCCCCCAGATCCCCCTGTGTTATCGACCTAGTCTTATTCTTTGCTTTGTATCCTATGACTAATTCCTACTGTACCCTAAGGTAGTTCTTTTCTTTGTTTTGTGAATTGTTCTATATTACCCTACTGTTACCTCTTTGCTGGTGGCCCACATACCTCGTAGTCTATCAGTTGTTTGTCAATTTCGGTCATTGGGTCACAGCCTCCCTGTTTGATTATATTTAACGATAAAATAAATTTGGTTTCTTTGTGATTTTTCCATGAACTGTAATTGTATCGCTTCGCCTATATTATTCGCCCCCACGTTCCCCTCACCCTGAACTCGCCGAGTAATCTCGTCTGGTGTTATCAAATTGATTGCGTTATTTGAATTTTGAAAATCACATTACATGTTTATTATTTTATTCTTTTCGTTACCGCGGTACCTTAGGTACCTGGCGCCCAACCTTCTATTGTACGTAGATTTCGTGGTTGAATAATTAGTTATTAACTGTCAAATCTCAAATTTACCAAACGGTGGGATCGCCTGGTTTTGTGAACGTAGCTGACCTCGATAACAAACCCCCCCCAATCGTCGGTCTTGCCCGTCACAGTATATAAGTAAATGGTTTCCACGTAATAATGTTATCATTAAAGTTGAATGAGCGTATAACCAACAAGGGAAAAAGAAGAGACAGAAGGTTAGATAAGGTACAGTTTACAAATAGGTATGACTTAGAATCTATCTTGAGCTATTTAAGTTTATATGAGTATATATGTAAATGATTTTTCATGTAATAATGGTAACATTGAAGTTAAATGACCGTAGCGACAACCCCTGTTGAGTTCAATTCATGTATTTAATCATAGTATTTTATTGGTGCTAGCGGGTATGACTTCGTCGCTGTCCTGCGTAGGTGGTCGGGTTTTTGATTTTTTGTTATGTGTATAGTCGGGTTTATTGGCGGGAGTGGGGGTGGTATTTTCTTTTGGGGAGTATTGTATACTGGCTTGTGGTTGTCTTCGTTCAGGTGAGGGAGAATAATGCTCAATTGAATTGGTATTTCGTACGTGGGTATTTTTAGGCGCCTGTTGTCGCGTCTCGTCTTCTTTAGCCAACGGAAGACCGTTGATATTTTTCCAAATAGTGAGAATTTATATATTACGAATAAAGCTGCTATAATTCCTAGGCCAGCGGTGGCGTGAAAAAAAACCGGTCGTTAGACTGTCGGTGCTTTGCTGCGCGCGTTTGTGTGTACTAATTTCTTTTGCCTGTTTTATTATATCTTCCAGTGCTAAGGTATTAGATTTTATGTCATCAGCGTCTAGGAGCGTGGTTTTGTATCGGTTGAATGTGGGGATTGTGGATAGATTCACAGTATGATTTTTATTCAAGTCTTGATATATATCGGTTAGGTTCAGAGTAAATTCTGGGACGTAAGAGTGTGTTTCCGTCGACGTCATGGTGCTAGAGGTGCTGAGGCTTACAATTTCTGAGCGTCCTGAACACCCGCTTTTTAGCTTTAGTAACCCGGAGTTGGAAAGACCGACACGTGTAGTAGGCGTGTTGGCGCACAGGATATGGATAGTTTCTGGTTTTGGCAAGGAGTAGATCCAGGAATTGGGTGCTCTTAGTTTAGTCCAATACGATCCACTGAATGAGTTCATCCTAATGTTACATGTTTCTAGTTGGTTAGGCATACTACCTAGGAATAGTTGCATTTCGCATGATTTGTGATTATTGTTGTGGTAAATTGGTTGAGTTTGTTTACAGATGTATGAGTTCTGCGAGAATTTGCATTCTGTGAATTCTGTTTTTCATAGATGAAAATAGGAACTTCTGTCTATTGATATTGCGATGTAGTCGCTGCTGGGGGCTATATATGCGAAAGCATTCGTTTTTCTATCGAAATTTTGTTTAACTGGGATTGGGAGTAAATGATACAAGTTAAATGTGTCATCACCTAGTAGCGGGATTGATAGGGCATAGATTATGTTTGGTTCGCTGTAGATAACATCGAGTTCTGATAGTCTGATCAATTCTTCGGCGTATTTATTTCTCAAGGGGGTAGGAAATTGTATAAGTGGTTCTAGGGTTTGTACGTATTGCAGGCTGATGATCAATTGTTTGGGTGATAATAGTTTGGGGTGTACAACTCCTTGCTTTGCGAATAAAATGGCATCGATTACACTGTTTAGCTCTAGTTCGTATTCATTTAGCATTTTGTCTAGTTTGTTGAGATGATGCAGAAATGTTATGGTCATTGTGTTACGTGTCAGGTATTTTGTCATGTTTGACATAGTGAAAGTGAAGGATACTATTTGGTTGTCTAGTTCCATGATGTGTTTTTCTATATTGTTAATTTCTTTCTGCTGCATGCTCAGCATTGATTGCATGATGTGCGTTTGATTCGCTAACAATGTGGCTATATGGTTTGTATCATTAAATAGTCTATCGATTTGTGTGTTTATGTGATTACTGTCTGCTTCTGTCAGCGTTCCGTAGAGTTTTTTGTGAATACCGCCAATGAAGTTGAACCATCCTCGTTTGACGCGTGTATGGGTTAGTTCGGCTAGATTCTCGTGCAGTCTATCCGTTTCTTGATATCCTACTAGGTCTTCTATTTGGTATTGATATTCTCTTATGGTTAATAGTCGGTTCTTTGATAGGTTTATTGGTTTTATAGGTTTACTATGCATTCCGTTCCTGTCGTGTTACAACTTTTATCAATTAGGTCGCAGTATCTTCCTAGTTTGTCGGATATGTTTATAAACTGTTTTATATTAAAGAAGTTTATTAATTCCCATTTGTTATTTGATGTTCGTAAGTCTTCCAGTTGTTCGTAGTAAATTCCAGGGTTTATTGTAAACGGTATCGAGGTGTATGGGTGGTTTTCATCATCGTTCTCGCGTGCCGTGCCGTATCTGTAATTGTTCGACTTGTTAGTCCCGTGTGTGTGTGCTAATTTTAATTTGTTTAGGTGAACTATTTTTGTTTTGTTCGGTGTGATGTAAATTTCTGCGTTTATGTTGTCAAGTATTTGTTTTATAATGTAGGGTCCTTTGTAGTGGTCACTGAATTTCGTGCGCGTCTCGTTTAGTAGAAAAACCGTTTGTACTGTTTCGAAAAGTTTTTCGTTGATATTTCTATCGTAGTAAGTTTTCGATTTCAGTTTTGCCTCTTTTAAATTTTGTACAGCTCGTCTACGAATATCTGTGAGGTTTGTCAGTAAGTCAAGGATGAATGTGTTATGAGTACTGGTCATCGCGTTTGTTGGAGTCACATCTGATGGTGATCGTGCTTCTTGACCAAAGATTAACTGATGTGGAGTAAAGCCAGTGCTCTCGTGTTTAGCAGTATTGTAACAGAATATTGCGAATCGTATGTATTCGTCCCAGTCATTACCGTTCTTTGTATAATGTTTGATGTCTTCTATGAGTACAAGATGGCTCCTTTCTAAGGATCCATTTGATTGTGGGTGGTAGGCAGTTGTTCGGACTTGTTTAATCTTGAAAAGTTTGCTAATTTGTTTGATTGTGGTACTCATAAAATTCTGACCCTGGTCGGTTAGTATTGTTCGCGGTGTTCCGTAGCGCGTAATATAATCTTTAGCGAAGGCTGTACCTATTGTTTGGGCTATCGCATTTGGAAGTGGTATAGCGTCAAGAAATTTGGTCAGATTGCACTGAATAGTAAGGAGGTATTGATTCTTTGACTTTGTAAGGGGAAGTGGTCCTACGATATCAAGTTCGACCTTGTCAAACGCATTTGCGGGAGTGTCTGTGATCGCCATTGGTAATTTGGTCTTAACTCGAACTAGTTTCTTTCTCTGACAGCTATCACAAGTCCTAATGAAGTTTTGAATTTGACTTTTCAAATTTGGCCAGTAATATTTTTCTCTAATTCGGTTGTATGTCTTCGTAACACCTTGATGACCACCTATTAATGATTCATGATATTCCCTTATTATTTCCTCGCGTAATGACTCGTTGGGTGTGATGATTTCATTAGTGCACATCTGAACTTTGATGTTGGTGTTTCTAAAGATCGCGTAGAATAGTTTCTTCACAGTAGACCACTCTAGGGTGTCTAATCCTGGGTTTGCTTTTGTGGATGAGAATGAATTGATTTTATACTTGAACAAAATTTGTTTTAGCCTAACGATCAGGCGGTGAAGATCTTCCAATTTCATTCGATCCGTGAGTTTATCTCTAGGTACGAGGGAGATTATGTATTCTTGTCTATATTTTGTGACAGCTATTTCGCCTTTTGTCGGTTTTTGGGTGGTAAAAGTTTCTTTATTTAGCATGTTTTTGTTTATTAATTGGTTTGTTAGCTCATCCAGCCATGGGCAGTCGGCGTGAATGCAATGAACACAGTTATCGTTCTTCATAAATAGACCGTCTTTGGATTCTGTTACATTAGCCGTAGGCGTTATAGTTTCCAGGTTGGCTATGAACTCCCCAAAGCTAGGTGTATTCTCGTCTTCGTCTAATTTCGGCACGAGGTTTCGTCTGTGCTCTTGCATCAGAGTGTCGGGGTCGGATGAATTGATGTCGGAGGTTTGATCGGGATTGGTATTTTGTTCGTCCGACGAGTTTACAGTATTTTGCGAATGGTTATCTGCTTCGATAACACGAGAATTATGAGGATCGGTTGGCGTGTCAGAATCGTTATCTGATGTTGTTAGGACAGCTGAAGGAACGTCGCGATTGTGGCTTCGGCTTTCTGTGTTTAGTTTAGTAGTTCTGCGCGTCCTAGCTACTGGGTACGCAGGCGGTGGCATGGTGAGTGAAATCGGATCTTCACTATCTTCAGGTGTAGATGGTTGGTATGTTGATGGGTAATTGTAGTTACAAATAGTGATTTTGATGTTTGTGTTTCTAAATATGTAGTGGATCATACGGTTGACCATGTCCCAATTGAGTTTATCTATACCACATCCTAATCTTGGTATCGATAAGGATTGTACTCCGTCTTGTATCAACGCTGATTTCAATGCAGCTAGTGTTTTATACATTGTCTCGTTTGTCGGTTCGTTGAAATAGTGTTGTTTTGTAATTAGGTTATAGATTATACGCCGCGGGTATTTAACTGTAATTATGTCCGTCACTACAGGGTCCATTGACCGCAAACGCTTACGTTGTATAAGTCCGCGTCTTACCATTTGGTCTCCTACACCTTCTGAAGCCTTGCAGTCAGCTGAGATGCAATGTGCAAGATTATCTTTTTGTTTCAATAAGTCTGTTTCAATTTTTCGAATATACCTGTTATTGGTGAATGGCAGAAAATCTAGATCTACGAGAAATTGACCGTATGGGGGTGTAGTTCCCGGGTGTTTGTCGGTTGATGTACCTGCTTGTATGTTACGTGAGGTATTTTGTAGTTTTTCCATAGGTTCAACATGTTTTTCCGAAGTGTTGAGGTCTAACGTGGAATCTGCAATAGGCTGTTTATTTGAACTATCATGTTTCTTATAGGCAGGTAACTTTTTCTGTGGCATTGAATTGCCAGATGTTTCTGTCTCGCGGACGCGTTTGGGTGATCTGACTTTAGTCTGAATAGTTTCTGTATTTGAATCTTCTGTCAGGTCCGTAATTGGGTCTGGTAGTTTAGCTTGTATCTTTCGTGGTCTTGTGTTACCAGAAGATTCCGTACTTCTATATCGTTTAGTTTGATTCGTCGGATACGGTAAAGGGTTAATCGTTTTACCGGGGTTAGTGTTTTTAGATTTTTCGAAGGTTGTTTCAACGTCAGAGCTGTCCGAGCTAGACAAAGTCGTGATAATGCGCTTACGACGGGTATGTACCTGAATGTCTGAGTCATCTGTAGAGTCTGAGTGATTATCTACATTCGGCTTGTTCCGTGGTGCCGGGTTACCTGAAGATTGTGTTTCGCGATAACGTTTATCTGGTTTCCTAACGCTCGGGTAGGTTTTTGGGGAGTTTGTTCCTGTATTTTCGGGTAGGTGGGTTGCCTCTTTCTTTCGCGGGCAGGGTTACTAGAGGACTCAGTAGTCCTTTGTCTTTCAGGGGGTTCAGGTTTTTTATGAATAATTTCAATATCTGAACTGCTCGAGGGCGTTGACGTTGTCATTGTTGATGTTCGTTGCGCCTTAGTTTTCTTTGTTGGGGCAGGATTATTAGATTCGTCGGTGTTGCGGAGTCGTTTATTGTCCATTGGTAGGATCTGGACTGTTTCGAGGGGTGGGTTTCTTGACAGTGCAGCTGCGTTTGTTTTTGTTGTACCCCTTTCATAAATTACGTTATAATTGTACTCATCGAGGGTTAGTCACCAGCGTAGTAGTCGTGACGTCGGATCTTTAACGTTATTTAGCCACACAAGTGGTCTATGGTCCGTTACTAGTGTGAAGCTGCGTCCGTATAAGTACGGCCTAAAATGTTTTGTTGCGAAAACGATTGCTAGGAGTTCTTTGTCGATCGTTGAGTAGTTGAGTTCTGCCTTTTCAAGGGATCTCGAGGCGTATGCTATGGGTAGATCTTCGCCGATTTTGCCTTGGCGGAGAATCGCACCTACAGCGCAGTTTGAGGCATCAGTCGTCAAAACGAATGGTTTTTCGAAGTCCGGGTACTGTAGGATAGGTTCCTTACAAAGGCTATTACGCAGGGTCTCGAACGCGAATTGGTGCTCAGACGTCCAAAGAAACGGGGTATTTTTCTTGAGTAAGTTGTTTATAGGCTGAGCGATTTTCGATAGGTTAGGTATGAATCTGCGGTAGTGACCGATCAGTCCGAGGAATTGTTTAATTTGTTTAGGATTTGTAGGAACGGGGTAGTTTTTGACGGCTGATATTTTTTCTGGGTCCGGTCTTACTTCGTCCTTCGTGATTACATGTCCTAGATATGCTACCTCTTTACGCAGGAATTCACATTTATCCGGTTGGAGGGTCAGTTCAGCAGTGGCTAGTCGCTCCATGAGTTTTTTGAATTCAATTGCATGTTCCTCTATCGATCTCGCGTAGATCACTATGTCGTCTAGAAAGACGAAGACCTCGTTGCCTAGGAGACCAGAGAGTACGTGGTCCATTAGGCGTTGGAACGTGGAGGGCGCGTTTTTTAGTACGAATGGCATTCTGTTGCATTCATAGTGGCCATGTGGCGTTGAGAAAGCCGTCTTCGGACTATGATCCGGGTGCATTGGTATCTGGTGAAAACCTGACGCTAGATCAAATTTAGAAAAATACTTGGCCGATCCTAGTTGGTCTAGAATGTCTGTTACATTAGGTAGAGGATAGGCGTCTCCGATGGTTTTTTCGTTTAATTTTCGAAAATCGATTACCATACGGCATTTCTTATTACCGGCGGTATCCGTTTTTGTGGGTACTATCCACACCGGGGAGTTGTATGGAGAAGAGGAGTGCTTGATGAAATCTTGGTCAAGGAGTTTGTTTACTTGTTTATTTATCTCTTCTTTGTGAATCTGAGGGTATCTATACTGCTTCGTGTGGATTGGAATGTCGTCTGTGGTGAGGATGGTGTGGTTAACTAGTTGTGTATGTTTCAATTTGTCGCCTGGTAGGTAGAAAAGGTGGTTGAATTCTGTGTCAGTTATCGACTGTTTTTCTTCGTCGTTCAAATGGTTTAATCGGAGGTTTTCCATGAGAGTATGAAGACGATCCGAGTCATGGTTACGGGAGAAGCAAAGCGTACGGGAATCTTTGTTAGTATTAGTGCTACGAGCCTTGGTTAGTAGGATTGACTGAACGTTGGTGAGTTTTGCGTCCGTCAGTTGGGGTCTTGTTTCCTTGAGTTCGTCGACTTCTTCTAAGGTTACTACCGGTCTTCTTATCTCCACAGCTGTTTCACGGAAGTTAATCGCGTAGGCATATGCTAAGCCCTGTCTGTTTGTGACTACGGCCTTGCCGAGAAAAATATCGGGACCCAGGTTTAAGTTATCAATGACTCCTGTTTTCACCGTCGGGTTGGCGACTTTCATTGATATTACCATACCAGTTCGGGGTGGAATAGATATAATATTTTCGTCTAGTATTTTTAGTGGTTTATAGTTATCCGTTGTCACTGTACCTGTTCCGAACGAGATCGTGGCGTTTTCATTGCATAGGAATTTCATTCCCAAAATACCGTCCTCTTTTATTGGGAAGGAATCATCGACTAAATGAAATACGTGCCAACTGTTGCCGATTTGTAAGTTGAGGCTTCCGAGAGTTTCGATGGTACCATCCGTTATGCCGGTTATCTGGGTCTTGTCTGTCAGGGTACAGTGTGTGTTCGGTTTGACTGTGTTAAGTTTTATTATGTTTATGTTAGCTCCGGTGTCAACCAAGGGCGTATTTATCTGTTCTTCAAGTTGAGGTGTGTGTAAATGAATTATAGGTGTTTGTGTTATCGACGTAGTGAGAATGCGAGATGTATTTATATTAATATTCGAGGATTTGTGAGGAAGTGGAATAATGCCTGTATTTCGGGAATGGAGTTGGTTGTTTTTAAAACAGATTGTTGCTTCCTCGAGTTGTAGAAAATCTGCGCTTAAGATACCGTCTTCTTGGATAGGGAATTCATCACTTACTAAGTGGAATTTGTGGCAAGTACCGGCAAATTCTAGATCAATGCTACCTAGTGTTTCCGTGAACCCTTTCGTTATTCCTGAGATACAACGTTTGTCCCTCGGTTCAAGACGAGTGTTCGAGGTGATAATCTTTTCTTTAATTAGGTTTAGGTTTGCACCGGTGTCTACTATTAGTGTCCCGGTTTTGCCGATGATTTGTGGTGATTGGATTGTAATAGTCGGTGATTCTAAAAGGTTCTGTTTTATGTATTCGGACGCTTCGCTAGAGTTCGGGATATCGGCGCGTCCGTGTGGTGATCCCGTTACTCGTTTAAAGGTTGCGATTCTAATGGAAAGCCGTAGGATTGCTCATGATTTTCTTGGGAATTGTTGGTATTCGGGAAATTCGTGTTTGTGTAATTGATGCGTGCATATCTTGGCTGTTCGAAGTTTGGTTTATTTTGGTTTTCGTTATTGGCTCGGTTCGGACGCTGGTCAGGGTTATGTTGAGGTCTGTTCTGTGCTTGAGGTTGTTGGACGTAATTTGCAGTGTTTGGTTGGTGAAATGAAGGATCTTGGGGTGTCTGTTGGTTTTGGTAGTTTCGCGTGCGACACCTTTCGATTGTATGACCTTTACGTTTACAATATGTACAAGATAGATTGTCGGTACGCTTTCGTAATCTACAGTTATCTATTGAGTGCCCAACACGCTTGCAGAACCTACAGTTTAGCAACGGGTCGTGAGACGGTGTTTGTTTCGAGCCGTTATTATTACTATTGTTTCGAGCTAGTTCATTCGTTTTTGAGCTGTTTTGGTCCTGTTTCGTGTCGTGTGGTGTAGGTGCCCTTAGTTGTTGTCTTTCTAATACTATTCTTTCCGCGCTCACCGCCTTATCGACCGCCACTCGCAGCGTATTTGGCTCCTCGTTTAACACCCTTTGTTCTAGCGCGTCACACAGACCTTTTATGAAAGCGCGTAAGGCGTTTTCTTTAACATTTTTTATCAGTATAGTTGCATGTTCGGCGATTTCGTTTGAATCTATGATGTCGATAGCTGTATCTACAAGTTCTTCTATTCTAGTTCCGTACTCTAACGTGGTCTCGTTTTTCTCTTGACGTGCACACGCTATAGCGCATTGTACGTCTAATAGTCTTTGTTTTGGTTCAAATGTGCGTTTCACGTTGTCTATAATAGATTGTAATGTCTGGAGGTTATCTCGCGAGAGTGCTCTTTCTGCACGGCCTTCGATTTTTGATCGTACAAGTGCTACGAATAGGAGCGTATCTCGTGGATCTATTAATAATCTTGCGTTCTCGACTTTCCTAAGGAAAGATTTTACTGTAATATTCGTGCCATCAAAAGTTGGGATTAGTGGAGCCGCAACCTTCAATGGAAGGAATGTCATTTCTGAGTTAGACATGATTTTAGGCAGAGTTAACTTATCTTAAATAGTATACGTATCTTAAGTGAGCTTACTTTCTGGAAATTATGGTGAGTACAATAAGAGTGAGTATTCTCAGCATATTCCTAACGTGGTGATTGTTGGTGTAGAGATGGTGAATCTGGATCTGTCAGTTGGGCGATAGCGTTGGTGATGTCGGTGCAGTCTTGAAGTCGTCACCGGGTTTCGTCGTTGGAGCGAGTTCGCTCTTTGTGGGGCTCAGATGAGCCTTTGTGGGGCGAGGTGCCTTTGAGGTTCGACGGCTGCTATTAGTTTTAGCAGGTTTCGTGATCACTAATTATCGTCAATTTGGTAATAGTGGAATGGTAGTTTACACAAAACTGTTTTACACATTGGTTCATTTATGGTTCACTGTTCGATGTCACAATTTGTTTATTTAGTAGTGTTATCGGTTCCGTTGTTTACTCTCCTTTTTATATTCCCTTAGTAACAGGGGACCACCGCTGCCACCAGTGTAACGTCCGTAGCCTGACGTTACGTTATTCGGGATCTTGCCCCTGTTCGAATACTAGGGTATAACTAAGGGAAAACTAACTGAGTCTTGAGCTGATACGTTATTTATTATATGTATAATTGTATGGCGGTTGGGAAGAGTTGTTCTGTGTGATCTGTTAGGAGGTTGGTTTAGAAGTGAGGAACTGTATAAGGTAAAGAGAGGGTAAAAGGATTAGCTGACTCGTTCCATTTGGCGGTGCCGTGTGCAACAAGCATCTTAGAGTTAGTGGGAGAATAGGATGTCGACGGCCAGGTTTCAGGTTAAAGATAAGAGTAGAAGAGGAGAGAACCGTGCGAATATTTAGAGGATTGGGGTAGAGGTAAAAGTGGGGATGTGTTGAAGGGGGAACGTGCGGGGTGATACCCGGACGTAACAAGATCGTGATAACAAACAATATTTTTATCACACATGCTCGGAAAGTGCCATTTTTCATGCCCGTAAAGCAGGTGGAAAGTGGCCAATTTCCGACCTGTGCCGGAATAAGATTTTAGCGCATGCGCACTTTGCGAATGGCATACGTTCCACCCTAGAGCGGGAAGTGTTTGACGGACAATAAACAGACTATTTTCAATGTGCGCATGCGCAAATATTTTCATCTGTCTTGCTGTGCGGAAGTTTGCGAATAGAACCAGCGCCATCGTACGTGACCTATCGTAACTACCATCACGCCGCCGAAATCGCCATTGTTGAAAATACATAGTTCAACAGTTGAAATGAGTGGGAATGAAAAATCTTCACAGAGTGATGCTTCATCATGCACTCCTCCGGAACTGAACGGAGCAGCTAAAGCTGGTACGGAAAAGTTATTGCCGACCAAGTCGAAAAGTAGATACGAAACTACGTACTTGACTGGAAGTGAAGTTCTCGACTCTGACTTCATGACTCTGACTCTGACTCTGACTTCATGACTCTGACTTCATGACTCTGACTCTGACTCCGACTCTGACTTCATGACTCTGACTCTGACTCTGACTTCATGACTCTGACTTTGACTCTGACTTCATGACTCTGACTCTCACTCTGACTTCATGACTCTGACTCTGACTCTGACTTCATGACTCTGACTCTGACTCTGACTTCATGACTCTGACTCTGACTTTGACTCTGACTTTATGACTCTGACTCTGACTCTGACTTCATGACTATGACTCTGACTTCATGACTCTGACTCTGACTCTGACTTCATGACTCTGACTCTGACTTTATGACTCTGACTCTGACTCTGACTTCATGACCCTGACTCTGACTCTGACTCTGACTCTGACTCTCACTTCATGACTCTGACTCTGATTTCATGACTCTGACTTTGACTCTGACTCCATGATTCTGACTCTGACTCTGACTTCATGACTCTGACTCTGACTCTGACTCTGACTTTATGACACTGACTCTGGCTCTGACTCTGACTTCATGACTCTGACTCTGACTCTGACTTCATGACTCTGACTCTGACTCTGACTTCATGACCCTGACTCTGACTCTGACTGTGACTCTTACTTCATGACTCTGACTTCATGACTCTGACTTCATGACTCTGACTTCATGACTCTAACTTTGACTTTGACTCTGACTTCATGACTCTGACTCTGATTTTGACTTCATGACTCTGACTCTGACTCTGACTTCATGACTCTGACTCTGACTCTGACTTCATGACTCTGACTCTGACTTGGACTCTGACTTCATGACTCTGAGTCTGATTTTGACTTCATGACTCTGACTCTGACTCTGACTTCATGACTCTGACTCTGATTCTGACTTCATGACTCTGACTCTGAGTCTGACTCCGACTTCATGACTCTGACTCTGACTCTGACTTCATGACTATGACTCTGACTCTGACTTCATGACTCTGACTCTGACTCTGACTCTGACTTCATGACTCTGACTCTGACTCTGACTTCATGACTCTGACTTTGACTCTGACTCTGACTTTGACTTCATGACTTTGACTTCATGACTCTGACTCTGACTTCATGACTCTGACTCTGACTCTGACTTCATGACTCTGACTCTGACTCTGACTTCATGACTCTGACTCTGACTCTGACTCTGACTTCATGACTCTGACTATGACTCTGACTGTGACTCTGACTTCACGACTCTGACTTCATGACTCTGACTCTGACTCTGACTCTGACTTTATGACTCTGACTCTGGCTCTGACTCTGACTTCATGACTCTGACTCTGACTCTGACTTCATGACTCTGACTCTGACTCTGGCTCTGACTCTGACTTCATGACTCTGACTCTGACTCTGACTTCATGACTCTGACTCTGACTCTGACTTCATGACTCTGACTCTGACTCTGACTTCATGACTCTGACTCTGACTCTGACTTCATGACCCTAACTCTGACTCTGACTGTGACTCTTACTTCATGACTCTGACTTCATGACTCTGACTCTGACTCTGACTTCATGTTTCTGACTCTGACTCTGACTCTGACTTCATGACTCTGACTATGACTCTGACTGTGACTCTGACTTCACGACTCTGACTTCATGACTCTGACTCTGACTCTGACTCTGACTTTATGACTCTGACTCTGGCTCTGACTCTGACTTCATGACTCTGACTCTGACTCTGGCTCTGACTCTGACTTCATGACTCTGACTCTGACTCTGACTGTGACTCTGACTTCATGACTCTGACTCTGACTTCATGACTCTGACTCTGACTCTGACTTCATGACTCTGACTCTGACTTCATGACTCTGACTCTGACTCTGACTCTGACTTCATGACTCTGACTATGACTCTGACTCTGACTCTGACTCTGGCTCTGACTCTGACTTCATGACTCTGACTCTGACTCTGGCTCTGACTCTGACTTCATGACTCTGACTCTGACTTTGACTCTGACTTCATGACTCTGACTCTGATTTTGACTTCATGACTCTGACTCTGACTCTGACTTCATGACTCTGACTCTGACTCTGACTTCATGACTCTGACTCTGACTCTGACTTCATGACCTTGACTCTGACTCTAACTTCATGACTCTGACTCTGACTCTGACTTCATCACTATGACTCTGACTCTGACTTCATGACTCTGACTCTGACTCTGACTTCATGACTCTGACTCTGACTCTGACTCTGACTTCATGACTCTGACTATGACTCTGACTGTGACTCTGACTTCACGACTTTGACTTCATGACTCTGACTCTGACTCTGACTCTGACTTTATGACTCTGACTCTGGCTCTGACTCTGACTTCACGACTCTGACTCTGACTCTGGCTCTGACTCTGACTTCATGACTCTGACTCTGACTCTGACTTCATGACTCTGACTCTGACTCTGACTTTATGACCCTGACTCTGACTCTGACTGTGACTCTTACTTCATGACTCTGAATTCATGACTCTGACTTCATGACTCTGACTTTGACTTTGTCTCTGACTTCATGACTCTGACTCTGATTTTGACTTCATGACTCTGACTCTGACTCTGACTTCATGACTCTGACTCTGACTCTGACTTCATGACTCTGACTCTGACTTTGACTCTGACTTCATGACTCTGACTCTGATTTTGACTTCATGACTCTGACTCTGACTCTGACTTCATGACTCTGACTCTGACTCTGACTTCATGACTCTGACTCTGACTCTGACTTCATGAACTTGACTCTGACTCTAACTTCATGACTCTGACTCTGACTCTGACTTCATCACTATGACTCTGACTCTGACTTCATGACTCTGACTTTGACGCTGACTATGACTCTGACTTCATGACTCTGACTTCATGACTCTGACTCTGACTCTGACTATGACTTTATGACTCTGACTTTGGCTCTGACTCTGACTTTATGACTCTGACTCTGGCTCTGGCTCTGACTCTGACTTCATGACTCTGACTCTGACTCTGACTGTGACTCTGACTTCATGACTCTGACTCTGACTTCATGACTCTGACTCTGACTCTGACTTCATGACTCTGACTCTGACTTCATGACTCTGACTCTGACTCTGACTCTGACTTCATGACTCTGACTATGACTCTGACTCTGACTCTGACTCTGGCTCTGACTCTGACTTCATGACTCTGACTCTGACTTTGACTCTGACTTCATGACTCTGACTCTGATTTTGACTTCATGACTCTGACTCTGACTCTGACTTCATGACTCTGACTCTGACTCTGACTTCATGACTCTGACTCTGACTCTGACTCTGACTTCATGACTCTGACTATGACTCTGACTGTGACTCTGACTTCACGACTTTGACTTCATGACTCTGACTCTGACTCTGACTCTGACTTTATGACTCTGACTCTGGCTCTGACTCTGACTTCACGACTCTGACTCTGACTCTGGCTCTGACTCTGACTTCATGACTCTGACTTTGACTCTGACTTCATGACTCTGACTCTGACTCTGACTTTATGACCCTGACTCTGACTCTGACTGTGACTCTTACTTCATGACTCTGATTTCATGACTCTGACTTCATGACTCTGACTTTGACTTTGTCTCTGACTTCATGACTCTGACTCTGATTTTGGCTTCATGACTCTGACTCTGACTCTGACTTCATGACTCTCACTCTGACTCTGACTTCATGACTCTGACTCTGACTTTGACTCTGACTTCATGACTCTGACTCTGATTTTGACTTCATGACTCTGACTCTGACTCTGACTTCATGACTCTGACTCTGACTCTGACTTCATGACCCTAACTCTGACTCTGACTGTGACTCTTACTTCATGACTCTGACTTCATGACTCTGACTCTGACTCTGACTTCATGACTCTGACTCTGACTCTGACTTCATGACTCTGACTCTGACTCTGACTCTGACTTCATGACTCTGACTCTGACTCTGACTTGATGACTCTGACTTTGACTCTGACTTCATGACTCTGACTCTGACTCTGACTTCATGACTCTGACTCTGACTCTGACTTCATGACTCTGACTCTGACTCTGACTTCATGACCCTAACTCTGACTCTGACTGTGACTCTTACTTCATGACTCTGACTTCATGACTCTGACTCTGACTCTGACTTCATGACTCTGACTCTGACTCTGACTCTGACTCTGACTTCATGACTCTGACTATGACTCTGACTGAGACTCTGACTTCACGACTCTGACTTCATGACTCTGACTCTGACTCTGACTCTGACTTTATGACTCTGACTCTGGCTCTCACTCTGACTTCATGACTCTGACTCTGACTCTGACTCTGACTTCATGACTCTGACTATGACTCTGACTCTGACTCTGACTCTGGCTCTGACTCTGACTTCATGACTCTGACTCTGACTCTGGCTCTGACTCTGACTTCATGACTCTGACTCTGACTTTGACTCTGACTTCATGACTCTGACTCTGATTTTGACTTCATGACTCTGACTCTGACTCTGACTTCATGACTCTGACTCTGACTCTGACTTCATGACTCTGACTCTGACTCTGACTCTGACTTCATGACTCTGACTCTGACTCTGACTTCATGACCTTGACTCTGACTCTAACTTCATGACTCTGACTCTGACTCTGACTTCATCACTATGACTCTGACTCTGACTTCATGACTCTGACTCTGACTCTGACTTCATGACTCTGACTCTGACTCTGACTCTGACTTCATGACTCTGACTATGACTCTGACTGTGACTCTGACTTCACGACTTTGACTTCATGACTCCGACTCTGACTCTGACTCTGACTTCATGACTCTGACTCTGACTCTGACTTCATGACCCTGACTCTGACTCTGACTGTGACTCTTACTTCATGACTCTGACTTCATGACTCTGACTTCATGACTCTGACTTGGACTTTGTCTCTGACTTCATGACTCTGACTCTGATTTTGACTTCATGACTCTGACTCTGACTCTGACTTCATGACTCTGACTCTGACTCTGACTTCATGACTCTGACTCTAACTTTGACTCTGACTTCATGACTCTGACTCTGATTTTGACTTCATGACTCTGACTCTGACTCTGACCTCATGACTCTGACTCTGACTCTGACTTCATGACTCTGACTCTGACTCTGACTCTGACTTCATGACTCTGACTCTGATTTTGACTTCATGACTCTGACTCTGACTCTGACTTCATGACTCTGACTCTGACTCTGACTTCATGACTCTGACTCTGACTCTCACTCTGACTTCATGACTCTGACTCTAACTCTGACTTCATGACCTTGACTCTGACTCTAACTTCATGACTCTGACTCTGACTCTGACTCTGACTTCATCACTATGACTCTGACTCTGACTTCATGACTCTGATTTTGACGCTGACTATGACTCTGACTTCATGACTCTGAAATCACGACTCTGACTCTGACTCTGACTCTGACTTCATGACTCTGACTCTGACTCTGACTTCATGACTCTGACTCTGACTCTGACTTCATCACTATTACTCTGACTCTGACTTCATGACTCTCACTTTGACGCTGACTATGACTCTGACTTCATGACTCTGACTTTGACTCTGACTTCATGACTATGACTCTGACTTCATGACTATGACTCTGACTTCATGACTCTGACTCTGACTCTGACTTCATGACTCTGACTCTGACTCTGACTTCATGACTCTGACTCTGACTCTGACTTCATGACTATGACTCTGACTCTGACTTCATGACTATAACTCTGACTCTGACTTCATGACTCTGACTCTGACTCTGACTTCATGACTCTGACTCTGACTCTGACTCTGACTTCATGACTCTGACTCTGACTCTGACTTGATGACTCTGACTTTGACTCTGACTTCATGACTCTGACTCTGACTCTGACTTCATGACTCTGACTTTGACTCTGACTTCATGACTCTGACTCTGACTCCGACTTCATCACCCTAACTCTGACTCTGACTGTGACTCTTACTTCATGACTCTGACTTCATGACTCTGACTCTGACTCTGACTTCATGACTCTGACTCTGACTCTGACTCTGACTTCATGACTCTGACTATGACTCTGACTGTGACTCTGACTTCACGACTCTGACTTCATGACTCTGACTCTGACTCTGACTCTGACTTTATGACTCTGACTCTGGCTCTGACTCTGACTTCATGACTCTGACTCTGACTCTGGCTCTGACTCTGACTTCATGACTCTGACTCTGACTCTGACTGTGACTCTGACTTCATGACTCTGACTCTGACTCTGACTCTGACTTCATGACTCTGACTCTGACTCTGACTTCATGACTCTGACTCTGACTCTGACTCTGACTTCATGACTCTGACTATGACTCTGACTCTGACTCTGACTCTGGCTCTGACTCTGACTTCATGACTCTGACTCTGACTCTGGCTCTGACTCTGACTTCATGACTCTGACTCTGACTTTGACTCTGACTTCATGACTCTGACTCTGATTTTGACTTCATGACTCTGACTCTGACTCTGACTTCATGACTCTGACTCTGACTCTGACTTCATGACTCTGACTCTGACTCTGACTCTGACTTCATGACTCTGACTCTGACTCTGACTTCATGACCTTGACTCTGACTCTAACTTCATGACTCTGACTTTGACTCTGACTTCATCACTATGACTCTGACTCTGACTTCATGACTCTGACTCTGACTCTGACTTCATGACTCTGACTCTGACTCTGACTCTGACTTCATGACTCTGACTATGACTCTGACTGTGACTCTGACTTCACGACTTTGACTTCATGACTCTGACTCTGACTCTGACTCTGACTTTATGACTCTGACTCTGGCTCTGACTCTGACTTCACGACTCTGACTCTGACTCTGGCTCTGACTCTGACTTCATGACTCTGACTCTGACTCTGACTTCATGACTCTGACTCTGACTCTGACTTCATGACCCTGACTCTGACTCTGACTGTGACTCTTACTTCATGACTCTGACTTCATGACTCTGACTTCATGACTCTGACTTTGACTTTGTCTCTGACTTCATGACTCTGACTCTGATTTTGACTTCATGACTCTGACTCTGACTCTGACTTCATGACTCTGACTCTGACTCTGACTTCATGACTCTGACTCTAACTTTGACTCTGACTTCATGACTCTGACTCTGATTTTGACTTCATGACTCTGACTCTGACTCTGACTTCATGACTCTGACTCTGACTCTGACTTCATGACTCTGACTCTGACTCTGACTCTGACTTCATGACTCTGACTCTGACTCTGACTTCATGACTCTGACTCTGACTCTGACTTCATGACTCTGACTCTGACTCTGACTTCATGACTCTGACTCTGACTCTGACTTCATGACCCTAACTCTGACTCTGACTGTGACTCTTACTTCATGACTCTGACTTCATGACTCTGACTCTGACTCTGACTTCATGTTTCTGACTCTGACTCTGACTCTGACTTCATGACTCTGACTATGACTCTGACTGTGACTCTGACTTCACGACTCTGACTTCATGACTCTGACTCTGACTCTGACTCTCACTTTATGACTCTGACTCTGGCTCTGACTCTGACTTCATGACTCTGACTCTGACTCTGGCTCTGACTCTGACTTCATGACTCTGACTCTGACTCTGACTGTGACTCTGACTTCATGACTCTGACTCTGACTTCATGACTCTGACTCTGACTCTGACTTCATGACTCTGACTCTGACTTCATGACTCTGACTCTGACTCTGACTCTGACTTCATGACTCTGACTATGACTCTGACTCTGACTCTGACTCTGGCTCTGACTCTGACTTCATGACTCTGACTCTGACTCTGGCTCTGACTCTGACTTCATGACTCTGACTCTGACTTTGACTCTGACTTCATGACTCTGACTCTGATTTTGACTTCATGACTCTGACTCTGACTCTGACTTCATGACTCTGACTCTGACTCTGACTTCATGACTCTGACTCTGACTCTGACTTCATGACCTTGACTCTGACTCTAACTTCATGACTCTGACTCTGACTCTGACTTCATCACTATGACTCTGACTCTGACTTCATGACTCTGACTCTGACTCTGACTTCATGACTCTGACTCTGACTCTGACTCTGACTTCATGACTCTGACTATGACTCTGACTGTGACTCTGACTTCACGACTTTGACTTCATGACTCTGACTCTGACTCTGACTCTGACTTCATGACTCTGACTCTGACTCTGACTTCATGACTCTGACTCTGACTCTGACTTCATGACCCTGACTCTGACTCTGACTGTGACTCTTACTTCATGACTCTGACTTCATGACTCTGACTTCATGACTCTGACTTTGACTTTGTCTCTGACTTCATGACTCTGACTCTGATTTTGACTTCATGACTCTGACTCTGACTCTGACTTCATGACTCTGACTCTGACTCTGACTTCATGACTCTGACTCTAACTTTGACTCTGACTTCATGACTCTGACTCTGATTTTGACTTCATGACTCTGACTCTGACTCTGACTTCATGACTCTGACTCTGACTCTGACTTCATGACTCTGACTCTGACTCTGACTCTGACTTCATGACTCTGACTCTGACTCTGACTTCATGACTCTGACTCTGACTCTGACTTCATGACTCTGACTCTGACTCTGACTTCATGACTCTGACTCTGACTCTGACTTCATGACCCTAACTCTGACTCTGACTGTGACTCTTACTTCATGACTCTGACTTCATGACTCTGACTCTGACTCTGACTTCATGTTTCTGACTCTGACTCTGACTCTGACTTCATGACTCTGACTATGACTCTGACTGTGACTCTGACTTCACGACTCTGACTTCATGACTCTGACTCTGACTCTGACTCTCACTTTATGACTCTGACTCTGGCTCTGACTCTGACTTCATGACTCTGACTCTGACTCTGGCTCTGACTCTGACTTCATGACTCTGACTCTGACTCTGACTGTGACTCTGACTTCATGACTCTGACTCTGACTTCATGACTCTGACTCTGACTCTGACTTCATGACTCTGACTCTGACTTCATGACTCTGACTCTGACTCTGACTCTGACTTCATGACTCTGACTATGACTCTGACTCTGACTCTGACTCTGGCTCTGACTCTGACTTCATGACTCTGACTCTGACTCTGGCTCTGACTCTGACTTCATGACTCTGACTCTGACTTTGACTCTGACTTCATGACTCTGACTCTGATTTTGACTTCATGACTCTGACTCTGACTCTGACTTCATGACTCTGACTCTGACTCTGACTTCATGACTCTGACTCTGACTCTGACTTCATGACCTTGACTCTGACTCTAACTTCATGACTCTGACTCTGACTCTGACTTCATCACTATGACTCTGACTCTGACTTCATGACTCTGACTCTGACTCTGACTTCATGACTCTGACTCTGACTCTGACTCTGACTTCATGACTCTGACTATGACTCTGACTGTGACTCTGACTTCACGACTTTGACTTCATGACTCTGACTCTGACTCTGACTCTGACTTTATGACTCTGACTCTGGCTCTGACTCTGACTTCACGACTCTGACTCTGACTCTGGCTCTGACTCTGACTTCATGACTCTGACTCTGACTCTGACTTCATGACTCTGACTCTGACTCTGACTTTATGACCCTGACTCTGACTCTGACTGTGACTCTTACTTCATGACTCTGAATTCATGACTCTGACTTCATGACTCTGACTTTGACTTTGTCTCTGACTTCATGACTCTGACTCTGATTTTGACTTCATGACTCTGACTCTGACTCTGACTTCATGACTCTGACTCTGACTCTGACTTCATGACTCTGACTCTGACTTTGACTCTGACTTCATGACTCTGACTCTGATTTTGACTTCATGACTCTGACTCTGACTCTGACTTCATGACTCTGACTCTGACTCTGACTTCATGACTCTGACTCTGACTCTGACTTCATGAACTTGACTCTGACTCTAACTTCATGACTCTGACTCTGACTCTGACTTCATCACTATGACTCTGACTCTGACTTCATGACTCTGACTTTGACGCTGACTATGACTCTGACTTCATGACTCTGACTTCATGACTCTGACTCTGACTCTGACTATGACTTTATGACTCTGACTTTGGCTCTGACTCTGACTTCATGACTCTGACTCTGGCTCTGGCTCTGACTCTGACTTCATGACTCTGACTCTGACTCTGACTGTGACTCTGACTTCATGACTCTGACTCTGACTTCATGACTCTGACTCTGACTCTGACTTCATGACTCTGACTCTGACTTCATGACTCTGACTCTGACTCTGACTCTGACTTCATGACTCTGACTATGACTCTGACTCTGACTCTGACTCTGGCTCTGACTCTGACTTCATGACTCTGACTCTGACTTTGACTCTGACTTCATGACTCTGACTCTGATTTTGACTTCATGACTCTGACTCTGACTCCCACTTCATGACTCTGACTCTGACTCTGACTTCATGACTCTGACTCTGACTCTGACTCTGACTTCATGACTCTGACTATGACTCTGACTGTGACTCTGACTTCACGACTTTGACTTCATGACTCTGACTCTGACTCTGACTCTGACTTTATGACTCTGACTCTGGCTCTGACTCTGACTTCACGACTCTGACTCTGACTCTGGCTCTGACTCTGACTTCATGACTCTGACTTTGACTCTGACTTCATGACTCTGACTCTGACTCTGACTTTATGACCCTGACTCTGACTCTGACTGTGACTCTTACTTCATGACTCTGATTTCATGACTCTGACTTCATGACTCTGACTTTGACTTTGTCTCTGACTTCATGACTCTGACTCTGATTTTGGCTTCATGACTCTGACTCTGACTCTGACTTCATGACTCTCACTCTGACTCTGACTTCATGACTCTGACTCTGACTTTGACTCTGACTTCATGACTCTGACTCTGATTTTGACTTCATGACTCTGACTCTGACTCTGACTTCATGACTCTGACTCTGACTCTGACTTCATGACTCTGACTCTGACTCTGACTTCATGAACTTGACTCTGACTCTAACTTCATGACTCTGACTCTGACTCTGACTTCATCACTATGACTCTGACTCTGACTTCATGACTCTGACTTCATGACTCTGACTTCATGACTCTGACTTCATGACTCTGACTTCATGACTCTGACTCTGACTCTGACTCTGACTCTGACTTCATGACTCTGACTCTGACTCTGACTTCATGACTCTGACTCTGACTCTGACTTCATGACTCTGACTCTGACTCTGACTTCATGACCCTAACTCTGACTCTGACTGTGACTCTTACTTCATGACTCTGACTTCATGACTCTGACTCTGACTCTGACTTCATGACTCTGACTCTGACTCTGACTTCATGACTCTGACTCTGACTCTGACTCTGACTTCATGACTCTGACTCTGACTCTGACTTGATGACTTTGACTTTGACTCTGACTTCATGACTCTGACTCTGACTCTGACTTCATGACTCTGACTCTGACTCTGACTTCATGACTCTGACTCTGACTCTGACTTCATGACCCTAACTCTGACTCTGACTGTGACTCTTACTTCATGACTCTGACTTCATGACTCTGACTCTGACTCTGACTTCATGACTCTGACTCTGACTCTGACTCTGACTCTGACTTCATGACTCTGACTATGACTCTGACTGTGACTCTGACTTCACGACTCTGACTTCATGACTCTGACTCTGACTCTGACTCTGACTTTATGACTCTGACTCTGGCTCTCACTCTGACTTCATGACTCTGACTCTGACTCTGACTCTGACTTCATGACTCTGACTATGACTCTGACTCTGACTCTGACTCTGGCTCTGACTCTGACTTCATGACTCTGACTCTGACTCTGGCTCTGACTCTGACTTCATGACTCTGACTCTGACTTTGACTCTGACTTCATGACTCTGACTCTGATTTTGACTTCATGACTCTGACTCTGACTCTGACTTCATGACTCTGACTCTGACTCTGACTTCATGACTCTGACTCTGACTCTGACTCTGACTTCATGACTCTGACTCTGACTCTGACTTCATGACCTTGACTCTGACTCTAACTTCATGACTCTGACTCTGACTCTGACTTCATCACTATGACTCTGACTCTGACTTCATGACTTTGACTCTGACTCTGACTTCATGACTCTGACTCTGACTCTGACTCTGACTTCATGACTCTGACTATGACTCTGACTGTGACTCTGACTTCACGACTTTGACTTCATGACTCCGACTCTGACTCTGACTCTGACTTCATGACTCTGACTCTGACTCTGACTTCATGACCCTGACTCTGACTCTGACTGTGACTCTTACTTCATGACTCTGACTTCATGACTCTGACTTCATGACTCTGACTTGGACTTTGTCTCTGACTTCATGACTCTGACTCTGATTTTGACTTCATGACTCTGACTCTGACTCTGACTTCATGACTCTGACTCTGACTCTGACTTCATGACTCTGACTCTAACTTTGACTCTGACTTCATGACTCTGACTCTGATTTTGACTTCATGACTCTGACTCTGACTCTGACCTCATGACTCTGACTCTGACTCTGACTTCACGACTCTGACTCTGACTCTGACTCTGACTTCATGACTCTGACTCTGATTTTGACTTCATGACTCTGACTCTGACTCTGACTTCATGACTCTGACTCTGACTCTGACTTCATGACTCTGACTCTGACTCTCACTCTGACTTCATGACTCTGACTCTAACTCTGACTTCATGACCTTGACTCTGACTCTAACTTCATGACTCTGACTCTGACTCTGACTCTGACTTCATCACTATGACTCTGACTCTGACTTCATGACTCTGATTTTGACGCTGACTATGACTCTGACTTCATGACTCTGAAATCATGACTCTGACTCTGACTCTGACTCTGACTTCATGACTCTGACTCTGACTCTGACTTCATGACTCTGACTCTGACTCTGACTTCATCACTATTACTCTGACTCTGACTTCATGACTCTCACTTTGACGCTGACTATGACTCTGACTTCATGACTCTGACTTTGACTCTGACTTCATGACTATGACTCTGACTTCATGACTATGACTCTGACTTCATGACCCTGACTCTGACTCTGACTTCATGACTCTGACTCTGACTCTGACTTCATGACTCTGACTCTGACTCTGACTTCATGACTATGACTCTGACTCTGACTTCATGACTATAACTCTGACTCTGACTTCATGACTCTGACTCTGACTCTGACTTCATGACTCTGACTCTGACTCTGACTCTGACTTCATGACTCTGACTCTGACTCTGACTTGATGACTCTGACTTTGACTCTGACTTCATGACTCTGACTCTGACTCTGACTTCATGACTCTGACTTTGACTCTGACTTCATGACTCTGACTCTGACTCCGACTTCATCACCCTAACTCTGACTCTGACTGTGACTCTTACTTCATGACTCTGACTTCATGACTCTGACTCTGACTCTGACTTCATGACTCTGACTCTGACTCTGACTCTGACTTCATGACTCTGACTATGACTCTGACTGTGACTCTGACTTCACGACTCTGACTTCATGACTCTGACTCTGACTCTGACTCTGACTTTATGACTCTGACTCTGGCTCTGACTCTGACTTCATGACTCTGACTCTGACTCTGGCTCTGACTCTGACTTCATGACTCTGACTCTGACTCTGACTGTGACTCTGACTTCATGACTCTGACTCTGACTCTGACTCTGACTTCATGACTCTGACTCTGACTCTGACTTCATGACTCTGACTCTGACTCTGACTCTGACTTCATGACTCTTACTCTGAGTCTGACTCTGACTTCATGACTCTGACTCTAACTCTGACTTCATGACTATGACTCTGACTCTGACTTCTTGACTCTGACTCTGACTCTGACTTTGACTTCATGACTTTGACTCTGACTCTCACTTCATAACTCTGACTTTGACTCTGACTCTGACTTGGACTTCATGACTCTGACTCTGACTTCATGACTCTGACTCTGACTCTGACTTCATGACTATGACTCTGACTCTGACTCTGACTTCATGACTCTGACTCTGACTTTGACTCTGACTTCATGACTCTGACTCTGATTTTGACTTCACGACTCTGACTCTGACTCTGACTTCATGACTCTGACTCTGACTCTGACTTCATGACTCTGACTTTGACTTTGACTCTGACTTCATGACCCTGACTCTGACTCTGATTTCATGACTCTGACTTTGACTCTGACTTCATGACTCTGACTCTGACTCTGACTTCATGACTCTGACTCTGACTCTGACTTCATGACTCTGACTCTGACTCTGACTTAATGACTTAGACTCTGACACTGACTTCATGACTCTGACTCTGATTCTGACTCTGACTTCATGACTCTGATTTTGACGCTGACTATGACTCTGACTTCATGACTCTGACTCTGACTCTGACTCCGACTTCATGACTGTGATTCTGACGCTGACTTCATGACTCTGACTCTGACTCTGACTTTATGACTCTGACTCTGACTCTGACTTCATGACCCTGACTCTGACTCTGACTGTGACTCTCACTTCATGAGTCTGACTTCATGACTCTGACTCTGACTCTGACTTCATGACTCTGACTCTGACTCTGACTCTTACTTCATGACTCTGACTCTGACTCTGACTTCATGACTCTGACTTCATGACTCTGACTCTGACTCTGACTCTGACTTCATGACTCTGACTCTGACTCTGACTTCATGACTCTGACTCTGACTCTGACTTCATGACTCTGACTCTGACTTTGACTCTGACTTCATGACTCTGACTCTGATTTTGACTTCATGACTCTGACTCTGACTCTGACTTTGACTCTGACTTCATGACTCTGACTCTGATTTTGACTTCATGACTCTGACTCTGACTCTGACTTCATGACTCTGACTCTGACTCTGACTTCATGACCCTGACTCTGACTCTGACTGTGAATCTTACTTCATGACTCTGACTTCACGACTCTGACTTCATGACTCTGACTTTGACTTTGACTCTGACTTCATGACTCTGACTCTGATTTTGACTTCATGACTCTGACTCTGACTCTGACTTCATGACTCTGACTTCATGACTCTGACTCTGACTCTGACTTCATGACTCTGACTCTGACTCTGACTCTGACTTCATGACTCTGACTCTGACTCTGACTTCATGACTCTGACTCTGACTCTGACTTCATGACTCTGACTCTGACTCCGACTCCATGACTCTGACTTTGACTCTGACTTCACGACTCTGACTTCATGACTCTGACTCTGACTCTGACTTCATGACTCTGACTCTGACTCTGACTCTGACTCCATGACTCTGACTCTAACTCGGACTTCATGACTATGACTCTGACTCTGACTGCATGACTCCGACTTTGACTCTGACTGTGACTCTGACTTCACGACTCTGACTTCATGACTCTGACTCTGACTCTGACTCTGACTTCATGACTCTGACTCTGGCTCTGACTCTGACTTCATGACTCTGACTCTGACTCTGACTTCATGACTCTGACTCTGACTCTGACTTCATGACCCTGACTCTGACTCTGACTGTGACTCTTACTTCATGACTCTGACTTCATGACTCTGACTTCATGACTCTGACTTCATGACTCTGACTTCATGACTCTGACTTCATGACTCTGACTCTGACTTTGACTCTGACTTCATGACTCTGACTCTGATTTTGACTTCATGACTCTGACTCTGACTCTGACTTCATGACTCTGACTCCGACTCTGACTTCATGACTCTGACTCTGACTCTGACTTCATGACCTTGACTCTGACTCTAACTTCATGACTCTGACTCTGACTGTGACTTCATCACTATGACTCTGACTCTGACTTCATGACTCTGACTTTGACGCTGACTATGACTCTGACTTCATAACTCTGACTCTGACTCTGACTCTGACTTCATGACTCTGACTCTGACACTGACTTCATGACTCTGACTATCACTCTGAATACATGACTCTGACTCTGACTCTGTCTTCATGACTCTGACTAGGACTCTGACTTCATGACTCTGACTCTGACTCTGACTTCATGACTCTGACTCTGACTCTGACTTCATGACTCTGACTCTGACTCTGACTCTGACTTCATGACTCTGACTCTGACTCTGACTCTGACTTCATGACTCTGACTCTAACTCTGACTTCATGACTATGACTCTGACTCTGACTGCATGACTCCGAGAGTGACTCTGACTATGACTCTGACTTCACGACTCTGACTTCATGACTCTGACTCTGACTCTGACTCTGACTTCATGACTCTAACTCTGGCTCTGACTTCATGACTCTGACTGTGACTCTGACTTCATGACTCTGACTCTGACTCCGACTCCATGACTCTGACTTTGACTCTGACTTCACGACTCTGACTTCATGACTCTGACTCTGACTCTGACTTCATGACTCTGACTCTGACTCTGACTCTGACTTCATGACTCTGACTCTGACTTTGACTCTGACTTCATGACTCTGACTCTGATTTTGACTTCATGACTCTGACTCTGACTCTGACTTCATGACTCTGACTCTAACTCTGACTTCATGACTATGACTCTGACTCTGACTTCATGACTCCGACTTTGACTCTGACTCTGACTTCATGACTCTGACTCTGACTCTGACTTCATGACTCTGACTCTGACTTTGACTCTGACTTCATGACTCTGACTCTGATTTTGACTTCATGACTCTGACTCTGACTCTGACTTCATGACTCTGACTCTGACTCTGACTTCATGACCCTGACTCTGACTCTGACTGTGAATCTTACTTCATGACTCTGACTTCACGACTCTGACTTCATGACTCTGACTTTGACTTTGACTCTGACTTCATGACTCTGACTCTGATTTTGACTTCATGACTCTGACTCTGACTCTGACTTCATGACTCTGACTCTGACTCTAACTTCATGACTCTGACTCTGACTTTGACTCTGACTTCCTGACTCTGACTCTGATTTCGACTTCATCACTCTGACTCTGACTCTGACTTCATGACTCTGACTCTGACTCTGACTTCATGACTCTGACTCTGACTCTGACTCTGACTTCATGACTCTGACTCTGACTCTGACTTCATGACCTTGACTCTGACTCCAACTTCATGACTCTGACTCTGACTCTGACTTCATCACTATGACTCTGACTCTGACTTCATGACTCTGATTTTGACGCTGACTATGACTCTGACTTCATGACTCTGACTTCATGACTCTGACTCTGACTCTGACTCTGATTTCATGACTCTGACTCTGACTCTGACTTCATGACTCTGACCCTGACTCTGACTTCATGACTCTGACTCTGACTCTGACTTCATGACCCTGACTCTGACTCTGACTGTGACTCTTACTTCATGACTCTGACTTCATGACTCTGACTCTGACTCTGACTCTGACTTCATGACTCTGACTCTGACTCTGACTCTGACTCTGACTTCATGACTCTGACTATGACTCTGAATACATGACTCTGACTCTGACTCTGTCTTCATGACTCTGACTCTGACTCTGACTTCATGACTCTGACTCTGACTCTGACTTCATGACTCTGACTCTGACTCTGACTCTGACTTCATGACTCTGACTCTGACTCTGACTCTGACTTCATGACTCTGACACTGACTTCATGACCCTGACTCTGACTCTGACTCTGACTCTGACTTCATGACTCTGACTCTGACTTTGACTCTGACTTCATGACTCTGACTCTGATTTTGACTCCATGACTCTGACTCTGACTCTGACTTCATGACTCTGACTCTGACTCTGACTTCATGACTCTGACTCTGACTTTGACTCTGACTTCATGACTCTGACTCTGATTTTGACTTCATGACTCTGACTCTGACTCTGACTTCATGACTCTGACTCTGACTCTGACTTCATGACTCTTACTCTGAGTCTGACTCTGACTTCATGACTCTGACTCTAACTCTGACTTCATGACTATGACTCTGACTCTGACTTCTTGACTCTGACTCTGACTCTGACTTTGACTTCATGACTTTGACTCTGACTCTGACTTCATAACTCTGACTTTGACTCTGACTCTGACTTGGACTTCATGACTCTGACTCTGACTTCATGACTCTGACTCTGACTCTGACTTCATGACTCTGACTCTGACTCTGAATTCATGACTCTGACTCTGACTCTGACTTCATGACTCTGACTCTGACTTTGACTCTGACTTCATGACTCTGACTCTGATTTTGACTTCACGACTCTGACTCTGACTCTGACTTCATGACTCTGACTCTGACTCTGACTTCATGACTCTGACTTTGACTTTGACTCTGACTTCATGACCCTGACTCTGACTCTGATTTCATGACTCTGACTTTGACTCTGACTTCATGACTCTGACTCTGACTCTGACTTCATGACTCTGACTCTGACTCTGACTTCATGACTCTGACTCTGACTCTGACTTAATGACTTAGACTCTGACACTGACTTCATGACTCTGACTCTGATTCTGACTCTGACTTCATGACTCTGATTTTGACGCTGACTATGACTATGACTTCATGACTCTGACTCTGACTCTGACTCCGACTTCATGACTGTGATTCTGACGCTGACTTCATGACTCTGACTCTGACTCTGACTTTATGACTCTGACTCTGACTCTGACTTCATGACCCTGACTCTGACTCTGACTGTGACTCTCACTTCATGAGTCTGACTTCATGACTCTGACTCTGACTCTGACTTCATGACTCTGACTCTGACTCTGACTCTTACTTCATGACTCTGACTCTGACTCTGACTTCATGACTCTGACTTCATGACTCTGACTCTGACTCTGACTCTGACTTAATGACTCTGACTCTGACTCTGACTTCATGACTCTGACTCTGACTCTGACTTCATGACACTGACTCTGACTCCGACTCCATGACTCTGACTTTGACTCTGACTTCACGACTCTGACTTCATGACTCTGACTCTGACTCTGACTTCATGACTTCGACTCTGACTCTGACTCTGACTTCATGACTCTGACTCTAACGCTGACTTCATGACTATAACTCTGACTCTGACTGCATGACTCCGACTTTGACTCTGACTGTGACTCTGACTTCACGACTCTGACTTCATGACTCTGACTCTGACTCTGACTCTGACTTCATGACTCTGACTCTGGCTCTGACTCTGACTTCATGACTCTGACTCTGACTCTGACTTCATGACTCTGACTCTGACTCTGACTTCATGACCCTGACTCTGACTCTGACTGTGACTCTTACTTCATGACTCTGACCTCATGACTCTGACTTCATGACTCTGACTCTGACTTTGACTCTGACTTCATGACTCTGACTCTGATTTTGACTTCATGACTCTGACTCTGACTCTGACTTCATGACTCTGACTCCGACTCTGACTTCATTACTCTGACTCTGACTCTGACTTCATGACCTTGACTCTGACTCTAACTTCATGACTCTGACTCTGACTCTGACTTCATCACTATGACTCTGACTCTGACTTCATGACTCTGACTTTGACGCTGACTATGACTCTGACTTCATAACTCTGACTCTGACTCTGACTCTGACTTCATGACTCTGACTCTGACTCTGACTTCATGACTCTGACTATGACTCTGAATACATGACTCTGACTCTGACTCTGTCTTCATGACTCTGACTCTGACTCTGACTTCATGACTCTGACTCTGACTCTGACTTCATGACTCTGACTCTGACTCTGACTTCATGACTCTGACTCTGACTCTGACTCTGACTTCATGACTCTGACTCTGAATCTGACTCTGACTTCATGACTCTGACTCTAACTCTGACTTCATGACTATGACTCTGACTCTGACTGCATGACTCCGACTTTGCCTCTGACTGTGACTCTGACTTCACGACTCTGACTTCATGACTCTGACTCTGACTCTGACTCTGACTTCATGACTCTGACTCTGGCTCTGACTTCATGACTCTGACTGTGACTCTGACTTCATGACTCTGACTCTGACTCCGACTCCATGACTCTGACTTTGACTCTGACTTCACGACTCTGACTTCATGACTCTGACTCTGACTCTGACTTCGTGACTCTGACTTTGACTCTGACTCTGACTTCATGACTCTGACTCTGACTTTGACTCTGACTTCATGACTCTGACTCTGATTTTGACTTCATGACTCTGACTCTGACTCTGACTTCATGACTCTGACTCTAACTCTGACTTCATGCCTATGACTCTGACTCTGACTTCATGACTCCGACTTTGACTCTGACTGTGACTCTGACTTCACGACTCTGACTTCATGCTCTGACTCTGACTCTGACTCTGACTTTATGACTCTGACTCTGGCTCTGACTCTGACTTTATGACTCGGACTCTGACTCTGACTTCATGACTATGACTCTGACTCTGACTTCATGACCCTGACTCTGACTCTGACTCTGACTCTTACTTCATGACTCTGACTTCATGACTCTGACTTCATGACTCTGACTCTGACTTTGACTCTGACTTCATGACTCTGACTCTGATTTTGACTTCATGACTCTGACTCTGACTCTGACTTCATGACTCTGACACTGACTCTGACTTCATGACTCTGACTCTGACTCTGACTTCATGACCTTGACTCTGACTCTAACTTCATGACTCTGACTCTGACTCTGACTTCATCACTATGACTCTGACTCTGACTTCATGACTCTGACTTTGACGCTGACTATGACTCTGACTTCATAACTCTGACTCTGACTCTGACTCTGACTTCATGACTCTGACTCTGACTCTGACTTCATGACTCTGACTATGACTCTGAATACATGACTCTGACTCTGACTCTGTCTTCATGACTCTGACTCTGACTCTGACTTCATGACTCTGACTCTGACTCTGACTTCTTGACTCTGACTCTGACTCTGACTTCATGACTCTGACTCTGACTCTGACTCTGACTTCATGACTCTGACTCTGACTCTGACTCTGACTCTGACTTCATGACTCTGACTCTGACTTCATGACTCTGACTCTGACTCTGACTTCATGACTCTGACTATGACTCTGACTGTGACTCTGACTCCACGACTCTGTCTTCATGACTCTGACTCTGACTCTGACTTCATGACTCTGACTCTGACTTTGACTCTGACTTCATGACTCTGACTCTGATTTTGACTTCATGACTCTGACTCTGACTCTGACTTCATGACTCTGACTCTGACTCTGACTTCATGACTCTGACTCTGAGTCTGACTCTGACTTCATGACTCTGACTCTAACTCTGACTTCATGACTATGACTCTGACTTTGACTCTGACTTTATGACTCTGACTCTGATTTTGACTTCATGACTCTGACTCTGACTCTGACTTCATGACTCTGACTCTAACTCTGACTTCATGACTATGACTCTGACTCTGACTTCATGACTCCGACTTTGACTCTGACTGTGACTCTGACTTCACGACTCTGACTTCATGCTCTGACTCTGACTCTGACTCTGACTTTATGACTCTGACTCTGGCTCTGACTCTGACTTTATGACTCTGACTCTGACTCTGACTTCATGACTATGACTCTGACTCTGACTTCATGACCCTGACTCTGACTCTGACTCTGACTCTTACTTCATGACTCTGACTTCATGACTCTGACTTCATGACTCTGACTCTGACTTTGACTCTGACTTCATGACTCTGACTCTGATTTCGACTTCATGACTCTGACTCTGACTCTGACTTCATGACTCTGACACTGACTCTGACTTCATGACTCTGACTCTGACTCTGACTTCATGACCTTGACTCTGACTCTAACTTCATGACTCTGACTCTGACTCTGACTTCATCACTATGACTCTGACTCTGACTTCATGACTCTGACTTTGACGCTGACTATGACTCTGACTTCATAACTCTGACTCTGACTCTGACTCTGACTTCATGACTCTGACTCTGACTCTGACTTCATGACTCTGACTATGACTCTGAATACATGACTCTGACTCTGACTCTGTCTTCATGACTCTGACTCTGACTCTGACTTCATGACTCTGACTCTGACTCTGACTTCTTGACTCTGACTCTGACTCTGACTTCATGACTCTGACTCTGACTCTGACTCTGACTTCATGACTCTGACTCTGACTCTGACTCTGACTCTGACTTCATGACTCTGACTCTGACTTCATGACTCTGACTCTGACTCTGACTTCATGACTCTGACTATGACTCTGACTGTGACTCTGACTTCACGACTCTGTCTTCATGACTCTGACTCTGACTCTGACTTCATGACCCTGACTCTGACTCTGACTGTGACTCTTACTTCATGACTCTGACTTCATGACTCTGACTCTGACTCTGACTCTGACTTCATGACTCTGACTCTGACTCTGACTCTGACTCTCACTTCATGACTCTGACTCTGACTCTGACTTCATGACTCTGTCTCTGACTTCGACTCTGACTTCATGACTCTGACTCTGATTTTGACTCCATGACTCTGACTCTGACTCTGACTTGATGACTCTGACTCTGACTCTGACTTCATGACTCTGACTCTGACTTTGACTCTGACTTCATGACTCTGACTCTGATTTTGACTTCATGACTCTGACTCTGACTCTGACTTCATGACTCTGACTCTGACTCTGACTTCATGACTCTGACTCTGAGTCTGACTCTGACTTCATGACTCTGACTCTAACTCTGACTTCATGACTATGACTCTGACTCTGACTTCAGGACTCTGACTCTGACTCTGACTTTGACTTTATGACTCTGACTCTGACTCTGACTTCATGACTCTGACTTTGACTCTGACTCTGACTTTGACTTCATGACTCTGACTCTGACTTCATGACTCTGACTCTGACTCTGACTTCATGACTCTGACTCTGACTCTGAATTCATGACTCTGACTCTGACTCTGACTTCATGACTCTGACTCTGACTTTGACTCTGACTTCATGACTCTGACTCTGATTTTGACTTCACGACTCTGACTCTGACTCTGACTTCATGACTCTGACTCTGACTCTGACTCTGACTTCATGACCCTGACTCTGACTCTGATTTCATGACTCTGACTTTGACTCTGACTTCATGACTCTGACTCTGACTCTGACTTCATGACTCTGACTCTGACTCTGACTTCATGACTCTGACTCTGACTCTGACTTAATGACTTAGACTCTGACACTGACTTCATGACTCTGACTCTGATTCTGACTCTGACTTCATGACTCTGATTTTGACGCTGACTATGACTCTGACTTCATGACTCTGACTCTGACTCTGACTCTGACTCTGACTTCATGACTCTGACTTCATGACTCTGACTCTGACTCTGACTCTGACTTCATGACTCTGACTCTGACTCTGACTTCATGACTCTGACTCTGAGTCTGACTTCATGACTCTGACTCTGACTCCGACTCCATGACTCTGACTTTGACTCTGACTTCACGACTCTGACTTCATGACTCTGACTCTGACTCTGACTTCATGACTCTGACTCTGACTCTGACTCTGACTTCATGACTCTGACTCTAACTCTGACTTCATGACTATGACTCTGACTCTGACTGCATGACTCCGACTTTGACTCTGACTGTGACTCTGACTTCACGACTCTGACTTCATGACTCTGACTCTGACTCTGACTCTGACTTCATGACTCTGACTCTGGCTCTGACTCTGACTTCATGACTCTGACTCTGACTCTGACTTTATGACTCTGACTCTGACTGTGACTCTTACTTCATGACTCTGACTTCATGACTCTGACTTCATGACTCTGACTTCATGACTCTGACTTCATGACTCTGACTCTGACTTTGACTGACTTCATGACTCTGACTCTGATTTTGACTTCATGACTCTGACTCTGACTCTGACTTCATGACTCAGACTCCGACTCTGACTTCATGACTCTGACTCTGACTCTGACTTCATGACTCTGACTCTGGCTCTGACTTCATGACTCTGACTGTGACTCTGACTTCATGACTCTGACTCTGACTCCGACTCCATGACTCTGACTCTGACTCTGACTTCACGACTCTGACTTCATGACTCTGACTCTGACTCTGACTTCATGACTCTGACTCTGACTCTGACTCTGACTTCATGACTCTGACTCTGACTTTGACTCTGACTTCATGACTCTGACTCTGATTTTGACTTCATGACTCGGACTCTGACTTTGACTTCATGACTCTGACACTGACTCTGACTTCATGACTCTGACTCTGACTCTGACTTCATGACCTTGACTCTGACTCTAACTTCATGACTCTGACTCTGACTCTGACTTCATCACTATGACTCTGACTCTGACTTCATGACTCTGACTTTGACGCTGACTATGACTCTGACTTCATAACTCTGACTCTGACGCTGACTCTGACTTTATGACTCTGACTCTGACTCTGACTTCATGACTCTGACTATGACTCTGAATACATGACTCTGACTCTGACTCTGTCTTCATGACTCTGACTCTGACTCTGACTTCATGACTCTGACTCTGACTCTGACTTCATGACTCTGACTCTGACTCTGACTTCATGACTCTGACTCTGACTCTGACTCTGACTTCATGACTCTGACTCTGACTCTGACTCTGACTCTGACTTCATGACCCTGACTCTGACTCTGACTGTGACTCTTACTTCATGACTCTGACTTCATGACTCTGACTCTGACTCTGACCCTGACTTCATGACTCTGACTCTGACTCTGACTCTGACTCTCACTTCATGACTCTGACTCCGACTCTGACTTCATGACTCTGACTCTGACTTTGACGCTGACTTCATGACTCTGACTCTGATTTTGACTCCATGACTCTGACTCTGACTCTGACTTCATGACTCTGACTCTGACTCTGACTTCATGACTCCGACTCTGACTTTGACTCTGACTTCATGACTCTGACTCTGATTTTGACTTCATGACTCTGACTCTGACTCTGACTTCATGACTCTGACTCTTACTCTGACTTCATGACTCTGACTCTGAGTCTGACTCTGACTTCATGACTCTGACTCTAACTCTGACTTCATGACTATGACTCTGACTCTGACTTCATGACTCTGACTCTGACTCTGACTTTGACTTTATGACTCTGACTCTGACTCTGACTTCATGACTCTGACTTTGACTCTGACTCTGACTTTGACTTCATGACTCTGACTCTGACTTCATGACTCTGACTCTGACTCTGACTTCATGACTCTGACTCTGACTCTGAATTCATGACTCTGACTCTGACTCTGACTTCATGACTCTGACTCTGACTTTGACTCTGACTTCATGACTCTGACTCTGATTTTGACTTCACGACTCTGACTCTGACTCTGACTTCATGACTCTGACTCTGACTCTGACTCTGACTTCATGACTCTGACTCTGACTCTGACTTCATGACCTTGACTCTGACTCCAACTTCATGACTCTGACTCTGACTCTGACTTCATCACTATGACTCTGACTCTGACTTCATGACTCTGATTTTGACGCTGACTATGACTCTGTCTTCATGACTCTGACTTCATGACTCTGACTCTGACTCTGACTCTGATTTCATGACTCTGACTCTGACTCTGACTTCATGACTCTGACCCTGACTCTGACTTCATGACTCTGACTCTGACTCTGACTTCATGACCCTGACTCTGACTCTGACTGTGACTCTTACTTCATGACTCTGACTTCATGACTCTGACTCTGACTCTGACTCTGACTTCATGACTCTGACTCTGACTCTGACTCTGACTCTGACTTCATGACTCTGACTATGACTCTGAATACATGACTCTGACTCTGACTCTGTCTTCATGACTCTGACTCTGACTCTGACTTCATGACTCTGACTCTGACTCTGACTTCATGACTCTGACTCTGACTCTGACTCTGACTTCATGACTCTGACTCTGACTCTGACTCTGACTCTGACTTCATGACTCTGACACTGACTTCATGACCCTGACTCTGACTCTGACTCTGACTCTGACTTCATGACTCTGACTCTGACTTTGACTCTGACTTCATGACTCTGACTCTGATTTTGACTCCATGACTCTGACTCTGACTCTGACTTCATGACTCTGACTCTGACTCTGACTTCATGACTCTGACTCTGACTTTGACTCTGACTTCATGACTCTGACTCTGATTTTGACTTCATGACTCTGACTCTGACTCTGACTTCATGACTCTGACTCTGACTCTGACTTCATGACTCTTACTCTGAGTCTGACTCTGACTTCATGACTCTGACTCTAACTCTGACTTCATGACTATGACTCTGACTCTGACTTCTTGACTCTGACTCTGACTCTGACTTTGACTTCATGACTTTGACTCTGACTCTCACTTCATAACTCTGACTTTGACTCTGACTCTGACTTGGACTTCATGACTCTGACTCTGACTTCATGACTCTGACTCTGACTCTGACTTCATGACTATGACTCTGACTCTGACTCTGACTTCATGACTCTGACTCTGACTTTGACTCTGACTTCATGACTCTGACTCTGATTTTGACTTCACGACTCTGACTCTGACTCTGACTTCATGACTCTGACTCTAACTCTGACTTCATGACTATGACTCTGACTCTGACTTCTTGACTCTGACTCTGACTCTGACTTCATGACCCTGACTCTGACTCTGACTGTGACTCTTACTTCATGACTCTGACTTCATGACTCTGACTCTGACTCTGACTCTGACTTCATGACTCTGACTCTGACTCTGACTCTGACTCTGACTTCATGACTCTGACTATGACTCTGAATACATGACTCTGACTCTGACTCTGTCTTCATGACTCTGACTCTGACTCTGACTTCATGACTCTGACTCTGACTCTGACTTCATGACTCTGACTCTGACTCTGACTCTGACTTCATGACTCTGACTTCATGACTCTGACTCTGATTTTGACTTCATGACTCTGACTCTGACTCTGACTTCATGACTCTGACTTCATGACTCTGACTCTGACTCTGACTTCATGACTCTGACTCTGACTCTGACTCTGACTTCATGACTCTGACTCTGACTCTGACTTCATGACTCTGACTCTGACTCTGACTTCATGACTCTGACTCTGACTCCGACTCCATGACTCTGACTTTGACTCTGACTTCACGACTCTGACTTCATGACTCTGACTCTGACTCTGACTTCATGACTCTGACTCTGACTCTGACTCTGACTCCATGACTCTGACTCTAACTCGGACTTCATGACTATGACTCTGACTCTGACTGCATGACTCCGACTTTGACTCTGACTGTGACTCTGACTTCACGACTCTGACTTCATGACTCTGACTCTGACTCTGACTCTGACTTCATGACTCTGACTCTGGCTCTGACTCTGACTTCATGACTCTGACTCTGACTCTGACTTCATGACTCTGACTCTGACTCTGACTTCATGACCCTGACTCTGACTCTGACTGTGACTCTTACTTCATGACTCTGACTTCATGACTCTGACTTCATGACTCTGACTTCATGACTCTGACTTCATGACTCTGACTTCATGACTCTGACTCTGACTTTGACTCTGACTTCATGACTCTGACTCTGATTTTGACTTCATGACTCTGACTCTGACTCTGACTTCATGACTCTGACTCCGACTCTGACTTCATGACTCTGACTCTGACTCTGACTTCATGACCTTGACTCTGACTCTAACTTCATGACTCTGACTCTGACTGTGACTTCATCACTATGACTCTGACTCTGACTTCATGACTCTGACTTTGACGCTGACTATGACTCTGACTTCATAACTCTGACTCTGACTCTGACTCTGACTTCATGACTCTGACTCTGACACTGACTTCATGACTCTGACTATCACTCTGAATACATGACTCTGACTCTGACTCTGTCTTCATGACTCTGACTAGGACTCTGACTTCATGACTCTGACTCTGACTCTGACTTCATGACTCTGACTCTGACTCTGACTTCATGACTCTGACTCTGACTCTGACTCTGACTTCATGACTCTGACTCTGACTCTGACTCTGACTTCATGACTCTGACTCTAACTCTGACTTCATGACTATGACTCTGACTCTGACTGCATGACTCCGAGAGTGACTCTGACTATGACTCTGACTTCACGACTCTGACTTCATGACTCTGACTCTGACTCTGACTCTGACTTCATGACTCTAACTCTGGCTCTGACTTCATGACTCTGACTGTGACTCTGACTTCATGACTCTGACTCTGACTCCGACTCCATGACTCTGACTTTGACTCTGACTTCACGACTCTGACTTCATGACTCTGACTCTGACTCTGACTTCATGACTCTGACTCTGACTCTGACTCTGACTTCATGACTCTGACTCTGACTTTGACTCTGACTTCATGACTCTGACTCTGATTTTGACTTCATGACTCTGACTCTGACTCTGACTTCATGACTCTGACTCTAACTCTGACTTCATGACTATGACTCTGACTCTGACTTCATGACTCCGACTTTGACTCTGACTCTGACTTCATGACTCTGACTCTGACTCTGACTTCATGACTCTGACTCTGACTTTGACTCTGACTTCATGACTCTGACTCTGATTTTGACTTCATGACTCTGACTCTGACTCTGACTTCATGACTCTGACTCTGACTCTGACTTCATGACCCTGACTCTGACTCTGACTGTGAATCTTACTTCATGACTCTGACTTCACGACTCTGACTTCATGACTCTGACTTTGACTTTGACTCTGACTTCATGACTCTGACTCTGATTTTGACTTCATGACTCTGACTCTGACTCTGACTTCATGACTCTGACTCTGACTCTAACTTCATGACTCTGACTCTGACTTTGACTCTGACTTCCTGACTCTGACTCTGATTTCGACTTCATCACTCTGACTCTGACTCTGACTTCATGACTCTGACTCTGACTCTGACTTCATGACTCTGACTCTGACTCTGACTCTGACTTCATGACTCTGACTCTGACTCTGACTTCATGACCTTGACTCTGACTCCAACTTCATGACTCTGACTCTGACTCTGACTTCATCACTATGACTCTGACTCTGACTTCATGACTCTGATTTTGACGCTGACTATGACTCTGACTTCATGACTCTGACTTCATGACTCTGACTCTGACTCTGACTCTGATTTCATGACTCTGACTCTGACTCTGACTTCATGACTCTGACCCTGACTCTGACTTCATGACTCTGACTCTGACTCTGACTTCATGACCCTGACTCTGACTCTGACTGTGACTCTTACTTCATGACTCTGACTTCATGACTCTGACTCTGACTCTGACTCTGACTTCATGACTCTGACTCTGACTCTGACTCTGACTCTGACTTCATGACTCTGACTATGACTCTGAATACATGACTCTGACTCTGACTCTGTCTTCATGACTCTGACTCTGACTCTGACTTCATGACTCTGACTCTGACTCTGACTTCATGACTCTGACTCTGACTCTGACTCTGACTTCATGACTCTGACTCTGACTCTGACTCTGACTCTGACTTCATGACTCTGACACTGACTTCATGACCCTGACTCTGACTCTGACTCTGACTCTGACTTCATGACTCTGACTCTGACTTTGACTCTGACTTCATGACTCTGACTCTGATTTTGACTCCATGACTCTGACTCTGACTCTGACTTCATGACTCTGACTCTGACTCTGACTTCATGACTCTGACTCTGACTTTGACTCTGACTTCATGACTCTGACTCTGATTTTGACTTCATGACTCTGACTCTGACTCTGACTTCATGACTCTGACTCTGACTCTGACTTCATGACTCTTACTCTGAGTCTGACTCTGACTTCATGACTCTGACTCTAACTCTGACTTCATGACTATGACTCTGACTCTGACTTCTTGACTCTGACTCTGACTCTGACTTTGACTTCATGACTTTGACTCTGACTCTGACTTCATAACTCTGACTTTGACTCTGACTCTGACTTGGACTTCATGACTCTGACTCTGACTTCATGACTCTGACTCTGACTCTGACTTCATGACTCTGACTCTGACTCTGAATTCATGACTCTGACTCTGACTCTGACTTCATGACTCTGACTCTGACTTTGACTCTGACTTCATGACTCTGACTCTGATTTTGACTTCACGACTCTGACTCTGACTCTGACTTCATGACTCTGACTCTGACTCTGACTTCATGACTCTGACTTTGACTTTGACTCTGACTTCATGACCCTGACTCTGACTCTGATTTCATGACTCTGACTTTGACTCTGACTTCATGACTCTGACTCTGACTCTGACTTCATGACTCTGACTCTGACTCTGACTTCATGACTCTGACTCTGACTCTGACTTAATGACTTAGACTCTGACACTGACTTCATGACTCTGACTCTGATTCTGACTCTGACTTCATGACTCTGATTTTGACGCTGACTATGACTATGACTTCATGACTCTGACTCTGACTCTGACTCCGACTTCATGACTGTGATTCTGACGCTGACTTCATGACTCTGACTCTGACTCTGACTTTATGACTCTGACTCTGACTCTGACTTCATGACCCTGACTCTGACTCTGACTGTGACTCTCACTTCATGAGTCTGACTTCATGACTCTGACTCTGACTCTGACTTCATGACTCTGACTCTGACTCTGACTCTTACTTCATGACTCTGACTCTGACTCTGACTTCATGACTCTGACTTCATGACTCTGACTCTGACTCTGACTCTGACTTAATGACTCTGACTCTGACTCTGACTTCATGACTCTGACTCTGACTCTGACTTCATGACACTGACTCTGACTCCGACTCCATGACTCTGACTTTGACTCTGACTTCACGACTCTGACTTCATGACTCTGACTCTGACTCTGACTTCATGACTTCGACTCTGACTCTGACTCTGACTTCATGACTCTGACTCTAACGCTGACTTCATGACTATAACTCTGACTCTGACTGCATGACTCCGACTTTGACTCTGACTGTGACTCTGACTTCACGACTCTGACTTCATGACTCTGACTCTGACTCTGACTCTGACTTCATGACTCTGACTCTGGCTCTGACTCTGACTTCATGACTCTGACTCTGACTCTGACTTCATGACTCTGACTCTGACTCTGACTTCATGACCCTGACTCTGACTCTGACTGTGACTCTTACTTCATGACTCTGACCTCATGACTCTGACTTCATGACTCTGACTCTGACTTTGACTCTGACTTCATGACTCTGACTCTGATTTTGACTTCATGACTCTGACTCTGACTCTGACTTCATGACTCTGACTCCGACTCTGACTTCATGACTCTGACTCTGACTCTGACTTCATGACCTTGACTCTGACTCTAACTTCATGACTCTGACTCTGACTCTGACTTCATCACTATGACTCTGACTCTGACTTCATGACTCTGACTTTGACGCTGACTATGACTCTGACTTCATAACTCTGACTCTGACTCTGACTCTGACTTCATGACTCTGACTCTGACTCTGACTTCATGACTCTGACTATGACTCTGAATACATGACTCTGACTCTGACTCTGTCTTCATGACTCTGACTCTGACTCTGACTTCATGACTCTGACTCTGACTCTGACTTCATGACTCTGACTCTGACTCTGACTTCATGACTCTGACTCTGACTCTGACTCTGACTTCATGACTCTGACTCTGAATCTGACTCTGACTTCATGACTCTGACTCTAACTCTGACTTCATGACTATGACTCTGACTCTGACTGCATGACTCCGACTTTGCCTCTGACTGTGACTCTGACTTCACGACTCTGACTTCATGACTCTGACTCTGACTCTGACTCTGACTTCATGACTCTGACTCTGGCTCTGACTTCATGACTCTGACTGTGACTCTGACTTCATGACTCTGACTCTGACTCCGACTCCATGACTCTGACTTTGACTCTGACTTCACGACTCTGACTTCATGACTCTGACTCTGACTCTGACTTCGTGACTCTGACTTTGACTCTGACTCTGACTTCATGACTCTGACTCTGACTTTGACTCTGACTTCATGACTCTGACTCTGATTTTGACTTCATGACTCTGACTCTGACTCTGACTTCATGACTCTGACTCTAACTCTGACTTCATGCCTATGACTCTGACTCTGACTTCATGACTCCGACTTTGACTCTGACTGTGACTCTGACTTCACGACTCTGACTTCATGCTCTGACTCTGACTCTGACTCTGACTTTATGACTCTGACTCTGGCTCTGACTCTGACTTTATGACTCGGACTCTGACTCTGACTTCATGACTATGACTCTGACTCTGACTTCATGACCCTGACTCTGACTCTGACTCTGACTCTTACTTCATGACTCTGACTTCATGACTCTGACTTCATGACTCTGACTCTGACTTTGACTCTGACTTCATGACTCTGACTCTGATTTTGACTTCATGACTCTGACTCTGACTCTGACTTCATGACTCTGACACTGACTCTGACTTCATGACTCTGACTCTGACTCTGACTTCATGACCTTGACTCTGACTCTAACTTCATGACTCTGACTCTGACTCTGACTTCATCACTATGACTCTGACTCTGACTTCATGACTCTGACTTTGACGCTGACTATGACTCTGACTTCATAACTCTGACTCTGACTCTGACTCTGACTTCATGACTCTGACTCTGACTCTGACTTCATGACTCTGACTATGACTCTGAATACATGACTCTGACTCTGACTCTGTCTTCATGACTCTGACTCTGACTCTGACTTCATGACTCTGACTCTGACTCTGACTTCTTGACTCTGACTCTGACTCTGACTTCATGACTCTGACTCTGACTCTGACTCTGACTTCATGACTCTGACTCTGACTCTGACTCTGACTCTGACTTCATGACTCTGACTCTGACTTCATGACTCTGACTCTGACTCTGACTTCATGACTCTGACTATGACTCTGACTGTGACTCTGACTCCACGACTCTGTCTTCATGACTCTGACTCTGACTCTGACTTCATGACTCTGACTCTGACTTTGACTCTGACTTCATGACTCTGACTCTGATTTTGACTTCATGACTCTGACTCTGACTCTGACTTCATGACTCTGACTCTGACTCTGACTTCATGACTCTGACTCTGAGTCTGACTCTGACTTCATGACTCTGACTCTAACTCTGACTTCATGACTATGACTCTGACTTTGACTCTGACTTTATGACTCTGACTCTGATTTTGACTTCATGACTCTGACTCTGACTCTGACTTCATGACTCTGACTCTAACTCTGACTTCATGACTATGACTCTGACTCTGACTTCATGACTCCGACTTTGACTCTGACTGTGACTCTGACTTCAAGACTCTGACTTCATGCTCTGACTCTGACTCTGACTCTGACTTTATGACTCTGACTCTGGCTCTGACTCTGACTTTATGACTCTGACTCTGACTCTGACTTCATGACTATGACTCTGACTCTGACTTCATGACCCTGACTCTGACTCTGACTCTGACTCTTACTTCATGACTCTGACTTCATGACTCTGACTTCATGACTCTGACTCTGACTTTGACTCTGACTTCATGACTCTGACTCTGATTTCGACTTCATGACTCTGACTCTGACTCTGACTTCATGACTCTGACACTGACTCTGACTTCATGACTCTGACTCTGACTCTGACTTCATGACCTTGACTCTGACTCTAACTTCATGACTCTGACTCTGACTCTGACTTCATCACTATGACTCTGACTCTGACTTCATGACTCTGACTTTGACGCTGACTATGACTCTGACTTCATAACTCTGACTCTGACTCTGACTCTGACTTCATGACTCTGACTCTGACTCTGACTTCATGACTCTGACTATGACTCTGAATACATGACTCTGACTCTGACTCTGTCTTCATGACTCTGACTCTGACTCTGACTTCATGACTCTGACTCTGACTCTGACTTCTTGACTCTGACTCTGACTCTGACTTCATGACTCTGACTCTGACTCTGACTCTGACTTCATGACTCTGACTCTGACTCTGACTCTGACTCTGACTTCATGACTCTGACTCTGACTTCATGACTCTGACTCTGACTCTGACTTCATGACTCTGACTATGACTCTGACTGTGACTCTGACTTCACGACTCTGTCTTCATGACTCTGACTCTGACTCTGACTTCATGACCCTGACTCTGACTCTGACTGTGACTCTTACTTCATGACTCTGACTTCATGACTCTGACTTCATGACTCTGACTCTGACTCTGACTCTGACTCTCACTTCATGACTCTGACTCTGACTCTGACTTCATGACTCTGTCTCTGACTTCGACTCTGACTTCATGACTCTGACTCTGATTTTGACTCCATGACTCTGACTCTGACTCTGACTTCATGACTCTGACTCTGACTCTGACTTCATGACTCTGACTCTGACTTTGACTCTGACTTCATGACTCTGACTCTGATTTTGACTTCATGACTCTGACTCTGACTCTGACTTCATGACTCTGACTCTGACTCTGACTTCATGACTCTGACTCTGAGTCTGACTCTGACTTCATGACTCTGACTCTAACTCTGACTTCATGACTATGACTCTGACTCTGACTTCAGGACTCTGACTCTGACTCTGACTTTGACTTTATGACTCTGACTCTGACTCTGACTTCATGACTCTGACTTTGACTCTGACTCTGACTTTGACTTCATGACTCTGACTCTGACTTCATGACTCTGACTCTGACTCTGACTTCATGACTCTGACTCTGACTCTGAATTCATGACTCTGACTCTGACTCTGACTTCATGACTCTGACTCTGACTTTGACTCTGACTTCATGACTCTGACTCTGATTTTGACTTCACGACTCTGACTCTGACTCTGACTTCATGACTCTGACTCTGACTCTGACTCTGACTTCATGACCCTGACTCTGACTCTGATTTCATGACTCTGACTTTGACTCTGACTTCATGACTCTGACTCTGACTCTGACTTCATGACTCTGACTCTGACTCTGACTTCATGACTCTGACTCTGACTCTGACTTAATGACTTAGACTCTGACACTGACTTCATGACTCTGACTCTGATTCTGACTCTGACTTCATGACTCTGATTTTGACGCTGACTATGACTCTGACTTCATGACTCTGACTCTGACTCTGACTCTGACTCTGACTTCATGACTCTGACTTCATGACTCTGACTCTGACTCTGACTCTGACTTCATGACTCTGACTCTGACTCTGACTTCATGACTCTGACTCTGAGTCTGACTTCATGACTCTGACTCTGACTCCGACTCCATGACTCTGACTTTGACTCTGACTTCACGACTCTGACTTCATGACTCTGACTCTGACTCTGACTTCATGACTCTGACTCTGACTCTGACTCTGACTTCATGACTCTGACTCTAACTCTGACTTCATGACTATGACTCTGACTCTGACTGCATGACTCCGACTTTGACTCTGACTGTGACTCTGACTTCACGACTCTGACTTCATGACTCTGACTCTGACTCTGACTCTGACTTCATGACTCTGACTCTGGCTCTGACTCTGACTTCATGACTCTGACTCTGACTCTGACTTTATGACTCTGACTCTGACTGTGACTCTTACTTCATGACTCTGACTTCATGACTCTGACTTCATGACTCTGACTTCATGACTCTGACTTCATGACTCTGACTCTGACTTTGACTGACTTCATGACTCTGACTCTGATTTTGACTTCATGACTCTGACTCTGACTCTGACTTCATGACTCAGACTCCGACTCTGACTTCATGACTCTGACTCTGACTCTGACTTCATGACTCTGACTCTGGCTCTGACTTCATGACTCTGACTGTGACTCTGACTTCATGACTCTGACTCTGACTCCGACTCCATGACTCTGACTCTGACTCTGACTTCACGACTCTGACTTCATGACTCTGACTCTGACTCTGACTTCATGACTCTGACTCTGACTCTGACTCTGACTTCATGACTCTGACTCTGACTTTGACTCTGACTTCATGACTCTGACTCTGATTTTGACTTCATGACTCGGACTCTGACTTTGACTTCATGACTCTGACACTGACTCTGACTTCATGACTCTGACTCTGACTCTGACTTCATGACCTTGACTCTGACTCTAACTTCATGACTCTGACTCTGACTCTGACTTCATCACTATGACTCTGACTCTGACTTCATGACTCTGACTTTGACGCTGACTATGACTCTGACTTCATAACTCTGACTCTGACGCTGACTCTGACTTTATGACTCTGACTCTGACTCTGACTTCATGACTCTGACTATGACTCTGAATACATGACTCTGACTCTGACTCTGTCTTCATGACTCTGACTCTGACTCTGACTTCATGACTCTGACTCTGACTCTGACTTCATGACTCTGACTCTGACTCTGACTTCATGACTCTGACTCTGACTCTGACTCTGACTTCATGACTCTGACTCTGACTCTGACTCTGACTCTGACTTCATGACCCTGACTCTGACTCTGACTGTGACTCTTACTTCATGACTCTGACTTCATGACTCTGACTCTGACTCTGACCCTGACTTCATGACTCTGACTCTGACTCTGACTCTGACTCTCACTTCATGACTCTGACTCCGACTCTGACTTCATGACTCTGACTCTGACTTTGACGCTGACTTCATGACTCTGACTCTGATTTTGACTCCATGACTCTGACTCTGACTCTGACTTCATGACTCTGACTCTGACTCTGACTTCATGACTCCGACTCTGACTTTGACTCTGACTTCATGACTCTGACTCTGATTTTGACTTCATGACTCTGACTCTGACTCTGACTTCATGACTCTGACTCTTACTCTGACTTCATGACTCTGACTCTGAGTCTGACTCTGACTTCATGACTCTGACTCTAACTCTGACTTCATGACTATGACTCTGACTCTGACTTCATGACTCTGACTCTGACTCTGACTTTGACTTTATGACTCTGACTCTGACTCTGACTTCATGACTCTGACTTTGACTCTGACTCTGACTTTGACTTCATGACTCTGACTCTGACTTCATGACTCTGACTCTGACTCTGACTTCATGACTCTGACTCTGACTCTGAATTCATGACTCTGACTCTGACTCTGACTTCATGACTCTGACTCTGACTTTGACTCTGACTTCATGACTCTGACTCTGATTTTGACTTCACGACTCTGACTCTGACTCTGACTTCATGACTCTGACTCTGACTCTGACTCTGACTTCATGACCCTGACTCTGACTCTGATTTCATGACTCTGACTTTGACTCTGACTTCATGACTCTGACTCTGACTCTGACTTCATGACTCTGACTCTGACTCTGACTTCATGACTCTGACTCTGACTCTGACTTACTGACTTAGACTCTGACACTGACTTCATGACTCTGACTCTGATTCTGACTCTGACTTCATGACTCTGATTTTGACGCTGACTATGACTCTGACTTCATGACTCTGACTCTGACTCTGACTCCGAATTCATGACTGTGATTCTGACGCTGACTTTATGACTCTGACTCTGACTCTGACTTTATGACTCTGACTCTGACTCTGACTTCATGACCCTGACTCTGACTCTGACTGTGACTCTCACTTCATGAGTCTGACTTCATGACTCTGACTCTGACTCTGACTTCATGACTCTGACTCTGACTCTGACTCTGACTCTGACTTCATGACTCTGACTTCATGACTCTGACTCTGACTCTGACTCTGACTTCATGACTCTGACTCTGACTCTGACTTCATGACTCTGACTCTGAGTCTGACTTCATGACTCTGACTCTGACTCCGACTCCATGACTCTGACTTTGACTCTGACTTCACGACACTGACTTCATGACTCTGACTCTGACTCTGACTTCATGACTCTGACTCTGACTCTGACTCTGACTTCATGACTCTGACTCTAACTCTGACTTCATGACTATGACTCTGACTCTGACTGCATGACTCCGACTTTGACTCTGACTGTGACTCTGACTTCACGACTCTGACTTCATGACTCTGACTCTGACTCTGACTCTGACTTCATGACTCTGACTCTGGCTCTGACTCTGACTTCATGACTCTGACTCTGACTCTGACTTTATGACTCTGACTCTGACTGTGACTGATACTTCATGACTCTGACTTCATGACTCTGACTTCATGACTCTGACTTCATGACTCTGACTTCATGACTCTGACTCTGACTTTGACTGACTTCATGACTCTGACTCTGATTTTGACTTCATGACTCTGACTCTGACTCTGACTTCATGACTCTGACTCCGACTCTGACTTCATGACTCTGACTCTGACTCTGACTTCATGACCTTGACTCTGACTCTAACTTCATGACTCTGACTCTGACTCTGACTTCATCACTATGACTCTGACTCTGACTTCATGACTCTGACTTTGACGCTGACTATGACTCTGACTTCATAACTCTGACTCTGACTCTGACTCTGACTTCATGACTCTGACTCTGACTCTGACTTCATGACTCTGACTCTGACTCTGACTTCATGACTCTGACTCTGACTCTGACTTCATGACCCTGACTCTGACTCTGACTGTGACTCTTACTTCATGACTCTGACTTCATGACTCTGACTCTGACTCTGACTCTGACTTCATGACTCTGAATCTGACTCTGACTTCATGACTCTGACTATGACTCTGAATACATGACTCTGACTCTGACTCTGACTTCATGACTCTGACTCTTACTCTGACTTCATGACTCTGACTCTGACTCTGACTTCATGACTCTGACTCTGACTCTGACTTCATGACCCTGACTCTGACTCTGACTGTGACTCTTACTTCATGACTCTGACTTCACGACTCTGACTCTGACTCTGACTCTGACTTCATGACTCTGACTCTGACTCTGACTTCATGACTCTGACTCTGAATTTGACTTCATGACTCTGACTCTGACTCTGACTGCATGACTCTGACTCTGACTCTGACTTCATGACTCTGACTCTGACTCCGACTTCATGATCTTGACTCTGACTCTAACTTCATGACTCTGTCTCTGACTCTGACTTCATCACTATGACTCTGACTCTGACTTCATGACTCTGACTTTGACGCTGACTATGACACTGACTTCATGACTCTGACTTCATGACTCTGACTCTGACTCTGACTCTGACTGTGACTCTTACTTCATGACTCTGACTTCATGACTCTGACTCTGACTCTGACTCTGACTCTGACTTCATGACTCTGACTCTGACTTTGACTCTGACTTCATGACTCTGACTCTGATTTTGACTTCACGACTCTGACTCTGACTCTGACTTCATGACTCTGACTCTGACTCTGACTCTGACTTCATGACCCTGACTCTGACTCTGATTTCATGACTCTGACTTTGACTCTGACTTCATGACTCTGACTCTGACTCTAACTTCATGACTCTGACTCTGACTCTGACTTCATGACCCTGACTCTGACTCTGACTGTGACTCTTACTTCATGACTCTGACTTTATGACTCTGACTCTGACTCTGACTCTGACTTCATGACTCTGACTCTGACTCTGACTCTTACTCTGACTTCATGACTCTGACTCTGATTCTGACTTCATGACTCTGACTCTGACTCTGACTTCATGACCCTGACTCTGACTCTGACTGTGACTCTTACTTCATGACTCTGACTTCACGACTCTGACTCTGACTCTGACTCTGACTTCATGACTCTGACTCTGACTCTGACTTCATGACTCTGACTATGACTCTGAATACATGACTCTGACTCTGACTCTGACTTCATGACTCTGACTCTGACTCTGACTTCATGACTCTGACTCTGACTCTGACTTCATGAATCTGACTCTGACCCTGACTACATGACTATGACTCTTACTCTGACTTCATGACTATAACTCTGACTCTGACTTCATGACTCTGACTCTGACTCTGACTTCATGACTCTGACTCTGACTCTGACTTCATGACTATGACTCTGACTGTGACTCTTACTTCATGACTCTGACTTCATGACTCTGACTTCATGACTCTGACTTCATGACTCTGATTTCATGACTCTGACTCTGACTTTGACTTCATGACTCTGACTCTGACTCTGACTTCATGACTCTGACTTAATGACTTAGACTCTGACACTGACTTCATGACTCTGACTCTGATTCTGACTCTGACTTCATGACTCTGATTTTGACGCTGACTATGACTTTGACTTCATGACTCTGACTCTGACTCTGACTCCGACTTCATGACTGTGATTCTGACGCTGAGTTCATGATTCTGACTGTGACTCTGACTTTATGACTCTGACTCTGACTCTGACTTCATGACCCTGACTCTGACTCTGACTGTGACTCTCACTTCATGAGTCTGACTTCATGACTCTGACTCTGACTCTGACTTCATGACTCTGACTCTGACTCTGACTTCATGACTTTGACTTCATGACTCTGACTCTGACTCTGACTCTGACTTCATGACTCTGACTCTGGCTCTGACTCTGACTTCATGACTCTGACTCTGACTCTGACTTCATGACTCTGACTCTGACTCTGACTTCATGACCCTGACTCTGACTCTGACTGTGACTCTTACTTCATGACTCTGACTTCATGACTCTGACTCTGACTCTGACTTCATGACTCTGACTCTGACTCTGACTCTGACTCTGACTTCATGACTCTGACTTCATGACTCTGACTCTGACTCTGACTCTGACTTCATGACTCTGACTCTGACTCTGACTTCATGACTCTGACTCTGAGTCTGACTTCATGACTCTGACTCTGACTCCGACTCCATGACTCTGACTTTGACTCTGACTTCACGACACTGACTTCATGACTCTGACTCTGACTCTGACTTCATGACTCTGACTCTGACTCTGACTCTGACTTCATGACTCTGACTCTAACTCTGACTTCATGACTATGACTCTGACTCTGACTGCATGACTCCGACTTTGACTCTGACTGTGACTCTGACTTCACGACTCTGACTTCATGACTCTGACTCTGACTCTGACTCTGACTTCATGACTCTGACTCTGGCTCTGACTCTGACTTCATGACTCTGACTCTGACTCTGACTTTATGACTCTGACTCTGACTGTGACTCTTACTTCATGACTCCGACTTCATGACTCTGACTTCATGACTCTGACTTCATGACTCTGACTTCATGACTCTGACTCTGACTTTGACTGACTTCATGACTCTGACTCTGATTTTGACTTCATGACTCTGACTCTGACTCTGACTTCATGACTCTGACTCCGACTCTGACTTCATGACTCTGACTCTGACTCTGACTTCATGACCTTGACTCTGACTCTAACTTCATGACTCTGACTCTGACTCTGACTTCATCACTATGACTCTGACTCTGACTTCATGACTCTGACTTTGACGCTGACTATGACTCTGACTTCATAACTCTGACTCTGACTCTGACTCTGACTTCATGACTCTGACTCTGACTCTGACTTCATGACTCTGACTCTGACTCTGACTTCATGACTCTGACTCTGACTCTGACTTCATGACCCTGACTCTGACTCTGACTGTGACTCTTACTTCATGACTCTGACTTCATGACTCTGACTCTGACTCTGACTCTGACTTCATGACTCTGAATCTGACTCTGACTTCATGACTCTGACTATGACTCTGAATACATGACTCTGACTCTGACTCTGACTTCATGACTCTGACTCTTACTCTGACTTCATGACTCTGACTCTGACTCTGACTTCATGACTCTGACTCTGACTCTGACTTCATGACCCTGACTCTGACTCTGACTGTGACTCTTACATCATGACTCTGACTTCACGACTCTGACTCTGACTCTGACTCTGACTTCATGACTCTGACTCTGACTCTGACTTCATGACTCTGACTCTGAATTTGACTTCATGACTCTGACTCTGACTCTGACTGCATGACTCTGACTCTGACTCTGACTTCATGACTCTGACTCTGACTCCGACTTCATGATCTTGACTCTGACTCTAACTTCATGACTCTGTCTCTGACTCTGACTTCATCACTATGACTCTGACTCTGACTTCATGACTCTGACTTTGACGCTGACTATGACACTGACTTCATGACTCTGACTTCATGACTCTGACTCTGACTCTGACTCTGACTGTGACTCTTACTTCATGACTCTGACTTCATGACTCTGACTCTGACTCTGACTCTGACTCTGACTTCATGACTCTGACTCTGACTTTGACTCTGACTTCATGACTCTGACTCTGATTTTGACTTCACGACTCTGACTCTGACTCTGACTTCATGACTCTGACTCTGACTCTGACTCTGACTTCATGACCCTGACTCTGACTCTGATTTCATGACTCTGACTTTGACTCTGACTTCATGACTCTGACTCTGACTCTAACTTCATGACTCTGACTCTGACTCTGACTTCATGACCCTGACTCTGACTCTGACTGTGACTCTTACTTCATGACTCTGACTTTATGACTCTGACTCTGACTCTGACTCTGACTTCATGACTCTGACTCTGACTCTGACTCTTACTCTGACTTCATGACTCTGACTCTGACTCTGACTTCATGACTCTGACTCTGACTCTGACTTCATGACCCTGACTCTGACTCTGACTGTGACTCTTACTTCATGACTCTGACTTCACGACTCTGACTCTGACTCTGACTCTGACTTCATGACTCTGACTCTGACTCTGACTTCATGACTCTGACTATGACTCTGAATACATGACTCTGACTCTGACTCTGACTTCATGACTCTGACTCTGACTCTGACTTCATGACTCTGACTCTGACTCTGACTTCATGAATCTGACTCTGACCCTGACTACATGACTATGACTCTTACTCTGACTTCATGACTATAACTCTGACTCTGACTTCATGACTCTGACTCTGACTCTGACTTCATGACTCTGACTCTGACTCTGACTTCATGACTCTGACTCTGACTCTGACTCTGACTTTATGACTCTGACTCTGGCTCTGACTCTGACTTCATGACTCTGACTCTGACTCTGACTTCATGACTCTGACTCTGACTCTGACTTCATGACTCTGACTCTGACTCTGACTCTGACTTTATGACTCTGACTCTGGCTCTGACTCTGACTTCATGACTCTGACTCTGACTCTGACTTCATGACTCTGACTCTGACTCTGACTTCATGACTCTGACTCTGACTCCGACTTCATGATCTTGACTCTGACTCTAACTTCATGACTCTGTCTCTGACTCTGACTTCATCACTATGACTCTGACTCTGACTTCATGACTCTGACTTTGACGCTGACTATGACACTGACTTCATGACTCTGACTTCATGACTCTGACTCTGACTTTGACTTTGACTGTGACTCTTACTTCATGACTCTGACTTCATGACTCTGACTCTGACTCTGACTCTGACTCTGACTTCATGACTCTGACTCTGACTCTGACTTTGACTCTGACTTCATGACTCTGATTCTGATTTTGACTTCACGACTCTGACTCTGACTCTGACTTCATGACTCTGACTCTGACTCTGACTCTGACTTCATGACCCTGACTCTGACTCTGATTTCATGACTCTGACTTTGACTCTGACTTCATGACTCTGACTCTGACTCTGACTTCATGACTCTGACTCTGACTCTGACTTCATGACTCTGACTCTGACTCTGACTTGATGACTTAGACTCTGACACTGACTTCATGACTCTGACTCTGATTCTGACTCTGACTTCATGACTCTGATTTTGACGCTGACTATGACTCTGACTTCATGACTCTGACTCTGAGTCGGACTTCATGACTCTGACTCTGACTCCGACTCCATGACTCTGACTTTGACTCTGACTTCACGACTCTGACTTCATGACTCTGACTCTGACTCTGACTTCATGACTCTGACTCTGACTCTGACTCTGACTCTGACTTCATGACTCTGACTCTAACTCTGACTTCATGACTATGACTCTGACTGTGACTCTTACTTCATGACTCTGACTTCATGACTCTGACTTCATGACTCTGACTTCATGACTCTGATTTCATGACTCTGACTCTGACTTTGACTTCATGACTCTGACTCTGACTCTGACTTCATGACTCTGACTTAATGACTTAGACTCTGACACTGACTTCATGACTCTGACTCTGATTCTGACTCTGACTTCATGACTCTGATTTTGACGCTGACTATGACTTTGACTTCATGACTCTGACTCTGACTCTGACTCCGACTTCATGACTGTGATTCTGACGCTGAGTTCATGACTCTGACTGTGACTCTGACTTTATGACTCTGACTCTGACTCTGACTTCATGACCCTGACTCTGACTCTGACTGTGACTCTCACTTCATGAGTCTGACTTCATGACTCTGACTCTGACTCTGACTTCATGACTCTGACTCTGACTCTGACTTCATGACTCTGACTCTGACTCTGACTCTTACTTCATGACTCTGACTCTGACTCTTACTTCATGACTCTGACTCTGACTCTGACTTCATGACTTTGACTTCATGACTCTGACTCTGACTCTGACTCTGACTTCATGACTCTGACTCTGGCTCTGACTCTGACTTCATGACTCTGACTCTGACTCTGACTTCATGACTCTGACTCTGACTCTGACTTCATGACCCTGACTCTGACTCTGACTGTGACTCTTACTTCATGACTCTGACTTCATGACTCTGACTTCATGACTCTGACTTCATGACTCTGACTCTGACTTTGACTCTGACTTCATGACTCTGACTCTGATTTTGACTTCATGACTCTGACTCTGACTCCGACTTCATGACTCTGACTCCGACTCTGACTTCATGACTCTGACTCTGACTCTGACTTCATGACCTTGACTCTGACTCTAACTTCATGACTCTGACTCTGACTCTGACTTCATCACTATGACTCTGACTCTGACTCTGACTTCATGACTCTGACTCTGGCTCTGACTCTGACTTCATGACTCTGACTCTGACTCTGACTTTATGACTCTGACTCTGACTGTGACTCTTACTTCATGACTCTGACTTCATGACTCTGACTTCATGACTCTGACTTCACGACTCTGATTTCATGACTCTGACTCTGACTTTGACTTCATGACTCTGACTCTGACTCTGACTTCATGACTCTGACTTAATGACTTAGACTCTGACACTGACTTCATGACTCGGACTCTGATTCTGACTCTGACTTCATGACTCTGATTTTGACGCTGACTATGACTTTGACTTCATGACTCTGACTCTGACTCTGACTCCGACTTCATGACTGTGATTCTGACGCTGACTTCATGACTCTGACTGTGACTCTGACTTTATGACTCTGACTCTGACTCTGACTTCATGACCCTGACTCTGACTCTGACTGTGACTCTCACTTCATGAGTCTGACTTCATGACTCTGACTCTGACTCTGACTTCATGACTCTGACTTCATGACTCTGACTTCATGACTCTGATTTCATGACTCTGACTCTGACTTTGACTTCATGACTCTGACTCTGACTCTGACATCATGACTCTGACTTAATGACTTAGACTCTGACACTGACTTCATGACTCTGACTCTGACTCTGACTCTGACTTCATGACTCTGACTCTGACTCTGACTTCATGACTCTGACTATGACTCTGAATACATGACTCTGACTCTGACTCTGACTTCATGACTCTGACTCTTACTCTGACGTCATGACTCTGACTCTGACTCTGACTTCATGACTCTGACTCTGACTCTGACTTCATGACCCTGACTCTGACTCTGACTGTGACTCTTACTTCATGACTCTGACTTCATGACTCTGACTCTGACTCTGACTCTGACTTCATGACTCTGACTCTGACTCTGACTTCATGACTCTGACTATGACTCTGAATACATGACTCTGACTCTGACTCTGACTTCATGACTCTGACTTTGACTCCGACTCCATGACTCTGACTTTGACTCTGACTTCACGACTCTGACTTCATGACTCTGACTCTGACTCTGACTTCATGACTCTGACTCTGACTCTGACTCTGACTTCATGACTCTGACTCTAACTCTGACTTCATGACTATGACTCTGACTCTGACTGCATGACTCCGACTTTGACTCTGACTGTGACTCTGACTTCACGACTCTGACTTCATGACTCTGACTCTGACTCTGATTCTGACTTCATGACTCTGACTCTGGCTCTGACTCTGACTTCATGACTCTGACTCTGACTCTGACTTTATGACTCTGACTCTGACTGTGACTCTTACTTCATGACTCTGACTTCATGACTCTGACTTCATGACTCTGACTTCATGACTCTGACTTCATGACTCTGACTCTGACTTTGACTGACTTCATGACTCTGACTCTGATTTTGACTTCATGACTCTGACTCTGACTCTGACTTCATGACTCAGACTCCGACTCTGACTTCATGACTCTGACTCTGACTCTGACTTCATGACTCTGACTCTGGCTCTGACTTCATGACTCTGACTGTAACTCTGACTTCATGACTCTGACTCTGACTCCGACTCCATGACTCTGACTCTGACTCTGACTTCACGACTCTGACTTCATGACTCTGACTCTGACTCTGACTTCATGACTCTGACTCTGACTCTGACTCTGACTTCATGACTCTGACTCTGACTTTGACTCTGACTTCATGACTCTGACTCTGATTTTTACTTCATGACTCGGACTCTGACTCTGACTTCATGACTCTGACACTGACTCTGACTTCATGACTCTGACTCTGACTCTGACTTCATGACCTTGACTCTGACTCTAACTTCATGACTCTGACTCTGACTCTGACTTCATCACTATGACTCTGACTCTGACTTCATGACTCTGACTTTGACGCTGACTATGACTCTGACTTCATAACTCTGACTCTGACTCTGACTCTGACTTCATGACTCTGACTCTGACTCTGACTTCATGACTCTGACTATGACTCTGAATACATGACTCTGACTCTGACTCTGTCTTCATGACTCTGACTCTGACTCTGACTTCATGACTCTGACTCTGACTCTGACTTCATGACTCTGACTCTGACTCTGACTTCATGACTCTGACTCTGACTCTGACTCTGACTTCATGACTCTGACTCTGACTCTGACTCTGACTCTGACTTCATGACCCTGACTCTGACTCTGACTGTGACTCTTACTTCATGACTCTGACTTCATGACTCTGACTCTGACTCTGACCCTGACTTCATGACTCTGACTCTGACTCTGACTCTGACTCTCACTTCATGACTCTGACTCCGACTCTGACTTCATGACTCTGACTCTGACTTTGACGCTGACTTCATGACTCTGACTCTGATTTTGACTCCATGACTCTGACTCTGACTCTGACTTCATGACTCTGACTCTGACTCTGACTTCATGACTCTGACTCTGACTTTGACTCTGACTTCATGACTCTGACTCTGATTTTGACTTCATGACTCTGACTCTGACTCTGACTTCATGACTCTGACTCTTACTCTGACTTCATGACTCTGACTCTGAGTCTGACTCTGACTTCATGACTCTGACTCTAACTCTGACTTCATGACTATGACTCTGACTCTGACTTCATGACTCTGACTCTGACTCTGACTTTGACTTTATGACTCTGACTCTGACTCTGACTTCATGACTCTGACTTTGACTCTGACTCTGACTTTGACTTCATGACTCTGACTCTGACTTCATGACTCTGACTCTGACTCTGACTTCATGACTCTGACTCTGACTCTGAATTCATGACTCTGACTCTGACTCTGACTTCATGACTCTGACTCTGACTTTGACTCTGACTTCATGACTCTGACTCTGATTTTGACTTCACGACTCTGACTCTGACTCTGACTTCATGACTCTGACTCTGACTCTGACTCTGACTTCATGACTCTGACTCTAACTCTGACTTCATGACTATGACTCTGACTCTGACTGCATGACTCCGACTTTGACTCTGACTGTGACTCTGACTTCACGACTCTGACTTCATGACTCTGACTCTGACTCTGACTCTGACTTCATGACTCTGACTCTGGCTCTGACTCTGACTTCATGACTCTGACTCTGACTCTGACTTTATGACTCTGACTCTGACTGTGACTCTTACTTCATGACTCTGACTTCATGACTCTGACTTCATGACTCTGACTTCATGACTCTGACTTTATGACTCTGACTCTGACTTTGACTGACTTCATGACTCTGACTCTGATTTTGACTTCATGACTCTGACTCTGACTCTGACTTCATGACTCTGACTCCGACTCTGACTTCATGACTCTGACTCTGACTCTGACTTCATGACCTTGACTCTGACTCTAACTTCATGACTCTGACTCTGACTCTGACTTCATCACTATGACTCTGACTCTGACTTCATGACTCTGACTTTGACGCTGACTATGACTCTGACTTCATAACTCTGACTCTGACTCTGACTCTGACTTCATGACTCTGACTCTGACTCTGACTTCATAACTCTGACTCTGACTCTGACTTCATGACTCTGACTCTGACTCTGACTTCATGACCCTGACTCTGACTCTGACTGTGACTCTTACTTCATGACTCTGACTTCATGACTCTGACTCTGACTCTGACTCTGACTTCATGACTCTGAATCTGACTCTGACTTCATGACTCTGACTATGACTCTGAATACATGACTCTGACTCTGACTCTGACTTCATGACTCTGACTCTTACTCTGACTTCATGACTCTGACTCTGACTCTGACTTCATGACTCTGACTCTGACTCTGACTTCATGACCCTGACTCTGACTCTGACTGTGACTCTTACTTCATGACTCTGACTTCACGACTCTGACTCTGACTCTGACTCTGACTTCATGACTCTGACTCTGACTCTGACTTCATGACTCTGACTATGACTCTGAATACATGACTCTGACTCTGACTCTGACTTCATGACTCTGACTCTGACTCTGACTTCATGACTCTGACTCTGACTCTGACTTCATGACTCTGACTCTGACTCCGACTTCATGACCTTGACTCTGACTCTAACTTCATGACTCTGTCTCTGACTCTGACTTCATCACTATGACTCTGACTCTGACTTCATGACTCTGACTTTGACGCTGACTATGACACTGACTTTATGACTCTGACTTCATGACTCTGACTCTGACTCTGACTCTGACTGTGACTCTTACTTCATGACTCTGACTTCATGACTCTGACTCTGACTCTGACTCTGACTTCATGACTCTGACTCTGACTCTGACTTCATGACTCCGACTCTGACTCTGACTTCATGACTCTGACTCTGACTCTGACTCTGACTCCGACTTCATGACTCTGACTCTGACTCTGACTTCATGACCTTGACTCTGACTCTAACTTCATGACTCTGACTCTGACTCTGACTTCATCACTATGACTCTGACTCTGACTTCATGACTCTGACTTTGACGCTGACTATGACTCTTACTTCATAACTCTGACTCTGACTCTGACTCTGACTTCATGACTCTGACTCTGACTCTGACTTCATGACTCTGACTGTGACTCTGACTTCATGACTCTGACTCTGACTCTGACTTCATGACCCTGACTCTGACTCTGACTGTGACTCTTACTTCATGACTCTGACTCTGACTCTGACTCTGACTTCATGACTCTGACTCTGACTCTGACTTCATGACTCTGACTATGACTCTGAATACATGACTCTGACTCTGACTCTGACTTCATGACTCTGACTCTTACTCTGACGTCATGACTCTGACTCTGACTCTGACTTCATGACCCTGACTCTGACTCTGACTTCATGACCCTGACTCTGACTCTGACTGTGACTCTTACTTCATGACTCTGACTTCATGACTCTGACTCTGACTCTGACTCTGACTTCATGACTCTGACTCTGACTCTGACTTCATGACTCTGCCTGTGACTCTGAATACATGACTCTGACTCTGACTCTGACTTCATGACTCTGACTCTGACTCTGACTTCATGACTCTGACTCTGACTCTGACTTCATGACTCTGACTCTGACTCTGACTTCATGACTATGACTCTGACTCTGACTTCATGACTATAACTCTGACTCTGACTTCATGACTCTGACTCTGACTCTGACTTCATGACTCTGACTCTGACACTGACTCTGACTTTATGACTCTGACTCTGGCTCTGACTCTGACTTCATGACTCTGACTCTGACTTTGACTTCATGACTCTGACTCCGACTCTGACTACATGACCCTGACTCTGACTCTGACTGTGACTCTCACTTCATGACTCTGACTTCACGACTCTGACTTCATGACTCTGACTTCATGACTCTGACTCTGACTTTGACTCTGACTTCATGACTCTGACTCTGAATTTGACTTCATGACTCTGACTCTGACTCTGACTTCATGACTCTGACTCTGACTCTGACTTCATGACTCTGACTCTAACTCTGACTTCATGACTATGACTCTGACTCTGACTGCATGACTCCGACTTTGACTCTGACTGTGACTCTGACTTCACGACTCTGACTTCATGACTCTGACTCTGACTCTGACTCTGACTTCATGACTCTGACTCTGGCTCTGACTCTGACTTCATGACTCTGACACTGACTCTGACTTCATGACTCTGACTCTGACTCTGACTTCATGACCCTGACTCTGACTCTGACTGTGACTCTTACTTCATGACTATGACTTCATGACTCTGACTTCATGACTCTGACTTCATGACTCTGACTTCATGACTCTGACTCTGACTTTGACTCTGACTTCATGACTCTGACTCTGACTCTGACTCTGACTTCATGACTTTGACTCCGACTCTGACTTCATGACTCTGACTCTGACTCTGACTCTTACTTCATGACTCTGACTCTGACTCTGACTTCATGACTCTGACTTCATGACTCTGACTCTGACTCTGACTCTGACGTCATGACTCTGACTCTGACTCTGACTTCATGACTCTGACTCTGACTCTGACTTCATGACTCTGACTATGACTCTGAATACATGACTCTGACTCTGACTCTGACTTCATGACTCTGACTCTTACTCTGACTTCATGACTCTGACTCTGACTCTGACTTCATGACTCTGACTCTGACTCTGACTCCATGACCCTGACTCTGACTCTGACTGTGACTCTTACTTCATGACTCTGACTTCATGACTCTGACTCTGACTCTGACTCTGACTTCATGACTCTGACTCTGACTCTGACTTCATGACTCTGACTATGACTCTGAATACATGACTCTGACTCTGACTCTGACTTCATGACTCTGACTCTGACTCTGACTTCATGACTCTGACTCTGACTCTGACTTCATGACTCTGACTCTGACTCTGACTTCATGACTGTGACTCTGACTCTGACTTCATGACTATAACTCTGACTCTGACTTCATGACTCTGACTCTAACTCTGACTTCATGACTCTGACTCTGACTCTGACTCTGACTTTATGACTCTGACTCTGGCTCTGACTCTGACTTCATGACTCTGACTCTGACTCTGACTTCATGACTCTGACTCTGACTCTGACTACATGACCCTGACTCTGACTCTGACTGTGACTCTCACTTCATGACTCTGACTTCATGACTCTGACTCTGACTTTGACTCTGACTTCATGACTCTGACTCTGAATTTGACTTCATGACTCTGACTCTGACTCTGACTTCATGACTCTGACTCTGACTCTGACATCATGACTCTGACTCTGACTCCGACTTCATGACCTTGACTCTGACTCTAACTTCATGACTCTGTCTCTGACTCTGACTTCATCACTATGACTCTGACTCTGACTTCATGACTCTGACTTTGACGCTGACTATGACACTGACTTCATGACTCTGACTTCATGACTCTGACTCTGACTCTGACTCTGACTGTGACTCTTACTTCATGACTCTGACTTCATGACTCTGACTCTGACTCTGACTCTGACTTCATGACTCTGACTCTGACTCTGACTTCATGACTCTGACTCTGACTCTGACTCCATGACTCTGACTCTGACTCTGACTCTGACTCCGACTTCATGACTCTGACTCTGACTCTGACTTCATGACCTTGACTCTGACTCTAACTTCATGACTCTGACTCTGACTCTGACTTCATCACTATGACTCTGACTCTGACTTCATGACTCTGACTTTGACGCTGACTATGACTCTGACTTCATAACTCTGACTCTGACTCTGACTCTGACTCCATGACTCTGACTCTGACTCTGACTTCATGACTCTGACTGGGACTCTGACTTCATGACTCTGATTCTGACTCTGACTTCATGACCCTGACTCTGACTCTGACTGTGACTCTTACTTCATGACTCTGACTTCATGACTCTGACTCTGACTCTGACTCTGACTTCATGACTCTGACTCTGACTCTGACTTCATGACTCTGACTATGACTCTGAATACATGACTCTGACTCTGACTCTGACTTCATGACTCTGACTCTTACTCTGACGTCATGACTCTGACTCTGACTCTGACTTCATGACCCTGACTCTGACTCTGACTTCATGACCCTGACTCTGACTCTGACTGTGACTCTTACTTCATGACTCTGACTTCATGACTCTGACTCTGACTCTGACTCTGACTTCATGACTCTGACTCTGACTCTGACTTCATGACTCTGCCTGTGACTCTGAATACATGACTCTGACTCTGACTCTGACTTCATGACTCTGACTCTGACTCTGACTTCATGACTCTGACTCTGACTCTGACTTCATGACTCTGACTCTGACTCTGACTTCATGACTATGACTCTGACTCTGACTTCATGACTATAACTCTGACTCTGACTTCATGACTCTGACTCTGACTCTGACTTCATGACTCTGACTCTGACACTGACTCTGACTTTATGACTCTGACTCTGGCTCTGACTCTGACTTCATGACTCTGACTCTGACTTTGACTTCATGACTCTGACTCCGACTCTGACCACATGACCCTGACTCTGACTCTGACTGTGACTCTCACTTCATGACTCTGACTTCACGACTCTGACTTCATGACTCTGACTTCATGACTCTGACTCTGACTTTGACTCTGACTTCATGACTCTGACTCTGAATTTGACTTCATGACTCTGACTCTGACTCTGACTTCATGACTCTGACTCTGACTCTGACTTCATGACTCTGACTCTGACTCCGACTTCATGATCTTGACTCTGACTCCAACTTCATGACTCTGTCTCTGACTCTGACTTCATGACTCTGACTCTGACTCTGACTCTGACTTTGACTCTGACTTCATGACTCTGACTCTGATTTTGACTTCATGACTCTGACTTTGACCCTGACTTCATGACTCTGACTCTGACTCTGACGTCATGACTCTGACTCTGACTCTGACTTCATGACTCTGACTCTGACTCCGACTCCATGACTCTGACTTTGACTCTGACTTCACGACTCTGACTTCATGACTCTGACTCTGACTCTGACTTCATGACTCTGACTCTGACTCTGACTCTGACTTCATGACTCTGACTCTAACTCTGACTTCATGACTATGACTCTGACTCTGACTGCATGACTCCGACTTTGACTCTGACTGTGACTCTGACTTCACGACTCTGACTTCATGACTCTGACTCTGACTCTGACTCTGACTTCATGACTCTGACTCTGGCTCTGACTCTGACTTCATGACTCTGACACTGACTCTGACTTCATGACTCTGACTCTGACTCTGACTTCATGACCCTGACTCTGACTCTGACTGTGACTCTTACTTCATGACTATGACTTCATGACTCTGACTTCATGACTCTGACTTCATGACTCTGACTCTGACTTTGACTCTGACTTCATGACTCTGACTCTGACTCTGACTCTGACTTCATGACTTTGACTCCGACTCTGACTTCATGACTCTGACTCTGACTCTGACTCTTACTTCATGACTCTGACTCTGACTCTGACTTCATGACTCTGACTTCATGACTCTGACTCTGACTCTGACTCTGACGTCATGACTCTGACTCTGACTCTGACTTCATGACTCTGACTCTGACTCTGACTTCATGACTCTGACTATGACTCTGAATACATGACTCTGACTCTGACTCTGACTTCATGACTCTGACTCTTACTCTGACTTCATGACTCTGACTCTGACTCTGACTTCATGACTCTGACTCTGACTCTGACTCCATGACCCTGACTCTGACTCTGACTGTGACTCTTACTTCATGACTCTGACTTCATGACTCTGACTCTGACTCTGACTCTGACTTCATGACTCTGACTCTGACTCTGACTTCATGACTCTGACTATGACTCTGAATACATGACTCTGACTCTGACTCTGACTTCATGACTCTGACTCTGACTCTGACTTCATGACTCTGACTCTGACTCTGACTTCATGACTCTGACTCTGACTCTGACTTCATGACTGTGACTCTGACTCTGACTTCATGACTATAACTCTGACTCTGACTTCATGACTCTGACTCTAACTCTGACTTCATGACTCTGACTCTGACTCTGACTCTGACTTTATGACTCTGACTCTGGCTCTGACTCTGACTTCATGACTCTGACTCTGACTCTGACTTCATGACTCTGACTCTGACTCTGACTACATGACCCTGACTCTGACTCTGACTGTGACTCTCACTTCATGACTCTGACTTCATGACTCTGACTTCATGACTCTGACTCTGACTTTGACTCTGACTTCATGACTCTGACTCTGAATTTGACTTCATGACTCTGACTCTGACTCTGACTTCATGACTCTGACTCTGACTCTGACATCATGACTCTGACTCTGACTCCGACTTCATGACCTTGACTCTGACTCTAACTTCATGACTCTGTCTCTGACTCTGACTTCATCACTATGACTCTGACTCTGACTTCATGACTCTGACTTTGACGCTGACTATGACACTGACTTCATGACTCTGACTTCATGACTCTGACTCTGACTCTGACTCTGACTGTGACTCTTACTTCATGACTCTGACTTCATGACTCTGACTCTGACTCTGACTCTGACTTCATGACTCTGACTCTGACTCTGACTTCATGACTCTGACTCTGACTCTGACTTCATGACTCTGACTCTGACTCTGACTCTGACTCCGACTTCATGACTCTGACTCTGACTCTGACTTCATGACCTTGACTCTGACTCTAACTTCATGACTCTGACTCTGACTCTGACTTCATCACTATGACTCTGACTCTGACTTCATGACTCTGACTTTGACGCTGACTATGACTCTGACTTCATAACTCTGACTCTGACTCTGACTCTGACTCCATGACTCTGACTCTGACTCTGACTTCATGACTCTGACTGGGACTCTGACTTCATGACTCTGATTCTGACTCTGACTTCATGACCCTGACTCTGACTCTGACTGTGACTCTTACTTCATGACTCTGACTTCATGACTCTGACTCTGACTCTGACTCTGACTTCATGACTCTGACTCTGACTCTGACTTCATGACTCTGACTATGACTCTGAATACATGACTCTGACTCTGACTCTGACTTCATGACTCTGACACTTACTCTGACGTCATGACTCTGGCTATGACTCTGACTTCATGACTCTGACTCTGACTCTGACTTCATGACCCTGACTCTGACTCTGACTGTGACTCTTACTTCATGACTCTAACTTCATGACTCTGACTCTGACTCTGACTTCATGACTCTGACTCTGACTCTGACATCATGACTCTGACTCTGACTCCGACTTCATGACCTTGACTCTGACTCTAACTTCATGACTCTGTCTCTGACTCTGACTTCATCACTATGACTCTGACTCTGACTTCATGACTCTGACTTTGACGCTGACTATGACACTGACTTCATGACTCTGACTTCATGACTCTGACTCTGACTCTGACTCTGACTGTGACTCTTACTTCATGACTCTGACTTCATGACTCTGACTCTGACTCTGACTCTGACTTCATGACTCTGACTCTGACTCTGACTTCATGACTCTGACTCTGACTCTGACTTCATGACTCTGACTCTGACTCTGACTCTGACTCCGACTTCATGACTCTGACTCTGACTCTGACTTCATGACCTTGACTCTGACTCTAACTTCATGACTCTGACTCTGACTCTGACTTCATCACTATGACTCTGACTCTGACTTCATGACTCTGACTTTGACGCTGACTATGACTCTGACTTCATAACTCTGACTCTGACTCTGACTCTGACTCCATGACTCTGACTCTGACTCTGACTTCATGACTCTGACTGGGACTCTGACTTCATGACTCTGATTCTGACTCTGACTTCATGACCCTGACTCTGACTCTGACTGTGACTCTTACTTCATGACTCTGACTTCATGACTCTGACTCTGACTCTGACTCTGACTTCATGACTCTGACTCTGACTCTGACTTCATGACTCTGACTATGACTCTGAATACATGACTCTGACTCTGACTCTGACTTCATGACTCTGACACTTACTCTGACGTCATGACTCTGGCTCTGACTCTGACTTCATGACTCTGACTCTGACTCTGACTTCATGACCCTGACTCTGACTCTGACTGTGACTCTTACTTCATGACTCTAACTTCATGACTCTGACTCTGACTCTGACTCTGACTTCATGACTCTGACTCTGACTCTGACTTCATAACTCTGACTATGACTCTGAATACATGACTCTGACTCTGACTCTGACTTCATGACTCTGACTCTGACTCTGACTTCATGACTCTGACTCTGACTCTGACTTCATGACTCTGACTCTGACTCTGACTTCATGACTATGACTCTGTCTCTGACTTCATGACTATAACTCTGACTCTGACTTCATGACTATAACTCTGACTCTGACTTCATGACTTTGACTCTGACTCTGACTTCATGACTCTGACTCTGACTCTGACTCTGACTTCATGACTCTGACTCTGACTCTGAATTGATGACTCTGACTTTGACTCTGACTTCATGACTCCGACTCTGACTCCGACTTCATGACTCTGACTCTGACTCTGACTTCATGACTCTGACTCTGACTCTGACTTCATGACTCTGACTTTGACTCTGACTCTGACTTTGACTTCATGACTCTGACTCTGACTTCATGACTCTGACTCTGACTCTGACTTCATGACTCTGACTCTGACTCTGAATTCATGACTCTGACTCTGACTCTGACTTCATGACTCTGACTCTGACTTTGACTTTGACTTCATGACTCTGACTCTGATTTTGACTTCACGACTCTGACTCTGACTCTGACTTCATGACTCTGACTCTGACTCTGACTTCATGACTCTGACTCTGACTCTGACTCTTACTTCATGACTCTGACTTCATGACTCTGACTCTGACTTTGACTCTGACTTCATGACTCTGACTCTGACTCTGACTTCATGACTCTGACTCTGACTTTGACTTCATGACTCTGACTCTGAGTCTGACTCTGACTTCATGACTCTGACTCTAACTCTGACTTCATGACTATGACTCTGACTCTGACTTCATGACTCTGACTCTGACTCTGACTCTGACTTCATGACTCTGACTCTGACTCTGACTTCATGACTCTGACTTTAACTCTGACTCTGACTTTGACTTCATGACTCTGACTCTGACTTCATGACTCTGACTCTGACTCTGACTTCATGACTCTGACTCTGACTCTGAATTCATGACTCTGACTCTGACTCTGACTTCATGACTCTGACTCTGACTTTGACTTTGACTTCATGACTCTGACTCTGATTTTGACTTCACGACTCTGACTCTGACTCTGACTTCATGACTCTGACTCTGACTCTGACTTCATGACTCTGACTCTGACTCTGACTCTGACTTCATGACCCTGACTCTGACTCTGATTTCATGACTCTGACTTTGACTCTGACTTCATGACTCTGACTCTGACTCTGACTTCATGACTCTGACTCTGACTCTGACTTCATGACTCTGACTTAATGACTTAGACTCTGACACTGACTTCATGACTCTGACTCTGATTCTGACTCTGACTTCATGACTCTGATTTTGACGCTGACTATGACTCTGACTTCATGACTCTGACTCTGACTCTGACTTTATGACTCTGGCTCTGACTCTGACTTCATGACTCTGACTCTGACTCTGACTCCATGACTCTGACTCTGACTCTGACTACATGACCCTGACTCTGACTCTGACTGTGACTCTCACTTCATGACTCTGACTTCATGACTCTGACTTAATGACTCTGACTTCATGACTCTGACTCTGACTTTGACTCTGACTTCATGACTCTGACTCTGAATTTGACTTCATGACTCTGACTCTGACTCTGACTTCATGACTCTGACTCTGACTCTGACTTCATGACTCTGACTCTGACTCCGACTTCATGACCTTGACTCTGACTCTAACTTCATGACGCTGTCTCTGACTCTGACTTCATCACTATGACTCTGACTCTGACTTCATGACTCTGACTTTGACGCTGACTATGACACTGACTTTATGACTCTGACTTCATGACTCTGACTCTGACTCTGACTCTGACTGTGACTCTCACTTCATGACTCTGACTTCATGACTCTGACTCTGACTCTGACTCTGACTTCATGACTCTGACTCTGACTCTGACTTCATGACTCCGACTCTGACTCTGACTTCATGACTCTGACTCTGACTCTGACTCTGACTCCGACTTCATGACTCTGACTCTGACTCTGACTTCATGACCTTGACTCTGACTCTAACTTCATGACTCTGACTCTGACTCTGACTTCATCACTATGACTCTGACTCTGACTTCATGACTATGACTTTGACGCTGACTATGACTCTGACTTCATAACTCTGACTCTGACTGTGACTCTGACTTCATGACTCTGACTCTGACTTTGACTTCATGACCCTGACTCTGACTCTGACTGTGACTCTTACTTCATGACTCTGACTCTGACTCTGACTCTGACTTCATGACTCTGACTCTGACTCTGACTTCATGACTCTGACTATGACTCTGAATACATGACTCTGACTCTGACTCTGACTTCATGACTCTGACTCTTACTCTGACGTCATGACTCTGACTCTGACTCTGACTTCATGACTCTGACTCTGACTCTGACTTCATGACCCTGACTCTGACTCTGACTGTGACTCTTACTTCATGACTCTGACTTCATGACTCTGACTCTGACTCTGACTCTGACTTCATGACTCTGACTCTGACTCTGACTTCATGACTCTGACTCTGACTCTGACTTCATGACTCTGACTCTGACTCTGACTTCATGACTATGACTCTGACTCTGACTTCATGACTATAACTCTGACTCTGACTTCATGACTCTGACTCTGACTCTGACTTCATGACTCTGACTCTGACACTAACTCTGACTTTATGACTCTGACTCTGGCTCTGACTCTGACTTCATGACTCTGACTCTGACTTTGACTTCATGACTCTGACTCCGACTCTGACTACATGACCCTGACTCTGACTCTGACTGTGACTCTCACTTCATGACTCTGACTTCACGACTCTGACTTCATGACTCTGACTTCATGACTCTGACTCTGACTTTGACTCTGACTTCATGACTCTGACTCTGAATTTGACTTCATGACTCTGACTCTGACTCTGACTTCATGACTCTGACTCTGACTCTGACTTCATGACTCTGACTCTGACTCCGACTTCATGATCTTGACTCTGACTCTATCTTCATGACTCTGTCTCTGACTCTGACTTCATGACTCTGACTCTGACTCTGAGTCTGACTTTGACTCTGACTTCATGACTCTGACTCTGATTTTGACTTCATGACTCTGACTTTGACCCTGACTTCATGACTCTGACTCTGACTCTGACGTCATGACTCTGACTCTGACTCTGACTTCATGACTCTGACTCTGACTCCGACTCCATGACTCTGACTTTGACTCTGACTTCACGACTCTGACTTCATGACTCTGACTCTGACTCTGACTTCATGACTCTGACTCTGACTCTGACTCTGACTTCATGACTCTGACTCTAACTCTGACTTCATGACTATGACTCTGACTCTGACTGCATGACTCCGACTTTGACTCTGACTGTGACTCTGACTTCACGACTCTGACTTCATGACTCTGACTCTGACTCTGACTCTGACTTCATGACTATGACTCTGGCTCTGACTCTGACTTCATGACTCTGACTCTGACTCTGACTTCATGACTCTGACTCTGACTCTGACTTCATGACCCTGACTCTGACTCTGACTGTGACTCTTACTTCATGACTATGTCTTCATGACTCTGACTTCATGACTCTGACTTCATGACTCTGACTCTGACTTTGACTCTGACTTCATGACTCTGACTCTGACTCTGACTCTGACTTCATGACTTTGACTCCGACTCTGACTTCATGACTCTGACTCTGACTCTGACTCTTACTTCATGACTCTGACTCTGACTCTGACTTCATGACTCTGACTCTGACTCTGACTCTGACGTCATGACTCTGACTCTGACTCTGACTTCATGACTCTGACTCTGACTCTGACTTCATGACTCTGACTATGACTCTGAATACATGACTCTGACTCTGACTCTGACTTCATGACTCTGACTCTTACTCTGACTTCATGACTCTGACTCTGACTCTGACTTCATGACTCTGACTCTGACTCTGACTCCATGTCCCTGACTCTGACTCTGACTGTGACTCTTACTTCATGACTCTGACTTCATGACTCTGACTCTGACTCTGACTCTGACTTCATGACTCTGACTCTGACTCTGACTTCATGACTCTGACTATGACTCTGAATACATGACTCTGACTCTGACTCTGACTTCATGACTCTGACTCTGACTCTGACTTCATGACTCTGACTCTGACTCTGACTTCATGACTCTGACTCTGACTCTGACTTCATGACTGTGACTCTGACTCTGACTTCATGACTATAACTCTGACTCTGACTTCATGACTCTGACTCTGACTCTGACTTCATGACTCTGACTCTGACTCTGACTCTGACTTTATGACTCTGACTCTGGCTCTGACTCTGACTTCATGACTCTGACTCTGACTCTGACTTCATGACTCTGACTCTGACTCTGACTACATGACCCTGACTCTGACTCTGACTGTGACTCTCACTTCATGACTCTGACTTCATGACTCTGACTTCATGACTCTGACTCTGACTTTGACTCTGACTTCATGACTCTGACTCTGAATTTGACTTCATGACTCTGACTCTGACTCTGACTTCATGACTCTGACTCTGACTCTGACTTCATGACTCTGACTCTGACTCCGACTTCATGACCTTGACTCTGACTCTAACTTCATGACTCTGTCTCTGACTCTGACTTCATCACTATGACTCTGACTCTGACTGCATGACTCCGACTTTGACTCTGACTGTGACTCTGACTTCACGACTCTGACTTCATGACTCTGACTCTGACTCTGACTCTGACTTCATGACTCTGACTCTGGCTCTGACTCTGACTTCATGACTCTGACTCTGACTCTGACTTCATGACTCTGACTCTGACTCTGACTTCATGACCCTGACTCTGACTCTGACTGTGACTCTTACTTCATGACTATGACTTCATGACTCTGACTTCATGACTCTGACTTCATGACTCTGACTCTGACTTTGACTCTGACTTCATGACTCTGACTCTGACTCTGACTCTGACTTCATGACTTTGACTCGGACTCTGACTTCATGACTCGGACTCTGACTCTGACTGTTACTTCATGACTCTGACTCTGACTCTGACTTCATGACTCTGACTTCATGACTCTGACTCTGACTCTGACTCTGACGTCATGACTCTGACTCTGACTCTGACTTCATGACTCTGACTCTGACTCTGACTTCATGACTCTGACTATGACTCTGAATACATGACTCTGACTCTGACTCTGACTTCATGACTCTGACTCTTACTCTGACTTCATGACTCTGACTCTGACTCTGACTTCATGACTCTGACTCTGACTCTGACTCCATGACCCTGACTCTGACTCTGACTGTGACTCTTACTTCATGACTCTGACTTCATGACTCTGACTCTGAATCTGACTCTGACTTCATGACTCTGACTCTGACTCTGACTTCATGACTCTGACTATGACTCTGAATACATGACTCTGACTCTGACTCTGACTTCATGACTCTGACTCTGACTCTGACTCCATGACCCTGACTCTGACTCTGACTGTGACTCTTACTTCATGACTCTGACTTCATGACTCTGACTCTGACTCTGACTCGGACTTCATGACTCTGACTCTGACTCCGACTCCATGACTCTGACTTTGACTCTGACTTCACGACTCTGACTTCATGACTCTGACTCTGACTCTGACTTCATGACTCTGACTCTGACTCTGACTTCATGACTCTGACTCTGACTCCGACTTCATGACCTTGACTCTGACTCTAACTTCATGACTCTGTCTCTGACTCTGACTTCATCACTATGACTCTGACTCTGACTGCATGACTCCGACTTTGACTCTGACTGTGACTCTGACTTCAGGACTCTGACTTCATGACTCTGACTCTGACTCTGACTCTGACTTCATGACTCTGACTCTGGCTCTGACTCTGACTTCATGACTCTGACTCTGACTCTGACTTCATGACTCTGACTCTGACTCTGACTTCATGACCCTGACTCTGACTCTGACTGTGACTCTTACTTCATGACTATGACTTCATGACTCTGACTTCATGACTCTGACTTCATGACTCTGACTCTGACTTTGACTCTGACTTCATGACTCTGACTCTGACTCTGACTCTGACTTCATGACTTTGACTCGGACTCTGACTTCATGACTCGGACTCTGACTCTGACTGTTACTTCATGACTCTGACTCTGACTCTGACTTCATGACTCTGACTTCATGACTCTGACTCTGACTCTGACTCTGACGTCATGACTCTGACTCTGACTCTGACTTCATGACTCTGACTCTGACTCTGACTTCATGACTCTGACTATGACTCTGAATACATGACTCTGACTCTGACTCTGACTTCATGACTCTGACTCTTACTCTGACTTCATGACTCTGACTCTGACTCTGACTTCATGACTCTGACTCTGACTCTGACTCCATGACCCTGACTCTGACTCTGACTGTGACTCTTACTTCATGACTCTGACTTCATGACTCTGACTCTGAATCTGACTCTGACTTCATGACTCTGACTCTGACTCTGACTTCATGACTCTGACTATGACTCTGAATACATGACTCTGACTCTGACTCTGACTTCATGACTCTGACTCTGACTCTGACTCCATGACCCTGACTCTGACTCTGACTGTGACTCTTACTTCATGACTCTGACTTCATGACTCTGACTCTGACTCTGACTCGGACTTCATGACTCTGACTCTGACTCCGACTCCATGACTCTGACTTTGACTCTGACTTCACGACTCTGACTTCATGACTCTGACTCTGACTCTGACTTCATGACTCTGACTCTGACTCTGACTCTGACTTCATGACTCTGACTCTAACTCTGACTTCATGACTATGACTCTGACTCTGACTGCATGACTCCGACTTTGACTCTGACTGTGACTCTGACTTCACGACTCTGACTTCATGACTCTGACTCTGACTCTGACTCTGACTTCATGACTCTGACTCTGGCTCTGACTCTGACTTCATGACTCTGACTCTGACTCTGACTTCATGACTCTGACTCTGACTCTGACTTCATGACCCTGACTCTGACTCTGACTGTGACTCTTACTTCATGACTATGACTTCATGACTCTGACTTCATGACTCTGACTTCATGACTTTGACTCTGACTTTGACTCTGACTTCATGACTCTGACTCTGACTCTGACTCTGACTTCATGACTTTGACTCCGACTATGACTTCATGACTCTGACTCTGACTCTGACTTCATGACTCTGACTCTGACTCCGACTTCATGACCTTGACTCTGACTCTAACTTCATGACTCTGTCTCTGACTCTGACTTCATCACTATGACTCTGACTCTGACTTCATGACTCTGACTTTGACGCTGACTATGACACTGAATTCATGACTCTGACTTCATGACTCTGACTCTGACTCTGACTCTGACTGTGACTCTTACTTCATGACTCTGACTTCATGACTCTGACTCTGACTCTGACTCTGACTTCATGACTCTGACTCTGACTCTGACTTCATGACTCTGACTCTGACTCTGACTTCATGACTCTGACTCTGACTCTGACTCTGACTCCGACTTCATGACTCTGACTCTGACTCTGACTTCATGACCTTGACTCTGACTCTAACTTCATGACTCTGACTCTGACTCTGACTTCATCACTATGACTCTGACTCAGACTTCATGACTCTGACTTTGACGCTGACTATGACTCTGACTTCATAACTCTGACTCTGACTCTGACTCTGACTCCATGACTCTGACTCTGACTCTGACTTCATGACTCTGACTGTGACTCTGACTTCATGACTCTGACTCTGACTCTGACTTCATGACCCTGACTCTGACTCTGACTGTGACTCTTACTTCATGTCTCTGACTTCATGACTCTGACTCTGACTCTGACTCTGACTTCATGACTCTGACTCTGACTCTGACTTCATGACTCTGACTATGACTCTGAATACATGACTCTGACTCTGACTCTGACTTCATGACTCTGACACTTACTCTGACGTCATGACTCTGGCTCTGACTCTGACTTCATGACTCTGCCTCTGACTCTGACTTCATGACCCTGACTCTGACTCTGACTGTGACTCTTACTTCATGACTCTAACTTCATGACTCTGACTCTGACTCTGACTCTGACTTCATGACTCTGACTCTGACTCTGACTTCATAACTCTGACTATGACTCTGAATACATGACTCTGACTCTGACTCTGACTTCATGACTCTGACTCTGACTCTGACTTCATGACTCTGACTCTGACTCTGACTTCATGACTCTGACTCTGACTCTGACTTCATGACTATGACTCTGACTCTGACTTCATGACTATAACTCTGACTCTGACTTCATGACTCTGACTCTGACTCTGACTTCATGACTCTGACTCTGACTCTGACTCTGACTTTATGACTCTGACTCTGGCTCTGACTCTGACTTCATGACTCTGACTCTGACTCTGACTCTGACTTCATGACCCTGACTCTGACTCTGACTGTGACTCTTACTTCATGACTATGACTTCATGACTCTGACTTCATGACTCTGACTTCATGACTCTGACTCTGACTTTGACTCTGACTTCATGACTCTGACTCTGACTCTGACTCTGACTTCATGACTTTGACTCGGACTCTGACTTCATGACTCGGACTCTGACTCTGACTGTTACTTCATCACTCTGACTCTGACTCTGACTTCATGACTCTGACTTCATGACTCTGACTCTGACTCTGACTCTGACGTCATGACTCTGACTCTGACTCTGACTTCATGACTCTGACTCTGACTCTGACTTCATGACTCTGACTATGACTCTGAATACATGACTCTGACTCTGACTCTGACTTCATGACTCTGACTCTAACTCTGACTTCATGACTATGACTCTGACTCTGACTGCATGACTCCGACTTTGACTCTGACTGTGACTCTGACTTCACGACTCTGACTTCATGACTCTGACTCTGACTCTGACTCTGACTTCATGACTCTGACTCTGGCTCTGACTCTGACTTCATGACTCTGACTCTGACTCTGACTTCATGACTCTGACTCTGACTCTGACTTCATGACCCTGACTCTGACTCTGACTGTGACTCTTACTTCATGACTATGACTTCATGACTCTGACTTCATGACTCTGACTTCATGACTCTGACTCTGACTTTGACTCTGACTTCATGACTCTGACTCTGACTTCATGACTTTGACTCGGACTCTGACTTCATGACTCGGACTCTGACTCTGACTGTTACTTCATGACTCTGACTCTGACTCTGACTTCATGACTCTGACTTCATGACTCTGACTCTGACTCTGACTCTGACGTCATGACTCTGACTCTGACTCTGACATCATGACTCTGACTCTGACTCTGACTTCATGACTCTGACTATGACTCTGAATACATGACTCTGACTCTGACTCTGACTTCATGACTCTGACTCTTACTCTGACTTCATGACTCTGACTCTGACTCTGACTTCATTACTCTGACTCTGACTCTGACTCCATGACCCTGACTCTGACTCTGACTGTGACTCTTACTTCATGACTCTGACTTCATGACTCTGACTCTGACTCTGACTCTGACTTCATGACTCTGACTCTGACTCTGACATCATGACTCTGACTCTGACTCTGACTTCATGACTATGACTCTGACTCTGACTTCATGACTATAACTCTGACTCTGACTTCATGACTCTGACTCTGACTCTGACTTCATGACTCTGACTCTGACTCTGACTTCATGACTCTGACTCTGACTCTGACTTCATGACTCTGACTCTGACTCTGACTTCATGACTCTGACTCTGACTCTGACTTCATGACTCTGACTCTGACTCTGACTCTGACTCCGACTTCATGACTCTGACTCTGACTCTGACTTCATGACCTTGACTCTGACTCTAACTTCATGACTCTGACTCTGACTCTGACTTCATCACTATGACTCTGACTCAGACTTCATGACTCAGACTTCATGACTCTGACTTTGACGCTGACTATGACTCTGACTTCATAACTCTGACTCTGACTCTGACTCTGACTCCATGACTCTGACTCTGACTCTGACTTCATGACTCTGACTGTGACTCTGACTTCATGACTCTGACTCTGACTCTGACTTCATGACCCTGACTCTGACTCTGACTGTGACTCTTACTTCATGACTCTGACTTCATGACTCTGACTCTGACTCTGACTCTGACTTCATGACTCTGACTCTGACTCTGACTTCATGACTCTGGCTATGACTCTGAATACATGACTCTGACTCTGACTCTGACTTCATGACTCTGACACTTACTCTGACGTCATGACTCTGGCTCTGACTCTGACTTCATGACTCTGCCTCTGACTCTGACTTCATGACCCTGACTCTGACTCTGACTGTGACTCTTACTTCATGACTCTAACTTCATGACTCTGACTCTGACTCTGACTCTGACTTCATGACTCTGACTCTGACTCTGACTTCATAACTCTGACTATGACTCTGAATACATGACTCTGACTCTGACTCTGACTTCATGACTCTGACTCTGACTCTGACTTCATGACTCTGACTCTGACTCTGACTTCATGACTCTGACTCTGACTCTGACTTCATGACTCTGACTCTGACTCTGACTTCATGACTCTGACTCTGACTCTGACTTCATGACGCTGACTCTGACTCTGACTCTGACTCCGACTTCATGACTCTGACTCTGACTCTGACTTCATGACCTTGACTCTGACTCTAACTTCATGACTCTGACTCTGACTCTGACTTCATCACTATGACTCTGACTCAGACTTCATGACTCTGACTTTGACGCTGACTATGACTCTGACTTCATAACTCTGACTCTGACTCTGACTCTGACTCCATGACTCTGACTCTGACTCTGACTTCATGACTCTGACTGTGACTCTGACTTCATGACTCTGACTCTGACTCTGACTTCATGACCCTGACTCTGACTCTGACTGTGACTCTTACTTCATGACTCTGACTTCATGACTCTGACTCTGACTCTGACTCTGACTTCATGACTCTGACTCTGACTCTGACTTCATGACTCTGACTATGACTCTGAATACATGACTCTGACTCTGACTCTGACTTCATGACTCTGACACTTACTCTGACGTCATGACTCTGGCTCTGACTCTGACTTCATGACTCTGCCTCTGACTCTGACTTCATGACCCTGACTCTGACTCTGACTGTGACTCTTACTTCATGACTCTAACTTCATGACTCTGACTCTGACTCTGACTCTGACTTCATGACTCTGACTCTGACTCTGACTTCATAACTCTGACTATGACTCTGAATACATGACTCTGACTCTGACTCTGACTTCATGACTCTGACTCTGACTCTGACTTCATGACTCTGACTCTGACTCTGACTTCATGACTCTGACTCTGACTCTGACTTCATGACTATGACTCTGACTCTGACTTCATGACTATAACTCTGACTCTGACTTCATGACTCTGACTCTGACTCTGACTTCATGACTCTGACTCTGACTCTGACTCTGACTTTATGACTCTGACTCTGGCTCTGACTCTGACTTCATGACTCTGACTCTGACTCTGACTCTGACTTCATGACCCTGACTCTGACTCTGACTGTGACTCTTACTTCATGACTATGACTTCATGACTCTGACTTCATGACTCTGACTTCATGACTCTGACTCTGACTTTGACTCTGACTTCATGACTCTGACTCTGACTCTGACTCTGACTTCATGACTTTGACTCGGACTCTGACTTCATGACTCGGACTCTGACTCTGACTGTTACTTCATGACTCTGACTCTGACTCTGACTTCATGACTCTGACTTCATGACTCTGACTCTGACTCTGACTCTGACGTCATGACTCTGACTCTGACTCTGACTTCATGACTCTGACTCTGACTCTGACTTCATGACTCTGACTATGACTCTGAATACATGACTCTGACTCTGACTCTGACTTCATGACTCTGACTCTTACTCTGACTTCATGACTCTGACTCTGACTCTGACTTCATGACTCTGACTCTGACTCTGACTCCATGACCCTGACTCTGACTCTGACTGTGACTCTTACTTCATGACTCTGACTTCATGACTCTGACTCTGACTCTGACTCTGACTTCATGACTCTGACTCTGACTCTGACTTCATGACTCTGACTATGACTCTGAATACATGACTCTGACTTTGACTCTGACTTCACGACTCTGACTTCATGACTCTGACTCTGACTCTGACTTCATGACTCTGACTCTGACTCTGACTCTGACTTCATGACTCTGACTCTAACTCTGACTTCATGACTATGACTCTGACTCTGACTGCATGACTCCGACTTTGACTCTGACTGTGACTCTGACTTCACGACTCTGACTTCATGACTCTGACTTTGACTCCGACTCTGACTTCATGACTCTGACTCTGACTCTGACTTCATGACTCTGACTCTGACTCCGACTTCATGACCTTGACTCTGACTCTAACTTCATGACTCTGTCTCTGACTCTGACTTCATCACTATGACTCTGACTCTGACTTCATGACTCTGACTTTGACGCTGACTATGACACTGAATTCATGACTCTGACTTCATGACTCTGACTCTGACTCTGACTCTGACTGTGACTCTTACTTCATGACTCTGACTTCATGACTCTGACTCTGACTCTGACTCTGACTTCATGACTCTGACTCTGACTCTGACTTCATGACTCTGACTCTGACTCTGACTTCATGACTCTGACTCTGACTCTGACTCTGACTCCGACTTCATGACTCTGACTCTGACTCTGACTTCATGACCTTGACTCTGACTCTAACTTCATGACTCTGACTCTGACTCTGACTTCATCACTATGACTCTGACTCAGACTTCATGACTCTGACTTTGAAGCTGACTATGACTCTGACTTCATAACTCTGACTCTGACTCTGACTCTGACTCCATGACTCTGACTCTGACTCTGACTTCATGACTCTGACTGTGACTCTGACTTCATGACTCTGACTCTGACTCTGACTTCATGACCCTGACTCTGACTCTGACTGTGACTCTTACTTCATGACTCTGACTTCATGACTCTGACTCTGACTCTGACTCTGACTTCATGACTCTGACTCTGACTCTGACTTCATGACTCTGACTATGACTCTGAATACATGACTCTGACTCTGACTCTGACTTCATGACTCTGACACTTACTCTGACGTCATGACTCTGGCTCTGACTCTGACTTCATGACTCTGCCTCTGACTCTGACTTCATGACCCTGACTCTGACTCTGACTGTGACTCTTACTTCATGACTCTAACTTCATGACTCTGACTCTGACTCTGACTCTGACTTCATGACTCTGACTCTGACTCTGACTTCATAACTCTGACTATGACTCTGAATACATGACTCTGACTCTGACTCTGACTTCATGACTCTGACTCTGACTCTGACTTCATGACTCTGACTCTGACTCTGACTTCATGACTCTGACTCTGACTCTGACTTCATGACTATGACTCTGACTCTGACTTCATGACTATAACTCTGACTCTGACTTCATGACTCTGACTCTGACTCTGACTTCATGACTCTGACTCTGACTCTGACTCTGACTTTATGACTCTGACTCTGGCTCTGACTCTGACTTCATGACTCTGACTCTGACTTTGACTCTGACTTCATGACTCTGACTCTGACTCTGACTCTGACTTCATGACTTTGACTCGGACTCTGACTTCATGACTCGGACTCTGACTCTGACTGTTACTTCATGACTCTGACTCTGACTCTGACTTCATGACTCTGACTTCATGACTCTGACTCTGACTCTGACTCTGACGTCATGACTCTGACTCTGACTCTGACTTCATGACTCTGACTCTGACTCTGACTTCATGACTCTGACTATGACTCTGAATACATGACTCTGACTCTGACTCTGACTTCATGACTCTGACTCTTACTCTGACTTCATGACTCTGACTCTGACTCTGACTTCATGACTCTGACTCTGACTCTGACTCCATGACCCTGACTCTGACTCTGACTGTGACTCTTACTTCATGACTCTGACTTCATGACTCTGACTCTGACTCTGACTCTGACTTCATGACTCTGACTCTGACTCTGACTTCATGACTCTGACTATGACTCTGAATACATGACTCTGACTCTGACTCTGACTTCATGACTCTGTCTCTGACTCTGACTCCATGACCCTGACTCTGACTCTGACTGTGACTCTTACTTCATGACTCTGACTTCATGACTCTGACTCTGACTCTGACTCTGACTTCATGACTCTGACTCTGACTCTGACTTCATGACTCTGACTGTGACTCTGAATACATGACTCTGACTCTGACTCTGACTTTATGACTCTGACTCTGACTCTGACTTCATGACTCTGACTCTGACTCTGACTTCATGACTCTGACTCTGACTCTGACTTCATGACTATGACTCTGACTCTGACTTCATCACTATGACTCTGACTCTTACTTCATGACTCTGACTTTGACGCTGACTATGACTCTGACTTCATAACTCTGACTCTGACTCTGACTCTGACTTCATGACTCTGGCTCTGACTCTGACTTCATGACTCTGACTCTGACTTTGACTTCATGACTCTGACTCCGACTCTGACTACATGACCCTGACTCTGACTCTGACTGTGACTCTCACTTCATGACTCTGACTTCACGACTCTGACTTCATGACTCTGACTTCATGACTCTGACTCTGACTTTGACTCTGACTTCATGACTCTGACTCTGAATTTGACTTCATGACTCTGACTCTGACTCTGACTTCATGACTCTGACTCTGACTCTGACTTCATGACTCTGACTTTGACTCCGACTTCATGATCTTGACTCTGACTCTAACTTCATGACTCTGTCTCTGACTCTGACTTCATGACTCTGACTCTGACTCTGACTCTGACTTTGACTCTCACTTCATGACTCTGACTCTGATTTTGACTTCATGACTCTGACTTTGACCCTGACTTCATGACTCTGTCTCTGACTCTGACGTCATGACTCTGACTCTGACTCTGACTTCATGACTCTGACTCTGACTCCGACTCCATGACTCTGACTTTGACTCTGACTTCACGACTCTGACTTCATGACTCTGACTCTGACTCTGACTTCATGACTCTGACTCTGACTCTGACTCTGACTTCATGACTCTGACTCTAACTCTGACTTCATGACTATGACTCTGACTCTGACTGCATGACTCCGACTTTGACTCTGACTGTGACTCTGACTTCACGACTCTGACTTCATGACTCTGACTCTGACTCTGACTCTGACTTCATGACTCTGACTCTGGCTCTGACTCTGACTTCATGACTCTGACTCTGACTCTGACTTCATGACTCTGACTCTGACTCTGACTTCATGACCCTGACTCTGACTCTGACTGTGACTCTTACTTCATGACTATGACTTCATGACTCTGACTTCATGACTCTGACTTCATGACTCTGACTCTGACTTTGACTCTGACTTCATGACTCTGACTCTGACTCTGACTCTGACTTCATGACTTTGACTCCGACTCTGACTTCATGACTCTGACTCTGACTCTGACTCTTACTTCATGACTCTGACTCTGACTCTGACTTCATGACTCTGACTCTGACTCTGACTCTGACGTCATGACTCTGACTCTGACTCTGACTTCATGACTCTGACTCTGACTCTGACTTCATGACTCTGACTATGACTCTGAATACATGACTCTGACTCTGACTCTGACTTCATGACTCTGACTCTTACTCTGACTTCATGACTCTGACTCTGACTCTGACTTCATGACTCTGACTCTGACTCTGACTCCATGACCCTGACTCTGACTCTGACTGTGACTCTTACTTCATGACTCTGACTTCATGACTCTGACTCTGACTCTGACTCTGACTTCATGACTCTGACTCTGACTCTGACTTCATGACTCTGACTATGACTCTGAATACATGACTCTGACTCTGACTCTGACTTCATGACTCTGACTCTGACTCTGACTTCATGACTCTTACTCTGACTCTGACTTCATGACTCTGACTCTGACTCTGACTTCATGACTGTGACTCTGACTCTGATTTCATGACTATAACTCTGACTCTGACTTCATGACTCTGACTCTGACTCTGACTTCATGACTCTGACTCTGACTCTGACTCTGACTTTATGACTCTGACTCTGGCTCTGACTCTGACTTCATGACTCTGACTCTGACTCTGACTTCATGACTCTGACTCTGACTCTGACTACATGACCCTGACTCTGACTCTGACTTCATGACCCTGACTCTGACTCTGACTGTGACTCTTACTTCATGACTCTGACTCTGACTCTGACTCTGACTTCATGACTCTGACTCTGACTCTGACTTCATGACTCTGACTATGACTCTGAATACATGACTCTGACTCTGACTCTGACTTCATGACTCTGACACTTACTCTGACGTCATGACTCTGACTCTGACTCTGACTCTGACCTTATGACTCTGACTCTGGCTCTGACTCTGACTTCATGACTCTGACTCTGACTCTGACTTCATGACTCTGACTCCGACTCTGACTACATGACCCTGACTCTGACTCTGACTGTGACTCTCACTTCATGACTCTGACTTCACGACTCTGACTTCATGACTCTGACTTCATGACTCTGACTCTGACTTCGACTCTGACTTCATGACTCTGACTCTGAATTTGACTTCATGACTCTGACTCTGACTCTGACTTCATGACTCTGACTCTGACTCTGACTTCATGACTCTGACTCCGACTCTGACTTCATGACTCTGACTCTGACTCTGACTTCATGACCTTGACTCTGACTCTAACTTCATGACTCTGACTCTGACTCTGACTTCATCACTATGACTCTGACTCTGACTTCATGACTCTGACTTTGACGCTGACTATGACTCTGACTTCATAACTCTGACTCTGACTCTGACTCTGACTTCATGACTCTGGCTCTGACTCTGACTTCATGACTCTGACTCTGACTTTGACTTCATGACTCTGACTCCGACTCTGACTACATGACCCTGACTCTGACTCTGACTGTGACTCTCACTTCATGACTCTGACTTCACGACTCTGACTTCATGACTCTGACTTCATGACTCTGACTCTGACTTTGACTCTGACTTCATGACTCTGACTCTGAATTTGACTTCATGACTCTGACTCTGACTCTGACTTCATGACTCTGACTCTGACTCTGACTTCATGACTCTGACTCTGACTCCGACTTCATGATCTTGACTCTGACTCTAACTTCATGACTCTGTCTCTGACTCTGACTTCATGACTCTGACTCTGACTCTGACTCTGACTTTGACTCTCACTTCATGACTCTGACTCTGATTTTGACTTCATGACTCTGACTTTGACCCTGACTTCATGACTCTGTCTCTGACTCTGACGTCATGACTCTGACTCTGACTCTGACTTCATGACTCTGACTCTGACTCCGACTCCATGACTCTGACTTTGACTCTGACTTCACGACTCTGACTTCATGACTCTGACTCTGACTCTGACTTCATGACTCTGACTCTGACTCTGACTCTGACTTCATGACTCTGACTCTAACTCTGACTTCATGACTATGACTCTGACTCTGACTGCATGACTCCGACTTTGACTCTGACTGTGACTCTGACTTCACGACTCTGACTTCATGACTCTGACTCTGACTCTGACTCTGACTTCATGACTCTGACTCTGGCTCTGACTCTGACTTCATGACTCTGACTCTGACTCTGACTTCATGACTCTGACTCTGACTCTGACTTCATGACCCTGACTCTGACTCTGACTGTGACTCTTACTTCATGACTATGACTTCATGACTCTGACTTCATGACTCTGACTTCATGACTCTGACTCTGACTTTGACTCTGACTTCATGACTCTGACTCTGACTCTGACTCCATGACCCTGACTCTGACTCTGACTGTGACTCTTACTTCATGACTCTGACTTCATGACTCTGACTCTGACTCTGACTCTGACTTCATGACTCTGACTCTGACTCTGACTTCATGACTCTGACTATGACTCTGAATACATGACTCTGACTCTGACTCTGACTTCATGACTCTGACTCTGACTCTGACTTCATGACTCTTACTCTGACTCTGACTTCATGACTCTGACTCTGACTCTGACTTCATGACTGTGACTCTGACTCTGACTTCATGACTATAACTCTGACTCTGACTTCATGACTCTGACTCTGACTCTGACTTCATGACTCTGACTCTGACTCTGACTCTGACTTTATGACTCTGACTCTGGCTCTGACTCTGACTTCATGACTCTGACTCTGACTCTGACTTCATGACTCTGACTCTGACTCTGACTACATGACCCTGACTCTGACTCTGACTGTGACTCTCACTTCATGACTCTCACTTCATGACTCTGACTTCATGACTCTGACTTCATGACTCTGACTCTGACTTTGACTCTGACTTCATGACTCTGACTCTGAATTTGACTTCATGACTCTGACTCTGACTCTGACTTCATGACTCTGACTCTGACTCTGACTTCATGACTCTGACTCTGACTCCGACTTCATGACCTTGACTCTGACTCTAACTTCATGAGTCTGTCTCTGACTCTGACTTCATCACTATGACTCTGACTCTGACTTCATGACTCTGACTTTGACGCTGACTATGACACTGACTTCATGACTCTGACTTCATGACTCTGACTCTGACTCTGACTGACTGTGACTCTTACTTCATGACTCTGACTTCATGACTCTGACTCTGACTCTGACTCTGACTTCATGACTCTGACTCTGACTCTGACTTCATGACTCTGACTCTGACTCTGACTTCATGACTCTGACTCTGACTCTGACTTCATGACTCTGACTCTGACTCTGACTCTGACGTCATGACTCTGACTCTGACTCTGACTTCATGACTCTGACTCTGACTCTGACTTCATGACTCTGACTATGACTCTGAATACATGACTCTGACTCTGACTCTGACTTCATGACTCTGACTCTTACTCTGACTTCATGACTCTGACTCTGACTCTGACTTCATGACTCTGACTCTGACTCTGACTCCATGACCCTGACTCTGACTCTGACTGTGACTCTTACTTCATGACTCTGACTTCATGACTCTGACTCTGACTCTGACTCTGACTTCATGACTCTGACTCTGACTCTGACTTCATGACTCTGACTATGACTCTGAATACATGACTCTGACTCTGACTCTGACTTCATGACTCTGACTCTGACTCTGACTTCATGACTCTTACTCTGACTCTGACTTCATGACTCTGACTCTGACTCTGACTTCATGACTGTGACTCTGACTCTGACTTCATGACTATAACTCTGACTCTGACTTCATGACTCTGACTCTGACTCTGACTTCATGACTCTGACTCTGACTCTGACTCTGACTTTATGACTCTGACTCTGGCTCTGACTCTGACTTCATGACTCTGACTCTGACTCTGACTTCATGACTCTGACTCTGACTCTGACTACATGACCCTGACTCTGACTCTGACTGTGACTCTCACTTCATGACTCTGACTTCATGACTCTGACTTCATGACTCTGACTCTGACTTTGACTCTGACTTCATGACTCTGACTCTGAATTTGACTTCATGACTCTGACTCTGACTCTGACTTCATGACTCTGACTCTGACTCTGACTTCATGACTCTGACTCTGACTCCGACTTCATGACCTTGACTCTGACTCTAACTTCATGACTCTGTCTCTGACTCTGACTTCATCACTATGACTCTGACTCTGACTTCATGACTCTGACTTTGACGCTGACTATGACACTGACTTCATGACTCTGACTTCATGACTCTGACTCTGACTCTGACTGACTGTGACTCTTACTTCATGACTCTGACTTCATGACTCTGACTCTGACTCTGACTCTGACTTCATGACTCTGACTCTGACTCTGACTTCATGACTCTGACTCTGACTCTGACTTCATGACTCTGACTCTGACTCTGACTTCATGACTCTGACTCTGACTCTGACTCTGACTCCGACTTCATGACTCTGACTCTGACTCTGACTTCATGACCTTGACTCTGACTCTAACTTCATGACTCTGACTCTGACTCTGACTTCATCACTATGACTCTGACTCTGACTTCATGACTCTGACTTTGACGCTGACTATGACTCTGACTTCATAACTCTGACTCTGACTCTGACTCTGACTCCATGACTCTGACTCTGACTCTGACTTCATGACTCTGACTGTGACTCTGACTTCATGACTCTGATTCTGACTCTGACTTCATGACCCTGACTCTGACTCTGACTGTGACTCTTACTTCATGACTCTGACTTCATGACTCTGACTCTGACTCTGACTCTGACTTCATGACTCTGACTCTGACTCTGACTTCATGACTCTGACTATGACTCTGAATACATGACTCTGACTCTGACTCTGACTTCATGACTCTGACACTTACTCTGACGTCATGACTCTGGCTCTGACTCTGACTTCATGACTCTGACTCTGACTCTGACTTCATGACCCTGACTCTGACTCTGACTGTGACTCTTACTTCATGACTCTAACTTCATGACTCTGACTCTGACTCTGACTCTGACTTCATGACTCTGACTCTGACTCTGACTTCATAACTCTGACTATGACTCTGAATACATGACTCTGACTCTGACTCTGACTTCATGACTCTGACTCTGACTCTGACTTCATGACTCTGACTCTGACTCTGACTTCATGACTCTGACTCTGACTCTGACTTCATGACTATGACTCTGACTCTGACTTCATGACTATAACTCTGACTCTGACTTCATGACTCTGACTCTGACTCTGACTTCATGACTCTGACTCTGACTCTGACTCTGACCTTATGACTCTGACTCTGGCTCTGACTCTGACTTCATGACTCTGACTCTGACTCTGACTTCATGACTCTGACTCCGACTCTGACTACATGACCCTGACTCTGACTCTGACTGTGACTCTCACTTCATGACTCTGACTTCACGGCTCTGACTTCATGACTCTGACTTCATGACTCTGACTCTGACTTCGACTCTGACTTCATGACTCTGACTCTGAATTTGACTTCATGACTCTGACTCTGACTCTGACTTCATGACTCTGACTCTGACTCTGACTTCATGACTCTGACTCCGACTCTGACTTCATGACTCTGACTCTGACTCTGACTTCATGACCTTGACTCTGACTCTAACTTCATGACTCTGACTCTGACTCTGACTTCATCACTATGACTCTGACTCTGACTTCATGACTCTGACTTTGACGCTGACTATGACTCTGACTTCATATCTCTGACTCTGACTCTGACTCTGACTTCATGACTCTGACTCTGACTCTGACTTCATGACTCTGACTCTGACTCTGACTTCATGACTCTGACTCTGACTCTGACTTCATGACCCCGACTCTGACTCTGACTGTGACTCTTACTTCATGACTCTGACTTCATGACTCTGACTCTGACTCTGACTCTGACTTCATGACTCTGACTCTGACTTTGACTTCATGACTCTGACTATGACTCTGAATACATGACTCTGACTCTGACTCAGACTTCATGACTCTGACTCTGACTCTGACTTCATGACTCTGACTCTGACTCTGACTTCATGACTCTGACTCTGACTCTGACTTCATGACTATGACTCTGACTCTGACTTCATGACTATAACTCTGACTCTGACTTCATGACTTTGACTCTGACTCTGACTTCATGACTCTGACTCTGACTCTGACTCTGACTTCATGACTCTGACTCTGACTCTGAATTGATGACTCTGACTTTGACTCTGACTTCATGACTCTGACTCTGACTCCGACTTCATGACTCTGACTCTGACTCTGACTTCATGACTCTGACTCTGACTCTGACTTCATGACTCTGACTTTGACTCTGACTCTGACTTTGACTTCATGACTCTGACTCTGACTTCATGACTCTGACTCTGACTCTGACTTCATGACTCTGACTCTGACTCTGAATTCATGACTCTGACTCTGACTCTGACTTCATGACTCTGACTCTGACTTTGACTTTGACTTCATGACTCTGACTCTGATTTTGACTTCACGACTCTGACTCTGACTCTGACTTCATGACTCTGACTCTGACTCTGACTTCATGACTCTGACTCTGACTCTGACTCTGACTTCATGACCCTGACTCTGACTCTGATTTCATGACTCTGACTTTGACTCTGACTTCATGACTCTGACTCTGACTCTGACTTCATGACTCTGACTCTGACTCTGACTTCATGACTCTGACTTAATGACTTAGACTCTGACACTGACTTTATGACTCTGACTCTGATTCTGACTCTGACTTCATGACTCTGATTTTGACGCTGACTATGACTCTGACTTCATGACTCTGACTCTGACTCTGACTCCGACTTCATGACTGTGATTCTCACGCTGACTTCATGACTCTGACTCTGACTCTGACTTTATGACTCTGACTCTGACTCTGACTTCATGACCCTGACTCTGACTCTGACTGTGACTCTCACTTTATGAGTCTGACTTCATGACTCTGACTCTGACTCTGACTTCATGACTCTGACTCTGACTCTGACTCTTACTTCATGAATCTGACTCTGACTCTGACTTCATGACTCTGACTTCATGACTCTGACTCTGACTCTGACTCTGACGTCATGACTCTGACTCTGACTCTGACTTCATGACTCTGACTCTGACTCTGACTTCATGACTCTGACTCTGACTCCGACTCCATGACTCTGACTTTGACTCTGACTTCACGACTCTGACTTCATGACTCTGACTCTGACTCTGACTTCATGACTCTGACTCTGACTCTGACTCTGACTTCATGACTCTGACTCTAACTCTGACTTCATGACTATGACTCTGACTCTGACTGCATGACTCCGACTTTGACTCTGACTGTGACTCTGACTTCACGACTCTGACTTCATGACTCTGACTCTGACTCTGACTCTGACTTCATGACTCTGACTCTGGCTCTGACTCTGACTTCATGACTCTGACTCTGACTCTGACTTCATGACTCTGACTCTGACTCTGACTTCATGACCCTGACTCTGACTCTGACTGTGACTCTTACTTCATGACTATGACTTCATGACTCTGACTTCATGACTCTGACTTCATGACTCTGACTCTGACTTTGACTCTGACTTCATGACTCTGACTCTGACTCTGACTCTGACTTCATGACTTTGACTCGGACTCTGACTTCATGACTCGGACTCTGACTCTGACTGTTACTTCATGACTCTGACTCTGACTCTGACTTCATGACTCTGACTTCATGACTCTGACTCTGACTCTGACTCTGACGTCATGACTCTGACTCTGACTCTGACTTCATGACTCTGACTCTGACTCTGACTTCATGACTCTGACTATGACTCTGAATACATGACTCTGACTCTGACTCTGACTTCATGACTCTGACTCTTACTTTGACTTCATGACTCTGACTCTGACTCTGACTTCATGACTCTGACTCTGACTCTGACTCCATGACCCTGACTCTGACTCTGACTGTGACTCTTACTTCATGACTCTGACTTCATGACTCTGACTCTGACTCTGACTCTGACTTCATGACTCTGACTCTGACTCTGACTTCATGACTCTGACTATGACTCTGAATACATGACTCTGAATCTGACTCTGACTTCATGACTCTGACTCTGACTCTGACTCCATGACCCTGACTCTGACTCTGACTGTGACTCTTACTCCATGACTCTGACTTCATGACTCTGACTCTGACTCTGACTCTGACTTCATGACTCTGACTCTGACTCTGACTTCATGACTCTGACTGTGACTCTGAATACATGACTCTGACTCTGACTCTGACTTTATGACTCTGACTCTGACTCTGACTTCATGACTCTGACTCTGACTCTGACTTCATGACTCTGACTCTGACTCTGACTTCATGACTCTGACTCTGACTCTGACTCTGACTCCGACTTCATGACTCTGACTCTGACTCTGACTTCATGACCTTGACTCTGAATCTAACTTCATGACTCTGACTCTGACTCTGACTTCATCACTATGACTCTGACTCAGACTTCATGACTCTGACTTTGACGCTGACTATGACTCTGACTTCATAACGCTGACTCTGACTCTGACTCTGACTCCATGACTCTGACTCTGACTCTGACTTCATGACTCTGACTGTGACTCTGACTTCATGACTCTGACTCTGACTCTGACTTCATGACCCTGACTCTGACTCTGACTGTGACTCTTACTTCATGACTCTGACTTCATGACTCTGACTCTGACTCTGACTCTGACTTCATGACTCTGACTCTGACTCTGACTTCATGACTCTGACTATGACTCTGAATACATGACTCTGACTCTGACTCTGACTTCATGACTCTGACACTTACTCTGACGTCATGACTCTGGCTCTGACTCTGACTTCATGACTCTGCCTCTGACTCTGACTTCATGACCCTGACTCTGACTCTGACTGTGACTCTTACTTCATGACTCTAACTTCATGACTCTGACTCTGACTCTGACTCTGACTTCATGACTCTGACTCTGACTCTGACTTCATAACTCTGACTATGACTCTGAATACATGACTCTGACTCTGACTCTGACTTCATGACTCTGACTCTGACTCTGACTTCATGACTCTGACTCTGACTCTGACTTCATGACTCTGACTCTGACTCTGACTTCATGACTATGACTCTGACTCTGACTTCATGACTATAACTCTGACTCTGACTTCATGACTCTGACTCTGACTCTGACTTCATGACTCTGACTCTGACTCTGACTCTGACTTTATGACTCTGACTCTGGCTCTGACTCTGACTTCATGACTCTGACTCTGACTCTGACTCTGACTTCATGACTCTGACTCCGACTCTGACTACATGACCCTGACTCTGACTCTGACTGTGACTCTCACTTCATGACTCTGACTTCACGACTCTGACTACATGACCCTGACTCTGACTCTGACTGTGACTCTCACTTCATGACTCTGACTTCACGACTGTGACTTCATGACTCTGACTTTGACGCTGACTATGACTCTGACTTCATAACTCTGACTCTGACTCTGACTCTGACTCCATGACTCTGACTCTGACTCTGACTTCATGACTCTGACTGTGACTCTGACTTCATGACTCTGACTCTGACTCTGACTTCATGACCCTGACTCTGACTCTGACTGTGACTCTTACTTCATGACTCTGACTTCATGACTCTGACTCTGACTCTGACTCTGACTTCATGACTCTGACTCTGACTCTGACTTCATGACTCTGACTATGACTCTGAATACATGACTCTGACTCTGACTCTGACTTCATGACTCTGACACTTACTCTGACGTCATGACTCTGGCTCTGACTCTGACTTCATGACTCTGCCTCTGACTCTGACTTCATGACCCTGACTCTGACTCTGACTGTGACTCTTACTTCATGACTCTAACTTCATGACTCTGACTCTGACTCTGACTCTGACTTCATGACTCTGACTCTGACTCTGACTTCATAACTCTGACTATGACTCTGAATACATGACTCTGACTCTGACTCTGACTTCATGACTCTGACTCTGACTCTGACTTCATGACTCTGACTCTGACTCTGACTTCATGACTCTGACTCTGACTCTGACTTCATGACTATGACTCTGACTCTGACTTCATGACTCCGACTTTGACTCTGACTGTGACTCTGACTTCACGACTCTGACTTCATGACTCTGACTCTGACTCTGACTCTGACTTCATGACTCTGACTCTGGCTCTGACTCTGACTTCATGACTCTGACTCTGACTCTGACTTCATGACTCTGACTCTGACTCTGACTTCATGACGCTGACTCTGACTCTGACTGTGACTCTTACTTCATGACTATGACTTCATGACTCTGACTTCATGACTCTGACTTCATGACTCTGACTCTGACTTTGACTCTGACTTCATGACTCTGACTCTGACTCTGACTCTGACTTCATGACTTTGACTCGGACTCTGACTTCATGACTCGGACTCTGACTCTGACTGTTACTTCATGACTCTGACTCTGACTCTGACTTCATGACTCTGACTTCATGACTCTGACTCTGACTCTGACTCTGACGTCATGACTCTGACTCTGACTCTGACTTCATGACTCTGACTCTGACTCTGACTTCATGACTCTGACTATGACTCTGAATACATGACTCTGACTCTGACTCTGACTTCATGACTCTGACTCTTACTTTGACTTCATGACTCTGACTCTGACTCTGACTTCATGACTCTGACTCTGACTCTGACTCCATGACCCTGACTCTGACTCTGACTGTGACTCTTACTTCATGACTCTGACTTCATGACTCTGACTCTGACTCTGACTCTGACTTCATGACTCTGACTCTGACTCTGACTTCATGACTCTGACTATGACTCTGAATACATGACTCTGAATCTGACTCTGACTTCATGACTCTGACTCTGACTCTGACTCCATGACCCTGACTCTGACTCTGACTGTGACTCTTACTCCATGACTCTGACTTCATGACTCTGACTCTGACTCTGACTCTGACTTCATGACTCTGACTCTGACTCTGACTTCATGACTCTGACTGTGACTCTGAATACATGACTCTGACTCTGACTCTGACTTTATGACTCTGACTCTGACTCTGACTTCATGACTCTGACTCTGACTCTGACTTCATGACTCTGACTCTGACTCTGACTTCATGACTATGACTCTGACTCTGACTTCATGACTATAACTCTGACTCTGACTTCATGACTCTGACTCTGACTCTGACTTCATGACTCTGACTCTGACTCTGACTCTGACTTTATGACTCTGACTCTGGCTCTGACTCTGACTCTGACTCTGACTTCATGACTCTGACTCCGACTCTGACTACATGACCCTGACTCTGACTCTGACTGTGACTCTCACTTCATGACTCTGACTTCACGACTCTGACTTCATGACTCTGACTTCATGACTCTGACTCTGACTTTGACTCTGACTTCATGACTCTGACTCTGAATTTGACTTCATGACTCTGACTCTGACTCTGACTTCATGACTCTGACTCTGACTCTGACTTCATGACTCTGACTCTGACTCCGACTTCATGATCTTGACTCTGACTCTAACTTCATGACTCTGTCTCTGACTCTGACTTCATGACTCTGACTCTGACTCTGACTTCATGACTCTGACTCTGACTTTGACTCTGACTTCATGACTCTGACTCTGATTTTGACTTCATGACTCTGACTCTGACTCTGACGTCATGACTCTGACTCTGACTCTGACTTCATGACTCTGACTCCGACTCCGACTCCATGACTCTGACTTTGACTCTGACTTCACGACTCTGACTTCATGACTCTGACTCTGACTCTGACTTCATGACTCTGACTCTGACTCTGACTCTGACTTCATGACTCTGACTCTAACTCTGACTTCATGACTATGACTCTGACTCTGACTGCATGACTCCGACTTTGACTCTGACTGTGACTCTGACTTCACGACTCTGACTTCATGACTCTGACTCTGACTCTGACTCTGACTTCATGACTCTGACTCTGGCGCTGACTCTGACTTCATGACTCTGACTCTGACTCTGACTTCATGACTCTGACTCTGACTCTGACTTCATGACCCTGACTCTGACTCTGACTGTGACTCTTACTTCATGACTATGACTTCATGACTCTGACTTCATGACTCTGACTTCATGACTTTGACTCTGACTTTGACTCTGACTTCATGACTCTGACTCTGACTCTGACTCTGACTTCATGACTTTGACTCCGACTCTGACTTCATGACTCTGACTCTGACTCTGACTTCATGACTCTGACTCTGACTCCGACTTCATGACCTTGACTCTGACTCTAACTTCATGACTCTGTCTCTGACTCTGACTTCATCACTATGACTCTGACTCTGACTTCATGACTCTGACTTTGACGCTGACTATGACACTGAATTCATGACTCTGACTTCATGACTCTGACTCTGACTCTGACTCTGACTGTGACTCTTACTTCATGACTCTGACTTCATGACTCTGACTCTGACTCTGACTCTGACTTCATGACTCTGACTCTGACTCTGACTTCATGACTCTGACTCTGACTCTGACTTCATGACTCTGACTCTGACTCTGACTCTGACTCCGACTTCATGACTCTGACTCTGACTCTGACTTCATGACTCTGACTCTGACTCTGACTCTGACTTCATGACTCTGACTCCGACTCTGACTACATGACCCTGACTCTGACTCTGACTGTGACTCTCACTTCATGACTCTGACTTCACGACTCTGACTACATGACCCTGACTCTGACTCTGACTGTGACTCTCACTTCATGACTCTGACTTCACGACTGTGACTTCATGACTCTGACTTTGACGCTGACTATGACTCTGACTTCATAACTCTGACTCTGACTCTGACTCTGACTCCATGACTCTGACTCTGACTCTGACTTCATGACTCTGACTGTGACTCTGACTTCATGACTCTGACTCTGACTCTGACTTCATGACCCTGACTCTGACTCTGACTGTGACTCTTACTTCATGACTCTGACTTCATGACTCTGACTCTGACTCTGACTCTGACTTCATGACTCTGACTCTGACTCTGACTTCATGACTCTGACTATGACTCTGAATACATGACTCTGACTCTGACTCTGACTTCATGACTCTGACACTTACTCTGACGTCATGACTCTGGCTCTGACTCTGACTTCATGACTCTGCCTCTGACTCTGACTTCATGACCCTGACTCTGACTCTGACTGTGACTCTTACTTCATGACTCTAACTTCATGACTCTGACTCTGACTCTGACTCTGACTTCATGACTCTGACTCTGACTCTGACTTCATAACTCTGACTATGACTCTGAATACATGACTCTGACTCTGACTCTGACTTCATGACTCTGACTCTGACTCTGACTTCATGACTCTGACTCTGACTCTGACTTCATGACTCTGACTCTGACTCTGACTTCATGACTATGACTCTGACTCTGACTTCATGACTCCGACTTTGACTCTGACTGTGACTCTGACTTCACGACTCTGACTTCATGACTCTGACTCTGACTCTGACTCTGACTTCATGACTCTGACTCTGGCTCTGACTCTGACTTCATGACTCTGACTCTGACTCTGACTTCATGACTCTGACTCTGACTCTGACTTCATGACCCTGACTCTGACTCTGACTGTGACTCTTACTTCATGACTATGACTTCATGACTCTGACTTCATGACTCTGACTTCATGACTCTGACTCTGACTTTGACTCTGACTTCATGACTCTGACTCTGACTCTGACTCTGACTTCATGACTTTGACTCGGACTCTGACTTCATGACTCGGACTCTGACTCTGACTGTTACTTCATGACTCTGACTCTGACTCTGACTTCATGACTCTGACTTCATGACTCTGACTCTGACTCTGACTCTGACGTCATGACTCTGACTCTGACTCTGACTTCATGACTCTGACTCTGACTCTGACTTCATGACTCTGACTATGACTCTGAATACATGACTCTGACTCTGACTCTGACTTCATGACTCTGACTCTTACTTTGACTTCATGACTCTGACTCTGACTCTGACTTCATGACTCTGACTCTGACTCTGACTCCATGACCCTGACTCTGACTCTGACTGTGACTCTTACTTCATGACTCTGACTTCATGACTCTGACTCTGACTCTGACTCTGACTTCATGACTCTGACTCTGACTCTGACTTCATGACTCTGACTATGACTCTGAATACATGACTCTGAATCTGACTCTGACTTCATGACTCTGACTCTGACTCTGACTCCATGACCCTGACTCTGACTCTGACTGTGACTCTTACTCCATGACTCTGACTTCATGACTCTGACTCTGACTCTGACTCTGACTTCATGACTCTGACTCTGACTCTGACTTCATGACTCTGACTGTGACTCTGAATACATGACTCTGACTCTGACTCTGACTTTATGACTCTGACTCTGACTCTGACTTCATGACTCTGACTCTGACTCTGACTTCATGACTCTGACTCTGACTCTGACTTCATGACTATGACTCTGACTCTGACTTCATGACTATAACTCTGACTCTGACTTCATGACTCTGACTCTGACTCTGACTTCATGACTCTGACTCTGACTCTGACTCTGACTTTATGACTCTGACTCTGGCTCTGACTCTGACTCTGACTCTGACTTCATGACTCTGACTCCGACTCTGACTACATGACCCTGACTCTGACTCTGACTGTGACTCTCACTTCATGACTCTGACTTCACGACTCTGACTTCATGACTCTGACTTCATGACTCTGACTCTGACTTTGACTCTGACTTCATGACTCTGACTCTGAATTTGACTTCATGACTCTGACTCTGACTCTGACTTCATGACTCTGACTCTGACTCTGACTTCATGACTCTGACTCTGACTCCGACCTCATGATCTTGACTCTGACTCTAACTTCATGACTCTGTCTCTGACTCTGACTTCATGACTCTGACTCTGACTCTGACTTCATGACTCTGACTCTGACTTTGACTCTGACTTCATGACTCTGACTCTGATTTTGACTTCATGACTCTGACTCTGACTCTGACGTCATGACTCTGACTCTGACTCTGACTTCATGACTCTGACTCCGACTCCGACTCCATGACTCTGACTTTGACTCTGACTTCACGACTCTGACTTCATGACTCTGACTCTGACTCTGACTTCATGACTCTGACTCTGACTCTGACTCTGACTTCATGACTCTGACTCTAACTCTGACTTCATGACTATGACTCTGACTCTGACTGCATGACTCCGACTTTGACTCTGACTGTGACTCTGACTTCACGACTCTGACTTCATGACTCTGACTCTGACTCTGACTCTGACTTCATGACTCTGACTCTGGCTCTGACTCTGACTTCATGACTCTGACTCTGACTCTGACTTCATGACTCTGACTCTGACTCTGACTTCATGACCCTGACTCTGACTCTGACTGTGACTCTTACTTCATGACTATGACTTCATGACTCTGACTTCATGACTCTGACTTCATGACTTTGACTCTGACTTTGACTCTGACTTCATGACTCTGACTCTGACTCTGACTCTGACTTCATGACTTTGACTCCGACTCTGACTTCATGACTCTGACTCTGACTCTGACTTCATGACTCTGACTCTGACTCCGACTTCATGACCTTGACTCTGACTCTAACTTCATGACTCTGTCTCTGACTCTGACTTCATCACTATGACTCTGACTCTGACTTCATGACTCTGACTTTGACGCTGACTATGACACTGAATTCATGACTCTGACTTCATGACTCTGACTCTGACTCTGACTCTGACTGTGACTCTTACTTCATGACTCTGACTTCATGACTCTGACTCTGACTCTGACTCTGACTTCATGACTCTGACTCTGACTCAGACTTCATGACTCTGACTTTGACGCTGACTATGACTCTGACTTCATAACGCTGACTCTGACTCTGACTCTGACTCCATGACTCTGACTCTGACTCTGACTTCATGACTCTGACTGTGACTCTGACTTCATGACTCTGACTCTGACTCTGACTTCATGACCCTGACTCTGACTCTGACTGTGACTCTTACTTCATGACTCTGACTTCATGACTCTGACTCTGACTCTGACTCTGACTTCATGACTCTGACTCTGACTCTGACTTCATGACTCTGACTATGACTCTGAATACATGACTCTGACTCTGACTCTGACTTCATGACTCTGACACTTACTCTGACGTCATGACTCTGGCTCTGACTCTGACTTCATGACTCTGCCTCTGACTCTGACTTCATGACCCTGACTCTGACTCTGACTGTGACTCTTACTTCATGACTCTAACTTCATGACTCTGACTCTGACTCTGACTCTGACTTCATGACTCTGACTCTGACTCTGACTTCATAACTCTGACTATGACTCTGAATACATGACTCTGACTCTGACTCTGACTTCATGACTCTGACTCTGACTCTGACTTCATGACTCTGACTCTGACTCTGACTTCATGACTCTGACTCTGACTCTGACTTCATGACTATGACTCTGACTCTGACTTCATGACTATAACTCTGACTCTGACTTCATGACTCTGACTCTGACTCTGACTTCATGACTCTGACTCTGACTCTGACTCTGACTTTATGACTCTGACTCTGGCTCTGACTCTGACTTCATGACTCTGACTCTGACTCTGACTCTGACTTCATGACTCTGACTCCGACTCTGACTACATGACCCTGACTCTGACTCTGACTGTGACTCTCACTTCATGACTCTGACTTCACGACTCTGACTACATGACCCTGACTCTGACTCTGACTGTGACTCTCACTTCATGACTCTGACTTCACGACTGTGACTTCATGACTCTGACTTTGACGCTGACTATGACTCTGACTTCATAACTCTGACTCTGACTCTGACTCTGACTCCATGACTCTGACTCTGACTCTGACTTCATGACTCTGACTGTGACTCTGACTTCATGACTCTGACTCTGACTCTGACTTCATGACCCTGACTCTGACTCTGACTGTGACTCTTACTTCATGACTCTGACTTCATGACTCTGACTCTGACTCTGACTCTGACTTCATGACTCTGACTCTGACTCTGACTTCATGACTCTGACTATGACTCTGAATACATGACTCTGACTCTGACTCTGACTTCATGACTCTGACACTTACTCTGACGTCATGACTCTGGCTCTGACTCTGACTTCATGACTCTGCCTCTGACTCTGACTTCATGACCCTGACTCTGACTCTGACTGTGACTCTTACTTCATGACTCTAACTTCATGACTCTGACTCTGACTCTGACTCTGACTTCATGACTCTGACTCTGACTCTGACTTCATAACTCTGACTATGACTCTGAATACATGACTCTGACTCTGACTCTGACTTCATGACTCTGACTCTGACTCTGACTTCATGACTCTGACTCTGACTCTGACTTCATGACTCTGACTCTGACTCTGACTTCATGACTATGACTCTGACTCTGACTTCATGACTATAACTCTGACTCTGACTTCATGACTCTGACTCTGACTCTGACTTCATGACTCTGACTCTGACTCTGACTTCATGACTCTGACTCTGACTCTGACTTCATGACCCCGACTTTGACTCTGACTGTGACTCTTACTTCATGACTCTGACTTCATGACTCTGACTCTGACTTTGACTCTGACTTCATGACTCTGACTCTGACTCTGACTTCATGACTCTGACTATGACTCTGAATACATGACTCTGACTCTGACTCAGACTTCATGACTCTGACTCTGACTCTGACTTCATGACTCTGACGCTGACTCTGACTTCATGACTCTGACTCTGACTCTGACTTCATGACTATGACTCTGACTCTGACTTCATGACTATAACTCTGACTCTGACTTCATGACTTTGACTCTGACTCTGACTTCATGACTCTGACTCTGACTCTGACTTCATGACTCTGACGTCATGACTCTGACTCTGACTCTGACTTCATGACTCTGACTCTGACTCTGACTTCATGACTCTGACTCTGACTCCGACTCCATGACTCTGACTTTGACTCTGACTTCACGACTCTGACTTCATGACTCTGACTCTGACTCTGACTTCATGACTCTGACTCTGACTCTGACTCTGACTTCATGACTCTGACTCTGACTCTAACTTCATGACTCTGACTCTGACTCTGACTTCATCACTATAACTCTGACTCAGACTTCATGACTCTGACTTTGACGCTGACTATTACTCTGACTTCATAACTCTGACTCTGACTCTGACTCTGACTCCATGACTCTGACTCTGACTCTGACTTCATGACTCTGACTGCGACTCTGACTTCATGACTCTGACTCTGACTCTGACTTCATGACCCTGACTCTGACTCTGACTGTGACTCTTACTTCATGACTCTGACTTCATGACTCTGACTCTGACTCTGACTCTGACTTCATGACTCTGACTCTGACTCTGACTTCATGACTCTGACTATGACTCTGAATACATGACTCTGACTCTGACTCTGTCTTCATGACTCTGACACTTACTCTGACGTCATGACTCTGACTCTGACTCTGACTCTGACTTCATGACTCTGACTCTGACTCTGACTTCATAACTCTGACTATGACTCTGAATACATAACTCTGACTCTGACTCTGACTTCATGACTCTGACTCTGACTCTGACTTCATGACTCTGACTCTGACTCTGACTTCATGACTCTGACTCTGACTCTAACTTCATGACTCTGTCTCTGACTCTGACTTCATGACTCTGACTCTGACTCTGACTTCATGACTCTGACTCTGACTTTGACTCTGACTTCATGACTCTGACTCTGATTTTGACTTCATGACTCTGACTCTGACTCTGACGTCATGACTCTGACTCTGACTCTGACTTCATGACTCTGACTCCGACTCCGACTCCATGACTCTGACTTTGACTCTGACTTCACGACTCTGACTTCATGACTCTGACTCTGACTCTGACTTCATGACTCTGACTCTGACTCTGACTCTGACTTCATGACTCTGACTCTAACTCTGACTTCATGACTATGACTCTGACTCTGACTGCATGACTCCGACTTTGACTCTGACTGTGACTCTGACTTCACGACTCTGACTTCATGACTCTGACTCTGACTCTGACTCTGACTTCATGACTCTGACTCTGGCTCTGACTCTGACTTCATGACTCTGACTCTGACTCTGACTTCATGACTCTGACTCTGACTCTGACTTCATGACCCTGACTCTGACTCTGACTGTGACTCTTACTTCATGACTATGACTTCATGACTCTGACTTCATGACTCTGACTTCATGACTTTGACTCTGACTTTGACTCTGACTTCATGACTCTGACTCTGACTCTGACTCTGACTTCATGACTTTGACTCCGACTCTGACTTCATGACTCTGACTCTGACTCTGACTTCATGACTCTGACTCTGACTCCGACTTCATGACCTTGACTCTGACTCTAACTTCATGACTCTGTCTCTGACTCTGACTTCATCACTATGACTCTGACTCTGACTTCATGACTCTGACTTTGACGCTGACTATGACACTGAATTCATGACTCTGACTTCATGACTCTGACTCTGACTCTGACTCTGACTGTGACTCTTACTTCATGACTCTGACTTCATGACTCTGACTCTGACTCTGACTCTGACTTCATGACTCTGACTCTGACTCTGACTTCATGACTCTGACTCTGACTCTGACTTCATGACTCTGACTCTGACTCTGACTCTGACTCCGACTTCATGACTCTGACTCTGACTCTGACTTCATGACCTTGACTCTGACTCTAACTTCATGACTCTGACTCTGACTCTGACTTCATCACTATGACTCTGACTCAGACTTCATGACTCTGACTTTCACGCTGACTATGACTCTGACTTCATAACGCTGACTCTGACTCTGACTCTGACTCCATGACTCTGACTCTGACTCTGACTTCATGACTCTGACTGTGACTCTGACTTCATGACTCTGACTCTGACTCTGACTTCATGACTTTGACTCTGACTCTGACTGTGACTCTTACTTCATGACTCTGACTTCATGACTCTGACTCTGACACTGACTCTGACTTCATGACTCTGACTCTGACTCTGACTTCATGACTCTGACTATGACTCTGAATACATGACTCTGACTCTGACTCTGACTTCATGACTCTGACACTTACTCTGACGTCATGACTCTGGCTCTGACTCTGACTTCATGACTCTGCCTCTGACTCTGACTTCATGACCCTGACTCTGACTCTGACTGTGACTCTTACTTCATGACTCTAACTTCATGACTCTGACTCTGACTCTGACTCTGACTTCATGACTCTGACTCTGACTCTGACTTCATAACTCTGACTATGACTCTGAATACATGACTCTGACTCTGACTCTGACTTCATGACTCTGACTCTGACTCTGACTTCATGACTCTGACTCTGACTCTGACTTCATGACTCTGACTCTGACTCTGACTTCATGACTATGACTCTGACTCTGACTTCATGACTATAACTCTGACTCTGACTTCATGACTCTGACTCTGACTCTGACTTCATGACTCTGACTCTGACTCTGACTCTGACTTTATGACTCTGACTCTGGCTCTGACTCTGACTTCATGACTCTGACTCTGACTCTGACTCTGACTTCATGACTCTGACTCCGACTCTGACTACATGACCCTGACTCTGACTCTGACTGTGACTCTCACTTCATGACTCTGACTTCACGACTCTGACTACATGACCCTGACTCTGACTCTGACTGTGACTCTCACTTCATGACTCTGACTTCACGACTGTGACTTCATGACTCTGACTTTGACGCTGACTATGACTCTGACTTCATAACTCTGACTCTGACTCTGACTCTGACTCCATGACTCTGACTCTGACTCTGACTTCATGACTCTGACTGTGACTCTGACTTCATGACTCTGACTCTGACTCTGACTTCATGACCCTGACTCTGACTCTGACTGTGACTCTTACTTCATGACTCTGACTTCATGACTCTGACTCTGACTCTGACTCTGACTTCATGACTCTGACTCTGACTCTGACTTCATGACTCTGACTATGACTCTGAATACATGACTCTGACTCTGACTCTGACTTCATGACTCTGACACTTACTCTGACGTCATGACTCTGGCTCTGACTCTGACTTCATGACTCTGCCTCTGACTCTGACTTCATGACCCTGACTCTGACTCTGACTGTGACTCTTACTTCATGACTCTAACTTCATGACTCTGACTCTGACTCTGACTCTGACTTCATGACTCTGACTCTGACTCTGACTTCATAACTCTGACTATGACTCTGAATACATGACTCTGACTCTGACTCTGACTTCATGACTCTGACTCTGACTCTGACTTCATGACTCTGACTCTGACTCTGACTTCATGACTCTGACTCTGACTCTGACTTCATGACTATGACTCTGACTCTGACTTCATGACTATAACTCTGACTCTGACTTCATGACTCTGACTCTGACTCTGACTTCATGACTCTGACTCTGACTCTGACTTCATGACTCTGACTCTGACTCTGACTTCATGACCCCGACTTTGACTCTGACTGTGACTCTTACTTCATGACTCTGACTTCATGACTCTGACTCTGACTTTGACTCTGACTTCATGACTCTGACTCTGACTCTGACTTCATGACTCTGACTCCGACTCTGACTTCATGACTCTGACTCTGACTCTGACTTCATGACCTTGACTCTGACTCTAACTTCATGACTCTGACTCTGACTCTGACTTTATCACTATGACTCTGACTCTGACTTCATGACACTGACTTTGACGCTGACTATGACTCTGACTTCATAACTCTGACTCTGACTCTGACTCTGACTTCATGACTCTGACTCTGACTCTGACTTCATGACTCTGACTCTGACTCTGACTTCATGACTCTGACTCTGACTCTGACTTCATGACTCTGACTCTGACTCTGACTTCATGACCCCGACTCTGACTCTGACTGTGACTCTTACTTCATGACTCTGACTTCATGACTCTGACTCTGACTCTGACTCTGACTTCATGACTCTGACTCTGACTCTGACTTCATGACTCTGACTATGACTCTGAATACATGACTCTGACTCTGACTCAGACTTCATGACTCTGACTCTGACTCTGACTTCATGACTCTGACTCTGACTCTGACTTCATGACTCTGACTCTGACTCTGACTTCATGACTATGACTCTGACTCTGACTTCATGACTATAACTCTGACTCTGACTTCATGACTTTGACTCTGACTCTGACTTCATGACTCTGACTCTGACTCTGACTCTGACTTCATGACTCTGACTCTGACTCTGAATTGATGACTCTGACTTTGACTCTGACTTCATGACTCTGACTCTGACTCCGACTTCATGACTCTGACTCTGACTCTGACTTCATGACTTTGACTCTGACTCTGACTTCCTGACTCTGACTTTGACTCTGACTCTGACTTTGACTTCATGACTCTGACTCTGACTTCATGACTCTGACTCTGACTCTGACTTCATGACTCTGACTCTGACTCTGAATTCATGACTCTGACTCTGACTCTGACTTCATGAGTCTGACTCTGACTTTGACTTTGACTTCATGACTCTGACTCTGATTTTGACTTCACGACTCTGACTCTGACTCTGACTTCATGACTCTGACTCTGACTCTGACGTCATGACTCTGACTCTGACTCTGACTTCATGACTCTGACTCTGACTCTGACTTCATGACTCTGACTATGACTCTGAATACATGACTCTGACTCTGACTCTGACTTCATGACTCTGACTCTTACTCTGACTTCATGACTCTGACTCTGACTCTGACTTCATGACTCTGACTCTGACTCTGACTCCATGACCCTGACTCTGACTCTGACTGTGACTCTCACTTCATGACTCTGACTTCACGACTCTGACTTCATGACTCTGACTCTTACTCTGACTTCATGACTCTGACTCTGACTCTGACTTCATGACTCTGACTCTGACTCTGACTTCATGACTGTGACTCTGACTCTGACTTCATGACTATAACTCTGACTCTGACTTCATGACTCTGACTCTGACTCTGACTTCATGACTCTGACTCTGACTCTGACTCTGATTTTATGACTCTGACTCTGGCTCTGACTCTGACTTCATGACTCTGACTCTGACTCTGACTTCATGACTCTGACTCTGACTCTGACTACATGACCCTGACTCTGACTCTGACTGTGACTCTCACTTCATGACTCTGACTTCATGACTCTGACTTCATGACTCTGACTCTGACTTTGACTCTGACTTCATGACTCTGACTCTGAATTTGACTTCATGACTCTGACTCTGACTCTGACTTCATGACTCTGACTCTGACTCTGACTTCATGACTCTGACTCTGACTCCGACTTCATGACCTTGACTCTGACTCTAACTTCATGACTCTGTCTCTGACTCTGACTCCATCACTATGACTCTGACTCTGACTTCATGACTCTGACTTTGACGCTGGCTATGACACTGACTTCATGACTCTGACTTCATGACTCTGACTCTGACTCTGACTCTGACTGTGACTCTTACTTCATGACTCTGACTTCATGACTCTGACTCTGACTCTGACTCTGACTTCATGACTCTGACTCTGACTCTGACTTTATGACTCTGACTCTGACTCTGACTCTGACTCCGACTTCATGACTCTGACTCTGACTCTGACTTCATGACCTTGACTCTGACTCTAACTTCATGACTCTGACTCTGACTCTGACTTCATCACTATGACTCTGACTCTGACTTCATGACTCTGACTTTGACGCTGACTATGACTCTGACTTCATAACTCTGACTCTGACTCTGACTCTGACTCCATGACTCTGACTCTGACTCTGACTTCATGACTCTGACTGTGACTCTGACTTCATGACTCTGATTCTGACTCTGACTTCATGACCCTGACTCTGACTCTGACTGTGACTCTTACTTCATGACTCTGACTTCATGACTCTGACTCTGACTCTGACTCTGACTTCATGACTCTGACTCTGACTCTGACTTCATGACTCTGACTATGACTCTGAATACATGACTCTGACTCTGACTCTGACTTCATGACTCTGACACTTACTCTGACGTCATGACTCTGGCTCTGACTCTGACTTCATGACTCTGACTCTGACTCTGACTTCTTGACCCTGACTCTGACTCTGACTGTGACTCTTACTTCATGACTCTAACTTCATGACTCTGACTCTGACTCTGACTCTGACTTCATGACTCTGACTCTGACTCTGACTTCATAACTCTGACTATGACTCTGAATACATGACTCTGACTCTGACTCTGACTTCATGACTCTGACTCTGACTCTGACTTCATGACTCTGACTCTGACTCTGACCTCATGACTCTGACTCTGACTCTGACTTCATGACTATGACTCTGACTCTGACTTCATGACTATAACTCTGACTCTGACTTCATGACTCTGACTCTGACTCTGACTTCATGACTCTGACTCTGACTCTGACTCTGACCTTATGACTCTGACTCTGGCTCTGACTCTGACTTCATGACTCTGACTCTGACTCTGACTTCATGACTCTGACTCCGACTCTGACTACATGACCCTGACTCTGACTCTGACTGTGACTCTCACTTCATGACTCTGACTTCACGACTCTGACTTCATGACTCTGACTTCATGACTCTGACTCTGACTTCGACTCTGACTTCATGACTCTGACTCTGAATTTGACTTCATGACTCTGACTCTGACTCTGACTTCATGACTCTGACTCTGACTCTGACTTCATGACTCTGACTCCGACTCTGACTTCATGACTCTGACTCTGACTCTGACTTCATGACCTTGACTCTGACTCTAACTTCATGACTCTGACTCTGACTCTGACTTCATCACTATGACTCTGACTCTGACTTCATGACTCTGACTTTGACGCTGACTATGACTCTGACTTCATAACTCTGACTCTGACTCTGACTCTGACTTCATGACTCTGACTCTGACTCTGACTTCATGACTCTGACTCTGACTCTGACTTCATGACTCTGACTCTGACTCTGACTCTGACTTCATGACCCCGACTCTGACTCTGACTGTGACTCTTACTTCATGACTCTGACTTCATGACTCTGACTCTGACTCTGACTCTGACTTCATGACTCTGACTCTGACTTTGACTTCATGACTCTGACTATGACTCTGAATACATGACTCTGACTCTGACTCAGACTTCATGACTCTGACTCTGACTCTGACTTCATGACTCTGACTCTGACTCTGACTTCATGACTCTGACTCTGACTCTGACTTCATGACTATGACTCTGACTCTGACTTCATGACTATAACTCTGACTCTGACTTCATGACTTTGACTCTGACTCTGACTTCATGACTCTGACTCTGACTCTGACTCTGACTTCATGACTCTGACTCTGACTCTGAATTGATGACTCTGACTTTGACTCTGACTTCATGACTCTGACTCTGACTCCGACTTCATGACTCTGACTCTGACTCTGACTTCATGACTCTGACTCTGACTCTGACTTCATGACTCTGACTTTGACTCTGACTCTGACTTTGACTTCATGACTCTGACTCTGACTTCATGACTCTGACTCTGACTCTGACTTCATGACTCTGACTCTGACTCTGAATTCATGACTCTGACTCTGACTCTGACTTCATGACTCTGACTCTGACTTTGACTTTGACTTCATGACTCTGACTCTGATTTTGACTTCACGACTCTGACTCTGACTCTGACTTCATGACTCTGACTCTGACTCTGACTTTATGACTCTGACTCTGACTCTGTCTCTTACTTCATGACTCTGACTTCTTGACTCTGACTCTGACTCTGACTGCATGACTCCGACTTTGACTCTGACTGTGACTCTGACTTCACGACTCTGACTTCATGACTCTGACTCTGACTCTGACTCTGACTTCATGACTCTGACTCTGGCTCTGACTCTGACTTCATGACTCTGACTCTGACTCTGACTCTGACTTCATGACTTTGACTCGGACTCTGACTTCATGACTCGGACTCTGACTCTGACTGTTACTTCATGACTCTGACTCTGACTCTGACTTCATGACTCTGACTATGACTCTGAATACATGACTCTGACTCTGACTCTGACTTCATGACTCTGACTCTTACTCTGACTTCATGACTCTGACTCTGACTCTGACTTCATGACTCTGACTCTGACTCTGACTCCATGACCCTGACTCTGACTCTGACTGTGACTCTTACTTCATGACTCTGACTTCATGACTCTGACTCTGACTCTGGGTCTGACTTCATGACTCTGACTCTGACTCTGACTTCATGACTCTGACTATGACTCTGAATACATGACTCTGACTCTGACTCTGACTTCATGACTCTGACTCTGACTCTGACTCCATGACCCTGACTCTGACTCTGACTGTGACTCTTACTTCATGACTCTGACTTCATGACTCTGACTCTGACTCTGACTCTGACTTCATGACTCTGACTCTGACTCTGACTTCATGACTCTGACTGTGACTCTGAATACATGACTCTGACTCTGACTCTGACTTTATGACTCTGACTCTGACTCTGACTTCATGACTCTGACTCTGACTCTGACTTCATGACTCTGACTCTGACTCTGACTTCATGACTATGACTCTGACTCTGACTTCATGACTATAACTCTGACTCTGACTTCATGACTCTGACTCTGACTCTGACTTCATGACTCTGACTCTGACTCTGACTCTGACTTTATGACTCTGACTCTGGCTCTGACTCTGACTTCATGACTCTGACTCTGACTCTGACTTCATGACTCTGACTCCGACTCTGACTACATGACCCTGACTCTGACTCTGACTGTGACTCTCACTTCATGACTCTGACTTCACGACTCTGACTTCATGACTCTGACTTCATGACTCTGACTCTGACTTTGACTATGACTTCATGACTCTGACTCTGAATTTGACTTCATGACTCTGACTCTGACTCTGACTTCATGACTCTGACTCTGACTCTGACTTCATGACTCTGACTCTGACTCCGACTTCATGATCTTGACTCTGACTCTAACTTCATGATTCTGTCTCTGACTCTGACTTCATGACTCTGACTCTGACTCTGACTTCATGACTCTGACTCTGACTTTGACTCTGACTTCATGACTCTGACTCTGATTTTGACTTCATGACTCTGACTCTGACCCTGACTTCATGACTCTGACTCTGACTCTGACGTCATGACTCTGACTCTGACTCTGACTTCATGACTCTGACTCTGACTCCGACTCCATGACTCTGACTTTGACTCTGACTTCACGACTCTGACTTCATGACTCTGACTCTGACTCTGACTTCATGACTCTGACTCTGACTCTGACTCTGACTTCATGACTCTGACTCTAACTCTGACTTCATGACTATGACTCTGACTCTGACTGCATGACTCCGACTTTGACTCTGACTGTGACTCTGACTTCACGACTCTGACTTCATGACTCTGACTCTGACTCTGACTCTGACTTCATGACTCTGACTCTGGCTCTGACTCTGACTTCATGACTCTGACTCTGACTCTGACTTCATGACTCTGACTCTGACTCTGACTTCATGACCCTGACTCTGACTCTGACTGTGACTCTTACTTCATGACTATGACTTCATGACTCTGACTTCATGACTCTGACTTCATGACTTTGACTCTGACTTTGACTCTGACTTCATGACTCTGACTCTGACTCTGACTCTGACTTCATGACTTTGACTCCGACTCTGACTTCATGACTCTGACTCTGACTCTGACTTCATGACTCTGACTCTGACTCCGACTTCATGACCTTGACTCTGACTCTAACTTCATGACTCTGTCTCTGACTCTGACTTCATCACTATGACTCTGACTCTGACTTCATGACTCTGACTTTGACGCTGACTATGACACTGAATTCATGACTCTGACTTCATGACTCTGACTCTGACTCTGACTCTGACTGTGACTCTTACTTCATGACTCTGACTTCATGACTCTGACTCTGACTCTGACTCTGACTTCATGACTCTGACTCTGACTCTGACTCCGACTTCATGACTCTGACTCTGACTCTGACTTCATGACCTTGACTCTGACTCTAACTTCATGACTCTGACTCTGACTCTGACTTCATCACTATGACTCTGACTCAGACTTCATGACTCTGACTTTGACGCTGACTATGACTCTGACTTCATAACTCTGACTCTGACTCTGACTCTGACTCCATGACTCTGACTCTGACTCTGACTTCATGACTCTGACTGTGACTCTGACTTCATGATTCTGACTCTGACTCTGACTTCATGACCCTGACTCTGACTCTGACTGTGACTCTTACTTCATGACTCTGACTTCATGACTCTGACTCTGACTCTGACTCTGACTTCATGACTCTGACTCTGACTCTGACTTCATGACTCTGACTATGACTCTGAATACATGACTCTGACTCTGACTCTGACTTCATGACTCTGACACTTACTCTGACGTCATGACTCTGGCTCTGACTCTGACTTCATGACTCTGCCTCTGACTCTGACTTCATGACCCTGACTCTGACTCTGACTGTGACTCTTACTTCATGACTCTAACTTCATGACTCTGACTCTGACTCTGACTCTGACTTCATGACTCTGACTCTGACTCTGACTTCATAACTCTGACTATGACTCTGAATACATGACTCTGACTCTGACTCTGACTTCATGACTCTGACTCTGACTCTGACTTCATGACTCTGACTCTGACTCTGACTTCATGACTCTGACTCTGACTCTGACTTCATGACTATGACTCTGACTCTGACTTCATGACTATAACTCTGACTCTGACTTCATGACTCTGACTCTGACTCTGACTTCATGACTCTGACTCTGACTCTGACTCTGACTTTATGACTCTGACTCTGGCTCTGACTCTGAATTCATGACTCTGACTCTGACTCTGACTCCATGACTCTGACTCTGACTCTGACTTCACGACTCTGACTTCATGACTCTGAATTTGACGCTGACTATGACTCTGACTTCATAACTCTGACTCTGACTCTGACTCTGACTCCATGACTCTGACTCTGACTCTGACTTCATGACTCTGACTGTGACTCTGACTTCATGACTCTGACTCTGACTCTGACTTCATGACCCTGACTCTGACTCTGACTGTGACTCTTACTTCATGACTCTGACTTCATGACTCTGACTCTGACTCTGACTCTGACTTCATGACTCTGACTCTGACTCTGACTTCATGACCCTGACTATGACTCTGAATACATGACTCTGACTCTGACTCTGACTTCATGACTCTGACACTTACTCTGACGTCATGACTCTGGCTCTGACTCTGACTTCATGACTCTGCCTCTGACTCTGACTTCATGACCCTGACTCTGACTCTGACTGTGACTCTTACTTCATGACTCTAACTTCATGACTCTGACTCTGACTCTGACTCTGACTTCATGACTCTGACTCTGACTCTGACTTCATAACTCTGACTATGACTCTGAATACATGACTCTGACTCTGACTCTGACTTCATGACTCTGACTCTGACTCTGACTTCATGACTCTGACTCTGACTCTGACTTCATGACTCTGACTCTGACTCTGACTTCATGACTATGACTCTGACTCTGACTTCATGACTATAACTCTGACTCTGACTTCATGACTCTGACTCTGACTCTGACTTCATGACTCTGACTCTGACTCTGACTCTGACTTTATGACTCTGACTCTGGCTCTGACTCTGACTTCATGACTCTGACTCTGACTCTGACTCTGACTTCATGACTCTGACTCCGACTCTGACTACATGACCCTGACTCTGACTCTGACTGTGACTCTCACTTCATGACTCTGACTTCACGACTCTGACTACATGACCCTGACTCTGACTCTGACTGTGACTCTCACTTCATGACTCTGACTTCACGACTCTGACTTCATGACTCTGACTTCATGACTCTGACTCTGACTTCGACTCTGACTTCATGACTCTGACTCTGAATTTGACTTCATGACTCTGACTCTGACTCTGACTTCATGACTCTGACTCTGACTCTGACTTCATGACTCTGACTCCGACTCTGACTTCATGACTCTGACTCTGACTCTGAGTTCATGACCTTGACTCTGACTCTAACTTCATGACTCTGACTCCGACTCTGACTTCATCACTATGACTCTGACTCTGACTTCATGACTCTGACTTTGACGCTGACTATGACTCTGACTTCATAACTCTGACTCTGACTCTGACTCTGACTTCATGACTCTGACTCTGACTCTGACTTCATGACTCTGACTCTGACTCTGACTTCATGACTCTGACTCTGACTCTGACTCTGACTTCATGACTCTGACTCTGACTCTGACTTCATGACTATAACTCTGACTCTGACTTCATGACTCTGACTCTGACTCTGACTTCATGACTCTGACTCTGACTCTGACTCTGACTTTATGACTCTGACTCTGGCTCTGACTCTGACTTCATGACTCTGACTCTGACTCTGACTTCATGACTCTGACTCCGACTCTGACTACATGACCCTGACTCTGACTCTGACTGTGACTCTCACTTCATGACTCTGACTTCACGACTCTGATTACATGACCCTGACTCTGACTCTGACTGTGACTCTCACTTCATGACTCTGACTTCACGACTCTGACTTTATGACTCTGACTTCATGACTCTGACTCTGACTTCGACTCTGACTTCATGACTCTGACTCTGAATTTGACTTCATGACTCTGACTCTGACTCTGACTTCATGACTCTGACTCTGACTCTGACTTCATGACTCTGACTCCGACTCTGACTTCATGACTCTGACTCTGACTCTGACTTCATGACCTTGACTCTGACTCTAACTTCATGACTCTGACTCTGACTCTGACTTTATCACTATGACTCTGACTCTGACTTCATGACTCTGACTTTGACGCTGACTATGACTCTGACTTCATAACTCCGACTCTGACTCTGACTCTGACTTCATGACTCTGACTCTGACTCTGATTTCATGACTCTGACTCTGACTCTGACTTCATGACTCTGACTCTGACTCTGACTTCATGATTCTGACTCTGACTCTGACTTCATGACCCCGACTCTGACTCTGACTGTGACTCTTACTTCATGACTCTGACTTCATGACTCTGACTCTGACTCTGACTCTGACTTCATGACTCTGACTCTGACTCTGACTTCATGACTCTGACTATGACTCTGAATACATGACTCTGACTCTGACTCAGACTTCATGACTCTGACTCTGACTCTGACTTCATGACTCTGACTCTGACTCTGACTTCATGACTCTGACTCTCACTCTGACTTCATGACTATGACTCTGACTCTGACTTCATGACTATAACTCTGACTCTGACTTCATGACTTTGACTCTGACTCTGACTTCATGACTCTGACTCTGACTCTGACTCTGACTTCATGACTCTGACTCTGACTCTGAATTGATGACTCTGACTTTGACTCTGACTTCATGACTCTGACTCTGACTCCGACTTCATGACTCTGACTCTGACTCTGACTTCATGACTCTGACTCTGACTCTGACTTCATGACTCTGACTTTGACTCTGACTCTGACTTTGACTTCATGACTCTGACTCTGACTTCATGACTCTGACTCTGACTCTGACTTCATGACTCTGACTCTGACTCTGAATTCATGACTCTGACTCTGACTCTGACTTCATGACTCTGACTCTGACTTTGACTTTGACTTCATGACTCTGACTCTGATCTTGACTTCACGACTCTGACTCTGACTCTGACTTCATGACTCTGACTCTGACTCTGACTTCATGACTCTGACTCTGACTCTGACTCTTACTTTATGACTCTGACTTCATGACTCTGACTCTGACTCTGACTCTGACTTCATGACTCTGACTCTGACTTTGACTCTGACTTCATGACTCTGACTCTGATTTTGACGCCATGACTCTGACTCTGACTCTGACTTCATGACTCTGACTCTGACTCTGACTTCATGACTCTGACTCTGACTTTGACTCTGACTTCATGACTCTGACTCTGATTTTGACTTCATGACTCTGACTCTGACTCTGACTTCATGACTCTGACTCTGACTCTGACTTCATGACTCTGACTCTGAGTCTGACTCTGACTTCATGACTCTGACTCTAACTCTGACTTCATGACTATGACTCTGACTCTGACTTCATGACTCTGACTCTGACTCTGACTCTGACTTCATGACTCTGACTCTGACTCTGACTTCATGACTCTGACTTTGACTCTGACTCTGACTTTGACTTCATGACTCTGACTCTGACTTCATGACTCTGACTCTGACTCTGACTTCATGACTCTGACTCTGACTCTGAATTCATGACTCTGACTCTGACTCTGACTTCATGACTCTGACTCTGACTTTGACTTTGACTTCATGACTCTGACTCTGATTTTGACTTCACGACTCTGACTCTGACTCTGACTTCATGACTCTGACTCTGACTCTGACTTCATGACTCTGACTCTGACTCTGACTCTGACTTCATGACCCTGACTCTGACTCTGATTTCATGACTCTGACTTTGACTCTGACTTCATGACTCTGACTCTGACTCTGACTTCATGACTCTGACTCTGACTCTGACTTCATGACTCTGACTTAATGACTTAGACTCTGACACTGACTTCATGACTCTGACTCTGATTCTGACTCTGACTTCATGACTCTGATTTTGACGCTGACTATGACTCTGACTTCATGACTCTGACTCTGACTCTGACTCCGACTTCATGACTGTGATTCTCAAGCTGACTTCATGACTCTGACTCTGACTCTGACTTTATGACTCTGACTCTGACTCTGACTTCATGACCCTGACTCTGCCTCTGACTGTGACTCTCACTTCATGAGTCTGACTTCATGACTCTGACTCTGACTCTGACTTCATGACTCTGACTCTGACTCTGACTCTTACTTCATGAATCTGACTCTGACTCTGACTTCATGACTCTGACTTCATGACTCTGACTCTGACTCTGACTCTGACGTCATGACTCTGACTCTGACTCTGACTTCATGACTCTGACTCTGACTCTGACTTCATGACTCTGACTCTGACTCCGACTCCATGACTCTGACTTTGACTCTGACTTCACGACTCTGACTTCATGACTCTGACTCTGACTCTGACTTCATGACTCTGACTCTGACTCTGACTCTGACTTCATGACTCTGACTCTAACTCTGACTTCATGACTATGACTCTGACTCTGACTGCATGACTCCGACTTTGACTCTGACTGTGACTCTGACTTCACGACTCTGACTTCATGACTCTGACTATGACTCTGAATACATGACTCTGACTCTGACTCTGACTTCATGACTCTGACTCTTACTCTGACTTCATGACTCTGACTCTGACTCTGACCTCATGACTCTGACTCTGACTCTGACTCCATGACCCTGACTCTGACTCTGACTGTGACTCTTACTTCATGACTCTGACCTCATGACTCTGACTCTGACTCTGACTCTGACTTCATGACTCTGACTCTGACTCTGACTTCATGACTCTGACTATGACTCTGAATACATGACTCTGACTCTGACTCTGACTTCATGACTCTGACTCTGACTCTGACTTCATGACTCTGACTCTGACTCTGACTTCATGACTCTGACTCTGACTCTGACTTCATGACTATGACTCTGACTCTGACTTCATGACTATAACTCTGACTCTGACTTCATGACTCTGACTCTGACTCTGACTCCATGACCCTGACTCTGACTCTGACTGTGACTCTCACTTCATGACTCTGACTTCATGACTCTGACTCTGACTCTGACTCTGACTTCATGACTCTGACTCTGTCTCTGACTTCATGACTCTGACTATGACTGTGAATACAAGACTCTGACTCTGACTCTGACTTCATGACTCTGACTCTGACTCTGACTTCATGACTCTGACTCCGACTCTGACTACATGACCCTGACTCTGACTCTGACTGTGACTCTCACATCATGACTCTGACTTCACGACTCTGACTTCATGACTCTGACTTCATGACTCTGACTCTGACTTCGACTCTGACTTCATGACTCTGACTCTGAATTTGACTTCATGACTCTGACTCTGACTCTGACTTCATGACGCTGACTCTGACTCTGACTTCATGACTCTGACTCCGACTCTGACTCCATGACTCTGACTCTGACTCTGACTTCATGACCTTGACTCTGACTCTAACTTCATGACTCTGACTCTGACTCTGACTTCATCACTATGACTCTGACTCTGACTTCATGACTCTGACTTTGACGCTGACTATGACTCTGACTTCATAACTCTGACTCTGACTCTGACTCTGACTTCATGACTCTGACTCTGACTCTGACTTCATGACTCTGACTCTGACTCTGACTTCATGACTCTGACTCTGACTCTGACTTCATGACCCCGACTCTGACTCTGACTGTGACTCTTACTTCATGACTCTGACTTCATGACTCTGACTCTGACTCTGACTCTGACGTCATGACTCTGACTCTGACTCTGACTTTATGACTCTGACTATGACTCTGAATACATGACTCTGACTCTGACTCAGACTTCATGACTCTGACTCTGACTCAGACTTCATGACTCTGACTCTGACTCTGACTTCATGACTCTGACTCTGACTCTGACTTCATGACTCTGACTTTGACTCTGACTTCATGACTCTGACTCTGATTTTGACTTCATGACTCTGACTCTGACTCTGACTTCATGACTCTGACTCTGACTCTGACTTCATTACTCTGACTCTGACTCTGACTTCATGACTCTGACTCTGAGTCTGACTTCATGACTCTGACTTAATGACTTAGACTCTGACACTGACTTCATGACTCTGACTCTGATTCTGACTCTGACTTCATGACTCTGATTTTGACGGTGACTATGACTCTCACTTCATGACTCTGACTCTGACTCTGACTCCGACTTCATGACTGTGATTCTCACGCTGACTTCATGACTCTGACTCTGACTCTGACTTTATGACTCTGACTCTGACTCTGACTTCATGACCCTGACTCTGACTCTGACTGTGACTCTCACTTCATGAGTCTGACTTCATGACTCTGACTCTGACTCTGACTTCATGACTCTGACTCTGACTCTGACTCTTACTTCATGAATCTGACTCTGACTCTGACTTCATGACTCTGACTTCATGACTCTGACTCTGACTCTGACTCTGACGTCATGACTCTGACGTCATGACTCTGACTCTGACTCTGACTTCATGACTCTGACTCTGACTCTGACTTCATGACTCTGACTCTGACTCCGACTCCATGACTCTGACTTTGACTCTGACTTCACGACTCTGACTTCATGACTCTGACTCTGACTCTGACTTCATGACTCTGACTCTGACTTTGACTCTGACTTCACGACTCTGACTTCATGACTCTGACTCTGACTCTGACTTCATGACTCTGACTTTGACTCTGACTCTGACTTTGACTTCATGACTCTGACTCTGACTTCATGACTCTGACTCTGACTCTGACTTCATGACTCTGACTCTGACTCTGAATTCATGACTCTGACTCTGACTCTGACTTCATGACTCTGACTCTGACTTTGACTTTGACTTCATGACTCTGACTCTGATTTTGACTTCACGACTCTGACTCTGACTCTGACTTCATGACTCTGACTCTGACTCTGACTTCATGACTCTGACTCTGACTCTGACTCTGACTTCATGACCCTGACTCTGACTCTGATTTCATGACTCTGACTTTGACTCTGACTTCATGACTCTGACTCTGACTCTGACTTCATGACTCTGACTCTGACTCTGACTTCATGACTCTGACTTAATGACTTAGACTCTGACACTGACTTCATGACTCTGACTCTGATTCTGACTCTGACTTCATGACTCTGATTTTGACGCTGACTATGACTCTGACTTCATGACTCTGACTCTGACTCTGACTCCGACTTCATGACTGTGATTCTCAAGCTGACTTCATGACTCTGACTCTGACTCTGACTTTATGACTCTGACTCTGACTCTGACTTCATGACCCTGACTCTGCCTCTGACTGTGACTCTCACTTCATGAGTCTGACTTCATGACTCTGACTCTGACTCTGACTTCATGACTCTGACTCTGACTCTGACTCTTACTTCATGAATCTGACTCTGACTCTGACTTCATGACTCTGACTTCATGACTCTGACTCTGACTCTGACTCTGACGTCATGACTCTGACTCTGACTCTGACTTCATGACTCTGACTCTGACTCTGACTTCATGACTCTGACTCTGACTCCGACTCCATGACTCTGACTTTGACTCTGACTTCACGACTCTGACTTCATGACTCTGACTCTGACTCTGACTTCATGACTCTGACTCTGACTCTGACTCTGACTTCATGACTCTGACTCTAACTCTGACTTCATGACTATGACTCTGACTCTGACTGCATGACTCCGACTTTGACTCTGACTGTGACTCTGACTTCACGACTCTGACTTCATGACTCTGACTCTGACTCTGACTCTGACTTCATGACTCTGACTCTAGCTCTGACTCTGACTTCATGACTCTGACTCTGACTCTGACTTCATGACTCTGACTCTGACTCTGACTTCATGACCCTGACTCTGACTCTGACTGTGACTCTCACTTCATGAGTCTGACTTCATGACTCTGACTCTGACTCTGACTTCATGACTCTGACTCTGACTCTGACTCTTACTTCATGAATCTGACTCTGACTCTGACTTCATGACTCTGACTTCATGACTCTGACTCTGACTCTGACTCTGACGTCATGACTCTGACGTCATGACTCTGACTCTGACTCTGACTTCATGACTCTGACTCTGACTCTGACTTCATGACTCTGACTCTGACTCCGACTCCATGACTCTGACTTTGACTCTGACTTCACGACTCTGACTTCATGACTCTGACTCTGACTCTGACTTCATGACTCTGACTCTGACTTTGACTCTGACTTCACGACTCTGACTTCATGACTCTGACTCTGACTCTGACTTCATGACTCTGACTTTGACTCTGACTCTGACTTTGACTTCATGACTCTGACTCTGACTTCATGACTCTGACTCTGACTCTGACTTCATGACTCTGACTCTGACTCTGAATTCATGACTCTGACTCTGACTCTGACTTCATGACTCTGACTCTGACTTTGACTTTGACTTCATGACTCTGACTCTGATTTTGACTTCACGACTCTGACTCTGACTCTGACTTCATGACTCTGACTCTGACTCTGACTTCATGACTCTGACTCTGACTCTGACTCTGACTTCATGACCCTGACTCTGACTCTGATTTCATGACTCTGACTTTGACTCTGACTTCATGACTCTGACTCTGACTCTGACTTCATGACTCTGACTCTGACTCTGACTTCATGACTCTGACTTAATGACTTAGACTCTGACACTGACTTCATGACTCTGACTCTGATTCTGACTCTGACTTCATGACTCTGATTTTGACGCTGACTATGACTCTGACTTCATGACTCTGACTCTGACTCTGACTCCGACTTCATGACTGTGATTCTCAAGCTGACTTCATGACTCTGACTCTGACTCTGACTTTATGACTCTGACTCTGACTCTGACTTCATGACCCTGACTCTGCCTCTGACTGTGACTCTCACTTCATGAGTCTGACTTCATGACTCTGACTCTGACTCTGACTTCATGACTCTGACTCTGACTCTGACTCTTACTTCATGAATCTGACTCTGACTCTGACTTCATGACTCTGACTTCATGACTCTGACTCTGACTCTGACTCTGACGTCATGACTCTGACTCTGACTCTGACTTCATGACTCTGACTCTGACTCTGACTTCATGACTCTGACTCTGACTCCGACTCCATGACTCTGACTTTGACTCTGACTTCACGACTCTGACTTCATGACTCTGACTCTGACTCTGACTTCATGACTCTGACTCTGACTCTGACTCTGACTTCATGACTCTGACTCTAACTCTGACTTCATGACTATGACTCTGACTCTGACTGCATGACTCCGACTTTGACTCTGACTGTGACTCTGACTTCACGACTCTGACTTCATGACTCTGACTCTGACTCTGACTCTGACTTCATGACTCTGACTCTAGCTCTGACTCTGACTTCATGACTCTGACTCTGACTCTGACTTCATGACTCTGACTCTGACTCTGACTTCATGACCCTGACTCTGACTCTGACTGTGACTCTTACTTCATGACTATGACTTCATGACTCTGACTTCATGACTCTGACTTCATGACTCTGACTCTGACTTTGACTCTGACTTCATGACTCTGACTCTGACTCTGACTCTGACTTCATGACTTCGACTCGGACTCTGACTTCATGACTCTGACTCTGACTCTGACTCTTACTTCATGACTCTGACTCTGACTCTGACTTCATGACTCTGACTTCATGACTCTGACTCTGACTCTGACTCTGACGTCATGAATTTGACTCTGACTCTGACTTCATGACTCTGACTCTGACTCTGACTTCATGACTCTGACTATGACTCTGAATACATGACTCTGACTCTGACTCTGACTTCATGACTCTGACTCTTACTCTGACTTCATGACTCTGACTCTGACTCTGACCTCATGACTCTGACTCTGACTCTGACTCCATGACCCTGACTCTGACTCTGACTGTGACTCTTACTTCATGACTCTGACCTCATGACTCTGACTCTGACTCTGACTCTGACTTCATGACTCTGACTCTGACTCTGACTTCATGACTCTGACTATGACTCTGAATACATGACTCTGACTCTGACTCTGACTTCATGACTCTGACTCTGACTCTGACTTCATGACTCTGACTCTGACTCTGACTTCATGACTCTGACTCTGACTCTGAATTCATGACTATGACTCTGACTCTGACTTCATGACTATAACTCTGACTCTGACTTCATGACTCTGACTCTGACTCTGACTCCATGACCCTGACTCTGACTCTGACTGTGACTCTTACTTCATGACTCTGACTTCATGACTCTGACTCTGACTCTGACTCTGACTTCATGACTCTGACTCTGTCTCTGACTTCATGACTCTGACTATGACTGTGAATACATGACTCTGACTCTGACTCTGACTTCATGACTCTGACTCTGACTCTGACTTCATGACTCTGACTCCGACTCTGACTACATGACCCTGACTCTGACTCTGACTGTGACTCTCACTTCATGACTCTGACTTCACGACTCTGACTTCATGACTCTGACTTCATGACTCTGACTCTGACTTCGACTCTGACTTCATGACTCTGACTCTGAATTTGACTTCATGACTCTGACTCTGACTCTGACTTCATGACGCTGACTCTGACTCTGACTTCATGACTCTGACTCCGACTCTGACTCCATGACTCTGACTCTGACTCTGACTTCATGACCTTGACTCTGACTCTAACTTCATGACTCTGACTCTGACTCTGACTTCATCACTATGACTCTGACTCTGACTTCATGACTCTGACTTTGACGCTGACTATGACTCTGACTTCATAACTCTGACTCTGACTCTGACTCTGACTTCATGACTCTGACTCTGACTCTGACTTCATGACTCTGACTCTGACTCTGACTTCATGACTCTGACTCTGACTCTGACTTCATGACTCTGACTCTGACTCTGACTTCATGACCCCGACTCTGACTCTGACTGTGACTCTTACTTCATGACTCTGACTTCATGACTCTGACTCTGACTCTGACTCTGACGTCATGACTCTGACTCTGACTCTGACTTTATGACTCTGACTATGACTCTGAATACATGACTCTGACTCTGACTCAGACTTCATGACTCTGACTCTGACTCAGACTTCATGACTCTGACTCTGACTCTGACTTCATGACTCTGACTCTGACTCTGACTTCATGACTCTGACTTTGACTCTGACTTCATGACTCTGACTATGATTTTGACTTCATGACTCTGACTCTGACTCTGACTTCATGACTCTGACTCTGACTCTGACTTCATGACTCTGACTCTGAGTCTGACTTCATGACTCTGACTTAATGACTTAGACTCTGACACTGACTTCATGACTCTGACTCTGATTCTGACTCTGACTTCATGACTCTGATTTTGACGCTGACTATGACTCTCACTTCATGACTCTGACTCTGACTCTGACTCCGACTTCATGACTGTGATTCTCACGCTGACTTCATGACTCTGACTCTGACTCTGACTTTATGACTCTGACTCTGACTCTGACTTCATGACCCTGACTCTGACTCTGACTGTGACTCTCACTTCATGAGTCTGACTTCATGACTCTGACTCTGACTCTGACTTCATGACTCTGACTCTGACTCTGACTCTTACTTCATGAATCTGACTCTGACTCTGACTTCATGACTCTGACTTCATGACTCTGACTCTGACTCTGACTCTGACGTCATGACTCTGACGTCATGACTCTGACTCTGACTCTGACTTCATGACTCTGACTCTGACTCTGACTTCATGACTCTGACTCTGACTCCGACTCCATGACTCTGACTTTGACTCTGACTTCACGACTCTGACTTCATGACTCTGACTCTGACTCTGACTTCATGACTCTGACTCTGACTCTGACTCTGACTTCATGACTCTGACTCTAACTCTGACTTCATGACTATGACTCTGACTCTGACTGCATGACTCCGACTTTGACTCTGACTGTGACTCTGACTTCACGACTCTGACTTCATGACTCTGACTCTGACTCTGACTCTGACTTCATGACTCTGACTCTGGCTCTGACTCTGACTTCATGACTCTGACTCTGACTCTGACTTCATGACTCTGACTCTGACTCTGACTTCATGACCCTGACTCTGACTCTGACTGTGACTCTTACTTCATGACTATGACTTCATGACTCTGACTTCATGACTCTGACTTCATGACTCTGACTCTGACTTTGACTCTGACTTCATGACTCTGACTCTGACTCTGACTCTGACTTCATGACTTTGACTCGGACTCTGACTTCATGACTCTGACTCTGACTCTGACTCTTACTTCATGACTCTGACTTTGACTCTGACTTCATGACTCTGACTTCATGACTCTGACTCTGACTCTGACTCTGACGTCATGACTCTGACTCTGACTCTGACTTCATGACTCTGACTCTGACTCTGACTTCATGACTCTGACTATGACTCTGAATACATGACTCTGACTCTGACTCTGACTTCATGACTCTGACTCTTACTCTGACTTCATGACTCTGACTCTGACTCTGACTTCATGACTCTGACTCTGACTCTGACTCCATGACCCTGACTCTGACTCTGACTGTGAGTCTTACTTCATGACTCTGACTTCATGACTCTGACTCTGACTCTGACTCTGACTTCATGACTCTGACTCTGACTCTGACTTCATGACTCTAACTATGACTCTGAATACATGACTCTGACTCTGACTCTGACTTCATGACTCTGACTCTGACTCTGACTTCATGACTCTGACTCTGACTCTGACTTCATGACTCTGACTCTGACTCTGACTTCATGACTATGACTCTGACTCTGACTTCATGACTATAACTCTGACTCTGACTTCATGACTCTGACTCTGACTCTGACTTCATGACTCTGACTCTGACTCTGACTCTGACTTTATGACTCTGACTCTGGCTCTGACTCTGACTTCATGACTCTGACTCTGACTCTGACTTCATGACTCTGACTCTGACTCTGACTACATGACCCTGACTCTGACTCTGACTGTGACTCTCACTTCATGACTCTGACTTCACGACTCTGACTTCATGACTCTGACTTCATGACTCTGACTCTGACTTCGACTCTGACTTCATGACTCTGACTCTGAATTTGACTTCATGACTCTGACTCTGACTCTGACTTCATGACTCTGACTCTGACTCTGACTTCATGACTCTGACTCCGACTCTGACTTCATGACTCTGACTCTGACTCTGACTTCATCACTATGACTCTGACTCTGACTCCATGACTCTGACTTTGACGCTGACTATGACTCTGACTTCATAACTCTGACTCTGACTCTGACTCTGACTTCATGACTCTGACTCTGACTCTGACTTCATGACTCTGACTCTGACTCTGACTTCATGACTCTGACTCTGACTCTGACTTCATGACTCTGACTCTGACTCTGACTTCATGACCCCGACTTTGACTCTGACTGTGACTCTTACTTCATGACTCTGACTTCATGACTCTGACTCTGACTCTGACTCTGACTTAATGACTCTGACTCTGACTCTGACTTCATGACTCTGACTATGACTCTGAATACATGACTCTGACTCTGACTCAGACTTCATGACTCTGACTCTGACTCTGACTTCATGACTCTGACGCTGACTCTGACTTCATGACTCTGACTCTGACGCTGACTTCATGACTATGACTCTGACTCTGACTTCATGACTATAACTCTGACTCTGACTTCATGACTTTGACTCTGACTCTGACTTCATGACTCTGACTCTGACTCTGACTCTGACTTCATGACTCTGACTCTGACTCTGAATTGATGACTCTGACTTTGACTCTGACTTCATGACTCTGACTCTGACTCCGACTTCATGACTCTGACTCTGACTCTGACTTCATGACTCTGACTCTGACTCTGACTTCATGACTCTGACTTTGACTCTGACTCTGACTTTGACTTCATGACTCTGACTCTGACTTCATGACTCTGACTCTGACTCTGACTTCATGACTCTGACTCTGACTCTGAATTCATGACTCTGACTCTGACTCTGACTTCATGGCTCTGACTCTGACTTTGACTTTGACTTCATGACTCTGACTCTGATTTTGACTTCACGACTCTGACTCTGACTCTGACTTCATGACTCTGACTCTGACTCTGACTTCATGACTCTGACTCTGACTCTGACTCTTACTTCATGACTCTGACTTCATGACTCTGACTCTGACTCTGACTCTGACTTCATGACTCTGACTCTGACTTTGACTCTGACTTCATGACTCTGACTCTGATTTTGACTTCATGACTCTGACTCTGACTCTGACTTCATGACTTTGACTCTGACTGTGACTTCAGGACTCTGACTCTGTGTCTGACTCTGACTTCATGACTCTGACTCTAACTCTGACTTCATGACTATGACTCTGACTCTGACTTCATGACTCTGACTCTGACTCTGACTCTGACTTCATGACTCTGACTCTGACTCTGACTTCATGACTCTGACTTTGACTCTGACTCTGACTTTGACGTCATGACTCTGACTCTGACTTCATGACTCTGACTCTGACTCTGACTTCATGACTCTGACTCTGAATTCATGACTCTGACTCTGACTCTGACTTCATGACTCTGACTCTGACTCTGACTTCATGACTCTGACTCTGACTCTGACTCTGACTTCATGACCCTGACTCTGACTCTGATTTCATGACTCTGACTTTGACTCTGACTTCATGACTCTGACTCTGACTCTGACTTCATGACTCTGACTCTGACTCTGACTTCATGACTGTGACTTAATGACTTAGACTCCGACACTGACTTCATGATTCTGACTCTGATTCTGACTCTGACTTCATGACTCTGATTTTGACGCTGACTATGACTCTGACTTCATGACTCTGACTCTGACTCTGACTCCGACTTCATGACTGTGATTCTCACGCTGACTTCATGACTCTGACTCTGACTCTGACTTTATGACTCTGACTCTGACTCTGACTGAATGACCCTGACTCTGACTCTGACTGTGACTCTCACTTCATGAGTCTGACTTCATGACTCTGACTCTGACTCTGACTTCATGACTCTGACGTCATGACTCTGACTCTGACTCTGACTTCATGACTCTGACTCTGACTCTGACTTCATGACTCTGACTCTGACTCCGACTCCATGACTCTGACTTTGACTCTGACTTCACGACTCTGACTTCATAACTCTGACTCTGACTCTGACTTCATGACTCTGACTCTGACTCTGACTCTGACTTCATGACTCTAACTTCATGACTCTGACTCTGACTCTGACTTCATCACTATAACTCTGACTCAGACTTCATGACTCTGACTTTGACGCTGACTATGACTCTGACTTCATAACTCTGACTCTGACTCTGACTCTGACTCCATGACTCTGACTCTGACTCTGACTTCATGACTCTGACTGTGACTCTGACTTCATGACTCTGACTCTGACTCTGACTTCATGACCCTGACTCTGACTCTGACTGTGACTCTTACTTCATGACTCTGACTTCATGACTCTGACTCTGACTCTGACTCTGACTTCATGACTCTGACTCTGACTCTGACTTCATGACTCTGACTATGACTCTGAATACATGACTCTGACTCTGACTCTGACATCATGACTCTGACACTTACTCTGACGTCATGACTCTGGCTCTGACTCTGACTTCATGACTCTGCCTCTGACTCTGACTTTATGACCCTGACTCTGACTCTGACTGTGACTCTTACTTCATGACTCTAACTTCATGACTCTGACTCTGACTCTGACTCTGACTTCATGACTCTGACTCTGACTCTGACTTCATAACTCTGACTATGACTCTGAATACATGACTCTGACTCTGACTCTGACTTCATGACTCTGACTCTGACTCTGACTTCATGACTCTGACTCTGACTCTGACTTCATGACTCTGACTCTGACTCTGACTTCATGACTATGACTCTGACTCTGACTTCATGACTATAACTCTGACTCTGACTTCATGACTCTGACTCTGACTTCATGACAATAACTCTGACTCTGACTTCATGACTCTGACTCTGACTCTGACTTCATGACTCTGACTCTGACTCTGACTCTGACTTTATGACTCTGACTCTGGCTCTGACTCTGACTTCATGACTCTGACTCTGACTCTGACTTCATGACTCTGACTCCGACTCTGACTACATGACCCTGACTCTGACTCTGACTGTGACTCTCACTTCATAACTCTGACTTCACGACTCTGATTACATGACCCTGACTCTGACTCTGACTGTGACTCTCACTTCATGACTCTGACTTCACGACTCTGACTTCATGACTCTGACTTCATGACTCTGACTCTGACTTCGACTCTGACTTCATGACTCTGACTCTGAATTTGACTTCATGACTCTGACTCTGACTCTGACTTCATGACTATGACTCTGACTCTGACTTCATGACTCTGACTCCGACTCTGACTTCATGACTCTGACTCTAACTCTGACTTCATGACCTTGACTCTGACTCTAACTTCATGACTCTGACTCTGACTCTGACTTTATCACTATGACTCTGACTCTGACTTCATGACTCTGACTTTGACGCTGACTATGACTCTGACTTCATAACTCTGACTCTGACTCTGACTCTGACTTCATGACTCTGACTCTGACTCTGATTTCATGACTCTGACTCTGACTCTGACTTCATGACTCTGACTCTGACTCTGACTTCATGATTCTGACTCTGACTCTGACTTCATGACCCCGACTCTGACTCTGACTGTGACTCTTACTTCATGACTCTGACTTCATGACTCTGACTCTGACTCTGACTCTGACTTCATGACTCTGACTCTGACTCTGACTTCATGACTCTGACTATGACTCTGAATACATGACTCTGACTCTGACTCAGACTTCATGACTCTGACTCTGACTCTGACTTCATGACTCTGACTCTGACTCTGACTTCATGACTCTGACTCTGACTCTGACTTCATGACTATGACTCTGACTCTGACTTCATGACTATAACTCTGACTCTGACTTCATGAATTTGACTCTGACTCTGACTTCATGACTCTGACTCTGACTCTGACTCTGACTTCATGACTCTGACTCTGACTCTGAATTGATGACTCTGACTTTGACTCTGACTTCATGACTCTGACTCTGACTCCGACTTCATGACTCTGACTCTGACTCTGACTTCATGACTCTGACTCTGACTCTGACTTCATGACTCTGACTTTGACTCTGACTCTGACTTTGACTTCATGACTCTGACTCTGACTTCATGACTCTGACTCTGACTCTGACTTCATGACTCTGACTCTGACTCTGAATTCATGACTCTGACTCTGACTCTGACTTCATGACTCTGACTCTGACTTTGACTTTGACTTCATGACTCTGACTCTGATCTTGACTTCACGACTCTGACTCTGACTCTGACTTCATGACTCTGACTCTGACTCTGACTTCATGACTCTGACTCTGACTCTGACTCTTACTTCATGACTCTGACTTCATGACTCTGACTCTGACTCTGACTCTGACTTCATGACTCTGACTCTGACTTTGACTCTGACTTCATGACTCTGACTCTGATTTTGACGCTATGACTCTGACTCTGACTCTGACTTCATGACTCTGACTCTGACTCTGACTTCATGACTCTGACTCTGACTTTGACTCTGACTTCATGACTCTGACTCTGATTTTGACTTCATGACTCTGACTCTGACTCTGACTTCATGACTCTGACTCTGACTCTGACTTCATGACTCTGACTCTGAGTCTGACTCTGACTTCATGACTCTGACTCTAACTCTGACTTCATGACTCTGACTCTGACTCTGACTTCATGACTCTGACTCTGACTCTGACTCTGACTTCATGACTCTGACTCTGACTCTGACTTCATGACTCTGACTTTGACTCTGACTCTGTCTTTGACTTCATGACTCTGACTCTGACTTCATGACTCTGACTCTGACTCTGACTTCATGACTCTGACTCTGACTCTGAATTCATGACTCTGACTCTGACTCTGACTTCATGACTCTGACTCTGACTTTGACTTTGACTGCATGACTCTGACTCTGATTTTGACTTCACGACTCTGACTCTGACTCTGACTTCATGACTCTGACTCTGACTCTGACTTCATGACTCTGACTCTGACTCTGACTCTGACTTCATGACCCTGACTCTGACTCTGATTTCATGACTCTGATTTTGACTCTGACTTCATGACTCTGACTCTGACTCTGACTTCATGACTCTGACTCTGACTCTGACTTCATGACTCTGACTTAATGACTTAGACTCTGACACTGACTTCATGACTCTGACTCTGATTCTGACTCTGACTTCATGACTCTGATTTTGACGCTGACTATGACTCTGACTTCATGACTCTGACTCTGACTCTGACTCCGACTTCATGACTGTGATTCTCAAGCTGACTTCATGACTCTGACTCTGACTCTGACTTTATGACTCTGACTCTGACTCTGACTTCATGACCCTGACTCTGCCTCTGACTGTGACTCTCACTTCATGAGTCTGACTTCATGACTCTGACTCTGACTCTGACTTCATGACTCTGACTCTGACTCTGACTCTTACTTCATGAATCTGACTCTGACTCTGACTTCATGACTCTGACTTCATGACTCTGACTCTGACTCTGACTCTGACGTCATGACTCTGACTCTGACTCTGACTTCATGACTCTGACTCTGACTCTGACTTCATGACTCTGACTCTGACTCCGACTCCATGACTCTGACTTTGACTCTGACTTCACGACTCTGACTTCATGACTCTGACTCTGACTCTGACTTCATGACTCTGACTCTGACTCTGACTCTGACTTCATGACTCTGACTCTAACTCTGACTTCATGACTATGACTCTGACTCTGACTGCATGACTCCGACTTTGACTCTGACTGTGACTCTGACTTCACGACTCTGACTTCATGACTCTGACTCTGACTCTGACTCTGACTTCATGACTCTGACTCTGGCTCTGACTCTGACTTCATGACTCTGACTCTGACTCTGACGTCATGACTCTGACTCTGACTCTGACTTCATGACCCTGACTCTGACTCTGACTGTGACTCTTACTTCATGACTATGACTTCATGACTCTGACTTCATGACTCTGACTTCATGACTCTGACTCTGACTTTGACTCTGACTTCATGACTCTGACTCTGACTCTGACTCTGACTTCATGACTTCGACTCGGACTCTGACTTCATGACTCTGACTCTGACTCTGACTCTTACTTCATGACTCTGACTCTGACTCTGACTTCATGACTCTGACTTCATGACTCTGACTCTGACTCTGACTCTGACGTCATGACTTTGACTCTGACTCTGACTTCATGACTCTGACTCTGACTCTGACTTCATGACTCTGACTATGACTCTGACTTCATGACTCTGACTCTGACTCTGACTTCATGACTCTGACTCTGACTCTGACTTCATGACTATGACTCTGACTCTGACTTCATGACTATAACTCTGACTCTGACTTCATGACTCTGACTCTGACTTCATGACAATAACTCTGACTCTGACTTCATGACTCTGACTCTGACTCTGACTTCATGACTCTGACTCTGACTCTGACTCTGACTTTATGACTCTGACTCTGGCTCTGACTCTGACTTCATGACTCTGACTCTGACTCTGACTTCATGACTCTGACTCCGACTCTGACTACATGACCCTGACTCTGACTCTGACTGTGACTCTCACTTCATAACTCTGACTTCACGACTCTGATTACATGACCCTGACTCTGACTCTGACTGTGACTCTCACTTCATGACTCTGACTTCACGACTCTGACTTCATGACTCTGACTTCATGACTCTGACTCTGACTTCGACTCTGACTTCATGACTCTGACTCTGAATTTGACTTCATGACTCTGACTCTGACTCTGACTTCATGACTATGACTCTGACTCTGACTTCATGACTCTGACTCCGACTCTGACTTCATGACTCTGACTCTAACTCTGACTTCATGACCTTGACTCTGACTCTAACTTCATGACTCTGACTCTGACTCTGACTTTATCACTATGACTCTGACTCTGACTTCATGACTCTGACTTTGACGCTGACTATGACTCTGACTTCATAACTCTGACTCTGACTCTGACTCTGACTTCATGACTCTGACTCTGACTCTGATTTCATGACTCTGACTCTGACTCTGACTTCATGACTCTGACTCTGACTCTGACTTCATGATTCTGACTCTGACTCTGACTTCATGACCCCGACTCTGACTCTGACTGTGACTCTTACTTCATGACTCTGACTTCATGACTCTGACTCTGACTCTGACTCTGACTTCATGACTCTGACTCTGACTCTGACTTCATGACTCTGACTATGACTCTGAATACATGACTCTGACTCTGACTCAGACTTCATGACTCTGACTCTGACTCTGACTTCATGACTCTGACTCTGACTCTGACTTCATGACTCTGACTCTGACTCTGACTTCATGACTATGACTCTGACTCTGACTTCATGACTATAACTCTGACTCTGACTTCATGAATTTGACTCTGACTCTGACTTCATGACTCTGACTCTGACTCTGACTCTGACTTCATGACTCTGACTCTGACTCTGAATTGATGACTCTGACTTTGACTCTGACTTCATGACTCTGACTCTGACTCCGACTTCATGACTCTGACTCTGACTCTGACTTCATGACTCTGACTCTGACTCTGACTTCATGACTCTGACTTTGACTCTGACTCTGACTTTGACTTCATGACTCTGACTCTGACTTCATGACTCTGACTCTGACTCTGACTTCATGACTCTGACTCTGACTCTGAATTCATGACTCTGACTCTGACTCTGACTTCATGACTCTGACTCTGACTTTGACTTTGACTTCATGACTCTGACTCTGATCTTGACTTCACGACTCTGACTCTGACTCTGACTTCATGACTCTGACTCTGACTCTGACTTCATGACTCTGACTCTGACTCTGACTCTTACTTCATGACTCTGACTTCATGACTCTGACTCTGACTCTGACTCTGACTTCATGACTCTGACTCTGACTTTGACTCTGACTTCATGACTCTGACTCTGATTTTGACGCTATGACTCTGACTCTGACTCTGACTTCATGACTCTGACTCTGACTCTGACTTCATGACTCTGACTCTGACTTTGACTCTGACTTCATGACTCTGACTCTGATTTTGACTTCATGACTCTGACTCTGACTCTGACTTCATGACTCTGACTCTGACTCTGACTTCATGACTCTGACTCTGAGTCTGACTCTGACTTCATGACTCTGACTCTAACTCTGACTTCATGACTCTGACTCTGACTCTGACTTCATGACTCTGACTCTGACTCTGACTCTGACTTCATGACTCTGACTCTGACTCTGACTTCATGACTCTGACTTTGACTCTGACTCTGTCTTTGACTTCATGACTCTGACTCTGACTTCATGACTCTGACTCTGACTCTGACTTCATGACTCTGACTCTGACTCTGAATTCATGACTCTGACTCTGACTCTGACTTCATGACTCTGACTCTGACTTTGACTTTGACTGCATGACTCTGACTCTGATTTTGACTTCACGACTCTGACTCTGACTCTGACTTCATGACTCTGACTCTGACTCTGACTTCATGACTCTGACTCTGACTCTGACTCTGACTTCATGACCCTGACTCTGACTCTGATTTCATGACTCTGATTTTGACTCTGACTTCATGACTCTGACTCTGACTCTGACTTCATGACTCTGACTCTGACTCTGACTTCATGACTCTGACTTAATGACTTAGACTCTGACACTGACTTCATGACTCTGACTCTGATTCTGACTCTGACTTCATGACTCTGATTTTGACGCTGACTATGACTCTGACTTCATGACTCTGACTCTGACTCTGACTCCGACTTCATGACTGTGATTCTCAAGCTGACTTCATGACTCTGACTCTGACTCTGACTTTATGACTCTGACTCTGACTCTGACTTCATGACCCTGACTCTGCCTCTGACTGTGACTCTCACTTCATGAGTCTGACTTCATGACTCTGACTCTGACTCTGACTTCATGACTCTGACTCTGACTCTGACTCTTACTTCATGAATCTGACTCTGACTCTGACTTCATGACTCTGACTTCATGACTCTGACTCTGACTCTGACTCTGACGTCATGACTCTGACTCTGACTCTGACTTCATGACTCTGACTCTGACTCTGACTTCATGACTCTGACTCTGACTCCGACTCCATGACTCTGACTTTGACTCTGACTTCACGACTCTGACTTCATGACTCTGACTCTGACTCTGACTTCATGACTCTGACTCTGACTCTGACTCTGACTTCATGACTCTGACTCTAACTCTGACTTCATGACTATGACTCTGACTCTGACTGCATGACTCCGACTTTGACTCTGACTGTGACTCTGACTTCACGACTCTGACTTCATGACTCTGACTCTGACTCTGACTCTGACTTCATGACTCTGACTCTGGCTCTGACTCTGACTTCATGACTCTGACTCTGACTCTGACGTCATGACTCTGACTCTGACTCTGACTTCATGACCCTGACTCTGACTCTGACTGTGACTCTTACTTCATGACTATGACTTCATGACTCTGACTTCATGACTCTGACTTCATGACTCTGACTCTGACTTTGACTCTGACTTCATGACTCTGACTCTGACTCTGACTCTGACTTCATGACTTCGACTCGGACTCTGACTTCATGACTCTGACTCTGACTCTGACTCTTACTTCATGACTCTGACTCTGACTCTGACTTCATGACTCTGACTTCATGACTCTGACTCTGACTCTGACTCTGACGTCATGACTTTGACTCTGACTCTGACTTCATGACTCTGACTCTGACTCTGACTTCATGACTCTGACTATGACTCTGAATACATGACTCTGACTCTGACTCTGACTTCATGACTCTGACTCTTACTCTGACTTCATGACTCTGACTCTGACTCTGACCTCATGACTCTGACTCTGACTCTGACTGCATGACCCTGACTCTGACTCTGACTGTGATTCTTACTTCATGACTCTGACCTCATGACTCTGACTCTGACTCTGACTCTGACTTCATGACTCTGACTCAGACTCTGACTTCATGACTCTGACTATGACTCTGAATACATGACTCTGACTCTGACTCTGACTTCATGACTCTGACTCTGACTCTGACTTCATGACTCTGACTCTGACTCTGACTTCATGACTCTGACTCTGACTCTGACTTCATGACTATGACTCTGACTCTGACTTCATGACTATAACTCTGACTCTGACTTCATGACTCTGACTCTGACTCTGACTCCATGACCCTGACTCTGACTCTGACTGTGACTCTTACTTCATGACTCTGACTTCATGACTCTGACTCTGACTCTGACTCTGACTTCATGACTCTGACTCTGACTCTGACTTCATGACTCTGACTATGACTGTGAATACATGACTCTGACTCTGACTCTGACTTCATGACTCTGACTCTGACTCTGACTTCATGACTCTGACTCCGACTCTGACTACATGACCCTGACTCTGACTCTGACTGTGACTCTCACTTCATGACTCTGACTTCACGACTCTGACTTCATGACTCTGACTTCATGACTCTGATTCTGACTTCGACTCTGACTTCATGACTCTGACTCTGAATTTGATTTCATGACTCTGACTCTGACTCTGACTTCATGACGCTGACTCTGACTCTGACTTCATGACTCTGACTCCGACTCTGACTCCATGACTCTGACTCTGACTCTGACTTCATGACCTTGACTCTGACTCTAACTTTATGACTCTGACTCTGACTCTGACTTCATCACTATGACTCTGACTCTGACTTCATGACTCTGACTTTGACGCTGACTATGACTCTGACTTCATAACTCTGACTCTGACTCTGACTCTGACTTCATGACTCTGACTCTGACTCTGACTTCATGACTCTGACTCTGACTCTGACTTCATGACTCTGACTCTGACTCTGATTTCATGACTCTGACTCTGACTCTGACTTCATGACTCTGACTCTGACTCTGACTTCATGATTCTGACTCTGACTCTGACTTCATGACCCCGACTCTGACTCTGACTGTGACTCTTACTTCATGACTCTGACTTCATGACTCTGACTCTGACTCTGACTCTGACTTCATGACTCTGACTCTGACTCTGACTTCATGACTCTGACTCTGACTCTGACTTCATGACTCTGACTCTGACTCTGACTTCATGACTCTGACTCTAACTCTGACTTCATGACCTTGACTCTGACTCTAACTTCATGACTCTGACTCTGACTCTGACTTTATCACTATGACTCTGACTCTGACTTCATGACTCTGACTTTGACGCTGACTATGACTCTGACTTCATAACTCTGACTCTGACTCTGACTCTGACTTCATGACTCTGACTCTGACTCTGATTTCATGACTCTGACTCTGACTCTGACTTCATGACTCTGACTCTGACTCTGACTTCATGATTCTGACTCTGACTCTGACTTCATGACCCCGACTCTGACTCTGACTGTGACTCTTACTTCATGACTCTGACTTCATGACTCTGACTCTGACTCTGACTCTGACTTCATGACTCTGACTCTGACTCTGACTTCATGACTCTGACTATGACTCTGAATACATGACTCTGACTCTGACTCAGACTTCATGACTCTGACTCTGACTCTGACTTCATGACTCTGACTCTGACTCTGACTTCATGACTCTGACTCTGACTCTGACTTCATGACTATGACTCTGACTCTGACTTCATGACTATAACTCTGACTCTGACTTCATGACTTTGACTCTGACTCTGACTTCATGACTCTGACTCTGACTCTGACTCTGACTTCATGACTCTGACTCTGACTCTGAATTGATGACTCTGACTTTGACTCTGACTTCATGACTCTGACTCTGACTCCGACTTCATGACTCTGACTCTGACTCTGACTTCATGACTCTGACTCTGACTCTGACTTCATGACTCTGACTTTGACTCTGACTCTGACTTTGACTTCATGACTCTGACTCTGACTTCATGACTCTGACTCTGACTCTGACTTCATGACTCTGACTCTGACTCTGAATTCATGACTCTGACTCTGACTCTGACTTCATGACTCTGACTCTGACTTTGACTTTGACTTCATGACTCTGACTCTGATTTTGACTTCACGACTCTGACTCTGACTCTGACTTCATGACTCTGACTCTGACTCTGACTTCATGACTCTGACTCTGACTCTGACTCTTACTTCATGACTCTGACTTCATGACTCTGACTCTGACTCTGACTCTGACTTCATGACTCTGACTCTGACTTTGACTCTGACTTCATGACTCTGACTCTGATTTTGACGCTATGACTCTGACTCTGACTCTGACTTCATGACTCTGACTCTGACTCTGACTTCATGACTCTGACTCTGACTTTGACTCTGACTTCATGACTCTGACTCTGATTTTGACTTCATGACTCTGACTCTGACTCTGACTTCATGACTCTGACTCTGACTCTGACTTCATGACTCTGACTCTGAGTCTGACTCTGACTTCATGACTCTGACTCTAACTCTGACTTCATGACTCTGACTCTGACTCTGACTTCATGACTCTGACTCTGACTCTGACTCTGACTTCATGACTCTGACTCTGACTCTGACTTCATGACTCTGACTTTGACTCTGACTCTGTCTTTGACTTCATGACTCTGACTCTGACTTCATGACTCTGACTCTGACTCTGACTTCATGACTCTGACTCTGACTCTGAATTCATGACTCTGACTCTGACTCTGACTTCATGACTCTGACTCTGACTTTGACTTTGACTGCATGACTCTGACTCTGATTTTGACTTCACGACTCTGACTCTGACTCTGACTTCATGACTCTGACTCTGACTCTGACTTCATGACTCTGACTCTGACTCTGACTCTGACTTCATGACCCTGACTCTGACTCTGATTTCATGACTCTGACTTTGACTCTGACTTCATGACTCTGACTCTGACTCTGACTTCATGACTCTGACTCTGACTCTGACTTCATGACTCTGACTTAATGACTTAGACTCTGACACTGACTTCATGACTCTGACTCTGATTCTGACTCTGACTTCATGACTCTGATTTTGACGCTGACTATGACTCTGACTTCATGACTCTGACTCTGACTCTGACTCCGACTTCATGACTGTGATTCTCAAGCTGACTTCATGACTCTGACTCTGACTCTGACTTTATGACTCTGACTCTGACTCTGACTTCATGACCCTGACTCTGCCTCTGACTGTGACTCTCACTTCATGAGTCTGACTTCATGACTCTGACTCTGACTCTGACTTCATGACTCTGACTCTGACTCTGACTCTTACTTCATGAATCTGACTCTGACTCTGACTTCATGACTCTGACTTCATGACTCTGACTCTGACTCTGACTCTGACGTCATGACTCTGACTCTGACTCTGACTTCATGACTCTGACTCTGACTCTGACTTCATGACTCTGACTCTGACTCCGACTCCATGACTCTGACTTTGACTCTGACTTCACGACTCTGACTTCATGACTCTGACTCTGACTCTGACTTCATGACTCTGACTCTGACTCTGACTCTGACTTCATGACTCTGACTCTAACTCTGACTTCATGACTATGACTCTGACTCTGACTGCATGACTCCGACTTTGACTCTGACTGTGACTCTGACTTCACGACTCTGACTTCATGACTCTGACTCTGACTCTGACTCTGACTTCATGACTCTGACTCTGGCTCTGACTCTGACTTCATGACTCTGACTCTGACTCTGACTTCATGACTCTGACTCTGACTCTGACTTCATGACCCTGACTCTGACTCTGACTGTGACTCTTACTTCATGACTATGACTTCATGACTCTGACTTCATGACTCTGACTTCATGACTCTGACTCTGACTTTGACTCTGACTTCATGACTCTGACTCTGACTCTGACTCTGACTTCATGACTTCGACTCGGACTCTGACTTCATGACTCTGACTCTGACTCTGACTCTTACTTCATGACTCTGACTCTGACTCTGACTTCATGACTCTGACTTCATGACTCTGACTCTGACTCTGACTCTGACGTCATGACTTTGACTCTGACTCTGACTTCATGACTCTGACTCTGACTCTGACTTCATGACTCTGACTATGACTCTGAATACATGACTCTGACTCTGACTCTGACTTCATGACTCTGACTCTTACTCTGACTTCATGACTCTGACTCTGACTCTGACCTCATGACTCTGACTCTGACTCTGACTCCATGACCCTGACTCTGACTCTGACTGTGATTCTTACTTCATGACTCTGACCTCATGACTCTGACTCTGACTCTGACTCTGACTTCATGACTCTGACTCAGACTCTGACTTCATGACTCTGACTATGACTCTGAATACATGACTCTGACTCTGACTCTGACTTCATGACTCTGACTCTGACTCTGACTTCATGACTCTGACTCTGACTCTGACTTCATGACTCTGACTCTGACTCTGACTTCATGACTATGACTCTGACTCTGACTTCATGACTATAACTCTGACTCTGACTTCATGACTCTGACTCTGACTCTGACTCCATGACCCTGACTCTGACTCTGACTGTGACTCTTACTTCATGACTCTGACTTCATGACTCTGACTCTGACTCTGACTCTGACTTCATGACTCTGACTCTGACTCTGACTTCATGACTCTGACTATGACTGTGAATACATGACTCTGACTCTGACTCTGACTTCATGACTCTGACTCTGACTCTGACTTCATGACTCTGACTCCGACTCTGACTACATGACCCTGACTCTGACTCTGACTGTGACTCTCACTTCATGACTCTGACTTCACGACTCTGACTTCATGACTCTGACTTCATGACTCTGATTCTGACTTCGACTCTGACTTCATGACTCTGACTCTGAATTTGATTTCATGACTCTGACTCTGACTCTGACTTCATGACGCTGACTCTGACTCTGACTTCATGACTCTGACTCCGACTCTGACTCCATGACTCTGACTCTGACTCTGACTTCATGACCTTGACTCTGACTCTAACTTTATGACTCTGACTCTGACTCTGACTTCATCACTATGACTCTGACTCTGACTTCATGACTCTGACTTTGACGCTGACTATGACTCTGACTTCATAACTCTGACTCTGACTATGACTCTGACTTCATGACTCTGACTCTGACTCTGACTTCATGACTCTGACTCTGACTCTGACTTCATGACTCTGACTCTGACTCTGATTTCATGACTCTGACTCTGACTCTGACTTCATGACTCTGACTCTGACTCTGACTTCATGATTCTGACTCTGACTCTGACTTCATGACCCCGACTCTGACTCTGACTGTGACTCTTACTTCATGACTCTGACTTCATGACTCTGACTCTGACTCTGACTCTGACTTCATGACTCTGACTCTGACTCTGACTTCATGACTCTGACTCTGACTCTGACTTCATGACTCTGACTCTGACTCTGACTTCATGACTATGACTCTGACTCTGACTTCATGACTATAACTCTGACTCTGACTTCATGACTTTGACTCTGACTCTGACTTCATGACTCTGACTCTGACTCTGACTCTGACTTCATGACTCTGACTCTGACTCTGAATTGATGACTCTGACTTTGACTCTGACTTCATGACTCTGACTCTGACTCCGACTTCATGACTCTGACTCTGACTCTGACTTTATGACTCTGACTCTGACTCTGACTTCATGACTCTGACTTTGACTCTGACTCTGACTTTGACTTCATGACTCTGACTCTGACTTCATGACTCTGACTCTGACTCTGACTTCATGACTCTGACTCTGACTCTGAATTCATGACTCTGACTCTGACTCTGACTTCATGACTCTGACTCTGACTTTGACTTTGACTTCATGACTCTGACTCTGATTTTGACTTCACGACTCTGACTCTGACTCTGACTTCATGACTCTGACTCTGACTCTGACTTCATGACTCTGACTCTGACTCTGACTCTGACTTCATGACCCTGACTCTGACTCTGATTTCATGACTCTGACTTTGACTCTGACTTCATGACTCTGACTCTGACTCTGACTTCATGACTCTGACTCTGACTCTGACTTCATGACTCTGACTCAATGACTTAGACTCTGACACTGACTTCATGACTCTGACTCTGATTCTGACTCTGACTTCATGACTCTGATTTTGACGCTGACTATGACTCTGACTTCATGACTCTGACTCTGACTCTGACTCCGACTTCATGACTGTGATTCTCAAGCTGACTTAATGACTCTGACTCTGAATCTGACTTTATGACTCTGACTCTGACTCTGACTTCATGACCCTGACTCTGCCTCTGACTGTGACTCTCACTTCATGAGTCTGACTTCATGACTCTGACTCTGACTCTGACTTCATGACTCTGACTCTGACTCTGACTCTTACTTCATGAATCTGACTCTGACTCTGACTTCATGACTCTGACTTCATGACTCTGACTCTGACTCTGACTCTGACGTCATGACTCTGACTCTGACTCTGACTTCATGACTCTGACTCTGACTCTGACTTCATGACTCTGACTCTGACTCCGACTCCATGACTATGACTTTGACTCTGACTTCACGACTCTGACTTCATGACTCTGACTCTGACTCTGACTTCATGACTCTGACTCTGACTCTGACTCTGACTTCATGACTCTGACTCTAACTCTGACTTCATGACTATGACTCTGACTCTGACTGCATGACTCCGACTTTGACTCTGACTGTGACTCTGACTTCACGACTCTGACTTCATGACTCTGACTCTGACTCTGACTCTGACTTCATGACTCTGACTCTGGCTCTGACTCTGACTTCATGACTCTGACTCTGACTCTGACTTCATGACTCTGACTCTGACTCTGACTTCATGACCCTGACTCTGACTCTGACTGTGACTCTTACTTCATGACTATGACTTCATGACTCTGACTTCATGACTCTGACTTCATGACTCTGACTTCATGACTCTGACTCTGACTTTGACTCTGACTTCATGACTCTGACTCTGACTCTGACTCTGACTCCATGACTTCGACTCGGACTCTGACTTCATGACTCTGACTCTGACTCTGACTCTTACTTCATGACTCTGACTCTGACTCTGACTTCATGACTCTGACTTCATGACTCTGACTCTGACTCTGACTCTGACGTCATGACTTTGACTCTGACTCTGACTTCATGACTCTGACTCTGACTCTGACTTCATGACTCTGACTATGACTCTGAATACATGACTCTGACTCTGACTCTGACTTCATGACTCTGACTCTTACTCTGACTTCATGACTCTGACTCTGACTCTGACCTCATGACTCTGACTCTGACTCTGACTCCATGACCCTGACTCTGACTCTGACTGTGATTCTTACTTCATGACTCTGACCTCATGACTCTGACTCTGACTCTGACTCTTACTTCATGACTCTGACTCTGACTCTGACTTCATGACTCTGACTATGACTCTGAATACATGACTCTGACTCTGACTCTGACTTCATGACTCTGACTCTGACTCTGACTTCATGACTCTGACTCTGACTCTGACTTCATGACTCTGACTCTGACTCTGACTTCATGACTATGACTCTGACTCTGACTTCATGACTATAACTCTGACTCTGACTTCATGACTCTGACTCTGACTCTGACTCCATGACCCTGACTCTGACTCTGACTGTGACTCTTACTTCATGACTCTGACTTCATGACTCTGACTCTGACTCTGACTCTGACTTCATGACTCTGACTCTGACTCTGACTTCATGACTCTGACTATGACTGTGAATACATGACTCTGACTCTGACTCTGACTTCATGACTCTGACTCTGACTCTGACTTCATGACTCTGACTCCGACTCTGACTACATGACCCTGACTCTGACTCTGACTGTGACTCTCACTTCATGACTCTGACTTCACGACTCTGACTTCATGACTTTGACTTCATGACTCTGACTCTGACTTCGACTCTGACTTCATGACTCTGACTCTGAATTTGACTTCATGACTCTGACTCTGACTCTGACTTCATGACGCTGACTCTGACTCTGACTTCATGACTCTGACTCCGACTCTGACTCCATGACTCTGACTCTGACTCTGACTTCATGACCTTGACTCTGACTCTAACTTCATGACTCTGACTCTGACTCTGACTTCATCACTATGACTCTGACTCTGACTTCATGACTCTGACTTTGACGCTGACTATGACTCTGACTTCATAACTCTGACTCTGACTCTGACTCTGACTTCATGACTCTGACTCTGACTCTGACTTCATGACTCTGACTCTGACTCTGACTTCATGACTCTGACTCTGACTCTGACTTCATGACTCTGACTCTGACTCTGACTTCATGACCCCGACTCTGACTCTGACTGTGACTCTTACTTCATGACTCTGACTTCATGACTCTGACTCTGACTCTGACTCTGACGTCATGACTCTGACTCTGACTCTGACTATATGACTCTGACTATGACTCTGAATACATGACTCTGACTCTGACTCAGACTTCATGACTCTGACTCTGACTCAGACTTCATGACTCTGACTCTGACTCTGACTTCATGACTCTGACTCTGACTCTGACTTCATGACTCTGACTTTGACTCTGACTTCATGACTCTGACTCTGATTTTGACTTCATGACTCTGACTCTGACTCTGACTTCATGACTCTGACTCTGACTCTGACCTCATGACTCTGACTCTGAGTCTGACTTCATGACTCTGACTTAATGACTTAGACTCTGACACTGACTTCATGACTCTGACTCTGATTCTGACTCTGACTTCATGACTCTGATTTTGACGCTGACTATGACTCTGACTTCATGACTCTGACTCTGACTCTGACTCCGACTTCATGACTGTGATTCTCACGCTGACTTCATGACTCTGACTCTGACTCTGACTTTATGACTCTGACTCTGACTCTGACTTCATGACCCTGACTCTGACTCTGACTGTGACTCTCACTTCATGAGTCTGACTTCATGACTCTGACTCTGACTCTGACTTCATGACTCTGACTCTGACTCTGACTCTTACTTCATGAATCTGACTCTGACTCTGACTTCATGACTCTGACTTCATGACTCTGACTCTGACTCTGACTCTGACGTCATGACTCTGACGTCATGACTCTGACTCTGACTCTGACTTCATGACTCTGACTCTGACTCTGACTTCATGACTCTGACTCTGACTCCGACTCCATGACTCTGACTTTGACTCTGACTTCACGACTCTGACTTCATGACTCTGACTCTGACTCTGACTTCATGACTCTGACTCTGACTCTGACTCTGACTTCATGACTCTGACTCTAACTCTGACTTCATGACTATGACTCTGACTCTGACTGCATGACTCCGACTTTGACTCTGACTGTGACTCTGACTTCACGACTCTGACTTCATGACTCTGACTCTGACTCTGACTCTGACTTCATGACTCTGACTCTGGCTCTGACTCTGACTTCATGACTCTGACTCTGACTCTGACTTCATGACTCTGACTCTGACTCTGACTTCATGACCCTGACTCTGACTCTGACTGTGACTCTTACTTCATGACTATGACTTCATTACTCTGACTTCATGACTCTGACTTCATGACTCTGACTCTGACTTTGACTCTGACTTCATGACTCTGACTCTGACTCTGACTCTGACTTCATGACTTTGACTCGGACTCTGACTTCATGACTCTGACTCTGACTCTGACTCTTACTTCATGACTCTGACTCTGACTCTGACTTCATGACTCTGACTTCATGACTCTGACTCTGACTCTGACTCTGACGTCATGACTCTGACTCTGACTCTGACTTCATGACTCTGACTCTGACTCTGACTTCATGACTCTGACTATGACTCTGAATACATGACTCTGACTCTGACTCTGACTTCATGACTCTGACTCTTACTCTGACTTCATGACTCTGACTCTGACTCTGACTTCATGACTCTGACGTCATGACTCTGACTCTGACTCTGACTTCATGACTCTGACTCTGACTCTGACTTCATGACTCTGACTCTGACTCCGACTCCATGACTCTGACTTTGACTCTGACTTCACGACTCTGACTTCATGACTCTGACTCTGACTCTGACTTCATGACTCTGACTCTGACTCTGACTCTGACTTCATGACTCTAACTTCATGACTCTGACTCTGACTCTGACTTCATCACTATAACTCTGACTCAGACTTCATGACTCTGACTTTGACGCTGACTATGACTCTGACTTCATAACTCTGACTCTGACTCTGACTCTGACTCCATGACTCTGACTCCGACTCTGACTTCATGACTCTGACTGTGACTCTGACTTCATGACTCTGACTCTGACTCTGACTTCATGACCCTGACTCTGACTCTGACTGTGACTCTTACTTCATGACTCTGACTTCATGACTCTGACTCTGACTCTGACTCTGACTTCATGACTCTGACTCTGACTCTGACTTCATGACTCTGACTATGACTCTGAATACATGACTCTGACTCTGACTCTGACATCATGACTCTGACACTTACTCTGACGTCATGACTCTGGCTCTGACTCTGACTTCATGACTCTGCCTCTGACTCTGACTTTATGACCCTGACTCTGACTCTGACTGTGACTCTTACTTCATGACTCTAACTTCATGACTCTGACTCTGACTCTGACTCTGACTTCATGACTCTGACTCTGACTCTGACTTCATAACTCTGACTATGACTCTGAATACATGACTCTGACTCTGACTCTGACTTCATGACTCTGACTCTGACTCTGACTTCATGACTCTGACTCTGACTCTGACTTCATGACTCTGACTCTGACTCTGACTTCATGACTATGACTCTGACTCTGACTTCATGACTATAACTCTGACTCTGACTTCATGACTCTGACTCTGACTTCATGACAATAACTCTGACTCTGACTTCATGACTCTGACTCTGACTCTGACTTCATGACTCTGACTCTGACTCTGACTCTGACTTTATGACTCTGACTCTGGCTCTGACTCTGACTTCATGACTCTGACTCTGACTCTGACTTCATGACTCTGACTCCGACTCTGACTACATGACCCTGACTCTGACTCTGACTGTGACTCTCACTTCATAACTCTGACTTCACGACTCTGATTACATGACCCTGACTCTGACTCTGACTGTGACTCTCACTTCATGACTCTGACTTCACGACTCTGACTTCATGACTCTGACTTCATGACTCTGACTCTGACTTCGACTCTGACTTCATGACTCTGACTCTGAATTTGACTTCATGACTCTGACTCTGACTCTGACTTCATGACTATGACTCTGACTCTGACTTCATGACTCTGACTCCGACTCTGACTTCATGACTCTGACTCTAACTCTGACTTCATGACCTTGACTCTGACTCTAACTTCATGACTCTGACTCTGACTCTGACTTTATCACTATGACTCTGACTCTGACTTCATGACTCTGACTTTGACGCTGACTATGACTCTGACTTCATAACTCTGACTCTGACTCTGACTCTGACTTCATGACTCTGACTCTGACTCTGATTTCATGACTCTGACTCTGACTCTGACTTCATGACTCTGACTCTGACTCTGACTTCATGATTCTGACTCTGACTCTGACTTCATGACCCCGACTCTGACTCTGACTGTGACTCTTACTTCATGACTCTGACTTCATGACTCTGACTCTGACTCTGACTCTGACTTCATGACTCTGACTCTGACTCTGACTTCATGACTCTGACTATGACTCTGAATACATGACTCTGACTCTGACTCAGACTTCATGACTCTGACTCTGACTCTGACTTCATGACTCTGACTCTGACTCTGACTTCATGACTCTGACTCTGACTCTGACTTCATGACTATGACTCTGACTCTGACTTCATGACTATAACTCTGACTCTGACTTCATGACTTTGACTCTGACTCTGACTTCATGACTCTGACTCTGACTCTGACTCTGACTTCATGACTCTGACTCTGACTCTGAATTGATGACTCTGACTTTGACTCTGACTTCATGACTCTGACTCTGACTCCGACTTCATGACTCTGACTCTGACTCTGACTTCATGACTCTGACTCTGACTCTGACTTCATGACTCTGACTTTGACTCTGACTCTGACTTTGACTTCATGACTCTGACTCTGACTTCATGACTCTGACTCTGACTCTGACTTCATGACTCTGACTCTGACTCTGAATTCATGACTCTGACTCTGACTCTGACTTCATGACTCTGACTCTGACTTTGACTTTGACTTCATGACTCTGACTCTGATCTTGACTTCACGACTCTGACTCTGACTCTGACTTCATGACTCTGACTCTGACTCTGACTTCATGACTCTGACTCTGACTCTGACTCTTACTTCATGACTCTGACTTCATGACTCTGACTCTGACTCTGACTCTGACTTCATGACTCTGACTCTGACTTTGACTCTGACTTCATGACTCTGACTCTGATTTTGACGCTATGACTCTGACTCTGACTCTGACTTCATGACTCTGACTCTGACTCTGACTTCATGACTCTGACTCTGACTTTGACTCTGACTTCATGACTCTGACTCTGATTTTGACTTCATGACTCTGACTCTGACTCTGACTTCATGACTCTGACTCTGACTCTGACTTCATGACTCTGACTCTGAGTCTGACTCTGACTTCATGACTCTGACTCTAACTCTGACTTCATGACTCTGACTCTGACTCTGACTTCATGACTCTGACTCTGACTCTGACACTGACTTCATGACTCTGACTCTGACTCTGACTTCATGACTCTGACTTTGACTCTGACTCTGTCTTTGACTTCATGACTCTGACTCTGACTTCATGACTCTGACTCTGACTCTGACTTCATGACTCTGACTCTGACTCTGAATTCATGACTCTGACTCTGACTCTGACTTCATGACTCTGACTCTGACTTTGACTTTGACTTCATGACTCTGACTCTGATTTTGACTTCACGACTCTGACTCTGACTCTGACTTCATGACTCTGACTCTGACTCTGACTTCATGACTCTGACTCTGACTCTGACTCTGACTTCATGACCCTGACTCTGACTCTGATTTCATGACTCTGACTTTGACTCTGACTTCATGACTCTGACTCTGACTCTGACTTCATGACTCTGACTCTGACTCTGACTTCATGACTCTGACTTAATGACTTAGACTCTGACACTGACTTCATGACTCTGACTCTGATTCTGACTCTGACTTCATGACTCTGATTTTGACGCTGACTATGACTCTGACTTCATGACTCTGACTCTGACTCTGACTCCGACTTCATGACTGTGATTCTCAAGCTGACTTCATGACTCTGACTCTGACTCTGACTTTATGACTCTGACTCTGACTCTGACTTCATGACCCTGACTCTGCCTCTGACTGTGACTCTCACTTCATGAGTCTGACTTCATGACTCTGACTCTGACTCTGACTTCATGACTCTGACTCTGACTCTGACTCTTACTTCATGAATCTGACTCTGACTCTGACTTCATGACTCTGACTTCATGACTCTGACTCTGACTCTGACTCTGACGTCATGACTCTGACTCTGACTCTGACTTCATGACTCTGACTCTGACTCTGACTTCATGACTCTGACTCTGACTCCGACTCCATGACTCTGACTTTGACTCTGACTTCACGACTCTGACTTCATGACTCTGACTCTGACTCTGACTTCATGACTCTGACTCTGACTCTGACTCTGACTTCATGACTCTGACTCTAACTCTGACTTCATGACTATGACTCTGACTCTGACTGCATGACTCCGACTTTGACTCTGACTGTGACTCTGACTTCACGACTCTGACTTCATGACTCTGACTCTGACTCTGACTCTGACTTCATGACTCTGACTCTGGCTCTGACTCTGACTTCATGACTCTGACTCTGACTCTGACTTCATGACTCTGACTCTGACTCTGACTTCATGACCCTGACTCTGACTCTGACTGTGACTCTTACTTCATGACTATGACTTCATGACTCTGACTTCATGACTCTGACTTCATGACTCTGACTCTGACTTTGACTCTGACTTCATGACTCTGACTCTGACTCTGACTCTGACTTCATGACTTCGACTCGGACTCTGACTTCATGACTCTGACTCTGACTCTGACTCTTACTTCATGACTCTGACTCTGACTCTGACTTCATGACTCTGACTTCATGACTCTGACTCTGACTCTGACTCTGACGTCATGACTTTGACTCTGACTCTGACTTCATGACTCTGACTCTGACTCTGACTTCATGACTCTGACTATGACTCTGAATACATGACTCTGACTCTGACTCTGACTTCATGACTCTGACTCTTACTCTGACTTCATGACTCTGACTCTGACTCTGACCTCATGACTCTGACTCTGACTCTGACTCCATGACCCTGACTCTGACTCTGACTGTGATTCTTACTTCATGACTCTGACCTCATGACTCTGACTCTGACTCTGACTCTGACTTCATGACTCTGACTCAGACTCTGACTTCATGACTCTGACTATGACTCTGAATACATGACTCTGACTCTGACTCTGACTTCATGACTCTGACTCTGACTCTGACTTCATGACTCTGACTCTGACTCTGACTTCATGACTCTGACTCTGACTCTGACTTCATGACTATGACTCTGACTCTGACTTCATGACTATAACTCTGACTCTGACTTCATGACTCTGACTCTGACTCTGACTCCATGACCCTGACTCTGACTCTGACTGTGACTCTTACTTCATGACTCTGACTTCATGACTCTGACTCTGACTCTGACTCTGACTTCATGACTCTGACTCTGACTCTGACTTCATGACTCTGACTATGACTGTGAATACATGACTCTGACTCTGACTCTGACTTCATGACTCTGACTCTGACTCTGACTTCATGACTCTGACTCCGACTCTGACTACATGACCCTGACTCTGACTCTGACTGTGACTCTCACTTCATGACTCTGACTTCACGACTCTGACTTCATGACTCTGACTTCATGACTCTGATTCTGACTTCGACTCTGACTTCATGACTCTGACTCTGAATTTGATTTCATGACTCTGACTCTGACTCTGACTTCATGACGCTGACTCTGACTCTGACTTCATGACTCTGACTCCGACTCTGACTCCATGACTCTGACTCTGACTCTGACTTCATGACCTTGACTCTGACTCTAACTTTATGACTCTGACTCTGACTCTGACTTCATCACTATGACTCTGACTCTGACTTCATGACTCTGACTTTGACGCTGACTATGACTCTGACTTCATAACTCTGACTCTGACTCTGACTCTGACTTCATGACTCTGACTCTGACTCTGACTTCATGACTCTGACTCTGACTCTGACTTCATGACTCTGACTCTGACTCTGATTTCATGACTCTGACTCTGACTCTGACTTCATGACTCTGACTCTGACTCTGACTTCATGATTCTGACTCTGACTCTGACTTCATGACCCCGACTCTGACTCTGACTGTGACTCTTACTTCATGACTCTGACTTCATGACTCTGACTCTGACTCTGACTCTGACTTCATGACTCTGACTCTGACTCTGACTTCATGACTCTGACTCTGACTCTGACTTCATGACTCTGACTCTGACTCTGACTTCATGACTATGACTCTGACTCTGACTTCATGACTATAACTCTGACTCTGACTTCATGACTTTGACTCTGACTCTGACTTCATGACTCTGACTCTGACTCTGACTCTGACTTCATGACTCTGACTCTGACTCTGAATTGATGACTCTGACTTTGACTCTGACTTCATGACTCTGACTCTGACTCCGACTTCATGACTCTGACTCTGACTCTGACTTTATGACTCTGACTCTGACTCTGACTTCATGACTCTGACTTTGACTCTGACTCTGACTTTGACTTCATGACTCTGACTCTGACTTCATGACTCTGACTCTGACTCTGACTTCATGACTCTGACTCTGACTCTGAATTCATGACTCTGACTCTGACTCTGACTTCATGACTCTGACTCTGACTTTGACTTTGACTTCATGACTCTGACTCTGATTTTGACTTCACGACTCTGACTCTGACTCTGACTTCATGACTCTGACTCTGACTCTGACTTCATGACTCTGACTCTGACTCTGACTCTGACTTCATGACCCTGACTCTGACTCTGATTTCATGACTCTGACTTTGACTCTGACTTCATGACTCTGACTCTGACTCTGACTTCATGACTCTGACTCTGACTCTGACTTCATGACTCTGACTCTGACTCTGACTTCATGACTCTGACTCTGACTCTGACTTCATGACTATGACTCTGACTCTGACTTCATGACTATAACTCTGACTCTGACTTCATGACTCTGACTCTGACTCTGACTCCATGACCCTGACTCTGACTCTGACTGTGACTCTTACTTCATGACTCTGACTTCATGACTCTGACTCTGACTCTGACTCTGACTTCATGACTCTGACTCTGACTCTGACTTCATGACTCTGACTATGACTGTGAATACATGACTCTGACTCTGACTCTGACTTCATGACTCTGACTCTGACTCTGACTTCATGACTCTGACTCCGACTCTGACTACATGACCCTGACTCTGACTCTGACTGTGACTCTCACTTCATGACTCTGACTTCACGACTCTGACTTCATGACTCTGACTTCATGACTCTGACTCTGACTTCGACTCTGACTTCATGACTCTGACTCTGAATTTGACTTCATGACTCTGACTCTGACTCTGACTTCATGACGCTGACTCTGACTCTGACTTCATGGCTCTGACTCCGACTCTGACTCCATGACTCTGACTCTGACTCTGACTTCATGACCTTGACTCTGACTCTAACTTCATGACTCTGACTCTGACTCTGACTTCATCACTATGACTCTGACTCTGACTTCATGACTCTGACTTTGACGCTGACTATGACTCTGACTTCATAACTCTGACTCTGACTCTGACTCTGACTTCATGACTCTGACTCTGACTCTGACTTCATGACTCTGACTCTGACTCTGACTTCATGACTCTGACTCTGACTCTGACTTCATGACTCTGACTCTGACTCTGACTTCATGACCCCGACTCTGACTCTGACTGTGACTCTTACTTCATGACTCTGACTTCATGACTCTGACTCTGACTCTGACTCTGACGTCATGACTCTGACTCTGACTCTGACTATATGACTCTGACTATGACTCTGAATACATGACTCTGACTCTGACTCAGACTTCATGACTCTGACTCTGACTCAGACTTCATGACTCTGACTCTGACTCTGACTTCATGACTCTGACTCTGACTCTGACTTCATGACTCTGACTTTGACTCTGACTTCATGACTCTGACTCTGATTTTGACTTCATGACTCTGACTCTGACTCTGACTTCATGACTCTGACTCTGACTCTGACCTCATGACTCTGACTCTGAGTCTGACTTCATGACTCTGACTTAATGACTTAGACTCTGACACTGACTTCATGACTCTGACTCTGATTCTGACTCTGACTTCATGACTCTGATTTTGACGCTGACTATGACTCTGACTTCATGACTCTGACTCTGACTCTGACTCCGACTTCATGACTGTGATTCTCACGCTGACTTCATGACTCTGACTCTGACTCTGACTTTATGACTCTGACTCTGACTCTGACTTCATGACCCTGACTCTGACTCTGACTGTGACTCTCACTTCATGAGTCTGACTTCATGACTCTGACTCTGACTCTGACTTCATGACTCTGACTCTGACTCTGACTCTTACTTCATGAATCTGACTCTGACTCTGACTTCATGACTCTGACTTCATGACTCTGACTCTGACTCTGACTCTGACGTCATGACTCTGACGTCATGACTCTGACTCTGACTCTGACTTCATGACTCTGACTCTGACTCTGACTTCATGACTCTGACTCTGACTCCGACTCCATGACTCTGACTTTGACTCTGACTTCACGACTCTGACTTCATGACTCTGACTCTGACTCTGACTTCATGACTCTGACTCTGACTCTGACTCTGACTTCATGACTCTGACTCTAACTCTGACTTCATGACTATGACTCTGACTCTGACTGCATGACTCCGACTTTGACTCTGACTGTGACTCTGACTTCACGACTCTGACTTCATGACTCTGACTCTGACTCTGACTCTGACTTCATGACTCTGACTCTGGCTCTGACTCTGACTTCATGACTCTGACTCTGACTCTGACTTCATGACTCTGACTCTGACTCTGACTTCATGACCCTGACTCTGACTCTGACTGTGACTCTTACTTCATGACTATGACTTCATTACTCTGACTTCATGACTCTGACTTCATGACTCTGACTCTGACTTTGACTCTGACTTCATGACTCTGACTCTGACTCTGACTCTGACTTCATGACTTTGACTCGGACTCTGACTTCATGACTCTGACTCTGACTCTGACTCTTACTTCATGACTCTGACTCTGACTCTGACTTCATGACTCTGACTTCATGACTCTGACTCTGACTCTGACTCTGACGTCATGACTCTGACTCTGACTCTGACTTCATGACTCTGACTCTGACTCTGACTTCATGACTCTGACTATGACTCTGAATACATGACTCTGACTCTGACTCTGACTTCATGACTCTGACTCTTACTCTGACTTCATGACTCTGACTCTGACTCTGACTTCATGACTCTGACTCTAACTCTGACTCCATGACCCTGACTCTGACTCTGACTGTGAGTCTTACTTCATGACTCTGACTTCATGACTCTGACTCTGACTCTGACTCTGACTTCATGACTCTGACTCTGACTTTGACTTCATGACTCTGACTATGACTCTGAATACATGACTCTGACTCTGACTCTGACTTCATGACTCTGACTCTGACTCTGACTTCATGACTCTGACTCTGACTCTGACTTCATGACTCTGACTCTGACTCTGACTTCATGACTATGACTCTGACTCTGACTTCATGACTATAACTCTGACTCTGACTTCATGACTCTGACTCTGACTCTGACTTCATGACTCTGACTCTGACTCTGACTCTGACTTTATGACTCTGACTCTGGCTCTGACTCTGACTTCATGACTCTGACTCTGACTCTGACTTCATGACTCTGACTCTGACTCTGACTACATGACCCTGACTCTGACTCTGACTGTGACTCTCACTTAATGACTCTGACTTCATGACTCTGACTTCATGACTCTGACTTCATGACTCTGACTCTGACTTTGACTCTGACTTCATGACTCTGACTCTGAATTTGACTTCATGACTCTGACTCTGACTCTGACTTCATGACTCTGACTCTGACTCTGACTTCATGACTCTGACTCTGACTCCGACTTCATGACCTTGACTCTGACTCTAACTTCATGACTCTGTCTCTGACTCTGACTTCATCACTATGACTCTGACTCTGACTTCATGACTCTGACTTTGACGCTGACTATGACACTGACTTCATGACTCTGACTTCATGACTCTGACTCTGACTCTGACTCTGACTGTGACTCTTACTTCATGACTCTGACTTCATGACTCTGACTCTGACTCTGACTCTGACTTCATGACTCTGACTCTGACTCTGACTTCATGACTCTGACTCTGACTCTGACTTCATGACTCTGACTCTGACTCTGACTCTGACACCGACTTCATGACCTTGACTCTGACTCTAACTTCATAACTCTGTCTCTGACTCTGACTTCATCACTATGACTCTGACTCTGACTTCATGACTCTGACTTTGACGCTGACTATGACACTGACTTCATGACTCTGACTTCATGACTCTAAATCTGACTCTGACTCTGACTCTGACTTCATGACTCTGACTCTGACTCTGACTCTAACTCTCACTTCATGACTCTTACTCTGACTCTGACTTCATGACTCTGACTCTGACTTTGACTCTGACTTCATGACTCTGACTCTGATTTTGACTCCATGACTCTGACTCTGACTCTGACTTCATGACTCTGACTCTGACTCTGTCTTCATGACTCTGACTCTGACTTTGACTCTGACTTCATGACTTTGACTCTGATTTTGACTTCATGACTCTGACTCTGACTCTGACTTCATGACTCTGACTTTGACTCTGACTCTGACTTTGACTTCATGACTCTGACTCTGACTTCATGACTCTGACTCTGACTCTGACTTCATGACTCTGACTCTGACTCTGAATTCATGACTCTGACTCTGACTCTGACTTCATGACTCTGACTCTGACTTTGACTCTGACTTCATGACTCTGACTCTGATTTTGACTTCACGACTCTGACTCTGACTCTGACTCCATGACTCTGACTCTGACTCTGACTTCATGACTCTGACTCTGACTCTGACTCTGACTTCATGACCCTGACTCTGACTCTGATTTCATGACTCTGACTTTGACTCTGACTTCATGACTCTGACTCTGACTCTGACTTCATGACTCTGACTCTGACTCTGACTTCATGACTCTGACTCTGACTCTGACTTAATGACTTAGACTCTGACACTAACTTCATGACTCTGACTCTGATTCTGACTCTGACTTCATGAGTCTGATTTTGACGCTGACTATGACTCTGACTTAATGACTCTGACTCTGACTCTGACTCCGACTTCATGACTCTGATTCTGACTCTGACTTCATGACTCTGACTCTGACTCTGACTGTGACTCTCACTTCATGAGTCTGACTTCATGACTCTGACTCTGACTCTGACTCTGACTTCATGACTCTGACTTCATGACTCTAAATCTGACTCTGACTCTGACTCTGACTTCATGACTCTGACTCTGACTCTGACTCTAACTCTCACTTCATGACTCTTACTCTGACTCTGACTTCATGACTCTGACTCTGACTTTGACTCTGACTTCATGACTCTGACTCTGATTTTGACTCCATGACTCTGACTCTGACTCTGACTTCATGACTCTGACTCTGACTCTGTCTTCATGACTCTGACTCTGACTTTGACTCTGACTTCATGACTTTGACTCTGATTTTGACTTCATGACTCTGACTCTGACTCTGACTTCATGACTCTGACTCTGACTCTGACTCCATGACTCTGACTCTAAGTCTGACTCTGACTTCATGACTCTGACTCTAACTCTGACTTCATGACTATGACTCTGACTCTGACTTCATGACTCTGACTCTGACTCTGACTCTGACTTCATGACTCTGACTCTGACTCTGACTTCATGACTCTGACTTTGACTCTGACTCTGACTTTGACTTCATGACTCTGACTCTGACTTCATGACTCTGACTCTGACTCTGACTTCATGACTCTGACTCTGACTCTGAATTCATGACTCTGACTCTGACTCTGACTTCATGACTCTGACTCTGACTTTGACTCTGACTTCATGACTCTGACTCTGATTTTGACTTCACGACTCTGACTCTGACTCTGACTCCATGACTCTGACTCTGACTCTGACTTCATGACTCTGACTCTGACTCTGACTCTGACTTCATGACCCTGACTCTGACTCTGATTTCATGACTCTGACTTTGACTCTGACTTCATGACTCTGACTCTGACTCTGACTTCATGACTCTGACTCTGACTCTGACTTCATGACTCTGACTCTGACTCTGACTTAATGACTTAGACTCTGACACTAACTTCATGACTCTGACTCTGATTCTGACTCTGACTTCATGAGTCTGATTTTGACGCTGACTATGACTCTGACTTAATGACTCTGACTCTGACTCTGACTCCGACTTCATGACTCTGATTCTGACTCTGACTTCATGACTCTGACTCTGACTCTGACTGTGACTCTCACTTCATGAGTCTGACTTCATGACTCTGACTCTGACTCTGACTCTGACTTCATGACTCTGACTCTGACTCTGACTCTTACTTCATGACTCTGACTCTGACTCTGACTTCATGACTCTGACTTCATGACTCTGACTCTGACTCTGACTCTGACTTCATGACTCTGACTCTGACTCTGACTTCATGACTCTGACTCTGACTCTGACTTCATGACTCTGACTCCGACTCTGACTTCATGACTCTGACTCTGACTCTGACTTCATGACTCTGACTCTGACTCTGACTCTGTTTTCATGACTCTGACTCTAACTCTGACTTCATGACTATGACTCTGACTCTGACTGCATGACTCCGACTTTGACTCTGACTGTGACTCTGACTTCACGACTCTGACTTCATGACTCTGACTCTGACTCTGACTCTGACTTCATGACTCTGACTCTGGCTCTGACTCTGACTTCATGACTCTGTCTCTGACTCTGACTTCATCACTATGACTCTGACTCTGACTTCATGACTCTGACTTTGACGCTGACTATGACACTGACTTCATGACTCTGACTTCATGACTCTGACTCTGACTCTGACTCTGACTGTGACTCTTACTTCATGACTCTGACTTCATGACTCTGACTCTGACTCTGACTCTGACTTCATGACTCTGACTCTGACTCTGACTTCATGACTCTGACTCTGACTCTGACTTCATGACTCTGACTCTGACTCTGACTCTGACTTCATGACTCTGACTATGACTCTGACTGTGACTCTGACTTCACGACTCAGACTTCATGACTCTGACTCTGACTCTGACTCCATGACCCTGACTCTGACTCTGACTGTGACTCTTACTCCATGACTCTGACTTCATGACTCTGACTTCATGACTCTGACTTCATGACTCTGACTCTGACTCTGACTTCATGACTCTGACTCTGACTCTGACTCTAACTCTCACTTCATGACTCTGACTCTGACTCTGACTTCATGACTCTGACTCTGACTTTGACTCTGACTTCATGACTCTGACTCTGATTTTGACTCCATGACTCTGACTCTGACTCTGAATTCATGACTCTGACTCTGACTCTGACTTCATGACCCTGACTCTGACTTTGACTCTGACTTCATGACTCTGACTCTGATTTTGACTTCATGACTCTGACTCTGACTCTGACTTCATGACTCTGACTCTGACTCTGACTTCATGACTCTGACTCTGAGTCTGACTCTGACTTCATGACTCTGACTCTAACTCTGACTTCATGACTATGACTCTGACTCTGACTTCATGACTCTGACTCTGACTCTGACTCTGACTTCATGACTCTGACTCCGACTCTGACTTCATGACTCTGACTCTGACTCTGACTTCATGACTCTGACTCTGACTCTGACTCTGTTTTCATGACTCTGACTCTAACTCTGACTTCATGACTATGACTCTGACTCTGACTGCATGACTCCGACTTTGACTCTGACTGTGACTCTGACTTCACGACTCTGACTTCATGACTCTGACTCTGACTCTGACTCTGACTTCATGACTCTGACTCTGGCTCTGACTCTGACTTCATGACTCTGTCTCTGACTCTGACTTCATCACTATGACTCTGACTCTGACTTCATGACTCTGACTTTGACGCTGACTATGACACTGACTTCATGACTCTGACTTCATGACTCTGACTCTGACTCTGACTCTGACTGTGACTCTTACTTCATGACTTTGACTTCATGACTCTGACTCTGACTCTGACTCTGACTTCATGACTCTGACTCTGACTCTGACTTCATGACTCTGACTCTGACTCTGACTTCATGACTCTGACTCTGACTCTGACTCTGACTTCATGACTCTGACTATGACTCTGACTGTGACTCTGACTTCACGACTCAGACTTCATGACTCTGACTCTGACTCTGACTCCATGACCCTGACTCTGACTCTGACTGTGACTCTTACTTCATGACTCTGACTTCATGACTCTGACTTCATGACTCTGACTCTGACTCTGACTTCATGACTCTGACTCTGACTCTGATTCTAACTCTCACTTCATGACTCTGACTCTGACTCTGACTTCATGACTCTGACTCTGACTTTGACTCTGACTTCATGACTCTGACTCTGACTCTGACTCTGACTTCATGACTTTGACTCGGACTCTGACTTCATGACTCTGACTCTGACTCTGACTCTTACTTCATGACTCTGACTCTGACTCTGACTTCATGACTCTGACTTCATGACTCTGACTCTGACTCTGACTCTGACGTCATGACTCTGACTCTGACTCTGACTTCATGACTCTGACTCTGACTCTGACTTCATGACTCTGACTATGACTCTGAATACATGACTCTGACTCTGACTCTGACTTCATGACTCTGACTCTTACTCTGACTTCATGACTCTGACTCTGACTCTGACTTCATGACTCTGACTCTGACTCTGACTCCATGACCCTGACTCTGACTCTGACTGTGAGTCTTACTTCATGACTCTGACTTCATGACTCTGACTCTGACTCTGACTCTGACTTCATGACTCTGACTCTGACTTTGACTTCATGACTCTGACTATGACTCTGAATACATGACTCTGACTCTGACTCTGACTTCATGACTCTGACTCTGACTCTGACTTCATGACTCTGACTCTGACTCTGACTTCATGACTCTGACTCTGACTCTGACTTCATGACTATGACTCTGACTCTGACTTCATGACTATAACTCTGACTCTGACTTCATGACTCTGACTCTGACTCTGACTTCATGACTCTGACTCTGACTCTGACTCTGACTTTATGACTCTGACTCTGGCTCTGACTCTGACTTCATGACTCTGACTCTGACTCTGACTTCATGACTCTGACTCTGACTCTGACTACATGACCCTGACTCTGACTCTGACTGTGACTCTCACTTAATGACTCTGACTTCATGACTCTGACTTCATGACTCTGACTTCATGACTCTGACTCTGACTTTGACTCTGACTTCATGACTCTGACTCTGAATTTGACTTCATGACTCTGACTCTGACTCTGACTTCATGACTCTGACTCTGACTCTGACTTCATGACTCTGACTCTGACTCCGACTTCATGACCTTGACTCTGACTCTAACTTCATGACTCTGTCTCTGACTCTGACTTCATCACTATGACTCTGACTCTGACTTCATGACTCTGACTTTGACGCTGACTATGACACTGACTTCATGACTCTGACTTCATGACTCTGACTCTGACTCTGACTCTGACTGTGACTCTTACTTCATGACTCTGACTTCATGACTCTGACTCTGACTCTGACTCTGACTTCATGACTCTGACTCTGACTCTGACTTCATGACTCTGACTCTGACTCTGACTTCATGACTCTGACTCTGACTCTGACTCTGACACCGACTTCATGACCTTGACTCTGACTCTAACTTCATGACTCTGTCTCTGACTCTGACTTCATCACTATGACTCTGACTCTGACTTCCTGACTCTGACTTCATGACTCTAAATCTGACTCTGACTCTGACTCTGACTTCATGACTCTGACTCTGACTCTGACTCTAACTCTCACTTCATGACTCTGACTCTGACTCTGACTTCATGACTCTGACTCTGACTTTGACTCTGACTTCATGACTCTGACTCTGATTTTGACTCCATGACTCTGACTCTGACTCTGACTTCATGACTCTGACTCTGACTCTGTCTTCATGACTCTGACTCTGACTTTGACTCTGACTTCATGACTTTGACTCTGATTTTGACTTCATGACTCTGACTCTGACTCTGACTTCATGACTCTGACTCTGACTCTGACTCCATGACTCTGACTCTAAGTCTGACTCTGACTTCATGACTCTGACTCTAACTCTGACTTCATGACTATGACTCTGACTCTGACTTCATGACTCTGACTCTGACTCTGACTCTGACTTCATGACTCTGACTCTGACTCTGACTTCATGACTCTGACTTTGACTCTGACTCTGACTTTGACTTCATGACTCTGACTCTGACTTCATGACTCTGACTCTGACTCTGACTTCATGACTCTGACTCTGACTCTGAATTCATGACTCTGACTCTGACTCTGACTTCATGACTCTGACTCTGACTTTGACTCTGACTTCATGACTCTGACTCTGATTTTGACTTCACGACTCTGACTCTGACTCTGACTCCATGACTCTGACTCTGACTCTGACTTCATGACTCTGACTCTGACTCTGACTCTGACTTCATGACCCTGACTCTGACTCTGATTTCATGACTCTGACTTTGACTCTGACTTCATGACTCTGACTCTGACTCTGACTTCATGACTCTGACTCTGACTCTGACTTCATGACTCTGACTCTGACTCTGACTTAATGACTTAGACTCTGACACTAACTTCATGACTCTGACTCTGATTCTGACTCTGACTTCATGAGTCTGATTTTGACGCTGACTATGACTCTGACTTACTGACTCTGACTCTGACTCTGACTCCGACTTCATGACTCTGATTCTGACTCTGACTTCATGACTCTGACTCTGACTCTGACTGTGACTCTCACTTCATGAGTCTGACTTCATGACTCTGACTCTGACTCTGACTCTGACTTCATGACTCTGACTCTGACTCTGACTCTTACTTCATGACTCTGACTCTGACTCTGACTTCATGACTCTGACTTCATGACTCTGACTCTGACTCTGACTCTGACTTCATGACTCTGACTCTGACTCTGACTTCATGACTCTGACTCTGACTCTGACTTCATGACTCTGACTCCGACTCTGACTTCATGACTCTGACTCTGACTCTGACTTCATGACTCTGACTCTGACTCTGACTCTGTTTTCATGACTCTGACTCTAACTCTGACTTCATGACTATGACTCTGACTCTGACTGCATGACTCCGACTTTGACTCTGACTGTGACTCTGACTTCACGACTCTGACTTCATGACTCTGACTCTGACTCTGACTCTGACTTCATGACTCTGACTCTGGCTCTGACTCTAACTCTCACTTCATGACTCTGACTCTGACTCTGACTTCATGACTCTGACTCTGACTTTGACTCTGACTTCATGACTCTGACTCTGATTTTGACTCCATGACTCTGACTCTGACTCTGAATTCATGACTCTGACTCTGACTCTGACTTCATGACCCTGACTCTGACTTTGACTCTGACTTCATGACTCTGACTCTGATTTTGACTTCATGACTCTGACTCTGACTCTGACTTCATGACTCTGACTCTGACTCTGACTTCATGACTCTGACTCTGAGTCTGACTCTGACTTCATGACTCTGACTCTAACTCTGACTTCATGACTATGACTCTGACTCTGACTTCATGACTCTGACTCTGACTCTGACTCTGACTTCATGACTCTGACTCCGACTCTGACTTCATGACTCTGACTCTGACTCTGACTTCATGACTCTGACTCTGACTCTGACTCTGTTTTCATGACTCTGACTCTAACTCTGACTTCATGACTATGACTCTGACTCTGACTGCATGACTCCGACTTTGACTCTGACTTCACGACTCTGACTTCATGACTCTGACTCTGACTCTGACTCTGACTTCATGACTCTGACTCTGGCTCTGACTCTGACTTCATGACTCTGTCTCTGACTCTGACTTCATCACTATGACTCTGACTCTGACTTCATGACTCTGACTTTGACGCTGACTATGACACTGACTTCATGACTCTGACTTCATGACTCTGACTCTGACTCTGACTCTGACTGTGACTCTTACTTCATGACTTTGACTTCATGACTCTGACTCTGACTCTGACTCTGACTTCATGACTCTGACTCTGACTCTGACTTCATGACTCTGACTCTGACTCTGACTTCATGACTCTGACTCTGACTCTGACTCTGACTTCATGACTCTGACTATGACTCTGACTGTGACTCTGACTTCACGACTCAGACTTCATGACTCTGACTCTGACTCTGACTCCATGACCCTGACTCTGACTCTGACTGTGACTCTTACTTCATGACTCTGACTTCATGACTCTGACTTCATGACTCTAACTCTGACTCTGACTTCATGACTCTGACTCTGACTCTGATTCTAACTCTCACTTCATGACTCTGACTCTGACTCTGACTTCATGACTCTGACTCTGACTTTGACTCTGACTTCATGACTCTGACTCTGATTTTGACTCCATGACTCTGACTCTGACTCTGAATTCATGACTCTGACTCTGACTCTGACTTCATGACTCTGACTCTGACTTTGACTCTGACTTCATGACTCTGACTCTGATTTTGACTTCATGACTCTGACTCTGACTCTGACTTCATGACTCTGACTCTGACTCTGACTTCATGACTCTGACTCTGAGTCTGACTCTGACTTCATGACTCTGACTCTAACTCTGACTTCATGACTATGACTCTGACTCTGACTTCATGACTCTGACTCTGACTCTGACTCTGACTTCATGACTCTGACTCTGACTCTGACTTCATGACTCTGACTTTGACTCTGACTCTGACTTTGACTTCATGGCTCTGACTCTGACTTCATGACTCTGACTCTGACTCTGACTTCATGACTCTGACTCTGACTCTGAATTCATGACTCTGACTCTGACTCTGACTTCATGACTCTGACTCTGACTTTGACTCTGACTTCATGACTCTGACTCTGATTTTGACTTCACGACTCTGACTCTGACTCTGACTTCATGACTCTGACTCTGACTCTGACTTCATGACTCTGACTCTGACTCTGACTCTGACTTCATGACCCTGACTCTGACTCTGATTTCATGACTCTGACTTTGACGCTGACTTCATGACTCTGACTCTGACTCTGACTTCATGACTCTGACTCTGACTCTGACTTCATGACTCTGACTCTGACTCTGACTTAATGACTTAGACTCTGACACTGACTTCATGACTCTGACTCTGATTCTGACTCTGACTTCATGACTCTGATTTTGACGCTGACTATGACTCTGACTTAATGACTCTGACTCTGACTCTGACTCCGACTTCATGACTCTGATTCTGACTCTGACTTCATGACTCTGACTCTGACTCTGACTGTGACTCTCACTTCATGAGTCTGACTTCATGACTCTGACTCTGACTCTGACTCTGACTTCATGACTCTGACTCTGACTCTGACTCTGACTCTGACTCTGACTTCATGACTCTGACTCTGACTCTGACTCTTACTTCATGACTCTCACTCTGACTCTGACTTCATGACTCTGACTTCATGACTCCGACTCTGACTCTGACTCTGACTTCATGACTCTGACTCTGACTCTGACTTCATGACTCTGACTCTGACTCTGACTTCATGACTCTGACTCCGACTCTGACTTCATGACTCTGACTCTGACTCTGACTTCATGACCTTGACTCTGACTCTCACTTCATGACTCTGACTCTGACTCTGACTTCATCACTATGACTCTGACTCTGACTTCATGACTCTGACTTTGACGCTGACTATGACTCTGACTTCATAACTCTGACTCTGACTCTGACTCTGACTTCATGACTCTGACTCTGACTCTGACTTCATGACTCTGACTCTGACTCTGACTTCATGACTCTGACTCTGACTCTGACTTCATGACTCTGACTCTGACTCTGACTTCATGACTCTGACTCTGACTCTGACTTCATGACCCCGACTCTGACTCTGACTGTGACTCTTACTTCATGACTCTGACTTCATGACTCTGACTCTGACTCTGACTCTGACTTCATGACTCTGACTCTGACTCTGACTTCATGACTCTGACTATGACTCTGAATACATGACTCTGACTCTGACTCTGACTTCATGACTCTGACTCTTACTCTGACTTCATGACTCTGACTCTGACTCTGACTTCATGACTCTGACTCTGACTCTGACTTCATGACCCTGACTCTGACTCTGACTGTGACTCTTACTTCATGACTCTGACTTCATGACTCTGACTCTGACTCTGACTCTGACTTCATGACTCTGACTCTGACTCTGACTTCATGACTCTGACTACGACTCTGAATACATGACTCTGACTCTGACTCAGACTTCATGACTCTGACGCTGACTCTGACTTCATGACTCTGACTCTGACTCTGACTTCATGATTGTGACTCTGACTCTGACTTCATGACTATGACTCTGACTCTGACTTCATGACTATAACTCTGACTCTGACTTCATGACTCTGACTCTGACTCTGACTTCATGACTCTGACTCTGACTCTGACTCTGACTTCATCACTCTGACTCTGACTCCGACTTCATGACCTTGACTCTGACTCTAACTTCATGACTCTGTCTCTGACTCTGACTTCATCACTATGACTCTGACTCTGACTACATGACTCTGACTTTGACGCTGACTATGACACTGACTTCATGACTCTGACTTCATGACTCTGACTCTGACTCTGAATCTGACTGTGACTCTCACTTCATGACTCTGACTTCATGACTCTGACTCTAACTCTGACTCTGACTTTATGACTCTGACTCTGACTCTGACTTCATGACTCTCACTCTGACTCTGACATCATGACTCTGACTCTGACTCTGACTCTGACTCCGACTTCATGACCTTGACTCTGACTCTAACTTCATGACTCTGTCTCTAAATCTGACTTCATCACTATGACTCTGACTCTGACTTCATGACTCTGACTTTGACGCTGACTATGACACTGACTTCATGACTCTGACTTCATGACTCTGACTCTGACTCTGACTCTGACTGTGACTCTTACTTCATGACTCTGACTTCATGACTCTGACTCTGACTCTGACTCTGACTTCATGACTCTGACTCTGACTCTGACTTCATGACTCTGACTCTGACTCTGACTTCATGACTCTGACTCTGACTCTGACTTCATGACTCTGACTCCGACTCTGACTTCATGACTCTGACTCTGACTCTGACTTCATGACTCTGACTCTGACTCTGACTCTGACTTCATGACTCTGACTCTAACTCTGACTTCATGACTATGACTCTGACTCTGACTGCATGACTCCGACTTTGACTCTGACTGTGACTCTGACTTCACGACTCTGACTTCATGACTCTGACTCTGACTCTGACTCTGACTTCATGACTCTGACTCTGGCTCTGACTCTGACTTCATGACTCTGACTCTGACTCTGACTTCATGACTCTGACTCTGACTTTGACTTCATGACCCTGACTCTGACTCTGACTGTGACTCTTACTTCATGACTATGACTTCATGACTCTGACTTCATGACTCTGACTTCATGACTCTGACTCTGACTTTGACTCTGACTTCATGACTCTGACTCTGACTCTGACTCTGACTTCATGACTTTGACTCCGACTCTGACTTCATGACTCTGACTCTGACTCTGACTCTTACTTCATGACTCTGACTCTGACTCTGACTTCATGACTCTGACTCTGACTCTGACTCTGACGTCATGACTCTGACTCTGACTCTGACTTCATGACTCTGACTCTGACTCTGACTTCATGACTCTGACTATGACTCTGAATACATGACTCTGACTCTGACTCTGACTTCATGACTCTGACTCTTGCTTTGACTTCATGACTCTGACTCTGACTCTGACTTCATGACTCTGACTCTGACTCTGACTCCATGACCCTGACTCTGACTCTGACTGTGACTCTTACTTCATGACTCTGACTTCATGACTCTGACTCTGACTCTGACTCTGACTTCATGACTCTGACTCTGACTCTGACTTCATGACTCTGACTATGACTCTGAATACATGACTCTGACTCTGACTCTGACTTCATGACTCTGACTCTGACTCTGACTTCATGACTCTGACTCTGACTCTGACTTCATGACTCTGACTCTGACTCTGACTTAATGACTATGACTCTGACTCTGACTTCATGACTATAACTCTGACTCTGACTTCATGACTCTGACTCTGACTCTGACTCCATGACTCTGACTCTGACTCTGACTCTGACTTTATGACTCTGACTCTGGCTCTGACTCTGACTTCATGACTCTGACTCTGACTCTGACTTCATGACTCTGACTCTGACTCTGACTACATGACCCTGACTCTGACTCTGACTGTGACTCTCACTTCATGACTCTGACTTCATGACTCTGACTTCATGACTCTGACTCTGACTTTGACTCTGACTTCATGACTCTGACTCTGAATTTGACTTCATGACTCTGACTCTGACTCTGACTTCATGACTCTGACTCTGACTCTGACTTCATGACTCTGACTCTGACTCCGACTTCATGACCTTGACTCTGACTCTAACTTCATGACTCTGTCTCTGACTCTGACTTCATCACTATGACTCTGACTCTGACTTCATGACTCTGACTTTGACGCTGACTATGACACTGACTTCATGACTCTGACTTCATGACTCTGACTCTGACTCGGACTCTGACTGTGACTCTTACTTCATGACTCTGACTTCATGACTCTGACTCTGACTCTGACTCTGACTTCATGACTCTGACTCTGACTCTGACTTCATGACTCTGACTCTGACTCTTACTTCATGACTCTGACTCTGACTCTGACTCTGACTCCGACTTCATGACCTTGACTCTGACTCTAACTTCATGACTCTGTCTCTGACTCTGACTTCATCACTATGACTCTGACTCTGACTACATGACTCTGACTTTGACGCTGACTATGACACTGACTTCATGACTCTGACTTCATGACTCTGACTCTGACTCTGAATCTGACTGTGACTCTCACTTCATGACTCTGACTTCATGACTCTGACTCTAACTCTGACTCTGACTTTATGACTCTGACTCTGACTCTGACTTCATGACTCTCACTCTGACTCTGACATCATGACTCTGACTCTGACTCTGACTCTGACTCCGACTTCATGACCTTGACTCTGACTCTAACTTCATGACTCTGTCTCTAAATCTGACTTCATCACTATGACTCTGACTCTGACTTCATGACTCTGACTTTGACGCTGACTATGACACTGACTTCATGACTCTGACTTCATGACTCTGACTCTGACTCTGACTCTGACTGTGACTCTTACTTCATGACTCTGACTTCATGACTCTGACTCTGACTCTGACTCTGACTTCATGACTCTGACTCTGACTCTGACTTCATGACTCTGACTCTGACTCTGACTTCATGACTCTGACTCTGACTCTGACTTCATGACTCTGACTCCGACTCTGACTTCATGACTCTGACTCTGACTCTGACTTCATGACTCTGACTCTGACTCTGACTCTGACTTCATGACTCTGACTCTAACTCTGACTTCATGACTATGACTCTGACTCTGACTGCATGACTCCGACTTTGACTCTGACTGTGACTCTGACTTCACGACTCTGACTTCATGACTCTGACTCTGACTCTGACTCTGACTTCATGACTCTGACTCTGGCTCTGACTCTGACTTCATGACTCTGACTCTGACTCTGACTTCATGACTCTGACTCTGACTCTGACTTCATGACTCTGACTCTGACTCTGACTTCATGACCCCGACTCTGACTCTGACTGTGACTCTTACTTCATGACTCTGACTTCATGACTCTGACTCTGACTCTGACTCTGACTTCATGACTCTGACTCTGACTCTGACTTCATGACTCTGACTATGACTCTGAATACATGACTCTGACTCTGACTCTGACTTCATGACTCTGACTCTTACTCTGACTTCATGACTCTGACTCTGACTCTGACTTCATGACTCTGACTCTGACTCTGACTTCATGACCCTGACTCTGACTCTGACTGTGACTCTTACTTCATGACTCTGACTTCATGACTCTGACTCTGACTCTGACTCTGACTTCATGACTCTGACTCTGACTCTGACTTCATGACTCTGACTACGACTCTGAATACATGACTCTGACTCTGACTCAGACTTCATGACTCTGACGCTGACTCTGACTTCATGACTCTGACTCTGACTCTGACTTCATGATTGTGACTCTGACTCTGACTTCATGACTATGACTCTGACTCTGACTTCATGACTATAACTCTGACTCTGACTTCATGACTCTGACTCTGACTCTGACTTCATGACTCTGACTCTGACTCTGACTCTGACTTCATCACTCTGACTCTGACTCCGACTTCATGACCTTGACTCTGACTCTAACTTCATGACTCTGTCTCTGACTCTGACTTCATCACTATGACTCTGACTCTGACTACATGACTCTGACTTTGACGCTGACTATGACACTGACTTCATGACTCTGACTTCATGACTCTGACTCTGACTCTGAATCTGACTGTGACTCTCACTTCATGACTCTGACTTCATGACTCTGACTCTAACTCTGACTCTGACTTTATGACTCTGACTCTGACTCTGACTTCATGACTCTCACTCTGACTCTGACATCATGACTCTGACTCTGACTCTGACTCTGACTCCGACTTCATGACCTTGACTCTGACTCTAACTTCATGACTCTGTCTCTAAATCTGACTTCATCACTATGACTCTGACTCTGACTTCATGACTCTGACTTTGACGCTGACTATGACACTGACTTCATGACTCTGACTTCATGACTCTGACTCTGACTCTGACTCTGACTGTGACTCTTACTTCATGACTTTGACTTCATGACTCTGACTCTGACTCTGACTCTGACTTCATGACTCTGACTCTGACTCTGACTTCATGACTCTGACTCTGACTCTGACTTCATGACTCTGACTCTGACTCTGACTCTGACTTCATGACTCTGACTATGACTCTGACTGTGACTCTGACTTCAGGACTCAGACTTCATGACTCTGACTCTGACTCTGACTCCATGACCCTGACTCTGACTCTGACTGTGAATCTTACTTCATGACTCTGACTTCATGACTCTGACTTCATGACTCTGACTCTGACTCTGACTTCATGACTCTGACTCTGACTCTGACTCTAACTCTCACGTCATGACTCTGACTCTGACTCTGACTTCATGACTCTGACTCTGACTTTGACTCTGACTTCATGACTCTGACTCTGATTTTGACTCCATGACTCTGACTCTGACTCTGAATTCATGACTCTGACTCTGACTCTGACTTCATGACTCTGACTCTGACTTTGACTCTGACTTCATGACTCTGACTCTGATTTTGACTTCATGACTCTGACTCTGACTCTGACTTCATGACTCTGACTCTGACTCTGACTTCATGACTCTGACTCTGAGTCTGACTCTGACTTCATGACTCTGACTCTAACTCTGACTTCATGACTATGACTCTGACTCTGACTTCATGACTCTGACTCTGACTCTGACTCTGACTTCATGACTCTGACTCTGACTCTGACTTCATGACTCTGACTTTGACTCTGACTCTGACTTTGACTTCATGACTCTGACTCTGACTTCATGACTCTGACTCTGACTCTGACTTCATGACTCTGACTCTGACTCTGAATTCATGACTCTGACTCTGACTCTGACTTCATGACTCTGACTCTGACTTTGACTCTGACTTCATGACTCTGACTCTGATTTTGACTTCACGACTCTGACTCTGACTCTGACTTCATGACTCTGACTCTGACTCTGACTTCATGACTCTGACTCTGACTCTGACTCTGACTTCATGACCCTGACTCTGACTCTGATTTCATGACTCTGACTTTGACGCTGACTTCATGACTCTGACTCTGACTCTGACTTCATGACTCTGACTCTGACTCTGACTTCATGACTCTGACTCTGACTCTGACTTAATGACTTAGACTCTGACACTGACTTCATGACTCTGACTCTGATTCTGACTCTGACTTCATGACTCTGATTTTGACGCTGACTATGACTCTGACTTAATGACTCTGACTCTGACTCTGACTCCGACTTCATGACTCTGATTCTGACTCTGACTTCATGACTCTGACTCTGACTCTGACTGTGACTCTCACTTCATGAGTCTGACTTCATGACTCTGACTCTGACTCTGACTCTGACTTCATGACTCTGACTCTGACTCTGACTCTTACTTCATGACTCTCACTCTGACTCTGACTTCATGACTCTGACTTCATGACTCCGACTCTGACTCTGACTCTGACTTCATGACTCTGACTCTGACTCTGACTTCATGACTCTGACTCTGACTCTGACTTCATGACTCTGACTCCGACTCTGACTTCATGACTCTGACTCTGACTCTGACTTCATGACCTTGACTCTGACTCTCACTTCATGACTCTGACTCTGACTCTGACTTCATCACTATGACTCTGACTCTGACTTCATGACTCTGACTTTGACGCGGACTATGACTCTGACTTCATAACTCTGACTCTGACTCTGACTCTGACTTCATGACTCTGACTCTGACTCTGACTTCATGACTCTGACTCTGACTCTGACTTCATGACTCTGACTCTGACTCTGACTTCATGACCCCGACTCTGACTCTGACTGTGACTCTTACTTCATGACTCTGACTTCATGACTCTGACTCTGACTCTGACTCTGACTTCATGACTCTGACTCTGACTCTGACTTCATGACTCTGACTATGACTCTGAATACATGACTCTGACTCTGACTCTGACTTCATGACTCTGACTCTTACTCTGACTTCATGACTCTGACTCTGACTCTGACTTCATGACTCTGATTCTGACTCTGACTTCATGACTCTGACTCTGACTCTGACTGTGACTCTCACTTCATGAGTCTGACTTCATGACTCTGACTCTGACTCTGACTCTGACTCCATGACTCTGACTCTGACTCTGACTCTTACTTCATGACTCTCACTCTGACTCTGACTTCATGACTCTGACTTCATGACTCCGACTCTGACTCTGACTCTGACTTCATGACTCTGACTCTGACTCTGACTTCATGACTCTGACTCTGACTCTGACTTCATGACTCTGACTCTGACTTCATGACTCTGACTCCGACTCTGACTTCATGACTCTGACTCTGACTCTGACTTCATGACCTTGACTCTGACTCTCACTTCATGACTCTGACTCTGACTCTGACTTCATCACTATGACTCTGACTCTGACTTCATGACTCTGACTTTGACGCGGACTATGACTCTGACTTCATAACTCTGACTCTGACTCTGACTCTGACTTCATGACTCTGACTCTGACTCTGACTTCATGACTCTGACTCTGACTCTGACTTCATGACTCTGACTCTGACTCTGACTTCATGACCCCGACTCTGACTCTGACTGTGACTCTTACTTCATGACTCTGACTTCATGACTCTGACTCTGACTCTGACTCTGACTTCATGACTCTGACTCTGACTCTGACTTCATGACTCTGACTATGACTCTGAATACATGACTCTGACTCTGACTCTGACTTCATGACTCTGACTCTTACTCTGACTTCATGACTCTGACTCTGACTCTGACTTCATGACTCGGACTCTGACTCTGACTTCATGACCCTGACTCTGACTCTGACTGTGACTCTTACTTCATGACTCTGACTTCATGACTCTGACTCTGACTCTGACTCTGACTTCATGACTCTGACTCTGACTCTGACTTCATGACTCTGACTACGACTCTGAATACATGACTCTGACTCTGACTCAGACTTCATGACTCTGACGCTGACTCTGACTTCATGACTCTGACTCTGACTCTGACTTCATGATTGTGACTCTGACTCTGACTTCATGACTATGACTCTGACTCTGACTTCATGACTATAACTCTGACTCTGACTTCATGACTCTGACTCTGACTCTGACTTCATGACTCTGACTCTGACTCTGACTCTGACTTCATCACTCTGACTCTGACTCCGACTTCATGACCTTGACTCTGACTCTAACTTCATGACTCTGTCTCTGACTCTGACTTCATCACTATGACTCTGACTCTGACTACATGACTCTGACTTTGACGCTGACTATGACACTGACTTCATGACTCTGACTTCATGACTCTGACTCTGACTCTGAATCTGACTGTGACTCTCACTTCATGACTCTGACTTCATGACTCTGACTCTAACTCTGACTCTGACTTTATGACTCTGACTCTGACTCTGACTTCATGACTCTCACTCTGACTCTGACATCATGACTCTGACTCTGACTCTGACTCTGACTCCGACTTCATGACCTTGACTCTGACTCTAACTTCATGACTCTGTCTCTAAATCTGACTTCATCACTATGACTCTGACTCTGACTTCATGACTCTGACTTTGACGCTGACTATGACACTGACTTCATGACTCTGACTTCATGACTCTGACTCTGACTCTGACTCTGACTGTGACTCTTACTTCATGACTCTGACTTCATGACTCTGACTCTGACTCTGACTCTGACTTCATGACTCTGACTCTGACTCTGACTTCATGACTCTGACTCTGAGTCTGACTCTGACTTCATGACTCTGACTCTAACTCTGACTTCATGACTATGACTCTGACTCTGACTTCATGACTCTGACTCTGACTCTGACTCTGACTTCATGACTCTGACTCTGACACTGACTTCATGACTCTGACTTTGACTCTGACTCTGACTTTGACTTCATGACTCTGACTCTGACTTCATGACTCTGACTCTGACTCTGACTTCATGACTCTGACTCTGACTCTGAATTCATGACTCTGACTCTGACATTGACTTCATGACTCTGACTCTGACTTTGACTCTGACTTCATGACTCTGACTCTGATTTTGACTTCACGACTCTGACTCTGACTCTGACTTCATGACTCTGACTCTGACTCTGACTTCATGACTCTGACTCTGACTCTGACTCTGACTTCATGACCCTGACTCTGACTCTGATTTCATGACTCTGACTTTGACGCTGACTTCATGACTCTGACTCTGACTCTGACTTCATGACTCTGACTCTGACTCTGACTTCATGACTCTGACTCTGACTCTGACTTAATGACTTAGACTCTGACACTGACTTCATGACTCTGACTCTGATTCTGACTCTGACTTCATGACTCTGATTTTGACGCTGACTATGACTCTGACTTAATGACTCTGACTCTGACTCTGACTCCGACTTCATGACTCTGATTCTGACTCTGACTTCATGACTCTGACTCTGACTCTGACTGTGACTCTCACTTCATGAGTCCGACTTCATGACTCTGACTCTGACTCTGACTCTGACTTCATGACTCTGACTCTGACTCTGACTCTTACTTCATGACTCTCACTCTGACTCTGACTTCATGACTCTGACTTCATGACTCCGACTCTGACTCTGACTCTGACTTCATGACTCTGACTCTGACTCTGACTTCATGACTCTGACTCTGACTCTGACTTCATGACTCTGACTCCGACTCTGACTTCATGACTCTGACTCTGACTCTGACTTCATGACCTTGACTCTGACTCTCACTTCATGACTCTGACTCTGACTCTGACTTCATCACTATGACTCTGACTCTGACTTCATGACTCTGACTTTGACGCGGACTATGACTCTGACTTCATAACTCTGACTCTGACTCTGACTCTGACTTCATGACTCTGACTCTGACTCTGACTTCATGACTCTGACTCTGACTCTGACTTCATGACTCTGACTCTGACTCTGACTTCATGACCCCGACTCTGACTCTGACTGTGACTCTTACTTCATGACTCTGACTTCATGACTCTGACTCTGACTCTGACTCTGACTTCATGACTCTGACTCTGACTCTGACTTCATGACTCTGACTATGACTCTGAATACATGACTCTGACTCTGACTCTGACTTCATGACTCTGACTCTTACTCTGACTTCATGACTCTGACTCTGACTCTGACTTCATGACTCTGATTCTGACTCTGACTTCATGACTCTGACTCTGACTCTGACTGTGACTCTCACTTCATGAGTCTGACTTCATGACTCTGACTCTGACTCTGACTCTGACTCCATGACTCTGACTCTGACTCTGACTTTTACTTCATGACTCTCACTCTGACTCTGACTTCATGACTCTGACTTCATGACTCCGACTCTGACTCTGACTCTGACTTCATGACTCTGACTCTGACTCTGACTTCATGACTCTGACTCTGACTCTGACTTCATGACTCTGACTCTGACTTCATGACTCTGACTCCGACTCTGACTTCATGACTCTGACTCTGACTCTGACTTCATGACCTTGACTCTGACTCTCACTTCATGACTCTGACTCTGACTCTGACTTCATCACTATGACTCTGACTCTGACTTCATGACTCTGACTTTGACGCGGACTATGACTCTGACTTCATAACTCTGACTCTGACTCTGACTCTGACTTCATGACTCTGACTCTGACTCTGACTTCATGACTCTGACTCTGACTCTGACTTCATGACTCTGACTCTGACTCTGACTTCATGACCCCGACTCTGACTCTGACTGTGACTCTTACTTCATGACTCTGACTTCATGACTCTGACTCTGACTCTGACTCTGACTTCATGACTCTGACTCTGACTCTGACTTCATGACTCTGACTATGACTCTGAATACATGACTCTGACTCTGACTCTGACTTCATGACTCTGACTCTTACTCTGACTTCATGACTCTGACTCTGACTCTGACTTCATGACTCGGACTCTGACTCTGACTTCATGACCCTGACTCTGACTCTGACTGTGACTCTTACTTCATGACTCTGACTTCATGACTCTGACTCTGACTCTGACTCTGACTTCATGACTCTGACTCTGACTCTGACTTCATGACTCTGACTACGACTCTGAATACATGACTCTGACTCTGACTCAGACTTCATGACTCTGACGCTGACTCTGACTTCATGACTCTGACTCTGACTCTGACTTCATGATTGTGACTCTGACTCTGACTTCATGACTATGACTCTGACTCTGACTTCATGACTATAACTCTGACTCTGACTTCATGACTCTGACTCTGACTCTGACTTCATGACTCTGACTCTGACTCTGACTCTGACTTCATCACTCTGACTCTGACTCCGACTTCATGACCTTGACTCTGACTCTAACTTCATGACTCTGTCTCTGACTCTGACTTCATCACTATGACTCTGACTCTGACTACATGACTCTGACTTTGACGCTGACTATGACACTGACTTCATGACTCTGACTTCATGACTCTGACTCTGACTCTGAATCTGACTGTGACTCTCACTTCATGACTCTGACTTCATGACTCTGACTCTAACTCTGACTCTGACTTTATGACTCTGACTCTGACTCTGACTTCATGACTCTCACTCTGACTCTGACATCATGACTCTGACTCTGACTCTGACTCTGACTCCGACTTCATGACCTTGACTCTGACTCTAACTTCATGACTCTGTCTCTAAATCTGACTTCATCACTATGACTCTGACTCTGACTTCATGACTCTGACTTTGACGCTGACTATGACACTGACTTCATGACTCTGACTTCATGACTCTGACTCTGACTCTGACTCTGACTGTGACTCTTACTTCATGACTCTGACTTCATGACTCTGACTCTGACTCTGACTCTGACTTCATGACTCTGACTCTGACTCTGACTTCATGACTCTGACTCTGAGTCTGACTCTGACTTCATGACTCTGACTCTAACTCTGACTTCATGACTATGACTCTGACTCTGACTTCATGACTCTGACTCTGACTCTGACTCTGACTTCATGACTCTGACTCTGACTCTGACTTCATGACTCTGACTTTGACTCTGACTCTGACTTTGACTTCATGACTCTGACTCTGACTTCATGACTCTGACTCTGACTCTGACTTCATGACTCTGACTCTGACTCTGAATTCATGACTCTGACTCTGACATTGACTTCATGACTCTGACTCTGACTTTGACTCTGACTTCATGACTCTGACTCTGATTTTGACTTCACGACTCTGACTCTGACTCTGACTTCATGACTCTGACTCTGACTCTGACTTCATGACTCTGACTCTGACTCTGACTCTGACTTCATGACCCTGACTCTGACTCTGATTTCATGACTCTGACTTTGACGCTGACTTCATGACTCTGACTCTGACTCTGACTTCATGACTCTGACTCTGACTCTGACTTCATGACTCTGACTCTGACTCTGACTTAATGACTTAGACTCTGACACTGACTTCATGACTCTGACTCTGATTCTGACTCTGACTTCATGACTCTGATTTTGACGCTGACTATGACTCTGACTTAATGACTCTGACTCTGACTCTGACTCCGACTTCATGACTCTGATTCTGACTCTGACTTCATGACTCTGACTCTGACTCTGACTGTGACTCTCACTTCATGAGTCTGACTTCATGACTCTGACTCTGACTCTGACTCTGACTTCATGACTCTGACTCTGACTCTGACTCTTACTTCATGACTCTCACTCTGACTCTGACTTCATGACTCTGACTTCATGACTCCGACTCTGACTCTGACTCTGACTTCATGACTCTGACTCTGACTCTGACTTCATGACTCTGACTCTGACTCTGACTTCATGACTCTGACTCCGACTCTGACTTCATGACTCTGACTCTGACTCTGACTTCATGACCTTGACTCTGACTCTCACTTCATGACTCTGACTCTGACTCTGACTTCATCACTATGACTCTGACTCTGACTTCATGACTCTGACTTTGACGCGGACTATGACTCTGACTTCATAACTCTGACTCTGACTCTGACTCTGACTTCATGACTCTGACTCTGACTCTGACTTCATGACTCTGACTCTGACTCTGACTTCATGACTCTGACTCTGACTCTGACTTCATGACCCCGACTCTGACTCTGACTGTGACTCTTACTTCATGACTCTGACTTCATGACTCTGACTCTGACTCTGACTTCATGACTCTGACTCTGACTCTGACTTCATGACTCTGACTATGACTCTGAATACATGACTCTGACTCTGACTCTGACTTCATGACTCTGACTCTTACTCTGACTTCATGACTCTGACTCTGACTCTGACTTCATGACTCTGACTCTGACTCCGACTTCATGACCCTGACTCTGACTCTGACTGTGACTCTTACTTCATGACTCTGACCTCATGACTCTGACTCTGACTCTGACTCTGACTTCATGACTCTGACTCTGACTCTGACTTCATGACTCTGACTACGACTCTGAATACATGACTCTGACTCTGACTCAGACTTCATGACTCTGACGCTGACTCTGACTTCATGACTCTGACTCTGACTCTGACTTCATGATTGTGACTCTGACTCTGACTTCATGACCATGACTCTGACTCTGACTTCATGACTATAACTCTGACTCTGACTTCATGACTCTGACTCTGACTCTGACTTCATGACTCTGACTCTGACTCTGACTCTGACTTCATCACTCTGACTCTGACTCCGACTTCATGACCTTGACTCTGACTCTAACTTCATGACTCTGTCTCTGACTCTGACTTCATCACTATGACTCTGACTCTGACTACATGACTCTGACTTTGACGCTGACTATGACACTGACTTCATGACTCTGACTTCATGACTCTGACTCTGACTCTGAATCTGACTGTGACTCTCACTTCATGACTCTGACTTCATGACTCTGACTCTAACTCTGACTCTGACTTTATGACTCTGACTCTGACTCTGACTTCATGACTCTCACTCTGACTCTGACATCATGACTCTGACTCTGACTCTGACTCTGACTCCGACTTCATGACCTTGACTCTGACTCTAACTTCATGACTCTGTCTCTAAATCTGACTTCATCACTATGACTCTGACTCTGACTTCATGACTCTGACTTTGACGCTGACTATGACACTGACTTCATGACTCTGACTTCATGACTCTGACTCTGACTCTGACTCTGACTGTGACTCTTACTTCATGACTCTGACTTCATGACTCTGACTCTGACTCTGACTCTGACTTCATGACTCTGACTCTGACTCTGACTTCATGACTCTGACTCTGACTCTGACTTCATGACTCTGACTCTGACTCTGACTTCATGACTCTGACTCCGACTCTGACTTCATGACTCTGACTCTGACTCTGACTTCATGACTCTGACTCTGACTCTGACTCTGACTTCATGACTCTGACTCTAACTCTGACTTCATGACTATGACTCTGACTCTGACTGCATGACTCCGACTTTGACTCTGACTGTGACTCTGACTTCACGACTCTGACTTCATGACTCTGACTCTGACTCTGACTCTGACTTCATGACTCTGACTCTGGCTCTGACTCTGACTTCATGACTCTGACTCTGACTCTGACTTCATGACTCTGACTCTGACTTTGACTTCATGACCCTGACTCTGACTCTGACTGTGACTCTTACTTCATGACTATGACTTCATGACTCTGACTTCATGACTCTGACTTCATGACTCTGACTCTGACTTTGACTCTGACTTCATGACTCTGACTCTGACTCTGACTCTGACTTCATGACTTTGACTCCGACTCTGACTTCATGACTCTGACTCTGACTCTGACTCTTACTTCATGACTCTGACTCTGACTCTGACTTCATGACTCTGACTTCATGACTCTGACTCTGACTCTGACTCTGACGTCATGACTCTGACTCTGACTCTGACTTCATGACTCTGACTCTGACTCTGACTTCATGACTCTCACTATGACTCTGAATACATGACTCTGACTCTGACTCTGACTTCATGACTCTGACTCTTGCTTTGACTTCATGACTCTGACTCTGACTCTGACTTCATGACTCTGACTCTGACTCTGACTCCATGACCCTGACTCTGACTCTGACTGTGACTCTTACTTCATGACTCTGACTTCATGACTCTGACTCTGACTCTGACTCTGACTTCATGACTCTGACTCTGACTCTGACTTCATGACTCTGACTATGACTCTGAATACATGACTCTGACTCTGACTCTGACTTCATGACTCTGACTCTGACTCTGACTTCATGACTCTGACTCTGACTCTGACTTCATGACTCTGACTCTGACTCTGACTTAATGACTATGACTCTGACTCTGACTTCATGACTATAACTCTGACTCTGACTTCATGACTCTGACTCTGACTCTGACTCCATGACTCTGACTCTGACTCTGACTCTGACTTTATGACTCTGACTCTGGCTCTGACTCTGACTTCATGACTCTGACTCTGACTCTGACTTCATGACTCTGACTCTGAGTCTGACTCTGACTTCATGACTCTGACTCTAACTCTGACTTCATGACTATGACTCTGACTCTGACTTCATGACTCTGACTCTGACTCTGACTCTGACTTCATGACTCTGACTCTGACTCTGACTCTGACTTCATGACTCTGACTCTGACTCTGACTTCATGACTCTGACTTTGACTCTGACTCTGACTTTGACTTCATGACTCTGACTCTGACTTCATGACTCTGACTCTGACTCTGACTTCATGACTCTGACTCTGACTCTGAATTCATGACTCTGACTCTGACTCTGACTTCATGACTCTGACTCTGACTTTGACTCTGACTTCATGACTCTGACTCTGATTTTGACTTCACGACTCTGACTCTGACTCTGACTTCATGACTCTGACTCTGACTCTGACTTCATGACTCTGACTCTGACTCTGACTCTGACTTCATGACCCTGACTCTGACTCTGATTTCATGACTCTGACTTTGACGCTGACTTCATGACTCTGACTCTGACTCTGACTTCATGACTCTGACTCTGACTCTGACTTCATGACTCTGACTCTGACTCTGACTTAATGACTTAGACTCTGACACTGACTTCATGACTCTGACTCTGATTCTGACTCTGACTTCATGACTCTGATTTTGACGCTGACTATGACTCTGACTTAATGACTCTGACTCTGACTCTGACTCCGACTTCATGACTCTGATTCTGACTCTGACTTCATGACTCTGACTCTGACTCTGACTGTGACTCTCACTTCATGAGTCTGACTTCATGACTCTGACTCTGACTCTGACTCTGACTTCATGACTCTGACTCTGACTCTGACTCTTACTTCATGACTCTCACTCTGACTCTGACTTCATGACTCTGACTTCATGACTCCGACTCTGACTCTGACTCTGACTTCATGACTCTGACTCTGACTCTGACTTCATGACTCTGACTCTGACTCTGACTTCATGACTCTGACTCCGACTCTGACTTCATGACTCTGACTCTGACTCTGACTTCATGACCTTGACTCTGACTCTCACTTCATGACTCTGACTCTGACTCTGACTTCATCACTATGACTCTGACTCTGACTTCATGACTCTGACTTTGACGCGGACTATGACTCTGACTTCATAACTCTGACTCTGACTCTGACTCTGACTTCATGACTCTGACTCTGACTCTGACTTCATGACTCTGACTCTGACTCTGACTTCATGACTCTGACTCTGACTCTGACTTCATGACCCCGACTCTGACTCTGACTGTGACTCTTACTTCATGACTCTGACTTCATGACTCTGACTCTGACTCTGACTCTGACTTCATGACTCTGACTCTGACTCTGACTTCATGACTCTGACTATGACTCTGAATACATGACTCTGACTCTGACTCTGACTTCATGACTCTGACTCTTACTCTGACTTCATGACTCTGACTCTGACTCTGACTTCATGACTCTGACTCTGACTCTGACTTCATGACCCTGACTCTGACTCTGACTGTGACTCTTACTTCATGACTCTGACCTCATGACTCTGACTCTGACTCTGACTCTGACTTCATGACTCTGACTACGACTCTGAATACATGACTCTGACTCTGACTCAGACTTCATGACTCTGACGCTGACTCTGACTTCATGACTCTGACTCTGACTCTGACTTCATGATTGTGACTCTGACTCTGACTTCATGACTATGACTCTGACTCTGACTTCATGACTATAACTCTGACTCTGACTTCATGACTCTGACTCTGACTCTGACTTCATGACTCTGACTCTGACTCTGACTCTGACTTCATCACTCTGACTCTGACTCCGACTTCATGACCTTGACTCTGACTCTAACTTCATGACTCTGTCTCTGACTCTGACTTCATCACTATGACTCTGACTCTGACTACATGACTCTGACTTTGACGCTGACTATGACACTGACTTCATGACTCTGACTTCATGACTCTGACTCTGACTCTGAATCTGACTGTGACTCTCACTTCATGACTCTGACTTCATGACTCTGACTCTAACTCTGACTCTGACTTTATGACTCTGACTCTGACTCTGACTTCATGACTCTCACTCTGACTCTGACATCATGACTCTGACTCTGACTCTGACTCTGACTCCGACTTCATGACCTTGACTCTGACTCTAACTTCATGACTCTGTCTCTAAATCTGACTTCATCACTATGACTCTGACTCTGACTTCATGACTCTGACTTTGACGCTGACTATGACACTGACTTCATGACTCTGACTTCATGACTCTGACTCTGACTCTGACTCTGACTGTGACTCTTACTTCATGACTCTGACTTCATGACTCTGACTCTGACTCTGACTCTGACTTCATGACTCTGACTCTGACTCTGACTTCATGACTCTGACTCTGACTCTGACTTCATGACTCTGACTCCGACTCTGACTTCATGACTCTGACTCTGACTCTGACTTCATGACTCTGACTCTGACTCTGACTCTGACTTCATGACTCTGACTCTAACTCTGACTTCATGACTATGACTCTGACTCTGACTGCATGACTCCGACTTTGACTCTGACTGTGACTCTGACTTCACGACTCTGACTTCATGACTCTGACTCTGACTCTGACTCTGACTTCATGACTCTGACTCTGGCTCTGACTCTGACTTCATGACTCTGACTCTGACTCTGACTTCATGACTCTGACTCTGACTTTGACTTCATGACCCTGACTCTGACTCTGACTGTGACTCTTACTTCATGACTATGACTTCATGACTCTGACTTCATGACTCTGACTTCATGACTCTGACTCTGACTTTGACTCTGACTTCATGACTCTGACTCTGACTCTGACTCTGACTTCATGACTTTGACTCCGACTCTGACTTCATGACTCTGACTCTGACTCTGACTCTTACTTCATGACTCTGACTCTGACTCTGACTTCATGACTCTGACTTCATGACTCTGACTCTGACTCTGACTCTGACGTCATGACTCTGACTCTGACTCTGACTTCATGACTCTGACTCTGACTCTGACTTCATGACTCTCACTATGACTCTGAATACATGACTCTGACTCTGACTCTGACTTCATGACTCTGACTCTTGCTTTGACTTCATGACTCTGACTCTGACTCTGACTTCATGACTCTGACTCTGACTCTGACTCCATGACCCTGACTCTGACTCTGACTGTGACTCTTACTTCATGACTCTGACTTCATGACTCTGACTCTGACTCTGACTCTGACTTCATGACTCTGACTCTGACTCTGACTTCATGACTCTGACTATGACTCTGAATACATGACTCTGACTCTGACTCTGACTTCATGACTCTGACTCTGACTCTGACTTCATGACTCTGACTCTGACTCTGACTTCATGACTCTGACTCTGACTCTGACTTAATGACTATGACTCTGACTCTGACTTCATGACTATAACTCTGACTCTGACTTCATGACTCTGACTCTGACTCTGACTCCATGACTCTGACTCTGACTCTGACTCTGACTTTATGACTCTGACTCTGGCTCTGACTCTGACTTCATGACTCTGACTCTGACTCTGACTTCATGACTCTGACTCTGACTCTGACTACATGACCCTGACTCTGACTCTGACTGTGACTCTCACTTCATGACTCCGACTTCATGACTCTGACTTCATGACTCTGACTCTGACTTTGACTCTGACTTCATGACTCTGACTCTGAATTTGACTTCATGACTCTGACTCTGACTCTGACTTCATGACTCTGACTCTGACTCTGACTTCATGACTCTGACTCTGACTCCGACTTCATGACCTTGACTCTGACTCTAACTTCATGACTCTGTCTCTGACTCTGACTTCATCACTATGACTCTGACTCTGACTTCATGACTCTGACTTTGACGCTGACTATGACACTGACTTCATGACTCTGACTTCATGACTCTGACTCTGACTCTGACTCTGACTGTGACTCTTACTTCATGACTCTGACTTCATGACTCTGACTCTGACTCTGACTCTGACTTCATGACTCTGACTCTGACTCTGACTTCATGACTCTGACTCTGACTCTTACTTCATGACTCTGACTCTGACTCTGACTCTGACTCCGACTTCATGACCTTGACTCTGACTCTAACTTCATGACTCTGTCGCTGACTCTGACTTCATCACTATGACTCTGACTCTGACTTCATGACTCTGACTTTGACGTTGACTATGACACTGACTTCATGACTCTGACTTCATGACTCTGACTCTGACTCTGACTCTGACTGTGACTCTTACTTCATGACTCTGACTTCATGACTCTGACTCTGACTCTGACTCTGACTTCATGACTCTGACTCTGACTCTGACTTCATGACTCTGACTCTGACTCTGACTTCATGACTCTGACTCTGACTCTGACTCTGACTTCATGACTCTGACTATGACTCTGACTGTGACTCTGACTTCACGACTCAGACTTCATGACTCTGACTCTGACTCTGACTCCATGACTCTGACTCTGACTCTGACTTCATGACTCTGACTCTGACTCTGACTTCATGACTCTGACTTTGACTCTGACTCTGACTTTGACTTCATGACTCTGACTCTGACTTCATGACTCTGACTCTGACTATGACTTCATGACTCTGACTCTGACTCTGAATTCATGACTCTGACTCTGACTCTGACTTCATGACTCTGACTCTGACTTTGACTCTGACTTCATGACTCTGACTCTGATTTTGACTTCACGACTCTGACTCTGACTCTGACTTCATGACTCCGACTCTGACTCTGACTTCATGACTCTGACTCTGACTCTGACTCTGACTTCATGACCCTGACTCTGACTCTGATTTCATGACTCTGACTTTGACTCTGACTTCATGACTCTGACTCTGACTCTGACTTCATGACTCTGACTCTGACTCTGACTTCATGACTCTGACTCTGACTCTGACTTAATGACTTAGACTCTGACACTGACTTCATGACTCTGACTCTGATTCTGACTCTGACTTCATGACTCTGATTTTGACGCTGACTATGACTCTGACTTAATGACTCTGACTCTGACTCTGACTCCGACTTCATGACTCTGATTCTGACTATGACTTCATGACTCTGACTCTGACTCTGACTGTGACTCTCACTTCATGAGTCTGACTTCATGACTCTGACTCTGACTCTGACTCTGACTTCATGACTCTGACTCTGACTCTGACTCTTACTTCATGACTCTGACTCTGACTCTGACTTCATGACTCTGACTTCATGACTCTGACTCTGACTCTGACTCTGACTTCATGACTCTGACTCTGACTCTGACTTCATGACTCTGACTCTGACTCTGACTTCATGACTCTGACTCCGACTCTGACTTTATGACTCTGACTCTGACTCTGACTTCATGACCTTGACTCTGACTCTCACTTCATGACTCTGACTCTGACTCTGACCTTATAACTATGACTCTGACTCTGACTTCATGACTCTGACTTTGACGCTGACTATGACTCTGACTTCATAACTCTGACTCTGACTCTGACTCTGACTTCATGACTCTGACTCTGACTCTGACTTCATGACTCTGACTCTGACTCTGACTTCATGACTCTGACTCTGACTCTGACTTCATGACTCTGACTCTGACTCTGACTCTGACTGTGACTCTTACTTCATGACTCTGACTTCATGACTCTGACTCTGACTCTGACTCTCACTTCATGACTCTGACTCTGACTCTGACTTCATGACTCTGACTCTGACTCTGACTTCATGACTCTGACTCTGACTCTGACTCTGAATTCATGACTCTGACTATGACTCTGACTGTGACTCTGACTTCACGACTCAGACTTCATGACTCTGACTCTGACTCTGACTCCATGACCCTGACTCTGACTCTGACTGTGACTCTTACTTCATGACTCTGACTTCATGACTCTGACTTCATGACTCTGACTCTGACTCTGACTTCATGACTCTGACTCTGACTCTGACTCTGACTTCATGACTCTGACTCTGACTCTGACTCTAACTCTCACTTCATGACTCTGACTCTGACTCTGACTTCATGACTCTGACTCTGACTTTGACTCTGACTTCATGACTCTGACTCTGATTTTGACTCCATGACTCTGACTCTGACTCTGAATTCATGACTCTGACTCTGACTCTGACTTCATGACTCTGACTCTGACTTTGACTCTGACTTCATGACTCTGACTCTGATTTTGACTTCATGGCTCTGACTCTGACTCTGACTTCATGACTCTGACTCTGACTCTGACTTCATGACTCTGACTCTCAGTCTGACTCTGACTTCATGACTCTGACTCTAACTCTGACTTCATGACTATGACTCTGACTCTGACTTCATGACTCTGACTCTGACTCTGACTCTGACTTCATGACTCTGACTCTGACTCTGACTTCATGACTCTGACTTTGACTCTGACTCTGACTTTGACTTCATTACTCTGACTCTGACTTCATGACTCTGATTCTGACTCTGACTTCATGACTCTGACTCTGACTCTGAATTCATGACTCTGACTCTGACTCTGACTTCGTGACTCTGACTCTGACTTTGACTCTGACTTCATGACTCTGACTCTGATTTTGACTTCACGACTCTGACTCTGACTCTGACTTCATGACTCTGACTCTGACTCTGACTTCATGACTCTGACTCTGACTCTGACTCTGACTTCATGACCCTGACTCTGACTCTGATTTCATGACTCTGACTTTGACTCTGACTTCATGACTCTGACTCTGACTCTGACTTCATGACTCTGACTGTGACTCTGACTTCATGACTCTGACTCTGACTCTGACTTAATGACTTAGACTCTGACACTGACTTCATGACTCTGACTCTGATTCTGACTCTGACTTCATGACTCTGATTTTGACGCTGACTATGACTCTGACTTAATGACTCTGACTGTGACTCTGACTCCGACTTCATGACTCTGATTCTGACTATGACTTCATGACTCTGACTCTGACTCTGACTGTGACTCTCACTTCATGAGTCTGACTTCATGACTCTGACTCTGACTCTTACTCTGACTTCATGACTCTGACTCTGACTCTGACTTCATGACTCTGACTCTGACTCTGACTTCATGACCCTGACTCTGACTCTGACTGTGACTCTTACTTCATGACTCTGACTTCATGACTCTGACTCTGACTCTGACTCTGACTTCATGACTCTGACTCTGACTCTGACTTCATGACTCTGACTACTACTCTGAATACATGACTCTGACTCTGACTCTGACTTCATGACTCTGACTTCATGACTCTGACTCTGACTCTGACTCTGACGTCATGACTCTGACTCTGACTCTGACTTCATGACTCTGACTCTGACTCTGACTTCATGACTCTCACTATGACTCTGAATACATGACTCTGACTCTGACTCTGACTTCATGACTCTGACTCTTGCTTTGACTTCATGACTCTGACTCTGACTCTGACTTCATGACTCTGACTCTGACTCTGACTCCATGACCCTGACTCTGACTCTGACTGTGACTCTTACTTCATGACTCTGACTTCATGACTCTGACTCTGACTCTGACTCTGACTTCATGACTCTGACTCTGACTCTGACTTCATGACTCTGACTATGACTCTGAATACATGACTCTGACTCTGACTCTGACTTCATGACTCTGACTCTGACTCTGACTTCATGACTCTGACTCTGACTCTGACTTCATGACTCTGACTCTGACTCTGACTTAATGACTATGACTCTGACTCTGACTTCATGACTATAACTCTGACTCTGACTTCATGACTCTGACTCTGACTCTGACTCCATGACTCTGACTCTGACTCTGACTCTGACTTTATGACTCTGACTCTGGCTCTGACTCTGACTTCATGACTCTGACTCTGACTCTGACTTCATGACTCTGACTCTGACTCTGACTACATGACCCTGACTCTGACTCTGACTGTGACTCTCACTTCATGACTCTGACTTCATGACTCTGACTTCATGACTCTGACTTCATGACTCTGACTCTGACTTTGACTCTGACTTCATGACTCTGACTCTGAATTTGACTTCATGACTCTGACTCTGACTCTGACTTCATGACTCTGACTCTGACTCTGACTTCATGACTCTGACTCTGACTCCGACTTCATGACCTTGACTCTGAATCTAACTTCATGACTCTGTCTCTGACTCTGACTTCATCACTATGACTCTGACTCTGACTTCATGACTCTGACTTTGACGCTGACTATGACACTGACTTCATGACTCTGACTTCATGACTCTGACTCTGACTCTGACTCTGACTGTGACTCTTACTTCATGACTCTGACTTCATGACTCTGACTCTGACTCTGACTCTGACTTCATGACTCTGACTCTGACTCTGACTTCATGACTCTGACTCTGACTCTTACTTCATGACTCTGACTCTGACTCTGACTCTGACTCCGACTTCATGACCTTGACTCTGACTCTAACTTCATGACTCTGTCGCTGACTCTGACTTCATCACTATGACTCTGACTCTGACTTCATGACTCTGACTTTGACGCTGACTATGACACTGACTTCATGACTCTGACTTCATGACTCTGACTCTGACTCTGACTCTGACTGTGACTCTTACTTCATGACTCTGACTTCATGACTCTGACTCTGACTCTGACTCTGACTTCATGACTCTGACTCTGACTCTGACTTCATGACTCTGACTCTGACTCTGACTTCATGACTCTGACTCTGACTCTGACTCTGACTTCATGACTCTGACTATGACTCTGACTGTGACTCTGACTTCACGACTCAGACTTCATGACTCTGACTCTGACTCTGACTCCATGACTCTGACTCTGACTCTGACTTCATGACTCTGACTCTGACTCTGACTTCATGACTCTGACTTTGACTCTGACTCTGACTTTGACTTCATGACTCTGACTCTGACTTCATGACTCTGACTCTGACTCTGACTTCATGACTCTGACTCTGACTCTGAATTCATGACTCTGACTCTGACTCTGACTTCATGACTCTGACTCTGACTTTGACTCTGACTTCATGACTCTGACTCTGATTTTGACTTCACGACTCTGACTCTGACTCTGACTTCATGACTCTGACTCTGACTCTGACTTCATGACTCTGACTCTGACTCTGACTCTGACTTCATGACCCTGACTCTGACTCTGATTTCATGACTCTGACTTTGACTCTGACTTCATGACTCTGACTCTGACTCTGACTTCATGACTCTGACTCTGACTCTGACTTCATGACTCTGACTCTGACTCTGACTTAATGACTTAGACTCTGACACTGACTTCATGACTCTGACTCTGATTCTGACTCTGACTTCATGACTCTGATTTTGACGCTGACTATGACTCTGACTTAATGACTCTGACTCTGACTCTGACTCCGACTTCATGACTCTGATTCTGACTATGACTTCATGACTCTGACTCTGACTCTGACTGTGACTCTCACTTCATGAGTCTGACTTCATGACTCTGACTCTGACTCTGACTCTGACTTCATGACTCTGACTCTGACTCTGACTCTTACTTCATGACTCTGACTCTGACTCTGACGTCATGACTCTGACTTCATGACTCTGACTCTGACTCTGACTCTGACTTCATGACTCTGACTCTGACTCTGACTTCATGACTCTGACTCTGACTCTTACTTCATGACTCTGACTCTGACTCTGACTCTGACTCCGACTTCATGACCTTGACTCTGACTCTAACTTCATGACTCTGTCGCTGACTCTGACTTCATCACTATGACTCTGACTCTGACTTCATGACTCTGACTTTGACGCTGACTATGACACTGACTTCATGACTCTGACTTCATGACTCTGACTCTGACTCTGACTCTGACTGTGACTCTTACTTCATGACTCTGACTTCATGACTCTGACTCTGACTCTGACTCTGACTTCATGACTCTGACTCTGACTCTGACTTCATGACTCTGACTCTGACTCTGACTTCATGACTCTGACTCTGACTCTGACTCTGACTTCATGACTCTGACTATGACTCTGACTGTGACTCTGACTTCACGACTCAGACTTCATGACTCTGACTCTGACTCTGACTCCATGACTCTGACTCTGACTCTGACTTCATGACTCTGACTCTGACTCTGACTTCATGACTCTGACTTTGACTCTGACTCTGACTTTGACTTCATGACTCTGACTCTGACTTCATGACTCTGACTCTGACTCTGACTTCATGACTCTGACTCTGACTCTGAATTCATGACTCTGACTCTGACTCTGACTTCATGACTCTGACTCTGACTTTGACTCTGACTTCATGACTCTGACTCTGATTTTGACTTCACGACTCTGACTCTGACTCTGACTTCATGACTCTGACTCTGACTCTGACTTCATGACTCTGACTCTGACTCTGACTCTGACTTCATGACCCTGACTCTGACTCTGATTTCATGACTCTGACTTTGACTCTGACTTCATGACTCTGACTCTGACTCTGACTTCATGACTCTGACTCTGACTCTGACTTCATGACTCTGACTCTGACTCTGACTTAATGACTTAGACTCTGACACTGACTTCATGACTCTGACTCTGATTCTGACTCTGACTTCATGACTCTGATTTTGACGCTGACTATGACTCTGACTTAATGACTCTGACTCTGACTCTGACTCCGACTTCATGACTCTGATTCTGACTATGACTTCATGACTCTGACTCTGACTCTGACTGTGACTCTCACTTCATGAGTCTGACTTCATGACTCTGACTCTGACTCTGACTCTGACTTCATGACTCTGACTCTGACTCTGACTCTTACTTCATGACTCTGACTCTGACTCTGACGTCATGACTCTGACTTCATGACTCTGACTCTGACTCTGACTCTGACTTCATGACTCTGACTCTGACTCTGACTTCATGACTCTGACTCTGACTCTGACTTCATGACTCTGACTCCGACTCTGACTTTATGACTCTGACTCTGACTCTGACTTCATGACCTTGACTCTGACTCTCACTTCATGACTCTGACTCTGACTCTGACTTCATAACTATGACTCTGACTCTGACTTCATGACTCTGACTTTGACGCTGACTATGACTCTGACTTCATAACTCTGACTCTGACTCTGACTCTGACTTCATGACTCTGACTCTGACTCTGACTTCATGACTCTGACTATGACTCTGACTGTGACTCTGACTTCACGACTCAGACTTCATGACTCTGACTCTGACTCTGACTCCATGACCCTGACTCTGACTCTGACTGTGACTCTTACTTCATGACTCTGACTTCATGACTCTGACTTCATGACTCTGACTCTGACTCTGACTTCATGACTCTGACTCTGACTCTGACTCTGACTTCATGACTCTGACTCTGACTCTGACTCTAACTCTCACTTCATGACTCTGACTCTGACTCTGACTTCATGACTCTGACTCTGACTTTGACTCTGACTTCATGACTCTGACTCTGATTTTGACTCCATGACTCTGACTCTGACTCTGAATTCATGACTCTGACTCTGACTCTGACTTCATGACTCTGACTCTGACTTTGACTCTGACTTCATGACTCTGACTCTGATTTTGACTTCATGGCTCTGACTCTGACTCTGACTTCATGACTCTGACTCTGACTCTGACTTCATGACTCTGACTCTCAGTCTGACTCTGACTTCATGACTCTGACTCTAACTCTGACTTCATGACTATGACTCTGACTCTGACTTCATGACTCTGACTCTGACTCTGACTCTGACTTCATGACTCTGACTCTGACTCTGACTTCATGACTCTGACTTTGACTCTGACTCTGACTTTGACTTCATTACTCTGACTCTGACTTCATGACTCTGATTCTGACTCTGACTTCATGACTCTGACTCTGACTCTGAATTCATGACTCTGACTCTGACTCTGACTTCGTGACTCTGACTCTGACTTTGACTCTGACTTCATGACTCTGACTCTGATTTTGACTTCACGACTCTGACTCTGACTCTGACTTCATGACTCTGACTCTGACTCCGACTTCATGACTCTGACTCTGACTCTGACTCTGACTTCATGACCCTGACTCTGACTCTGATTTCATGACTCTGACTTTGACTCTGACTTCATGACTCTGACTCTGACTCTGACTTCATGACTCTGACTGTGACTCTGACTTCATGACTCTGACTCTGACTCTGACTTAATGACTTAGACTCTGACACTGACTTCATGACTCTGACTCTGATTCTGACTCTGACTTCATGACTCTGATTTTGACGCTGACTATGACTCTGACTTAATGACTCTGACTCTGACTCTGACTCCGACTTCATGACTCTGATTCTGACTATGACTTCATGACTCTGACTCTGACTCTGACTGTGACTCTCACTTCATGAGTCTGACTTCATGACTCTGACTCTGACTCTTACTCTGACTTCATGACTCTGACTCTGACTCTGACTTCATGACTCTGACTCTGACTCTGACTTCATGACGCTGACTCTGACTCTGACTGTGACTCTTACTTCATGACTCTGACTTCATGACTCTGACTCTGACTCTGACTCTGACTTCATGACTCTGACTCTGACTCTGACTTCATGACTCTGACTACTACTCTGAATACATGACTCTGACTCTGACTCAGACTTCATGACTCTGACTCTGACTCTGACTTCATGACTCTGACTCTGACTCTGACTTCATGACTGTGACTCTGACTCTGACTTCATGACTATGACTCTGACTCTGACTTCATGACTATAACTCTGACTCTGACTTCATGACTCTGACTCTGACTCTGACTTCATGACTCTGACTCTGACTCTGACTTCATGACTCTGACTCTGACTCTGACTCTGACTTCATGACTCTGACTCTGACTCTGAATTCATGACTCTGACTCTGACTCTGACTTCGTGACTCTGACTCTGACTTTGACTCTGACTTCATGACTCTGACTCTGATTTTGACTTCACGACTCTGACTCTGACTCTGACTTCATGACTCTGACTCTGACTCTGACTTCATGACTCTGACTCTGACTCTGACTCTGACTTCATGACCCTGACTCTGACTCTGATTTCATGACTCTGACTTTGACTCTGACTTCATGACTCTGACTCTGACTCTGACTTCATGACTCTGACTGTGACTCTGACTTCATGACTCTGACTCTGACTCTGACTTAATGACTTAGACTCTGACACTGACTTCATGACTCTGACTCTGATTCTGACTCTGACTTCATGACTCTGATTTTGACGCTGACTATGACTCTGACTTAATGACTCTGACTGTGACTCTGACTCCGACTTCATGACTCTGATTCTGACTATGACTTCATGACTCTGACTCTGACTCTGACTGTGACTCTCACTTCATGAGTCTGACTTCATGACTCTGACTCTGACTCTTACTCTGACTTCATGACTCTGACTCTGACTCTGACTTCATGACTCTGACTCTGACTCTGACTTCATGACCCTGACTCTGACTCTGACTGTGACTCTTACTTCATGACTCTGACTTCATGACTCTGACTCTGACTCTGACTCTGACTTCATGACTCTGACTCTGACTCTGACTTCATGACTCTGACTACTACTCTGAATACATGACTCTGACTCTGACTCTGACTTCATGACTCTGACTTCATGACTCTGACTCTGACTCTGACTCTGACGTCATGACTCTGACTCTGACTCTGACTTCATGACTCTGACTCTGACTCTGACTTCATGACTCTCACTATGACTCTGAATACATGACTCTGACTCTGACTCTGACTTCATGACTCTGACTCTTGCTTTGACTTCATGACTCTGACTCTGACTCTGACTTCATGACTCTGACTCTGACTCTGACTCCATGACCCTGACTCTGACTCTGACTGTGACTCTTACTTCATGACTCTGACTTCATGACTCTGACTCTGACTCTGACTCTGACTTCATGACTCTGACTCTGACTCTGACTTCATGACTCTGACTATGACTCTGAATACATGACTCTGACTCTGACTCTGACTTCATGACTCTGACTCTGACTCTGACTTCATGACTCTGACTCTGACTCTGACTTCATGACTCTGACTCTGACTCTGACTTAATGACTATGACTCTGACTCTGACTTCATGACTATAACTCTGACTCTGACTTCATGACTCTGACTCTGACTCTGACTCCATGACTCTGACTCTGACTCTGACTCTGACTTTATGACTCTGACTCTGGCTCTGACTCTGACTTCATGACTCTGACTCTGACTCTGACTTCATGACTCTGACTCTGACTCTGACTACATGACCCTGACTCTGACTCTGACTGTGACTCTCACTTCATGACTCTGACTTCATGACTCTGACTTCATGACTCTGACTTCATGACTCTGACTCTGACTTTGACTCTGACTTCATGACTCTGACTCTGAATTTGACTTCATGACTCTGACTCTGACTCTGACTTCATGACTCTGACTCTGACTCTGACTTCATGACTCTGACTCTGACTCCGACTTCATGACCTTGACTCTGAATCTAACTTCATGACTCTGTCTCTGACTCTGACTTCATCACTATGACTCTGACTCTGACTTCATGACTCTGACTTTGACGCTGACTATGACACTGACTTCATGACTCTGACTTCATGACTCTGACTCTGACTCTGACTCTGACTGTGACTCTTACTTCATGACTCTGACTTCATGACTCTGACTCTGACTCTGACTCTGACTTCATGACTCTGACTCTGACTCTGACTTCATGACTCTGACTCTGACTCTTACTTCATGACTCTGACTCTGACTCTGACTCTGACTCCGACTTCATGACCTTGACTCTGACTCTAACTTCATGACTCTGTCGCTGACTCTGACTTCATCACTATGACTCTGACTCTGACTTCATGACTCTGACTTTGACGCTGACTATGACACTGACTTCATGACTCTGACTTCATGACTCTGACTCTGACTCTGACTCTGACTGTGACTCTTACTTCATGACTCTGACTTCATGACTCTGACTCTGACTCTGACTCTGACTTCATGACTCTGACTCTGACTCTGACTTCATGACTCTGACTCTGACTCTGACTTCATGACTCTGACTCTGACTCTGACTCTGACTTCATGACTCTGACTATGACTCTGACTGTGACTCTGACTTCACGACTCAGACTTCATGACTCTGACTCTGACTCTGACTCCATGACTCTGACTCTGACTCTGACTTCATGACTCTGACTCTGACTCTGACTTCATGACTCTGACTTTGACTCTGACTCTGACTTTGACTTCATGACTCTGACTCTGACTTCATGACTCTGACTCTGACTCTGACTTCATGACTCTGACTCTGACTCTGAATTCATGACTCTGACTCTGACTCTGACTTCATGACTCTGACTCTGACTTTGACTCTGACTTCATGACTCTGACTCTGATTTTGACTTCACGACTCTGACTCTGACTCTGACTTCATGACTCTGACTCTGACTCTGACTTCATGACTCTGACTCTGACTCTGACTCTGACTTCATGACCCTGACTCTGACTCTGATTTCATGACTCTGACTTTGACTCTGACTTCATGACTCTGACTCTGACTCTGACTTCATGACTCTGACTCTGACTCTGACTTCATGACTCTGACTCTGACTCTGACTTAATGACATAGACTCTGACACTGACTTCATGACTCTGACTCTGATTCTGACTCTGACTTCATGACTCTGATTTTGACGCTGACTATGACTCTGACTTAATGACTCTGACTCTGACTCTGACTCCGACTTCATGACTCTGATTCTGACTATGACTTCATGACTCTGACTCTGACTCTGACTGTGACTCTCACTTCATGAGTCTGACTTCATGACTCTGACTCTGACTCTGACTCTGACTTCATGACTCTGACTCTGACTCTGACTCTTACTTCATGACTCTGACTCTGACTCTGACTTCATGACTCTGACTTCATGACTCTGACTCTGACTCTGACTCTGACTTCATGACTCTGACTCTGACTCTGACTTCATGACTCTGACTCTGACTCTGACTTCATGACTCTGACTCCGACTCTGACTTTATGACTCTGACTCTGACTCTGACTTCATGACCTTGACTCTGACTCTCACTTCATGACTCTGACTCTGACTCTGACTTCATAACTATGACTCTGACTCTGACTTCATGACTCTGACTTTGACGCTGACTATGACTCTGACTTCATAACTCTGACTCTGACTCTGACTCTGACTTCATGACTCTGACTCTGACTCTGACTTCATGACTCTGACTCTGACTCTGACTTCATGACTCTGACTCTGACTCTGACTTCATGACTCTGACTCTGACTCTGACTCTGACTGTGACTCTTACTTCATGACTCTGACTTCATGACTCTGACTCTGACTCTGACTCTCACTTCATGACTCTGACTCTGACTCTGACTTCATGACTCTGACTCTGACTCTGACTTCATGACTCTGACTCTGACTCTGACTCTGACTTCATGACTCTGACTATGACTCTGACTGTGACTCTGACTTCACGACTCAGACTTCATGACTCTGACTCTGACTCTGACTCCATGACCCTGACTCTGACTCTGACTGTGACTCTTACTTCATGACTCTGACTTCATGACTCTGACTTCATGACTCTGACTCTGACTCTGACTTCATGACTCTGACTCTGACTCTGACTCTGACTTCATGACTCTGACTCTGACTCTGACTCTAACTCTCACTTCATGACTCTGACTCTGACTCTGACTTCATGACTCTGACTCTGACTTTGACTCTGACTTCATGACTCTGACTCTGATTTTGACTCCATGACTCTGACTCTGACTCTGAATTCATGACTCTGACTCTGACTCTGACTTCATGACTCTGACTCTGACTTTGACTCTGACTTCATGACTCTGACTCTGATTTTGACTTCATGGCTCTGACTCTGACTCTGACTTCATGACTCTGACTCTGACTCTGACTTCATGACTCTGACTCTCAGTCTGACTCTGACTTCATGACTCTGACTCTAACTCTGACTTCATGACTATGACTCTGACTCTGACTTCATGACTCTGACTCTGACTCTGACTCTGACTTCATGACTCTGACTCTGACTCTGACTTCATGACTCTGACTTTGACTCTGACTCTGACTTTGACTTCATTACTCTGACTCTGACTTCATGACTCTGATTCTGACTCTGACTTCATGACTCTGACTCTGACTCTGAATTCATGACTCTGACTCTGACTCTGACTTCGTGACTCTGACTCTGACTTTGACTCTGACTTCATGACTCTGACTCTGATTTTGACTTCACGACTCTGACTCTGACTCTGACTTCATGACTCTGACTCTGACTCTGACTTCATGACTCTGACTCTGACTCTGACTCTGACTTCATGACCCTGACTCTGACTCTGATTTCATGACTCTGACTTTGACTCTGACTTCATGACTCTGACTCTGACTCTGACTTCATGACTCTGACTGTGACTCTGACTTCATGACTCTGACTCTGACTCTGACTTAATGACTTAGACTCTGACACTGACTTCATGACTCTGACTCTGATTCTGACTCTGACTTCATGACTCTGATTTTGACGCTGACTATGACTCTGACTTAATGACTCTGACTCTGACTCTGACTCCGACTTCATGACTCTGATTCTGACTATGACTTCATGACTCTGACTCTGACTCTGACTGTGACTCTCACTTCATGAGTCTGACTTCATGACTCTGACTCTGACTCTTACTCTGACTTCATGACTCTGACTCTGACTCTGACTTCATGACTCTGACTCTGACTCTGACTTCATGACGCTGACTCTGACTCTGACTGTGACTCTTACTTCATGACTCTGACTTCATGACTCTGACTCTGACTCTGACTCTGACTTCATGACTCTGACTCTGACTCTGACTTCATGACTCTGACTACTACTCTGAATACATGACTCTGACTCTGACTCAGACTTCATGACTCTGACTCTGACTCTGACTTCATGACTCTGACTCTGACTCTGACTTCATGACTGTGACTCTGACTCTGACTTCATGACTATGACTCTGACTCTGACTTCATGACTATAACTCTGACTCTGACTTCATGACTCTGACTCTGACTCTGACTTCATGACTCTGACTCTGACTCTGACTCTGACTTCATGACTTTGACTCTGACTCCGACTTTATGACCTTGACTCTGACTCTAACTTCATGACTCTGTCTCTGACTCTGACTTCATCACTATGACTCTGACTCTGACTACATGACTCTGACTTTGACGCTGACTCTGACTCTGACTGTGACTCTCACTTCATGACTCTGACTTCATGACTCTGACTCTAACTCTGACTCTGACTTCATGACTCTGACTCTGACTCTGACTTCATGACTCTCACTCTGACTCTGACATCATGACTCTGACTCTGACTCTGACTCTGACTCCGACTTCATGACCTTGACTCTGACTCTAACTTCATGACTCTGTCTCTGAATCTGACTTCATCACTATGACTCTGACTCTGACTTCATGACTCTGACTTTGACGCTGACTATGACACTGACTTCATGACTCTGACTTCATGACTCTGACTCTGACTCTGACTCTGACTGTGACTCTAACTTCATGACTCTGACTTCATGACTCTGACTCTGACTCTGACTCTGACTCCATGACTCTGACTATGACTCTGACTGTGACTCTGACTTCACGACTCAGACTTCATGACTCTGACTCTGACTCCGACTCCATGACCCTGACTCTGACTCTGACTGTGACTCTTACTTCATGACTCTGACTTCATGACTCTGACTTCATGACTCTGACTCTGACTCTGACTTCATGACTCTGACTCTGACTCTGACTCTAACTCTCACTTCATGACTCTGACTCTGACTCTGACTTCATGACTCTGACTCTGACTTTGACTCTGACTTTATGACTCTGACTCTGATTTTGACTCCATGACTCTGACTCTGACTCTGACTTCATGACTCTGACTCTGACTCTGACTTCATGACTCTGACTCTGACTCTGACTTCATGACTCTGACTCTGACTCTGACTTCATGACTCTGACTCTGACTCTGACTTCATGACTCTGACTACTACTCTGAATACATGACTCAGACTCTGACTCTGACTTCATGACTCTGACTTCATGACTCTGACTCTGACTCTGACTCTGACGTCATGACTCTGACTCTGACTCTGACTTCATGACTCTGACTCTGACTCTGACTTCATGACTCTCACTATGACTCTGAATACATGACTCTGACTCTGACTCTGACTTCATGACTCTGACTCTTGCTTTGACTTCATGACTCTGACTCTGACTCTGACTTCATGACTCTGACTCTGACTCTGACTCCATGACCCTGACTCTGACTCTGACTGTGACTCTTACTTCATGACTCTGACTTCATGACTCTGACTCTGACTCTGACTCTGACTTCATGACTCTGACTCTGACTCTGACTTCATGACTCTGACTATGACTCTGAATACATGACTCTGACTCTGACTCTGACTTCATGACTCTGACTCTGACTCTGACTTCATGACTCTGACTCTGACTCTGACTTCATGACTCTGACTCTGACTCTGACTTAATGACTATGACTCTGACTCTGACTTCATGACTATAACTCTGACTCTGACTTCATGACTCTGACTCTGACTCTGACTCCATGACTCTGACTCTGACTCTGACTCTGACTTTATGACTCTGACTCTGGCTCTGACTCTGACTTCATGACTCTGACTCTGACTCTGACTTCATGACTCTGACTCTGACTCTGACTACATGACCCTGACTCTGACTCTGACTGTGACTCTCACTTCATGACTCTGACTTCATGACTCTGACTTCATGACTCTGACTTCATGACTCTGACTCTGACTTTGACTCTGACTTCATGACTCTGACTCTGAATTTGACTTCATGACTCTGACTCTGACTCTGACTTCATGACTCTGACTCTGACTCTGACTTCATGACTCTGACTCTGACTCCGACTTCATGACCTTGACTCTGAATCTAACTTCATGACTCTGTCTCTGACTCTGACTTCATCACTATGACTCTGACTCTGACTTCATGACTCTGACTTTGACGCTGACTATGACACTGACTTCATGACTCTGACTTCATGACTCTGACTCTGACTCTGACTCTGACTGTGACTCTTACTTCATGACTCTGACTTCATGACTCTGACTCTGACTCTGACTCTGACTTCATGACTCTGACTCTGACTCTGACTTCATGACTCTGACTCTGACTCTTACTTCATGACTCTGACTCTGACTCTGACTCTGACTCCGACTTCATGACCTTGACTCTGACTCTAACTTCATGACTCTGTCGCTGACTCTGACTTCATCACTATGACTCTGACTCTGACTTCATGACTCTGACTTTGACGCTGACTATGACACTGACTTCATGACTCTGACTTCATGACTCTGACTCTGACTCTGACTCTGACTGTGACTCTTACTTCATGACTCTGACTTCATGACTCTGACTCTGACTCTGACTCTGACTTCATGACTCTGACTCTGACTCTGACTTCATGACTCTGACTCTGACTCTGACTTCATGACTCTGACTCTGACTCTGACTCTGACTTCATGACTCTGACTATGACTCTGACTGTGACTCTGACTTCACGACTCAGACTTCATGACTCTGACTCTGACTCTGACTCCATGACTCTGACTCTGACTCTGACTTCATGACTCTGACTCTGACTCTGACTTCATGACTCTGACTTTGACTCTGACTCTGACTTTGACTTCATGACTCTGACTCTGACTTCATGACTCTGACTCTGACTCTGACTTCATGACTCTGACTCTGACTCTGAATTCATGACTCTGACTCTGACTCTGACTTCATGACTCTGACTCTGACTTTGACTCTGACTTCATGACTCTGACTCTGATTTTGACTTCACGACTCTGACTCTGACTCTGACTTCATGACTCTGACTCTGACTCTGACTTCATGACTCTGACTCTGACTCTGACTCTGACTTCATGACCCTGACTCTGACTCTGATTTCATGACTCTGACTTTGACTCTGACTTCATGACTCTGACTCTGACTCTGACTTCATGACTCTGACTCTGACTCTGACTTCATGACTCTGACTCTGACTCTGACTTAATGACTTAGACTCTGACACTGACTTCATGACTCTGACTCTGATTCTGACTCTGACTTCATGACTCTGATTTTGACGCTGACTATGACTCTGACTTAATGACTCTGACTCTGACTCTGACTCCGACTTCATGACTCTGATTCTGACTATGACTTCATGACTCTGACTCTGACTCTGACTGTGACTCTCACTTCATGAGTCTGACTTCATGACTCTGACTCTGACTCTGACTCTGACTTCATGACTCTGACTCTGACTCTGACTCTTACTTCATGACTCTGACTCTGACTCTGACTTCATGACTCTGACTTCATGACTCTGACTCTGACTCTGACTCTGACTTCATGACTCTGACTCTGACTCTGACTTCATGACTCTGACTCTGACTCTGACTTCATGACTCTGACTCCGACTCTGACTTTATGACTCTGACTCTGACTCTGACTTCATGACCTTGACTCTGACTCTCACTTCATGACTCTGACTCTGACTCTGACTTCATAACTATGACTCTGACTCTGACTTCATGACTCTGACTTTGACGCTGACTATGACTCTGACTTCATAACTCTGACTCTGACTCTGACTCTGACTTCATGACTCTGACTCTGACTCTGACTTCATGACTCTGACTCTGACTCTGACTTCATGACTCTGACTCTGACTCTGACTTCATGACTCTGACTCTGACTCTGACTCTGACTGTGACTCTTACTTCATGACTCTGACTTCATGACTCTGACTCTGACTCTGACTCTCACTTCATGACTCTGACTCTGACTCTGACTTCATGACTCTGACTCTGACTCTGACTTCATGACTCTGACTCTGACTCTGACTCTGACTTCATGACTCTGACTATGACTCTGACTGTGACTCTGACTTCACGACTCAGACTTCATGACTCTGACTCTGACTCTGACTCCATGACCCTGACTCTGACTCTGACTGTGACTCTTACTTCATGACTCTGACTTCATGACTCTGACTTCATGACTCTGACTCTGACTCTGACTTCATGACTCTGACTCTGACTCTGACTCTGACTTCATGACTCTGACTCTGACTCTGACTCTAACTCTCACTTCATGACTCTGACTCTGACTCTGACTTCATGACTCTGACTCTGACTTTGACTCTGACTTCATGACTCTGACTCTGATTTTGACTCCATGACTCTGACTCTGACTCTGAATTCATGACTCTGACTCTGACTCTGACTTCATGACTCTGACTCTGACTTTGACTCTGACTTCATGACTCTGACTCTGATTTTGACTTCATGGCTCTGACTCTGACTCTGACTTCATGACTCTGACTCTGACTCTGACTTCATGACTCTGACTCTCAGTCTGACTCTGACTTCATGACTCTGACTCTAACTCTGACTTCATGACTATGACTCTGACTCTGACTTCATGACTCTGACTCTGACTCTGACTCTGACTTCATGACTCTGACTCTGACTCTGACTTCATGACTCTGACTTTGACTCTGACTCTGACTTTGACTTCATTACTCTGACTCTGACTTCATGACTCTGATTCTGACTCTGACTTCATGACTCTGACTCTGACTCTGAATTCATGACTCTGACTCTGACTCTGACTTCGTGACTCTGACTCTGACTTTGACTCTGACTTCATGACTCTGACTCTGATTTTGACTTCACGACTCTGACTCTGACTCTGACTTCATGACTCTGACTCTGACTCTGACTTCATGACTCTGACTCTGACTCTGACTCTGACTTCATGACCCTGACTCTGACTCTGATTTCATGACTCTGACTTTGACTCTGACTTCATGACTCTGACTCTGACTCTGACTTCATGACTCTGACTGTGACTCTGACTTCATGACTCTGACTCTGACTCTGACTTAATGACTTAGACTCTGACACTGACTTCATGACTCTGACTCTGATTCTGACTCTGACTTCATGACTCTGATTTTGACGCTGACTATGACTCTGACTTAATGACTCTGACTCTGACTCTGACTCCGACTTCATGACTCTGATTCTGACTATGACTTCATGACTCTGACTCTGACTCTGACTGTGACTCTCACTTCATGAGTCTGACTTCATGACTCTGACTCTGACTCTTACTCTGGCTTCATGACTCTGACTCTGACTCTGACTTCATGACTCTGACTCTGACTCTGACTTCATGACGCTGACTCTGACTCTGACTGTGACTCTTACTTCATGACTCTGACTTCATGACTCTGACTCTGACTCTGACTCTGACTTCATGACTCTGACTCTGACTCTGACTTCATGACTCTGACTACTACTCTGAATACATGACTCTGACTCTGACTCAGACTTCATGACTCTGACTCTGACTCTGACTTCATGACTCTGACTCTGACTCTGACTTCATGACTGTGACTCTGACTCTGACTTCATGACTATGACTCTGACTCTGACTTCATGACTATAACTCTGACTCTGACTTCATGACTCTGACTCTGACTCTGACTTCATGACTCTGACTCTGACTCTGACTCTGACTTCATGACTTTGACTCTGACTCCGACTTTATGACCTTGACTCTGACTCTAACTTCATGACTCTGTCTCTGACTCTGACTTCATCACTATGACTCTGACTCTGACTACATGACTCTGACTTTGACGCTGACTCTGACTCTGACTGTGACTCTCACTTCATGACTCTGACTTCATGACTCTGACTCTAACTCTGACTCTGACTTCATGACTCTGACTCTGACTCTGACTTCATGACTCTCACTCTGACTCTGACATCATGACTCTGACTCTGACTCTGACTCTGACTCCGACTTCATGACCTTGACTCTGACTCTAACTTCATGACTCTGTCTCTGAATCTGACTTCATCACTATGACTCTGACTCTGACTTCATGACTCTGACTTTGACGCTGACTATGACACTGACTTCATGACTCTGACTTCATGACTCTGACTCTGACTCTGACTCTGACTGTGACTCTTACTTCATGACTCTGACTTCATGACTCTGACTCTGACTCTGACTTCATGACTCTGACTCTGACTCTGACTTAATGACTTAGACTCTGACACTGACTTCATGACTCTGACTCTGATTCTGACTCTGACTTCATGACTCTGATTTTGACGCTGACTATGACTCTGACTTAATGACTCTGACTCTGACTCTGACTCCGACTTCATGACTCTGATTCTGACTATGACTTCATGACTCTGACTCTGACTCTGACTGTGACTCTCACTTCATGAGTCTGACTTCATGACTCTGACTCTGACTCTGACTCTGACTTCATGACTCTGACTCTGACTCTGACTCTTACTTCATGACTCTGACTCTGACTCTGACTTCATGACTCTGACTTCATGACTCTGACTCTGACTCTGACTCTGACTTCATGACTCTGACTCTGACTCTGACTTCATGACTCTGACTCTGACTCTGACTTCATGACTCTGACTCCGACTCTGACTTTATGACTCTGACTCTGACTCTGACTTCATGACCTTGACTCTGACTCTCACTTCATGACTCTGACTCTGACTCTGACTTCATAACTATGACTCTGACTCTGACTTCATGACTCTGACTTTGACGCTGACTATGACTCTGACTTCATAACTCTGACTCTGACTCTGACTCTGACTTCATGACTCTGACTCTGACTCTGACTTCATGACTCTGACTCTGACTCTGACTTCATGACTCTGACTCTGACTCTGACTTCATGACTCTGACTCTGACTCTGACTCTGACTGTGACTCTTACTTCATGACTCTGACTTCATGACTCTGACTCTGACTCTGACTCTCACTTCATGACTCTGACTCTGACTCTGACTTCATGACTCTGACTCTGACTCTGACTTCATGACTCTGACTCTGACTCTGACTCTGACTTCATGACTCTGACTATGACTCTGACTGTGACTCTGACTTCACGACTCAGACTTCATGACTCTGACTCTGACTCTGACTCCATGACCCTGACTCTGACTCTGACTGTGACTCTTACTTCATGACTCTGACTTCATGACTCTGACTTCATGACTCTGACTCTGACTCTGACTTCATGACTCTGACTCTGACTCTGACTCTGACTTCATGACTCTGACTCTGACTCTGACTCTAACTCTCACTTCATGACTCTGACTCTGACTCTGACTTCATGACTCTGACTCTGACTTTGACTCTGACTTCATGACTCTGACTCTGATTTTGACTCCATGACTCTGACTCTGACTCTGAATTCATGACTCTGACTCTGACTCTGACTTCATGACTCTGACTCTGACTTTGACTCTGACTTCATGACTCTGACTCTGATTTTGACTTCATGGCTCTGACTCTGACTCTGACTTCATGACTCTGACTCTGACTCTGACTTCATGACTCTGACTCTCAGTCTGACTCTGACTTCATGACTCTGACTCTAACTCTGACTTCATGACTATGACTCTGACTCTGACTTCATGACTCTGACTCTGACTCTGACTCTGACTTCATGACTCTGACTCTGACTCTGACTTCATGACTCTGACTTTGACTCTGACTCTGACTTTGACTTCATTACTCTGACTCTGACTTCATGACTCTGATTCTGACTCTGACTTCATGACTCTGACTCTGACTCTGAATTCATGACTCTGACTCTGACTCTGACTTCGTGACTCTGACTCTGACTTTGACTCTGACTTCATGACTCTGACTCTGATTTTGACTTCACGACTCTGACTCTGACTCTGACTTCATGACTCTGACTCTGACTCTGACTTCATGACTCTGACTCTGACTCTGACTCTGACTTCATGACCCTGACTCTGACTCTGATTTCATGACTCTGACTTTGACTCTGACTTCATGACTCTGACTCTGACTCTGACTTCATGACTCTGACTGTGACTCTGACTTCATGACTCTGACTCTGACTCTGACTTAATGACTTAGACTCTGACACTGACTTCATGACTCTGACTCTGATTCTGACTCTGACTTCATGACTCTGATTTTGACGCTGACTATGACTCTGACTTAATGACTCTGACTCTGACTCTGACTCCGACTTCATGACTCTGATTCTGACTATGACTTCATGACTCTGACTCTGACTCTGACTGTGACTCTCACTTCATGAGTCTGACTTCATGACTCTGACTCTGACTCTTACTCTGGCTTCATGACTCTGACTCTGACTCTGACTTCATGACTCTGACTCTGACTCTGACTTCATGACGCTGACTCTGACTCTGACTGTGACTCTTACTTCATGACTCTGACTTCATGACTCTGACTCTGACTCTGACTCTGACTTCATGACTCTGACTCTGACTCTGACTTCATGACTCTGACTACTACTCTGAATACATGACTCTGACTCTGACTCAGACTTCATGACTCTGACTCTGACTCTGACTTCATGACTCTGACTCTGACTCTGACTTCATGACTGTGACTCTGACTCTGACTTCATGACTATGACTCTGACTCTGACTTCATGACTATAACTCTGACTCTGACTTCATGACTCTGACTCTGACTCTGACTTCATGACTCTGACTCTGACTCTGACTCTGACTTCATGACTTTGACTCTGACTCCGACTTTATGACCTTGACTCTGACTCTAACTTCATGACTCTGTCTCTGACTCTGACTTCATCACTATGACTCTGACTCTGACTACATGACTCTGACTTTGACGCTGACTCTGACTCTGACTGTGACTCTCACTTCATGACTCTGACTTCATGACTCTGACTCTAACTCTGACTCTGACTTCATGACTCTGACTCTGACTCTGACTTCATGACTCTCACTCTGACTCTGACATCATGACTCTGACTCTGACTCTGACTCTGACTCCGACTTCATGACCTTGACTCTGACTCTAACTTCATGACTCTGTCTCTGAATCTGACTTCATCACTATGACTCTGACTCTGACTTCATGACTCTGACTTTGACGCTGACTATGACACTGACTTCATGACTCTGACTTCATGACTCTGACTCTGACTCTGACTCTGACTGTGACTCTTACTTCATGACTCTGACTTCATGACTCTGACTCTGACTCTGACTTCATGACTCTGACTCTGACTCTGACTTAATGACTTAGACTCTGACACTGACTTCATGACTCTGACTCTGATTCTGACTCTGACTTCATGACTCTGATTTTGACGCTGACTATGACTCTGACTTAATGACTCTGACTCTGACTCTGACTCCGACTTCATGACTCTGATTCTGACTATGACTTCATGACTCTGACTCTGACTCTGACTGTGACTCTCACTTCATGAGTCTGACTTCATGACTCTGACTCTGACTCTGACTCTGACTTCATGACTCTGACTCTGACTCTGACTCTTACTTCATGACTCTGACTCTGACTCTGACTTCATGACTCTGACTTCATGACTCTGACTCTGACTCTGACTCTGACTTCATGACTCTGACTCTGACTCTGACTTCATGACTCTGACTCTGACTCTGACTTCATGACTCTGACTCCGACTCTGACTTTATGACTCTGACTCTGACTCTGACTTCATGACCTTGACTCTGACTCTCACTTCATGACTCTGACTCTGACTCTGACTTCATAACTATGACTCTGACTCTGACTTCATGACTCTGACTTTGACGCTGACTATGACTCTGACTTCATAACTCTGACTCTGACTCTGACTCTGACTTCATGACTCTGACTCTGACTCTGACTTCATGACTCTGACTCTGACTCTGACTTCATGACTCTGACTCTGACTCTGACTTCATGACTCTGACTCTGACTCTGACTCTGACTGTGACTCTTACTTCATGACTCTGACTTCATGACTCTGACTCTGACTCTGACTCTCACTTCATGACTCTGACTCTGACTCTGACTTCATGACTCTGACTCTGACTCTGACTTCATGACTCTGACTCTGACTCTGACTCTGACTTCATGACTCTGACTATGACTCTGACTGTGACTCTGACTTCACGACTCAGACTTCATGACTCTGACTCTGACTCTGACTCCATGACCCTGACTCTGACTCTGACTGTGACTCTTACTTCATGACTCTGACTTCATGACTCTGACTTCATGACTCTGACTCTGACTCTGACTTCATGACTCTGACTCTGACTCTGACTCTGACTTCATGACTCTGACTCTGACTCTGACTCTAACTCTCACTTCATGACTCTGACTCTGACTCTGACTTCATGACTCTGACTCTGACTTTGACTCTGACTTCATGACTCTGACTCTGATTTTGACTCCATGACTCTGACTCTGACTCTGAATTCATGACTCTGACTCTGACTCTGACTTCATGACTCTGACTCTGACTTTGACTCTGACTTCATGACTCTGACTCTGATTTTGACTTCATGGCTCTGACTCTGACTCTGACTTCATGACTCTGACTCTGACTCTGACTTCATGACTCTGACTCTCAGTCTGACTCTGACTTCATGACTCTGACTCTAACTCTGACTTCATGACTATGACTCTGACTCTGACTTCATGACTCTGACTCTGACTCTGACTCTGACTTCATGACTCTGACTCTGACTCTGACTTCATGACTCTGACTTTGACTCTGACTCTGACTTTGACTTCATTACTCTGACTCTGACTTCATGACTCTGATTCTGACTCTGACTTCATGACTCTGACTCTGACTCTGAATTCATGACTCTGACTCTGACTCTGACTTCGTGACTCTGACTCTGACTTTGACTCTGACTTCATGACTCTGACTCTGATTTTGACTTCACGACTCTGACTCTGACTCTGACTTCATGACTCTGACTCTGACTCTGACTTCATGACTCTGACTCTGACTCTGACTCTGACTTCATGACCCTGACTCTGACTCTGATTTCATGACTCTGACTTTGACTCTGACTTCATGACTCTGACTCTGACTCTGACTTCATGACTCTGACTGTGACTCTGACTTCATGACTCTGACTCTGACTCTGACTTAATGACTTAGACTCTGACACTGACTTCATGACTCTGACTCTGATTCTGACTCTGACTTCATGACTCTGATTTTGACGCTGACTATGACTCTGACTTAATGACTCTGACTCTGACTCTGACTCCGACTTCATGACTCTGATTCTGACTATGACTTCATGACTCTGACTCTGACTCTGACTGTGACTCTCACTTCATGAGTCTGACTTCATGACTCTGACTCTGACTCTTACTCTGGCTTCATGACTCTGACTCTGACTCTGACTTCATGACTCTGACTCTGACTCTGACTTCATGACGCTGACTCTGACTCTGACTGTGACTCTTACTTCATGACTCTGACTTCATGACTCTGACTCTGACTCTGACTCTGACTTCATGACTCTGACTCTGACTCTGACTTCATGACTCTGACTACTACTCTGAATACATGACTCTGACTCTGACTCAGACTTCATGACTCTGACTCTGACTCTGACTTCATGACTCTGACTCTGACTCTGACTTCATGACTGTGACTCTGACTCTGACTTCATGACTATGACTCTGACTCTGACTTCATGACTATAACTCTGACTCTGACTTCATGACTCTGACTCTGACTCTGACTTCATGACTCTGACTCTGACTCTGACTCTGACTTCATGACTTTGACTCTGACTCCGACTTTATGACCTTGACTCTGACTCTAACTTCATGACTCTGTCTCTGACTCTGACTTCATCACTATGACTCTGACTCTGACTACATGACTCTGACTTTGACGCTGACTCTGACTCTGACTGTGACTCTCACTTCATGACTCTGACTTCATGACTCTGACTCTAACTCTGACTCTGACTTCATGACTCTGACTCTGACTCTGACTTCATGACTCTCACTCTGACTCTGACATCATGACTCTGACTCTGACTCTGACTCTGACTCCGACTTCATGACCTTGACTCTGACTCTAACTTCATGACTCTGTCTCTGAATCTGACTTCATCACTATGACTCTGACTCTGACTTCATGACTCTGACTTTGACGCTGACTATGACACTGACTTCATGACTCTGACTTCATGACTCTGACTCTGACTCTGACTCTGACTGTGACTCTTACTTCATGACTCTGACTTCATGACTCTGACTCTGACTCTGACTCTGACTTCATGACTCTGACTCTGACTCTGACTTCATGACTCTGACTCTGACTCTGACTTCATGACTCTGACTCTGACTCTGACTCTGACTTCATGACTCTGACTATGACTCTGACTGTGACTCTGACTTCACGACTCAGACTTCATGACTCTGACTCTGACTCTGACTTCATGACCCTGACTCTGACTCTGACTGTGACTCTTACTTCATGACTCTGACTTCATGACTCTGACTTCATGACTCTGACTTCATGACTCTGACTCTGACTCTGACTTCATGACTCTGACTCTGACTCTGACTATAACTCTCACTTCATGACTCTGACTCTGACTCTGACTTCATGACTCTGACTCTGACTTTGACTCTGACTTCATGACTCTGACTCTGATTTTGACTCCATGACTCTGACTCTGACTCTGACGTCATGACTCTGACTCTGACTCTGACTTCATGACTCTGACTCTGACTTTGACTCTGACTTCATGACTCTGACTCTGATTTTGACTTCATGACTCTGACTCTGACTCTGACTTCATGACTCTGACTCTGAGTCTGACTCTGACTTCATGACTCTGACTCTAACTCTGACTTCATGACTATGACTCTGACTCTGACTTCATGACTCTGACTCTGACTCTGACTCTGACTTCATGACTCTGACTCTGACTCTGACTTCATGACTCTGACTTTGACTCTGACTCTGACTTTGACTTCATGACTTTGACTCTGACTTCATGACTCTGACTCTGACTCTGACTTCATGACTCTGACTCTGACTCTGAATTCATGACTCTGACTCTGACTCTGACTTCATGACTCTGACTCTGACTTTGACTCTGACTTCATGACTCTGACTCTAATTTTGACTTCACGACTCTGACTCTGACTCTGACTTCATGACTCTGACTCTGACTCTGACTTCATGACTCTGACTCTGACTCTGACTCTGACTTCATGACCCTGACTCTGACTCTGATTTCATGACTCTGACTTTGACTCTGACTTCATGACTCTGACTCTGACTCTGACTTCATGACTCTGACTCTGACTCTGACTTCATGACTCTGACTCTGACTCTGACTTCATGACTCTGACTCTGACTCTGACTTCATGACTCTGAATCTGACTCCGACTTCATGACCTTGACTCTGACTCTAACTTCATGACTCTGTCTCTGACTCTGACTTCATCACTATGACTCTGACTCTGACTTCATGACTCTGACTTTGACGCTGACTATGACACTGACTTCATGACTCTGACTTCATGACTCTGACTCTGACTCTGACTCTGACTGTGACTCTTACTTCATGACTCTGACTTCATGACTCTGACTCTGACTCTGACTCTGACTTCATGACTCTGACTCTGACTCTGACTTCATGACTCCGACTCTGACTCTGACTCCATGACTCTGACTCTGACTCTGACTCTGACTCCGACTTCATGACCTTGACTCTGACTCTAACTTCATGACTCTGTCTCTGACTCTGACTTCATCACTATGACTCTGACTCTGACTTCATGACTCTGACTTTGACGCTGACTATGACACTGACTTCATGACTCTGACTTCATGACTCTGACTCTGACTCTGACTCTGACTGTGACTCTAACTTCATGACTCTGACTTCATGACTCTGACTCTGACTCTGACTCTCACTCCATGACTCTGACTATGACTCTGACTGTGACTCTGACTTCACGACTCAGACTTCATGACTCTGACTCTGACTCCGACTCCATGACCCTGACTCTGACTCTGACTGTGACTCTTACTTCATGACTCTGACTTCATGACTCTGACTTCATGACTCTGACTCTGACTCTGACTTCATGACTCTGACTCTGACTCTGACTCTAACTCTCACTTCATGACTCTGACTCTGACTCTGACTTCATGACTCTGACTCTGACTTTGACTCTGACTTCATGACTCTGACTCTGATTTTGACTCCATGACTCTGACTCTGACTCTGACTTCATGACTCTGACTCTGACTCTGACTTCATGACTCTGACTCTGACTCTGACTTCATGACTCTGACTCTGACTCTGACTTCATGACTCTGACTCTGACTCTAACTTCATGACCCCGACTCTGACTCTGACTGTGACTCTTACTTCATGACTCTGACTTCATGACTCTGACTCTGACTCTGACTCGGACTTCATGACTCTGACTCTGACTCTGACTTCATGACTCTGACTATGACTCTGAATACATGACTCTGACTCTGACTCAGACTTCATGACTCTGACTCTGACTCTGACTTCATGACTCTGACTCTGACTCTGACTTCATGACTCTGACTCTGACTCTGACTTCATGACTATGACTCTGACTCTGACTTCATGACTATAACTCTGACTCTGACTTCATGACTCTGACTCTGACTCTGACTTCATGACTCTGACTCTGACTCTGACTCTGACTTCATGACTCTGACTCTGACTCTGAATTGATGACTCTGACTTTGACTCTGACTTCATGACTCTGACTCTGACTCCGACTTCATGACTCTGACTCTGACTCTGACTCCATGACTCTGACTCTGACTCTGACTCTGACTTCATGACTCCGACTCTGACTCTGACTTTATGACTATGACTCTGACTCTGACTTCATGACTCTGACTTTGGCTCTGACTGTGACTCTGACTTCACGACTCTGACTTCATGACTCTGACTTTGACTCTGACTCTGACTTCGACTTCATGACTTTGACTTCATGACTCTGACTCTGACTTCAGGACTCTGACTCTGACTCTGACTTCATGACTCTGACTCTGACTTTGACTCTGACTTCATGATTCTGACTCTGATTTTGACTTCATGACTCTGACTCTGACTCTGACTTCATGACTCTGACTCTGACTCTGACTTCATGACTCTGACTCTGACTCTGACTTCATGACTCTGACTCTGACTCTGACTTCATGACCCTGACTCTGACTCTGACTGTGACTCTTACTTCATGACTCTGACTTCATGACTCTGACTCTGACTCTGACTCTGACCTCATGACTCTGACTCTGACTCTGACTTCATGACTCTGACTATGACTCTGAATACATGACTCTGACTCTGACTCTGACTTCATGACTCTGATTCTGACTCTGACTCTGACTCTGACTTCATGACTCTGACTATGACTCTGAATACATGACTCTGACTCTGACTCTGACTTCATGACTCTGACTCTGACTCCGACTTCATGACTCTGACTCTGACTCCGACTTCATGACTCTGACTCTGACTCTGACTCTGACTTTATGACTCTGACTCTGGCTCTGACTCTGACTTCATGACTCTGACTCTGACTCTGGCTCTGACTCTGACTTCATGACTCTGACTCTGATTCTGACTTCATGACTCTGACTCTGACTCTGACTTCATGACCCTGACTCTGACTCTGACTGTGAATCTTACTTCATGACTCTGACTTCATGACTCTGACTTTGACTTTGACTCTGACTTCATGACTCTGACTCTGATTTTGACTTCATGACTCTGACTCTGACTCTGACTTCATGACCCTGACTCTGACTCTGACTGTGAATCTGACTTCATGACTCTGACTTCATGACTCTGACTTTATGACTCTGACTTTGACTTTGACTCTGACTTCATGACTCTGACTCTGATTTTGACTCCATGACTCTGACTTTGACGCTGACTATGACACTGACTTCATGACTCTGACTTCATGACTCTGACTCTGACTCTGACTCTGACTGTGACTCTTACTTCATGACTCTGACTTCATGACTCTGACTCTGACTCTGACTTCATGACTCTGACTCTGACTCTGACTTAATGACTTAGACTCTGACACTGACTTCATGACTCTGACTCTGATTCTGACTCTGACTTCATGACTCTGATTTTGACGCTGACTATGACTCTGACTTAATGACTCTGACTCTGACTCTGACTCCGACTTCATGACTCTGATTCTGACTATGACTTCATGACTCTGACTCTGACTCTGACTGTGACTCTCACTTCATGAGTCTGACTTCATGACTCTGACTCTGACTCTGACTCTGACTTCATGACTCTGACTCTGACTCTGACTCTTACTTCATGACTCTGACTCTGACTCTGACTTCATGACTCTGACTTCATGACTCTGACTCTGACTCTGACTCTGACTTCATGACTCTGACTCTGACTCTGACTTCATGACTCTGACTCTGACTCTGACTTCATGACTCTGACTCCGACTCTGACTTTATGACTCTGACTCTGACTCTGACTTCATGACCTTGACTCTGACTCTCACTTCATGACTCTGACTCTGACTCTGACTTCATAACTATGACTCTGACTCTGACTTCATGACTCTGACTTTGACGCTGACTATGACTCTGACTTCATAACTCTGACTCTGACTCTGACTCTGACTTCATGACTCTGACTCTGACTCTGACTTCATGACTCTGACTCTGACTCTGACTTCATGACTCTGACTCTGACTCTGACTTCATGACTCTGACTCTGACTCTGACTCTGACTGTGACTCTTACTTCATGACTCTGACTTCATGACTCTGACTCTGACTCTGACTCTCACTTCATGACTCTGACTCTGACTCTGACTTCATGACTCTGACTCTGACTCTGACTTCATGACTCTGACTCTGACTCTGACTCTGACTTCATGACTCTGACTATGACTCTGACTGTGACTCTGACTTCACGACTCAGACTTCATGACTCTGACTCTGACTCTGACTCCATGACCCTGACTCTGACTCTGACTGTGACTCTTACTTCATGACTCTGACTTCATGACTCTGACTTCATGACTCTGACTCTGACTCTGACTTCATGACTCTGACTCTGACTCTGACTCTGACTTCATGACTCTGACTCTGACTCTGACTCTAACTCTCACTTCATGACTCTGACTCTGACTCTGACTTCATGACTCTGACTCTGACTTTGACTCTGACTTCATGACTCTGACTCTGATTTTGACTCCATGACTCTGACTCTGACTCTGAATTCATGACTCTGACTCTGACTCTGACTTCATGACTCTGACTCTGACTTTGACTCTGACTTCATGACTCTGACTCTGATTTTGACTTCATGGCTCTGACTCTGACTCTGACTTCATGACTCTGACTCTGACTCTGACTTCATGACTCTGACTCTCAGTCTGACTCTGACTTCATGACTCTGACTCTAACTCTGACTTCATGACTATGACTCTGACTCTGACTTCATGACTCTGACTCTGACTCTGACTCTGACTTCATGACTCTGACTCTGACTCTGACTTCATGACTCTGACTTTGACTCTGACTCTGACTTTGACTTCATTACTCTGACTCTGACTTCATGACTCTGATTCTGACTCTGACTTCATGACTCTGACTCTGACTCTGAATTCATGACTCTGACTCTGACTCTGACTTCGTGACTCTGACTCTGACTTTGACTCTGACTTCATGACTCTGACTCTGATTTTGACTTCACGACTCTGACTCTGACTCTGACTTCATGACTCTGACTCTGACTCTGACTTCATGACTCTGACTCTGACTCTGACTCTGACTTCATGACCCTGACTCTGACTCTGATTTCATGACTCTGACTTTGACTCTGACTTCATGACTCTGACTCTGACTCTGACTTCATGACTCTGACTGTGACTCTGACTTCATGACTCTGACTCTGACTCTGACTTAATGACTTAGACTCTGACACTGACTTCATGACTCTGACTCTGATTCTGACTCTGACTTCATGACTCTGATTTTGACGCTGACTATGACTCTGACTTAATGACTCTGACTCTGACTCTGACTCCGACTTCATGACTCTGATTCTGACTATGACTTCATGACTCTGACTCTGACTCTGACTGTGACTCTCACTTCATGAGTCTGACTTCATGACTCTGACTCTGACTCTTACTCTGGCTTCATGACTCTGACTCTGACTCTGACTTCATGACTCTGACTCTGACTCTGACTTCATGACGCTGACTCTGACTCTGACTGTGACTCTTACTTCATGACTCTGACTTCATGACTCTGACTCTGACTCTGACTCTGACTTCATGACTCTGACTCTGACTCTGACTTCATGACTCTGACTACTACTCTGAATACATGACTCTGACTCTGACTCAGACTTCATGACTCTGACTCTGACTCTGACTTCATGACTCTGACTCTGACTCTGACTTCATGACTGTGACTCTGACTCTGACTTCATGACTATGACTCTGACTCTGACTTCATGACTATAACTCTGACTCTGACTTCATGACTCTGACTCTGACTCTGACTTCATGACTCTGACTCTGACTCTGACTCTGACTTCATGACTTTGACTCTGACTCCGACTTTATGACCTTGACTCTGACTCTAACTTCATGACTCTGTCTCTGACTCTGACTTCATCACTATGACTCTGACTCTGACTACATGACTCTGACTTTGACGCTGACTCTGACTCTGACTGTGACTCTCACTTCATGACTCTGACTTCATGACTCTGACTCTAACTCTGACTCTGACTTCATGACTCTGACTCTGACTCTGACTTCATGACTCTCACTCTGACTCTGACATCATGACTCTGACTCTGACTCTGACTCTGACTCCGACTTCATGACCTTGACTCTGACTCTAACTTCATGACTCTGTCTCTGAATCTGACTTCATCACTATGACTCTGACTCTGACTTCATGACTCTGACTTTGACGCTGACTATGACACTGACTTCATGACTCTGACTTCATGACTCTGACTCTGACTCTGACTCTGACTGTGACTCTTACTTCATGACTCTGACTTCATGACTCTGACTCTGACTCTGACTCTGACTTCATGACTCTGACTCTGACTCTGACTTCATGACTCTGACTCTGACTCTGACTTCATGACTCTGACTCTGACTCTGACTCTGACTTCATGACTCTGACTATGACTCTGACTGTGACTCTGACTTCACGACTCAGACTTCATGACTCTGACTCTGACTCTGACTTCATGACCCTGACTCTGACTCTGACTGTGACTCTTACTTCATGACTCTGACTTCATGACTCTGACTTCATGACTCTGACTTCATGACTCTGACTCTGACTCTGACTTCATGACTCTGACTCTGACTCTGACTATAACTCTCACTTCATGACTCTGACTCTGACTCTGACTTCATGACTCTGACTCTGACTTTGACTCTGACTTCATGACTCTGACTCTGATTTTGACTCCATGACTCTGACTCTGACTCTGACGTCATGACTCTGACTCTGACTCTGACTTCATGACTCTGACTCTGACTTTGACTCTGACTTCATGACTCTGACTCTGATTTTGACTTCATGACTCTGACTCTGACTCTGACTTCATGACTCTGACTCTGAGTCTGACTCTGACTTCATGACTCTGACTCTAACTCTGACTTCATGACTATGACTCTGACTCTGACTTCATGACTCTGACTCTGACTCTGACTCTGACTTCATGACTCTGACTCTGACTCTGACTTCATGACTCTGACTTTGACTCTGACTCTGACTTTGACTTCATGACTTTGACTCTGACTTCATGACTCTGACTCTGACTCTGACTTCATGACTCTGACTCTGACTCTGAATTCATGACTCTGACTCTGACTCTGACTTCATGACTCTGACTCTGACTTTGACTCTGACTTCATGACTCTGACTCTAATTTTGACTTCACGACTCTGACTCTGACTCTGACTTCATGACTCTGACTCTGACTCTGACTTCATGACTCTGACTCTGACTCTGACTCTGACTTCATGACCCTGACTCTGACTCTGATTTCATGACTCTGACTTTGACTCTGACTTCATGACTCTGACTCTGACTCTGACTTCATGACTCTGACTCTGACTCTGACTTCATGACTCTGACTCTGACTCTGACTTCATGACTCTGACTCTGACTCTGACTTCATGACTCTGAATCTGACTCCGACTTCATGACCTTGACTCTGACTCTAACTTCATGACTCTGTCTCTGACTCTGACTTCATCACTATGACTCTGACTCTGACTTCATGACTCTGACTTTGACGCTGACTATGACACTGACTTCATGACTCTGACTTCATGACTCTGACTCTGACTCTGACTCTGACTGTGACTCTTACTTCATGACTCTGACTTCATGACTCTGACTCTGACTCTGACTCTGACTTCATGACTCTGACTCTGACTCTGACTTCATGACTCCGACTCTGACTCTGACTCCATGACTCTGACTCTGACTCTGACTCTGACTCCGACTTCATGACCTTGACTCTGACTCTAACTTCATGACTCTGTCTCTGACTCTGACTTCATCACTATGACTCTGACTCTGACTTCATGACTCTGACTTTGACGCTGACTATGACACTGACTTCATGACTCTGACTTCATGACTCTGACTCTGACTCTGACTCTGACTGTGACTCTAACTTCATGACTCTGACTTCATGACTCTGACTCTGACTCTGACTCTGACTCCATGACTCTGACTATGACTCTGACTGTGACTCTGACTTCACGACTCAGACTTCATGACTCTGACTCTGACTCCGACTCCATGACCCTGACTCTGACTCTGACTGTGACTCTTACTTCATGACTCTGACTTCATGACTCTGACTTCATGACTCTGACTCTGACTCTGACTTCATGACTCTGACTCTGACTCTGACTCTAACTCTCACTTCATGACTCTGACTCTGACTCTGACTTCATGACTCTGACTCTGACTTTGACTCTGACTTCATGACTCTGACTCTGATTTTGACTCCATGACTCTGACTCTGACTCTGACTTCATGACTCTGACTCTGACTCTGACTTCATGACTCTGACTCTGACTCTGACTTCATGACTCTGACTCTGACTCTGACTTCATGACTCTGACTCTGACTCTAACTTCATGACCCCGACTCTGACTCTGACTGTGACTCTTACTTCATGACTCTGACTTCATGACTCTGACTCTGACTCTGACTCGGACTTCATGACTCTGACTCTGACTCTGACTTCATGACTCTGACTATGACTCTGAATACATGACTCTGACTCTGACTCAGACTTCATGACTCTGACTCTGACTCTGACTTCATGACTCTGACTCTGACTCTGACTTCATGACTCTGACTCTGACTCTGACTTCATGACTATGACTCTGACTCTGACTTCATGACTATAACTCTGACTCTGACTTCATGACTCTGACTCTGACTCTGACTTCATGACTCTGACTCTGACTCTGACTCTGACTTCATGACTCTGACTCTGACTCTGAATTGATGACTCTGACTTTGACTCTGACTTCATGACTCTGACTCTGACTCCGACTTCATGACTCTGACTCTGACTCTGACTCCATGACTCTGACTCTGACTCTGACTCTGACTTCATGACTCCGACTCTGACTCTGACTTTATGACTATGACTCTGACTCTGACTTCATGACTCTGACTTTGGCTCTGACTGTGACTCTGACTTCACGACTCTGACTTCATGACTCTGACTTTGACTCTGACTCTGACTTCGACTTCATGACTTTGACTTCATGACTCTGACTCTGACTTCAGGACTCTGACTCTGACTCTGACTTCATGACTCTGACTCTGACTTTGACTCTGACTTCATGATTCTGACTCTGATTTTGACTTCATGACTCTGACTCTGACTCTGACTTCATGACTCTGACTCTGACTCTGACTTCATGACTCTGACTCTGACTCTGACTTCATGACTCTGACTCTGACTCTGACTTCATGACCCTGACTCTGACTCTGACTGTGACTCTTACTTCATGACTCTGACTTCATGACTCTGACTCTGACTCTGACTCTGACCTCATGACTCTGACTCTGACTCTGACTTCATGACTCTGACTATGACTCTGAATACATGACTCTGACTCTGACTCTGACTTCATGACTCTGATTCTGACTCTGACTCTGACTCTGACTTCATGACTCTGACTATGACTCTGAATACATGACTCTGACTCTGACTCTGACTTCATGACTCTGACTCTGACTCCGACTTCATGACTCTGACTCTGACTCCGACTTCATGACTCTGACTCTGACTCTGACTCTGACTTTATGACTCTGACTCTGGCTCTGACTCTGACTTCATGACTCTGACTCTGACTCTGGCTCTGACTCTGACTTCATGACTCTGACTCTGATTCTGACTTCATGACTCTGACTCTGACTCTGACTTCATGACCCTGACTCTGACTCTGACTGTGAATCTTACTTCATGACTCTGACTTCATGACTCTGACTTTGACTTTGACTCTGACTTCATGACTCTGACTCTGATTTTGACTTCATGACTCTGACTCTGACTCTGACTTCATGACCCTGACTCTGACTCTGACTGTGAATCTGACTTCATGACTCTGACTTCATGACTCTGACTTTATGACTCTGACTTTGACTTTGACTCTGACTTCATGACTCTGACTCTGATTTTGACTCCATGACTCTGACTCTGACTCTGACTTCATGACTCTGACTCTGACTCGGACTTCATGACTCTGACTCTGACTCTGACTTCATGACTCTGACTCTGACTCTGAATACATGACTCTGACTCTGACTCTGACTTCATGACTACGACTCTGACTTTGACTCTGACTTCATGACTCTGACTCTGATTTTGACTTCACGACTCTGACTCTGACTCTGACTTCATGACTCTGACTCTGACTCTGACTCTGACTTTATGACTCTGACTCTGACTCTGACTCTGACTTCATGACTCTGACTCTGACTCTGACTCTGACTTCGACTTCATGACTCTGACTTTGACTCTGACTTCACGACTCTGACTTCATGACTCTGACTCTGACTCTGACTTCTTGACTCTGACTCTGACTCTGACTCTGACTTCATGACTCTGACTCTAACTCTGACTTCATGACTATGACTCTGACTCTGACTTCATGACTCCGACTTTGACTCTGACTGTGACTCTGACTTCACGACTCTGACTTCATGACTCTGACTCTAACTCTGACTCTGACTTTATGACTCTGACTCTGGCTCTGACTCTGACTTCATGACTCTGATTCTGACTCTGACTTCATGACTCTGACTCTGACTCTGACTTCATGACCCTGACTCTGACTCTGACTGTGACTCTCACTTCATGACTCTGACTTCATGACTCTGACTTCATGACTCTGACTCTGACTCTGACTCTGACTTCATGACTCTGACTCTGACTCTGACTTCATGACTCTGACTCTGACTCTGACTCTGACTTCATGACTCTGACTATGACTCTGAATACATGACTCTGACTCTGACTCTGACTTCATGACTCTGACTCTGACTCTGACTTCATGACTCTGACTCTGACTCTGACTTCATGACCCTGACTCTGACTCTGACTGTGACTCTTACTTCATGACTCTGACTCCATGACTCTGACTTCATAACTCTGACTCTGACTCTGACTTCATGACTCTGACTCTGACTCTGACTTCATGACTATGACTCTGACTCTGACTTCATGACTCTGACTCTGACTACGACTTCATGACTCTGACTCTGACTCTGACTTCATGACCCTGACTCTGACTCTGACTGTGACTCTGACTTCACGACTCTGATTTTATGACTCTGACTCTGACTCTGACTCTGACTTTATGACTCTGACTCTGGCTCTGACTCTGACTTCATGACTCTGACTCTGACTCTGACTTCATGACTCTGACTCTGACTCTGACTTCATGACCCTGACTCTGACTCTGACTGTGACTCTTACTTCATGTTTCTGACTTCATGACTCTGACTTCATAACTCTGACTCTGACTCTGACTTCATGACTCTGAGTCTGACTCTGACTTCATGACTCTGACTCTGACTCTGACTTCATGACTATGACTCTGACTCCGACTTCATGACTCTGACTCTGACTCTGACTCTGACTTCATGACTCTGACTCTGACTCTGACTTCATGACTCTGACTTTGACTCTGACTCTGACTTTGACTTCATGACTTTGACTTCATGACTCTGACTCTGACTTCATGACTCTGACTCTGACTCTGACTTCATGACTCTGACTCTGGCTCTGAATTTATGACTCTGACTCTGACTCTGACTTCATGACTCTGACTCTGACTTTGACTCTGACTTCATGACTCTAACTCTGATTTTGACTTCACGACTCTGACTCTGACTCTGACTTCATTACTTTGACTCTGACTCTGACTTCATGACTCTGACTCTGACTCTGACTTAATGACCTTGACTCTGAGTCTGACTTCATGACTCTGACTCTGACTCTGACTTCATCACTATTACTCTGACTCTGACTTTATGACTCTGACTTTGACGCTGACTGTGACTCTGACTTCATGACTCTGACTCTGACTCTGACTTCATGACTCTGACTCTGGCTCTGACTCTGACTTCATGACTCTGACTCTGACTCTGACTTCGTAACCCTGACTCTGACTCTGACTGTGACTCTTACTTCATGACTCTGACTTCATGACTCTGACTTCATAACTCTGACTCTGACTCTGACTTCATGACTCTGACTCTGACTCTGACTTCATGACTCTGACTCTGACTCTGACTCTGACTTCATGACCCTGACTCTGACTCTGATTTCATGACTCTGACTTTGACTCTGACTTCATGACTCTGACTCTGACTCTGACTTCATGACTTTGACTCTGACTCTGACTTCATGACTCTGACTCTGACTCTGACTTAATGACTTAGACTCTGACACTGACTTCATGACTCTGACTCTGATTCTGACTCTTACTTCATGACTCTGACTCTGACTCTGACTTCATGACTATGACTCTGACTCTGACTTCATGACTCTGACTCTGACTACTTCATGACTCTGACTCTGACTCTGACTTCATGACCCTGACTCTGACTCTGACTGTGACTCTTACTTCATGACTCTGACTTCATTACTCTGACTCTGACTCTGACTCTGACTTCAAGACTCCGACTCTGACTCTGACTCTGAATTTATGACTCTGACTCTGGCTCTGACTCTGACTTCATGACTCTGACTCTGACTCTGACTTCATGACTCTGACTCTGACTCTAACTTCATGACCCTGACTCTGACTCTGACTGTGACTCTTACTTCATGACTCTGACTTCATGACTCTGACTTCATAACTCTGACTCTGACTCTGACTTCATGACTCTGAGTCTGACTCTGACTTCATGACTCTGCCTCTGACTCTGACTTTATGACTATGACTCTGACTCTGACTTCATGACTCTGACTCTGACTCTGACTCTGACTTCATGACTCTGACTCTGACTCTAACTTCATGACTCTGACTTTGACTCTGACTCCGACTTTGACTTCATGACTTTGACTTCATGACTCTGACTCTGACTTCATGACTCTGACTCTGACTCTGACTTCATGACTCTGACTCTGACTCTGAATTCATGACTCTGACTCTGACTCTGACTTTGACTCTGACTTCATGACTCTGACTCTGATTCTGACTTCACGACTCTGACTCTGACTATGACTTCATGACTTTGACTCTGACTCTGACTTCATGACTCTGACTCTGACTCTGACTTAGTGACCTTGACTCTGAATCTGACTTCATGACTCTGACTCTGACTCTGACTTCATGACTCTGACTTTGACTCTGACTTCATGACTCTGACTCTGACTCTGACTTCATGACTCTGACTCTGACTCTAACTTCATGACTCTGACTCTGACTCTGACTTAATGACTTAGACTCTGAAACTGACTTCATGACTCTGACTCTGATTCTGACTCTGACTTCATGACTCTGACTCTGACTCTGACTTCATGACTATGACTCTGACTCTGACTTCATGACTCTGACTCTGACTCTGACTTCATGACTCTGACTCTGACTCTGACTTCATGACTCTGACTCTGACTCTGACTTCATAAACCTGACTCTGACTCTGACTGTGACTCTTACTTCATGACTCTGATTTCATGACTCTGACTTCATGACTCTGACTCTGACTCTGACTTCATGACTCTGACTCTGACTCTGACTTCATGACTTTGACTCTGAGTCTGACTCTGACTTCATGACTCTGACTCTGACTCTGACTTCATGACTATGACTCTGACTCTGACTTCATGACTCTGACTCTGACTCTGACTTAGTGACCTTGACTCTGAATCTGACTTCATGACTCTGACTCTGACTCTGACTTCATGACTCTGACTCTGACTCCGACTTCATGACTCTGACTCTGACTCCGACTTCATGACTCTGACTCTGACTCTGACTCTGACTTTATGACTCTGACTCTGGCTCTGACTCTGACTTCATGACTCTGACTCTGACTCTGGCTCTGACTCTGACTTCATGACTCTGACTCTGATTCTGACTTCATGACTCTGACTCTGACTCTGACTTCATGACCCTGACTCTGACTCTGACTGTGAATCTTACTTCATGACTCTGACTTCATGACTCTGACTTTGACTTTGACTCTGACTTCATGACTCTGACTCTGACTTCATGACTCTGACTCTGACTCTGACTTCATGACTCTGACTATGACTCTGAATACATGACTCTGACTCTGACTCTGACTTCATGACTCTGACTCTGACTCTGACTTCATGACTCTGACTCTGACTCTGACTTCATGACTCTGACTCTGACTCTGACTTAATGACTATGACTCTGACTCTGACTTCATGACTATAACTCTGACTCTGACTTCATGACTCTGACTCTGACTCTGACTCCATGACTCTGACTCTGACTCTGACTCTGACTTTATGACTCTGACTCTGGCTCTGACTCTGACTTCATGACTCTGACTCTGACTCTGACTTCATGACTCTGACTCTGACTCTGACTACATGACCCTGACTCTGACTCTGACTGTGACTCTCACTTCATGACTCTGACTTCATGACTCTGACTTCATGACTCTGACTTCATGACTCTGACTTCATGACTCTGACTCTGACTTTGACTCTGACTTCATGACTCTGACTCTGAATTTGACTTCATGACTCTGACTCTGACTCTGACTTCATGACTCTGACTCTGACTCTGACTTCATGACTCTGACTCTGACTCCGACTTCATGACCTTGACTCTGACTCTAACTTCATGACTCTGTCTCTGACTCTGACTTCATCACTATGACTCTGACTCTGACTTCATGACTCTGACTTTGACGCTGACTATGACACTGACTTCATGACTCTGACTTCATGACTCTGACTCTGACTCTGACTCTGACTCCATGACCCTGACTCTGACTCTGACTGTGACTCTTACTTCATGACTCTGACTTCATGACTCTGACTTCATGACTCTGACTCTGACTCTGACTTCATGACTCTGACTCTGACTCTGACTCTGACTTCATGACTCTGACTCTGACTCTGACTCTAACTCTCACTTCATGACTCTGACTCTGACTCTGACTTCATGACTCTGACTCTGACTTTGACTCTGACTTCATGACTCTGACTCTGATTTTGACTCCATGACTCTGACTCTGACTCTGAATTCATGACTCTGACTCTGACTCTGACTTCATGACTCTGACTCTGACTTTGACTCTGACTTCATGACTCTGACTCTGATTTTGACTTCATGGCTCTGACTCTGACTCTGACTTCATGACTCTGACTCTGACTCTGACTTCATGACTCTGACTCTCAGTCTGACTCTGACTTCATGACTCTGACTCTAACTCTGACTTCATGACTATGACTCTGACTCTGACTTCATGACTCTGACTCTGACTCTGACTCTGACTTCATGACTCTGACTCTGACTCTGACTTCATGACTCTGACTTTGACTCTGACTCTGACTTTGACTTCATTACTCTGACTCTGACTTCATGACTCTGATTCTGACTCTGACTTCATGACTCTGACTCTGACTCTGAATTCATGACTCTGACTCTGACTCTGACTTCGTGACTCTGACTCTGACTTTGACTCTGACTTCATGACTCTGACTCTGATTTTGACTTCACGACTCTGACTCTGACTCTGACTTCATGACTCTGACTCTGACTCTGACTTCATGACTCTGACTCTGACTCTGACTCTGACTTCATGACCCTGACTCTGACTCTGATTTCATGACTCTGACTTTGACTCTGACTTCATGACTCTGACTCTGACTCTGACTTCATGACTCTGACTGTGACTCTGACTTCATGACTCTGACTCTGACTCTGACTTGATGACTTAGACTCTGACACTGACTTCATGACTCTGACTCTGATTCTGACTCTGACTTCATGACTCTGATTTTGACGCTGACTATGACTCTGACTTAATGACTCTGACTCTGACTCTGACTCCGACTTCATGACTCTGATTCTGACTATGACTTCATGACTCTGACTCTGACTCTGACTGTGACTCTCACTTCATGAGTCTGACTTCATGACTCTGACTCTGACTCTTACTCTGACTTCATGACTCTGACTCTGACTCTGACTTCATGACTCTGACTCTGACTCTGACTTCATGACCCTGACTCTGACTCTGACTGTGACTCTTACTTCATGACTCTGACTTCATGACTCTGACTCTGACTCTGACTCTGACTTCATGACTCTGACTCTGACTCTGACTTCATGACTCTGACTCTGACTCTGACTCTGACTTCATGACTCTGACTCTGACTCTGACTCTGACGTCATGACTCTGACTCTGACTCTGACTTCATGACTCTGACTCTGACTCTGACTTCATGACTCTCACTATGACTCTGAATACATGACTCTGACTCTGACTCTGACTTCATGACTCTGACTCTTGCTTTGACTTCATGACTCTGACTCTGACTCTGACTTCATGACTCTGACTCTGACTCTGACTCCATGACCCTGACTCTGACTCTGACTGTGACTCTTACTTCATGACTCTGACTTCATGACTCTGACTCTGACTCTGACTCTGACTTCATGACTCTGACTCTGACTCTGACTTCATGACTCTGACTATGACTCTGAATACATGACTCTGACTCTGACTCTGACTTCATGACTCTGACTCTGACTCTGACTTCATGACTCTGACTCTGACTCTGACTTCATGACTCTGACTCTGACTCTGACTTAATGACTATGACTCTGACTCTGACTTCATGACTATAACTCTGACTCTGACTTCATGACTCTGACTCTGACTCTGACTCCATGACTCTGACTCTGACTCTGACTCTGACTTTATGACTCTGACTCTGGCTCTGACTCTGACTTCATGACTCTGACTCTGACTCTGACTTCATGACTCTGACTCTGACTCTGACTACATGACCCTGACTCTGACTCTGACTGTGACTCTCACTTCATGACTCTGACTTCATGACTCTGACTTCATGACTCTGACTTCATGACTCTGACTCTGACTTTGACTCTGACTTCATGACTCTGACTCTGAATTTGACTTCATGACTCTGACTCTGACTCTGACTTCATGACTCTGACTCTGACTCTGACTTCATGACTCTGACTCTGACTCCGACTTCATGACCTTGACTCTGAATCTAACTTCATGACTCTGTCTCTGACTCTGACTTCATCACTATGACTCTGACTCTGACTTCATGACTCTGACTTTGACGCTGACTATGACACTGACTTCATGACTCTGACTTCATGACTCTGACTCTGACTCTGACTCTGACTGTGACTCTTACTTCATGACTCTGACTTCATGACTCTGACTCTGACTCTGACTCTGACTTCATGACTCTGACTCTGACTCTGACTTCATGACTCTGACTCTGACTCTTACTTCATGACTCTGACTCTGACTCTGACTCTGACTCCGACTTCATGACCTTGACTCTGACTCTAACTTCATGACTCTGTCGCTGACTCTGACTTCATCACTATGACTCTGACTCTGACTTCATGACTCTGACTTTGACGCTGACTATGACACTGACTTCATGACTCTGACTTCATGACTCTGACTCTGACTCTGACTCTGACTGTGACTCTTACTTCATGACTCTGACTTCATGACTCTGACTCTGACTCTGACTCTGACTTCATGACTCTGACTCTGACTCTGACTTCATGACTCTGACTCTGACTCTGACTTCATGACTCTGACTCTGACTCTGACTCTGACTTCATGACTCTGACTATGACTCTGACTGTGACTCTGACTTCACGACTCAGACTTCATGACTCTGACTCTGACTCTGACTCCATGACTCTGACTCTGACTCTGACTTCATGACTCTGACTCTGACTCTGACTTCATGACTCTGACTTTGACTCTGACTCTGACTTTGACTTCATGACTCTGACTCTGACTTCATGACTCTGACTCTGACTCTGACTTCATGACTCTGACTCTGACTCTGAATTCATGACTCTGACTCTGACTCTGACTTCATGACTCTGACTCTGACTTTGACTCTGACTTCATGACTCTGACTCTGATTTTGACTTCACGACTCTGACTCTGACTCTGACTTCATGACTCTGACTCTGACTCTGACTTCATGACTCTGACTCTGACTCTGACTCTGACTTCATGACCCTGACTCTGACTCTGATTTCATGACTCTGACTTTGACTCTGACTTCATGACTCTGACTCTGACTCTGACTTCATGACTCTGACTCTGACTCTGACTTCATGACTCTGACTCTGACTCTGACTTAATGACTTAGACTCTGACACTGACTTCATGACTCTGACTCTGATTCTGACTCTGACTTCATGACTCTGATTTTGACGCTGACTATGACTCTGACTTAATGACTCTGACTCTGACTCTGACTCCGACTTCATGACTCTGATTCTGACTATGACTTCATGACTCTGACTCTGACTCTGACTGTGACTCTCACTTCATGAGTCTGACTTCATGACTCTGACTCTGACTCTGACTCTGACTTCATGACTCTGACTCTGACTCTGACTCTTACTTCATGACTCTGACTCTGACTCTGACTTCATGACTCTGACTTCATGACTCTGACTCTGACTCTGACTCTGACTTCATGACTCTGACTCTGACTCTGACTTCATGACTCTGACTCTGACTCTGACTTCATGACTCTGACTCCGACTCTGACTTTATGACTCTGACTCTGACTCTGACTTCATGACCTTGACTCTGACTCTCACTTCATGACTCTGACTCTGACTCTGACTTCATAACTATGACTCTGACTCTGACTTCATGACTCTGACTTTGACGCTGACTATGACTCTGACTTCATAACTCTGACTCTGACTCTGACTCTGACTTCATGACTCTGACTCTGACTCTGACTTCATGACTCTGACTCTGACTCTGACTTCATGACTCTGACTCTGACTCTGACTTCATGACTCTGACTCTGACTCTGACTCTGACTGTGACTCTTACTTCATGACTCTGACTTCATGACTCTGACTCTGACTCTGACTCTCACTTCATGACTCTGACTCTGACTCTGACTTCATGACTCTGACTCTGACTCTGACTTCATGACTCTGACTCTGACTCTGACTCTGACTTCATGACTCTGACTATGACTCTGACTGTGACTCTGACTTCACGACTCAGACTTCATGACTCTGACTCTGACTCTGACTCCATGACCCTGACTCTGACTCTGACTGTGACTCTTACTTCATGACTCTGACTTCATGACTCTGACTTCATGACTCTGACTCTGACTCTGACTTCATGACTCTGACTCTGACTCTGACTCTGACTTCATGACTCTGACTCTGACTCTGACTCTAACTCTCACTTTATGACTCTGACTCTGACTCTGACTTCATGACTCTGACTCTGACTTTGACTCTGACTTCATGACTCTGACTCTGATTTTGACTCCATGACTCTGACTCTGACTCTGAATTCATGACTCTGACTCTGACTCTGACTTCATGACTCTGACTCTGACTTTGACTCTGACTTCATGACTCTGACTCTGATTTTGACTTCATGGCTCTGACTCTGACTCTGACTTCATGACTCTGACTCTGACTCTGACTTCATGACTCTGACTCTCAGTCTGACTCTGACTTCATGACTCTGACTCTAACTCTGACTTCATGACTATGACTCTGACTCTGACTTCATGACTCTGACTCTGACTCTGACTCTGACTTCATGACTCTGACTCTGACTCTGACTTCATGACTCTGACTTTGACTCTGACTCTGACTTTGACTTCATTACTCTGACTCTGACTTCATGACTCTGATTCTGACTCTGACTTCATGACTCTGACTCTGACTCTGAATTCATGACTCTGACTCTGACTCTGACTTCGTGACTCTGACTCTGACTTTGACTCTGACTTCATGACTCTGACTCTGATTTTGACTTCACGACTCTGACTCTGACTCTGACTTCATGACTCTGACTCTGACTCTGACTTCATGACTCTGACTCTGACTCTGACTCTGACTTCATGACCCTGACTCTGACTCTGATTTCATGACTCTGACTTTGACTCTGACTTCATGACTCTGACTCTGACTCTGACTTCATGACTCTGACTGTGACTCTGACTTCATGACTCTGACTCTGACTCTGACTTAATGACTTAGACTCTGACACTGACTTCATGACTCTGACTCTGATTCTGACTCTGACTTCATGACTCTGATTTTGACGCTGACTATGACTCTGACTTAATGACTCTGACTCTGACTCTGACTCCGACTTCATGACTCTGATTCTGACTATGACTTCATGACTCTGACTCTGACTCTGACTGTGACTCTCACTTCATGAGTCTGACTTCATGACTCTGACTCTGACTCTTACTCTGACTTCATGACTCTGACTCTGACTCTGACTTCATGACTCTGACTCTGACTCTGACTTCATGACGCTGACTCTGACTCTGACTGTGACTCTTACTTCATGACTCTGACTTCATGACTCTGACTCTGACTCTGACTCTGACTTCATGACTCTGACTCTGACTCTGACTTCATGACTCTGACTACTACTCTGAATACATGACTCTGACTCTGACTCAGACTTCATGACTCTGACTCTGACTCTGACTTCATGACTCTGACTCTGACTCTGACTTCATGACTGTGACTCTGACTCTGACTTCATGACTATGACTCTGACTCTGACTTCATGACTATAACTCTGACTCTGACTTCATGACTCTGACTCTGACTCTGACTTCATGACTCTGACTCTGACTCTGACTCTGACTTCATGACTTTGACTCTGACTCCGACTTTATGACCTTGACTCTGACTCTAACTTCATGACTCTGTCTCTGACTCTGACTTCATCACTATGACTCTGACTCTGACTACATGACTCTGACTTTGACGCTGACTCTGACTCTGACTGTGACTCTCACTTCATGACTCTGACTTCATGACTCTGACTCTAACTCTGACTCTGACTTCATGACTCTGACTCTGACTCTGACTTCATGACTCTCACTCTGACTCTGACATCATGACTCTGACTCTGACTCTGACTCTGACTCCGACTTCATGACCTTGACTCTGACTCTAACTTCATGACTCTGTCTCTGAATCTGACTTCATCACTATGACTCTGACTCTGACTTCATGACTCTGACTTTGACGCTGACTATGACACTGACTTCATGACTCTGACTTCATGACTCTGACTCTGACTCTGACTCTGACTGTGACTCTAACTTCATGACTCTGACTTCATGACTCTGACTCTGACTCTGACTCTGACTCCATGACTCTGACTATGACTCTGACTGTGACTCTGACTTCACGACTCAGACTTCATGACTCTGACTCTGACTCCGACTCCATGACCCTGACTCTGACTCTGACTGTGACTCTTACTTCATGACTCTGACTTCATGACTCTGACTTCATGACTCTGACTCTGACTCTGACTTCATGACTCTGACTCTGACTCTGACTCTAACTCTCACTTCATGACTCTGACTCTGACTCTGACTTCATGACTCTGACTCTGACTTTGACTCTGACTTTATGACTCTGACTCTGATTTTGACTCCATGACTCTGACTCTGACTCTGACTTCATGACTCTGACTCTGACTCTGACTTCATGACTCTGACTCTGACTCTGACTTCATGACTCTGACTCTGACTCTGACTTCATGACTCTGACTCTGACTCTGACTTCATGACTCTGACTACTACTCTGAATACATGACTCTGACTCTGACTCTGACTTCATGACTCTGACTTCATGACTCTGACTCTGACTCTGACTCTGACGTCATGACTCTGACTCTGACTCTGACTTCATGACTCTGACTCTGACTCTGACTTCATGACTCTCACTATGACTCTGAATACATGACTCTGACTCTGACTCTGACTTCATGACTCTGACTCTTGCTTTGACTTCATGACTCTGACTCTGACTCTGACTTCATGACTCTGACTCTGACTCTGACTCCATGACCCTGACTCTGACTCTGACTGTGACTCTTACTTCATGACTCTGACTTCATGACTCTGACTCTGACTCTGACTCTGACTTCATGACTCTGACTCTGACTCTGACTTCATGACTCTGACTATGACTCTGAATACATGACTCTGACTCTGACTCTGACTTCATGACTCTGACTCTGACTCTGACTTCATGACTCTGACTCTGACTCTGACTTCATGACTCTGACTCTGACTCTGACTTAATGACTATGACTCTGACTCTGACTTCATGACTATAACTCTGACTCTGACTTCATGACTCTGACTCTGACTCTGACTCCATGACTCTGACTCTGACTCTGACTCTGACTTTATGACTCTGACTCTGGCTCTGACTCTGACTTCATGACTCTGACTCTGACTCTGACTTCATGACTCTGACTCTGACTCTGACTACATGACCCTGACTCTGACTCTGACTGTGACTCTCACTTCATGACTCTGACTTCATGACTCTGACTTCATGACTCTGACTTCATGACTCTGACTCTGACTTTGACTCTGACTTCATGACTCTGACTCTGAATTTGACTTCATGACTCTGACTCTGACTCTGACTTCATGACTCTGACTCTGACTCTGACTTCATGACTCTGACTCTGACTCCGACTTCATGACCTTGACTCTGAATCTAACTTCATGACTCTGTCTCTGACTCTGACTTCATCACTATGACTCTGACTCTGACTTCATGACTCTGACTTTGACGCTGACTATGACACTGACTTCATGACTCTGACTTCATGACTCTGACTCTGACTCTGACTCTGACTGTGACTCTTACTTCATGACTCTGACTTCATGACTCTGACTCTGACTCTGACTCTGACTTCATGACTCTGACTCTGACTCTGACTTCATGACTCTGACTCTGACTCTTACTTCATGACTCTGACTCTGACTCTGACTCTGACTCCGACTTCATGACCTTGACTCTGACTCTAACTTCATGACTCTGTCGCTGACTCTGACTTCATCACTATGACTCTGACTCTGACTTCATGACTCTGACTTTGACGCTGACTATGACACTGACTTCATGACTCTGACTTCATGACTCTGACTCTGACTCTGACTCTGACTGTGACTCTTACTTCATGACTCTGACTTCATGACTCTGACTCTGACTCTGACTCTGACTTCATGACTCTGACTCTGACTCTGACTTCATGACTCTGACTCTGACTCTGACTTCATGACTCTGACTCTGACTCTGACTCTGACTTCATGACTCTGACTATGACTCTGACTGTGACTCTGACTTCACGACTCAGACTTCATGACTCTGACTCTGACTCTGACTCCATGACTCTGACTCTGACTCTGACTTCATGACTCTGACTCTGACTCTGACTTCATGACTCTGACTTTGACTCTGACTCTGACTTTGACTTCATGACTCTGACTCTGACTTCATGACTCTGACTCTGACTCTGACTTCATGACTCTGACTCTGACTCTGAATTCATGACTCTGACTCTGACTCTGACTTCATGACTCTGACTCTGACTTTGACTCTGACTTCATGACTCTGACTCTGATTTTGACTTCACGACTCTGACTCTGACTCTGACTTCATGACTCTGACTCTGACTCTGACTTCATGACTCTGACTCTGACTCTGACTCTGACTTCATGACCCTGACTCTGACTCTGATTTCATGACTCTGACTTTGACTCTGACTTCATGACTCTGACTCTGACTCTGACTTCATGACTCTGACTCTGACTCTGACTTCATGACTCTGACTCTGACTCTGACTTAATGACTTAGACTCTGACACTGACTTCATGACTCTGACTCTGATTCTGACTCTGACTTCATGACTCTGATTTTGACGCTGACTATGACTCTGACTTAATGACTCTGACTCTGACTCTGACTCCGACTTCATGACTCTGATTCTGACTATGACTTCATGACTCTGACTCTGACTCTGACTGTGACTCTCACTTCATGAGTCTGACTTCATGACTCTGACTCTGACTCTGACTCTGACTTCATGACTCTGACTCTGACTCTGACTCTTACTTCATGACTCTGACTCTGACTCTGACTTCATGACTCTGACTTCATGACTCTGACTCTGACTCTGACTCTGACTTCATGACTCTGACTCTGACTCTGACTTCATGACTCTGACTCTGACTCTGACTTCATGACTCTGACTCCGACTCTGACTTTATGACTCTGACTCTGACTCTGACTTCATGACCTTGACTCTGACTCTCACTTCATGACTCTGACTCTGACTCTGACTTCATAACTATGACTCTGACTCTGACTTCATGACTCTGACTTTGACGCTGACTATGACTCTGACTTCATAACTCTGACTCTGACTCTGACTCTGACTTCATGACTCTGACTCTGACTCTGACTTCATGACTCTGACTCTGACTCTGACTTCATGACTCTGACTCTGACTCTGACTTCATGACTCTGACTCTGACTCTGACTCTGACTGTGACTCTTACTTCATGACTCTGACTTCATGACTCTGACTCTGACTCTGACTCTCACTTCATGACTCTGACTCTGACTCTGACTTCATGACTCTGACTCTGACTCTGACTTCATGACTCTGACTCTGACTCTGACTCTGACTTCATGACTCTGACTATGACTCTGACTGTGACTCTGACTTCACGACTCAGACTTCATGACTCTGACTCTGACTCTGACTCCATGACCCTGACTCTGACTCTGACTGTGACTCTTACTTCATGACTCTGACTTCATGACTCTGACTTCATGACTCTGACTCTGACTCTGACTTCATGACTCTGACTCTGACTCTGACTCTGACTTCATGACTCTGACTCTGACTCTGACTCTAACTCTCACTTCATGACTCTGACTCTGACTCTGACTTCATGACTCTGACTCTGACTTTGACTCTGACTTCATGACTCTGACTCTGATTTTGACTCCATGACTCTGACTCTGACTCTGAATTCATGACTCTGACTCTGACTCTGACTTCATGACTCTGACTCTGACTTTGACTCTGACTTCATGACTCTGACTCTGATTTTGACTTCATGGCTCTGACTCTGACTCTGACTTCATGACTCTGACTCTGACTCTGACTTCATGACTCTGACTCTCAGTCTGACTCTGACTTCATGACTCTGACTCTAACTCTGACTTCATGACTATGACTCTGACTCTGACTTCATGACTCTGACTCTGACTCTGACTCTGACTTCATGACTCTGACTCTGACTCTGACTTCATGACTCTGACTTTGACTCTGACTCTGACTTTGACTTCATTACTCTGACTCTGACTTCATGACTCTGATTCTGACTCTGACTTCATGACTCTGACTCTGACTCTGAATTCATGACTCTGACTCTGACTCTGACTTCGTGACTCTGACTCTGACTTTGACTCTGACTTCATGACTCTGACTCTGATTTTGACTTCACGACTCTGACTCTGACTCTGACTTCATGACTCTGACTCTGACTCTGACTTCATGACTCTGACTCTGACTCTGACTCTGACTTCATGACCCTGACTCTGACTCTGATTTCATGACTCTGACTTTGACTCTGACTTCATGACTCTGACTCTGACTCTGACTTCATGACTCTGACTGTGACTCTGACTTCATGACTCTGACTCTGACTCTGACTTAATGACTTAGACTCTGACACTGACTTCATGACTCTGACTCTGATTCTGACTCTGACTTCATGACTCTGATTTTGACGCTGACTATGACTCTGACTTAATGACTCTGACTCTGACTCTGACTCCGACTTCATGACTCTGATTCTGACTATGACTTCATGACTCTGACTCTGACTCTGACTGTGACTCTCACTTCATGAGTCTGACTTCATGACTCTGACTCTGACTCTTACTCTGGCTTCATGACTCTGACTCTGACTCTGACTTCATGACTCTGACTCTGACTCTGACTTCATGACGCTGACTCTGACTCTGACTGTGACTCTTACTTCATGACTCTGACTTCATGACTCTGACTCTGACTCTGACTCTGACTTCATGACTCTGACTCTGACTCTGACTTCATGACTCTGACTACTACTCTGAATACATGACTCTGACTCTGACTCAGACTTCATGACTCTGACTCTGACTCTGACTTCATGACTCTGACTCTGACTCTGACTTCATGACTGTGACTCTGACTCTGACTTCATGACTATGACTCTGACTCTGACTTCATGACTATAACTCTGACTCTGACTTCATGACTCTGACTCTGACTCTGACTTCATGACTCTGACTCTGACTCTGACTCTGACTTCATGACTTTGACTCTGACTCCGACTTTATGACCTTGACTCTGACTCTAACTTCATGACTCTGTCTCTGACTCTGACTTCATCACTATGACTCTGACTCTGACTACATGACTCTGACTTTGACGCTGACTCTGACTCTGACTGTGACTCTCACTTCATGACTCTGACTTCATGACTCTGACTCTAACTCTGACTCTGACTTCATGACTCTGACTCTGACTCTGACTTCATGACTCTCACTCTGACTCTGACATCATGACTCTGACTCTGACTCTGACTCTGACTCCGACTTCATGACCTTGACTCTGACTCTAACTTCATGACTCTGTCTCTGAATCTGACTTCATCACTATGACTCTGACTCTGACTTCATGACTCTGACTTTGACGCTGACTATGACACTGACTTCATGACTCTGACTTCATGACTCTGACTCTGACTCTGACTCTGACTGTGACTCTTACTTCATGACTCTGACTTCATGACTCTGACTCTGACTCTGACTCTGACTTCATGACTCTGACTCTGACTCTGACTTCATGACTCTGACTCTGACTCTGACTTCATGACTCTGACTCTGACTCTGACTCTGACTTCATGACTCTGACTATGACTCTGACTGTGACTCTGACTTCACGACTCAGACTTCATGACTCTGACTCTGACTCTGACTTCATGACCCTGACTCTGACTCTGACTGTGACTCTTACTTCATGACTCTGACTTCATGACTCTGACTTCATGACTCTGACTTCATGACTCTGACTCTGACTCTGACTTCATGACTCTGACTCTGACTCTGACTATAACTCTCACTTCATGACTCTGACTCTGACTCTGACTTCATGACTCTGACTCTGACTTTGACTCTGACTTCATGACTCTGACTCTGATTTTGACTCCATGACTCTGACTCTGACTCTGACGTCATGACTCTGACTCTGACTCTGACTTCATGACTCTGACTCTGACTTTGACTCTGACTTCATGACTCTGACTCTGATTTTGACTTCATGACTCTGACTCTGACTCTGACTTCATGACTCTGACTCTGAGTCTGACTCTGACTTCATGACTCTGACTCTAACTCTGACTTCATGACTATGACTCTGACTCTGACTTCATGACTCTGACTCTGACTCTGACTCTGACTTCATGACTCTGACTCTGACTCTGACTTCATGACTCTGACTTTGACTCTGACTCTGACTTTGACTTCATGACTTTGACTCTGACTTCATGACTCTGACTCTGACTCTGACTTCATGACTCTGACTCTGACTCTGAATTCATGACTCTGACTCTGACTCTGACTTCATGACTCTGACTCTGACTTTGACTCTGACTTCATGACTCTGACTCTAATTTTGACTTCACGACTCTGACTCTGACTCTGACTTCATGACTCTGACTCTGACTCTGACTTCATGACTCTGACTCTGACTCTGACTCTGACTTCATGACCCTGACTCTGACTCTGATTTCATGACTCTGACTTTGACTCTGACTTCATGACTCTGACTCTGACTCTGACTTCATGACTCTGACTCTGACTCTGACTTCATGACTCTGACTCTGACTCTGACTTCATGACTCTGACTCTGACTCTGACTTCATGACTCTGAATCTGACTCCGACTTCATGACCTTGACTCTGACTCTAACTTCATGACTCTGTCTCTGACTCTGACTTCATCACTATGACTCTGACTCTGACTTCATGACTCTGACTTTGACGCTGACTATGACACTGACTTCATGACTCTGACTTCATGACTCTGACTCTGACTCTGACTCTGACTGTGACTCTTACTTCATGACTCTGACTTCATGACTCTGACTCTGACTCTGACTCTGACTTCATGACTCTGACTCTGACTCTGACTTCATGACTCCGACTCTGACTCTGACTCCATGACTCTGACTCTGACTCTGACTCTGACTCCGACTTCATGACCTTGACTCTGACTCTAACTTCATGACTCTGTCTCTGACTCTGACTTCATCACTATGACTCTGACTCTGACTTCATGACTCTGACTTTGACGCTGACTATGACACTGACTTCATGACTCTGACTTCATGACTCTGACTCTGACTCTGACTCTGACTGTGACTCTAACTTCATGACTCTGACTTCATGACTCTGACTCTGACTCTGACTCTGACTCCATGACTCTGACTATGACTCTGACTGTGACTCTGACTTCACGACTCAGACTTCATGACTCTGACTCTGACTCCGACTCCATGACCCTGACTCTGACTCTGACTGTGACTCTTACTTCATGACTCTGACTTCATGACTCTGACTTCATGACTCTGACTCTGACTCTGACTTCATGACTCTGACTCTGACTCTGACTCTAACTCTCACTTCATGACTCTGACTCTGACTCTGACTTCATGACTCTGACTCTGACTTTGACTCTGACTTCATGACTCTGACTCTGATTTTGACTCCATGACTCTGACTCTGACTCTGACTTCATGACTCTGACTCTGACTCTGACTTCATGACTCTGACTCTGACTCTGACTTCATGACTCTGACTCTGACTCTGACTTCATGACTCTGACTCTGACTCTAACTTCATGACCCCGACTCTGACTCTGACTGTGACTCTTACTTCATGACTCTGACTTCATGACTCTGACTCTGACTCTGACTCGGACTTCATGACTCTGACTCTGACTCTGACTTCATGACTCTGACTATGACTCTGAATACATGACTCTGACTCTGACTCAGACTTCATGACTCTGACTCTGACTCTGACTTCATGACTCTGACTCTGACTCTGACTTCATGACTCTGACTCTGACTCTGACTTCATGACTATGACTCTGACTCTGACTTCATGACTATAACTCTGACTCTGACTTCATGACTCTGACTCTGACTCTGACTTCATGACTCTGACTCTGACTCTGACTCTGACTTCATGACTCTGACTCTGACTCTGAATTGATGACTCTGACTTTGACTCTGACTTCATGACTCTGACTCTGACTCCGACTTCATGACTCTGACTCTGACTCTGACTCCATGACTCTGACTCTGACTCTGACTCTGACTTCATGACTCCGACTCTGACTCTGACTTTATGACTATGACTCTGACTCTGACTTCATGACTCTGACTTTGGCTCTGACTGTGACTCTGACTTCACGACTCTGACTTCATGACTCTGACTCTGGCTCTGACTCTGACTTCATGATTCTGACTCTGATTTTGACTTCATGACTCTGACTCTGACTCTGACTTCATGACTCTGACTCTGACTCTGACTTCATGACTCTGACTCTGACTCTGACTTCATGACTCTGACTCTGACTCTGACTTCATGACCCTGACTCTGACTCTGACTGTGACTCTTACTTCATGACTCTGACTTCATGACTCTGATCCTGACTCTGACTCTGACCTCATGACTCTGACTCTGACTCTGACTTCATGACTCTGACTATGACTCTGAATACATGACTCTGACTCTGACTCTGACTTCATGACTCTGATTCTGACTCTGACTCTGACTCTGACTTCATGACTCTGACTATGACTCTGAATACATGACTCTGACTCTGACTCTGACTTCATGACTCTGACTCTGACTCCGACTTCATGACTCTGACTCTGACTCCGACTTCATGACTCTGACTCTGACTCTGACTCTGACTTTATGACTCTGACTCTGGCTCTGACTCTGACTTCATGACTCTGACTCTGACTCTGGCTCTGACTCTGACTTCATGACTCTGACTCTGATTCTGACTTCATGACTCTGACTCTGACTCTGACTTCATGACCCTGACTCTGACTCTGACTGTGAATCTTACTTCATGACTCTGACTTCATGACTCTGACTTTGACTTTGACTCTGACTTCATGACTCTGACTCTGATTTTGACTTCATGACTCTGACTCTGACTCTGACTTCATGACCCTGACTCTGACTCTGACTGTGAATCTGACTTCATGACTCTGACTTCATGACTCTGACTTTATGACTCTGACTTTGACTTTGACTCTGACTTCATGACTCTGACTCTGATTTTGACTCCATGACTCTGACTCTGACTCTGACTTCATGACTCTGACTCTGACTCGGACTTCATGACTCTGACTCTGACTCTGACTTCATGACTCTGACTCTGACTCTGAATACATGACTCTGACTCTGACTCTGACTTCATGACTACGACTCTGACTTTGACTCTGACTTCATGACTCTGACTCTGATTTTGACTTCACGACTCTGACTCTGACTCTGACTTCATGACTCTGACTCTGACTCTGACTCTGACTTTATGACTCTGACTCTGACTCTGACTCTGACTTCATGACTCTGACTCTGACTCTGACTCTGACTTCGACTTCATGACTCTGACTTTGACTCTGACTTCACGACTCTGACTTCATGACTCTGACTCTGACTCTGACTTCTTGACTCTGACTCTGACTCTGACTCTGACTTCATGACTCTGACTCTAACTCTGACTTCATGACTATGACTCTGACTCTGACTTCATGACTCCGACTTTGACTCTGACTGTGACTCTGACTTCACGACTCTGACTTCATGACTCTGACTCTAACTCTGACTCTGACTTTATGACTCTGACTCTGGCTCTGACTCTGACTTCATGACTCTGATTCTGACTCTGACTTCATGACTCTGACTCTGACTCTGACTTCATGACCCTGACTCTGACTCTGACTGTGACTCTCACTTCATGACTCTGACTTCATGACTCTGACTTCATGACTCTGACTCTGACTCTGACTCTGACTTCATGACTCTGACTCTGACTCTGACTTCATGACTCTGACTCTGACTCTGACTCTGACTTCATGACTCTGACTATGACTCTGAATACATGACTCTGACTCTGACTCTGACTTCATGACTCTGACTCTGACTCTGACTTCATGACTCTGACTCTGACTCTGACTTCATGACCCTGACTCTGACTCTGACTGTGACTCTTACTTCATGACTCTGACTCCATGACTCTGACTTCATAACTCTGACTCTGACTCTGACTTCATGACTCTGACTCTGACTCTGACTTCATGACTATGACTCTGACTCTGACTTCATGACTCTGACTCTGACTACGACTTCATGACTCTGACTCTGACTCTGACTTCATGACCCTGACTCTGACTCTGACTGTGACTCTGACTTCACGACTCTGATTTTATGACTCTGACTCTGACTCTGACTCTGACTTTATGACTCTGACTCTGGCTCTGACTCTGACTTCATGACTCTGACTCTGACTCTGACTTCATGACTCTGACTCTGACTCTGACTTCATGACCCTGACTCTGACTCTGACTGCGACTCTTACTTCATGTTTCTGACTTCATGACTCTGACTTCATAACTCTGACTCTGACTCTGACTTCATGACTCTGAGTCTGACTCTGACTTCATGACTCTGACTCTGACTCTGACTTCATGACTATGACTCTGACTCCGACTTCATGACTCTGACTCTGACTCTGACTCTGACTTCATGACTCTGACTCTGACTCTGACTTCATGACTCTGACTTTGACTCTGACTCTGACTTTGACTTCATGACTTTGACTTCATGACTCTGACTCTGACTTCATGACTCTGACTCTGACTCTGACTTCATGACTCTGACTCTGGCTCTGAATTTATGACTCTGACTCTGACTCTGACTTCATGACTCTGACTCTGACTTTGACTCTGACTTCATGACTCTAACTCTGATTTTGACTTCACGACTCTGACTCTGACTCTGACTTCATTACTTTGACTCTGACTCTGACTTCATGACTCTGACTCTGACTCTGACTTAATGACCTTGACTCTGAGTCTGACTTCATGACTCTGACTCTGACTCTGACTTCATCACTATTACTCTGACTCTGACTTTATGACTCTGACTTTGACGCTGACTGTGACTCTGACTTCATGACTCTGACTCTGACTCTGACTTCATGACTCTGACTCTGGCTCTGACTCTGACTTCATGACTCTGACTCTGACTCTGACTTCGTAACCCTGACTCTGACTCTGACTGTGACTCTTACTTCATGACTCTGACTTCATGACTCTGACTTCATAACTCTGACTCTGACTCTGACTTCATGACTCTGACTCTGACTCTGACTTCATGACTCTGACTCTGACTCTGACTCTGACTTCATGACCCTGACTCTGACTCTGATTTCATGACTCTGACTTTGACTCTGACTTCATGACTCTGACTCTGACTCTGACTTCATGACTTTGACTCTGACTCTGACTTCATGACTCTGACTCTGACTCTGACTTAATGACTTAGACTCTGACACTGACTTCATGACTCTGACTCTGATTCTGACTCTTACTTCATGACTCTGACTCTGACTCTGACTTCATGACTATGACTCTGACTCTGACTTCATGACTCTGACTCTGACTACTTCATGACTCTGACTCTGACTCTGACTTCATGACCCTGACTCTGACTCTGACTGTGACTCTTACTTCATGACTCTGACTTCATTACTCTGACTCTGACTCTGACTCTGACTTCAAGACTCCGACTCTGACTCTGACTCTGAATTTATGACTCTGACTCTGACTTCATGACTCTGACTCTGACTCTAACTTCATGACCCTGACTCTGACTCTGACTGTGACTCTTACTTCATGACTCTGACTTCATGACTCTGACTTCATAACTCTGACTCTGACTCTGACTTCATGACTCTGAGTCTGACTCTGACTTCATGACTCTGCCTCTGACTCTGACTTTATGACTATGACTCTGACTCTGACTTCATGACTCTGACTCTGACTCTGACTCTGACTTCATGACTCTGACTCTGACTCTAACTTCATGACTCTGACTTTGACTCTGACTCCGACTTTGACTTCATGACTTTGACTTCATGACTCTGACTCTGACTTCATGACTCTGACTCTGACTCTGACTTCATGACTCTGACTCTGACTCTGAATTCATGACTCTGACTCTGACTCTGACTTTGACTCTGACTTCATGACTCTGACTCTGATTCTGACTTCACGACTCTGACTCTGACTATGACTTCATGACTTTGACTCTGACTCTGACTTCATGACTCTGACTCTGACTCTGACTTAGTGACCTTGACTCTGAATCTGACTTCATGACTCTGACTCTGACTCTGACTTCATGACTATGACTTTGACTCTGACTTCATGACTCTGACTCTGACTCTGACTTCATGACTCTGACTCTGACTCTAACTTCATGACTCTGACTCTGACTCTGACTTAATGACTTAGACTCTGAAACTGACTTCATGACTCTGACTCTGATTCTGACTCTGACTTCATGACTCTGACTCTGACTCTGACTTCATGACTACGACTCTGACTCTGACTTCATGACTCTGACTCTGACTCTGACTTCATGACTCTGACTCTGACTCTGACTTCATGACTCTGACTCTGACTCTGACTTCATAAACCTGACTCTGACTCTGACTGTGACTCTTACTTCATGACTCTGATTTCATGACTCTGACTTCATGACTCTGACTCTGACTCTGACTTCATGACTCTGACTCTGACTCTGACTTCATGACTTTGACTCTGAGTCTGACTCTGACTTCATGACTCTGACTCTGACTCTGACTTCATGACTATGACTCTGACTCTGACTTCATGACTCTGACTCTGACTCTGACTTAGTGACCTTGACTCTGAATCTGACTTCATGACTCTGACTCTGACTCTGACTTCATGACTCTGACTCTGACTCCGACTTCATGACTCTGACTCTGACTCCGACTTCATGACTCTGACTCTGACTCTGACTCTGACTTTATGACTCTGACTCTGGCTCTGACTCTGACTTCATGACTCTGACTCTGACTCTGGCTCTGACTCTGACTTCATGACTCTGACTCTGATTCTGACTTCATGACTCTGACTCTGACTCTGACTTCATGACCCTGACTCTGACTCTGACTGTGAATCTTACTTCATGACTCTGACTTCATGACTCTGACTTTGACTTTGACTCTGACTTCATGACTCTGACTCTGACTTCATGACTCTGACTCTGACTCTGACTTCATGACTCTGACTATGACTCTGAATACATGACTCTGACTCTGACTCTGACTTCATGACTCTGACTCTGACTCTGACTTCATGACTCTGACTCTGACTCTGACTTCATGACTTTGACTCTGACTCTGACTTAATGACTATGACTCTGACTTTGACTTCATGACTATAACTCTGACTCTGACTTCATGACTCTGACTCTGACTCTGACTCCATGACTCTGACTCTGACTCTGACTCTGACTTTATGACTCTGACTCTGGCTCTGACTCTGACTTCATGACTCTGACTCTGACTCTGACTTCATGACTCTGACTCTGACTCTGACTACATGACCCTGACTCTGACTCTGACTGTGACTCTCACTTCATGACTCTGACTTCATGACTCTGACTTCATGACTCTGACTTCATGACTCTGACTTCATGACTCTGACTCTGACTTTGACTCTGACTTCATGACTCTGACTCTGAATTTGACTTCATGACTCTGACTCTGACTCTGACTTCATGACTCTGACTCTGACTCTGACTTCATGACTCTGACTCTGACTCCGACTTCATGACCTTGACTCTGACTCTAACTTCATGACTCTGTCTCTGACTCTGACTTCATCACTATGACTCTGACTCTGACTTCATGACTCTGACTTTGACGCTGACTATGACACTGACTTCATGACTCTGACTTCATGACTCTGACTCTGACTCTGACTCTGACTGTGACTCTTACTTCATGACTCTGACTTCATGACTCTGACTCTGACTCTGAATTCATGACTCTGACTCTGACTCTGACTTCATGACTCTGACTCTGACTTTGACTCTAACTTCATGACTCTGACTTTGACTCTGACTCCGACTTTGACTTCATGACTTTGACTTCATGACTCTGACTCTGACTTCATGACTCTGACTCTGACTCTGACTTCATGACTCTGACTCTGACTCTGAATTCATGACTCTGACTCTGACTCTGACTTTGACTCTGACTTCATGACTCTGACTCTGATTCTGACTTCACGACTCTGACTCTGACTATGACTTCATGACTTTGACTCTGACTCTGACTTCATGACTCTGACTCTGACTCTGACTTAGTGACCTTGACTCTGAATCTGACTTCATGACTCTGACTCTGACTCTGACTTCATGACTCTGACTTTGACTCTGACTTCATGACTCTGACTCTGACTCTGACTTCATGACTCTGACTCTGACTCTAACTTCATGACTCTGACTCTGACTCTGACTTAATGACTTAGACTCTGAAACTGACTTCATGACTCTGACTCTGATTCTGACTCTGACTTCATGACTCTGACTCTGACTCTGACTTCATGACTATGACTCTGACTCTGACTTCATGACTCTGACTCTGACTCTGACTTCATGACTCTGACTCTGACTCTGACTTCATGACTCTGACTCTGACTCTGACTTCATAAACCTGACTCTGACTCTGACTGTGACTCTTACTTCATGACTCTGATTTCATGACTCTGACTTCATGACTCTGACTCTGACTCTGACTTCATGACTCTGACTCTGACTCTGACTTCATGACTTTGACTCTGAGTCTGACTCTGACTTCATGACTCTGACTCTGACTCTGACTTCATGACTATGACTCTGACTCTGACTTCATGACTCTGACTCTGACTCTGACTTCATGACTATGACTCTGACTCCGACTTCATGACCTTGACTCTGACTCTAACTTCATGACTCTGTCTCTGACTCTGACTTCATCACTATGACTCTGACTCTGACTTCATGACTCTGACTTTGACGCTGACTATGACACTGACTTCATGACTCTGACTTCATGACTCTGACTCTGACTCTGACTCTGACTGTGACTCTTACTTCATGACTCTGACTTCATGACTCTGACTCTGACTCTGACTCTGACTTCATGACTCTGACTCTGACTCTGACTTCATGACTCTGACTCTGACTCTTACTTCATGACTCTGACTCTGACTCTGACTCTGACTCCGACTTCATCACCTTGACTCTGACTCTAACTTCATGACTCTGTCTCTGACTCTGACTTCATCACTATGACTCTGACTCTGACTTCATGACTCTGACTTTGACGCTGACTATGACACTGACTTCATGACTCTGACTTCATGACTCTGACTCTGACTCTGACTCTGACTGTGACTCTTACTTCATGACTCTGACTTCATGACTCTGACTCTGACTCTGACTCTGACTTCATGACTCTGACTCTGACTCTGACTTCATGACTCTGACTCTGACTCTGACTTCATGACTCTGACTCTGACTCTGACTCTGACTTCATGACTCTGACTATGACTCTGACTGTGACTCTGACTTCACGACTCAGACTTCATGACTCTGACTCTGACTCTGACTCCATGACTCTGACTCTGACTCTGACTCCATGACTCTGACTCTGACTCTGACTTCATGACTCTGACTTTGACTCTGACTCTGACTTTGACTTCATGACTCTGACTCTGACTTCACGACTCTGACTCTGACTCTGACTTCATGACTCTGACTCTGACTCTGAATTCATGACTCTGACTCTGACTCTGACTTCATGACTCTGACTCTGACTTTGACTCTGACTTCATGACTCTGACTCTGATTTTGACTTCATGACTCTGACTCTGACTCTGACTTCATGACTCTGACTCTGACTCTGACTTCATGACTCTGACTCTGACTCTGACTCTGACTTCATGACCCTGACTCTGACTCTGATTTCATGACTCTGACGTTGACTCTGACTTCATGACTCTGACTCTGACTCTGACTTCATGACTCTGACTCTGACTCTGACTTCATGACTCTGACTCTGACTCTGACTTAATGACTTAGACTCTGACACTGACTTCATGACTCTGACTCTGATTCTGACTCTGACTTCATGACTCTGATTTTGACGCTGACTATGACTCTGACTTAATGACTCTGACTCTGACTCTGACTCCGACTTCATGACTCTGATTCTGACTATGACTTCATGACTCTGACTCTGACTCTGACTGTGACTCTCACTTCATGAGTCTGACTTCATGACTCTGACTCTGACTCTGACTCTGACTTCATGACTCTGACTCTGACTCTGACTCTTACTTCATGACTCTGACTCTGACTCTGACTTCATGACTCTGACGTCATGACTCTGACTCTGACTCTGACTCTGACTTCATGACTCTGACTCTGACTCTGACTTCATGACTCTGACTCTGACTCTGACTTCATGACTCTGACTCCGACTCTGACTTCATGACTCTGACTCTGACTCTGACTTCATGACCTTGACTCTGACTCTCACTTCATGACTCTGACTCTGACTCTGACTTCATCACTATGACTCTGACTCTGACTTCATGACTCTGACTTTGACGCTGACTATGACTCTGACTTCATAACTCTGACTCTGACTCTGACTCTGACTTCATGACTCTGACTCTGACTCTGACTTCATGACTCTGACTCTGACTCTGACTTCATGACTCTGACTCTGACTCTGACTTCATGACTCTGACTCTGACTCTGACTCTGACTGTGACTCTTACTTCATGACTCTGACTTCATGACTCTGACTCTGACTCTGACTCTGACTTCATGACTCTGACTCTGACTCTGACTTCATGACTCTGACTCTGACTCTGACTTCATGACTCTGACTCTGACTCTGACTCTGACTTCATGACTCTGACTATGACTCTGACTGTGACTCTGACTTCACGACTCAGACTTCATGACTCTGACTCTGACTCTGACTCCATGACCCTGACTCTGACTCTGACTGTGACTCTTACTTCATGACTCTGACTTCATGACTCTGACTTCATGACTCTGACTCTGACTCTGACTTCATGACTCTGACTCTGACTCTGACTCTAACTCTCACTTCATGACTCTGACTCTGACTCTGACTTCATGACTCTGACTCTGACTTTGACTCTGACTTCATGACTCTGACTCTGATTTTGACTCCATGACTCTGACTCTGACTCTGAATTCATGACTCTGACTCTGACTCTGACTTCATGACTCTGACTCTGACTTTGACTCTGACTTCATGACTCTGACTCTGATTTTGACTTCATGACTCTGACTCTGACTCTGACTTCATGACTCTGACTCTGACTCTGACTTCATGACTCTGACTCTCAGTCTGACTCTGACTTCATGACTCTGACTCTAACTCTGACTTCATGACTATGACTCTGACTCTGACTTCATGACTCTGACTCTGACTCTGACTCTGACTTCATGACTCTGACTCTGACTCTGACTTCATGACTCTGACTTTGACTCTGACTCTGACTTTGACTTCATGACTCTGACTCTGACTTCATGACTCTGACTCTGACTCTGACTTCATGACTCTGACTCTGACTCTGAATTCATGACTCTGACTCTGACTCTGACTTCATGACTCTGACTCTGACTTTGACTCTGACTTCATGACTCTGACTCTGATTTTGACTTCACGACTCTGACTCTGACTCTGACTTCATGACTCTGACTCTGACTCTGACTTCATGACTCTGACTCTGACTCTGACTCTGACTCCATGACCCTGACTCTGACTCTGATTTCATGACTCTGACTTTGACTCTGACTTCATGACTCTGACTCTGACTCTGACTTCATGACTCTGACTGTGACTCTGACTTCATGACTCTGACTCTGACTCTGACTTAATGACTTAGACTCTGACACTGACTTCATGACTCTGACTCTGATTCTGACTCTGACTTCATGACTCTGATTTTGACGCTGACTATGACTCTGACTTAATGACTCTGACTCTGACTCTGACTCCGACTTCATGACTCTGATTCTGACTATGACTTCATGACTCTGACTCTGACTCTGACTGTGACTCTCACTTCATGAGTCTGACTTCATGACTCTGACTCTGACTCTTACTCTGACTTCATGACTCTGACTCTGACTCTGACTTCATGACTCTGACTCTGACTCTGACTTCATGACCCTGACTCTGACTCTGACTGTGACTCTTACTTCATGACTCTGACTTCATGACTCTGACTCTGACTCTGACTTTGACTCCATGACTCTGACTCTGACTCTGACTTCATGACTCTGACTACTACTCTGAATACATGACTCTGACTCTGACTCAGACTTCATGACTCTGACTCTGACTCTGACTTCATGACTCTGACTCTGACTCTGACTTCATGACTGTGACTCTGACTCTGACTTCATGACTATGACTCTGACTCTGACTTCATGACTATAACTCTGACTCTGACTTCATGACTCTGACTCTGACTCTGACTTCATGACTCTGACTCTGACTCTGACTCTGACTTCATGACTCTGACTCTGACTCCGACTTTATGACCTTGACTCTGACTCTAACTTCATGACTCTGTCTCTGACTCTGACTTCATCACTATGACTCTGACTCTGACTACATGGCTCTGACTTTGACGCTGACTCTGACTCTGACTGTGACTCTCACTTCATGACTCTGACTTCATGACTCTGACTCTAACTCTGACTCTGACTTCATGACTCTGACTCTGACTCTGACTTCATGACTCTCACTCTGACTCTGACATCATGACTCTGACTCTGACTCTGACTCTGACTCCGACTTCATGACCTTGACTCTGACTCTAACTTCATGACTCTGTCTCTGAATCTGACTTCATCACTATGACTCTGACTCTGACTTCATGACTCTGACTTTGACGCTGACTATGACACTGACTTCATGACTCTGACTTCATGACTCTGACTCTGACTCTGACTCTGACTGTGACTCTTACTTCATGACTCTGACTTCATGACTCTGACTCTGACTCTGACTCTGACTTCATGACTCTGACTCTGACTCTGACTTCATGACTCTGACTCTGACTCTGACTTCATGACTCTGACTCTGACTCTGACTCTGACTTCATGACTCTGACTCTGACTCTGACTCTGACTTCATGACTCTGACTATGACTCTGACTGTGACTCTGACTTCACGACTCAGACTTCATGACTCTGACTCTGACTCTGACTTCATGACCCTGACTCTGACTCTGACTGTGACTCTTACTTCATGACTCTGACTTCATGACTCTGACTTCATGACTCTGACTTCATGACTCTGACTCTGACTCTGACTTCATGACTCTGACTCTGACTCTGACTCTAACTCTCACTTCATGACTCTGACTCTGACTCTGACTTCATGACTCTGACTCTGACTTTGACTCTGACTTCATGACTCTGACTCTGATTTTGACTCCATGACTCTGACTCTGACTCTGACGTCATGACTCTGACTCTGACTCTGACTTCATGACTCTGACTCTGACTTTGACTCTGACTTCATGACTCTCACTCTGATTTTGACTTCATGACTCTGACTCTGACTCTGACTTCATGACTCTGACTCTGAGTCTGACTCTGACTTCATGACTCTGACTCTAACTCTGACTTCATGACTATGACTCTGACTCTGACTTCATGACTCTGACTCTGACTCTGACTCTGACTTCATGACTCTGACTCTGACTCTGACTTCATGACTCTGACTTTGACTCTGACTCTGACTTTGACTTCATGACTTTGACTCTGACTTCATGACTCTGACTCTGACTCTGACTTCATGACTCTGACTCTGACTCTGAATTCATGACTCTGACTCTGACTCTGACTTCATGACTCTGACTCTGACTTTGACTCTGACTTCATGACTCTGACTCTAATTTTGACTTCACGGCTCTGACTCTGACTCTGACTTCATGACTCTGACTCTGACTCTGACTTCATGACTCTGACTCTGACTCTGACTCTGACTTCATGACCCTGACTCTGACTCTGATTTCATGACTCTGACTTTGACTCTGACTTCATGACTCTGACTCTGACTCTGACTTCATGACTCTGACTCTGACTCTGACTTCATGACTCTGACTCTGACTCTGACTTCATGACTCTGAATCTGACTCCGACTTCATGACCTTGACTCTGACTCTAACTTCATGACTCTGTCTCTGACTCTGACTTCATCACTATGACTCTGACTCTGACTTCATGACTCTGACTTTGACGCTGACTATGACACTGACTTCATGACTCTGACTTCATGACTCTGACTCTGACTCTGACTCTGACTGTGACTCTTACTTCATGACTCTGACTTCATGACTCTGACTCTGACTCTGACTCTGACTTCATGACTCTGACTCTGACTCTGACTTCATGACTCCGACTCTGACTCTGACTTCATGACTCTGACTCTGACTCTGACTCTGACTCCGACTTCATGACCTTGACTCTGACTCTAACTTCATGACTCTGTCTCTGACTCTGACTTCATCACTATGACTCTGACTCTGACTTCATGACTCTGACTTTGACGCTGACTATGACACTGACTTCATGACTCTGACTCTGACTCTGACTCTGACTGTGACTCTTACTTCATGACTCTGACTTCATGACTCTGACTCTGACTCTGACTCTGACTTCATGACTCTGACTATGACTCTGACTGTGACTCTGACTTCACGACTCAGACTTCATGACTCTGACTCTGACTCTGACTCCATGACCCTGACTCTGACTCTGACTGTGACTCTTACTTCATGACTCTGACTTCATGACTCTGACTTCATGACTCTGACTCTGACTCTGACTTCATGACTCTGACTCTGACTCTGACTCTAACTCTCACTTCATGACTCTGACTCTGACTCTGACTTCATGACTCTGACTCTGACTTTGACTCTGACTTCATGACTCTGACTCTGATTTTGACTCCATGACTCTGACTCTGACTCTGACTTCATGACTCTGACTCTGACTCTGACTTCATGACTCTGACTCTGACTCTGACTTCATGACTCTGACTCTGGCTCTGACTCTGACTTCATGACTCTGACTCTGACTCTGACTTCGTAACCCTGACTCTGACTCTGACTGTGACTCTTACTTCATGACTCTGACTTCATGACTCTGACTTCATAACTCTGACTCTGACTCTGACTTCATGACTCTGACTCTGACTCTGACTCTGACTTCATGACTCTGACTCTGACTCTGACTTCATGACTCTGACTCTGACTCTGACTTCATGACTCTGACTCTGACTCTGACTCTGACTTCATGACTCTGACTATGACTCTGACTGTGACTCTGACTTCACGACTCAGACTTCATGACTCTGACTCTGACTCTGACTCCATGACTCTGACTCTGACTCTGACTTCATGACTCTGACTCTGACTCTGACTTCATGACTCTGACTTTGACTCTGACTCTGACTTTGACTTCATGACTCTGACTCTGACTTCATGACTCTGACTCTGACTCTGACTTCATGACTCTGACTCTGACTCTGAATTCATGACTCTGACTCTGACTCTGACTTCATGACTCTGACTCTGACTTTGACTCTGACTTCATGACTCTGACTCTGATTTTGACTTCACGACTCTGACTCTGACTCTGACTTCATGACTCTGACTCTGACTCTGACTTCATGACTCTGACTCTGACTCTGACTCTGACTTCATGACCCTGACTCTGACTCTGATTTCATGACTCTGACGTTGACTCTGACTTCATGACTCTGACTCTGACTCTGACTTCATGACTCTGACTCTGACTCTGACTTCATGACTCTGACTCTGACTCTGACTTAATGACTTAGACTCTGACACTGACTTCATGACTCTGACTCTGATTCTGACTCTGACTTCATGACTCTGATTTTGACGCTGACTATGACTCTGACTTAATGACTCTGACTCTGACTCTGACTCCGACTTCATGACTCTGATTCTGACTATGACTTCATGACTCTGACTCTGACTCTGACTGTGACTCTCACTTCATGAGTCTGACTTCATGACTCTGACTCTGACTCTGACTCTGACTTCATGACTCTGACTCTGACTCTGACTCTTACTTCATGACTCTGACTCTGACTCTGACTTCATGACTCTGACGTCATGACTCTGACTCTGACTCTGACTCTGACTTCATGACTCTGACTCTGACTCTGACTTCATGACTCTGACTCTGACTCTGACTTCATGACTCTGACTCCGACTCTGACTTCATGACTCTGACTCTGACTCTGACTTCATGACCTTGACTCTGACTCTCACTTCATGACTCTGACTCTGACTCTGACTTCATCACTATGACTCTGACTCTGACTTCATGACTCTGACTTTGACGCTGACTATGACTCTGACTTCATAACTCTGACTCTGACTCTGACTCTGACTTCATGACTCTGACTCTGACTCTGACTTCATGACTCTGACTCTGACTCTGACTTCATGACTCTGACTCTGACTCTGACTTCATGACTCTGACTCTGACTCTGACTTCATGACTCTGACTCTGACTCTGACTCTGACTGTGACTCTTACTTCATGACTCTGACTTCATGACTCTGACTCTGACTCTGACTCTGACTTCATGACTCTGACTCTGACTCTGACTTCATGACTCTGACTCTGACTCTGACTTCATGACTCTGACTCTGACTCTGACTCTGACTTCATGACTCTGACTATGACTCTGACTGTGACTCTGACTTCACGACTCAGACTTCATGACTCTGACTCTGACTCTGACTCCATGACCCTGACTCTGACTCTGACTGTGACTCTTACTTCATGACTCTGACTTCATGACTCTGACTTCATGACTCTGACTCTGACTCTGACTTCATGACTCTGACTCTGACTCTGACTCCAACTCTCACTTCATGACTCTGACTCTGACTCTGACTTCATGACTCTGACTCTGACTTTGACTCTGACTTCATGACTCTGACTCTGATTTTGACTCCATGACTCTGACTCTGACTCTGAATTCATGACTCTGACTCTGACTCTGACTTCATGACTCTGACTCTGACTTTGACTCTGACTTCATGACTCTGACTCTGATTTTGACTTCATGACTCTGACTCTGACTCTGACTTCATGACTCTGACTCTGACTCTGACTTCATGACTCTGACTCTCAGTCTGACTCTGACTTCATGACTCTGACTCTAACTCTGACTTCATGACTATGACTCTGACTCTGACTTCATGACTCTGACTCTGACTCTGACTCTGACTTCATGACTCTGACTCTGACTCTGACTTCATGACTCTGACTTTGACTCTGACTCTGACTTTGACTTCATGACTCTGACTCTGACTTCATGACTCTGACTCTGACTCTGACTTCATGACTCTGACTCTGACTCTGAATTCATGACTCTGACTCTGACTCTGACTTCATGACTCTGACTCTGACTTTGACTCTGACTTCATGACTCTGACTCTGATTTTGACTTCACGACTCTGACTCTGACTCTGACTTCATGACTCTGACTCTGACTCTGACTTCATGACTCTGACTCTGACTCTGACTCTGACTCCATGACCCTGACTCTGACTCTGATTTCATGACTCTGACTTTGACTCTGACTTCATGACTCTGACTCTGACTCTGACTTCATGACTCTGACTGTGACTCTGACTTCATGACTCTGACTCTGACTCTGACTTGATGACTTAGACTCTGACACTGACTTCATGACTCTGACTCTGATTCTGACTCTGACTTCATGACTCTGATTTTGACGCTGACTATGACTCTGACTTAATGACTCTGACTCTGACTCTGACTCCGACTTCATGACTCTGATTCTGACTATGACTTCATGACTCTGACTCTGACTCTGACTGTGACTCTCACTTCATGAGTCTGACTTCATGACTCTGACTCTGACTCTTACTCTGACTTCATGACTCTGACTCTGACTCTGACTTCATGACTCTGACTCTGACTCTGACTTCATGACCCTGACTCTGACTCTGACTGTGACTCTTACTTCATGACTCTGACTTCATGACTCTGACTCTGACTCTGACTTTGACTCCATGACTCTGACTCTGACTCTGACTTCATGACTCTGACTACTACTCTGAATACATGACTCTGACTCTGACTCAGACTTCATGACTCTGACTCTGACTCTGACTTCATGACTCTGACTCTGACTCTGACTTCATGACTGTGACTCTGACTCTGACTTCATGACTATGACTCTGACTCTGACTTCATGACTATAACTCTGACTCTGACTTCATGACTCTGACTCTGACTCTGACTTCATGACTCTGACTCTGACTCTGACTCTGACTTCATGACTCTGACTCTGACTCCGACTTTATGACCTTGACTCTGACTCTAACTTCATGACTCTGTCTCTGACTCTGACTTCATCACTATGACTCTGACTCTGACTACATGGCTCTGACTTTGACGCTGACTCTGACTCTGACTGTGACTCTCACTTCATGACTCTGACTTCATGACTCTGACTCTAACTCTGACTCTGACTTCATGACTCTGACTCTGACTCTGACTTCATGACTCTCACTCTGACTCTGACATCATGACTCTGACTCTGACTCTGACTCTGACTCCGACTTCATGACCTTGACTCTGACTCTAACTTCATGACTCTGTCTCTGAATCTGACTTCATCACTATGACTCTGACTCTGACTTCATGACTCTGACTTTGACGCTGACTATGACACTGACTTCATGACTCTGACTTCATGACTCTGACTCTGACTCTGACTCTGACTGTGACTCTTACTTCATGACTCTGACTTCATGACTCTGACTCTGACTCTGACTTCATGACTCTGACTCTGACTCTGACTTCATGACTCTGACTCTGACTCTGACTTCATGACTCTGACTCTGACTCTGACTCTGACTTCATGACTCTGACTCTGACTCTGACTCTGACTTCATGACTCTGACTATGACTCTGACTGTGACTCTGACTTCACGACTCAGACTTCATGACTCTGACTCTGACTCTGACTTCATGACCCTGACTCTGACTCTGACTGTGACTCTTACTTCATGACTCTGACTTCATGACTCTGACTTCATGACTCTGACTTCATGACTCTGACTCTGACTCTGACTTCATGACTCTGACTCTGACTCTGACTCTAACTCTCACTTCATGACTCTGACTCTGACTCTGACTTCATGACTCTGACTCTGACTTTGACTCTGACTTCATGACTCTGACTCTGATTTTGACTCCATGACTCTGACTCTGACTCTGACGTCATGACTCTGACTCTGACTCTGACTTCATGACTCTGACTCTGACTTTGACTCTGACTTCATGACTCTCACTCTGATTTTGACTTCATGACTCTGACTCTGACTCTGACTTCATGACTCTGACTCTGAGTCTGACTCTGACTTCATGACTCTGACTCTAACTCTGACTTCATGACTATGACTCTGACTCTGACTTCATGACTCTGACTCTGACTCTGACTCTGACTTCATGACTCTGACTCTGACTCTGACTTCATGACTCTGACTTTGACTCTGACTCTGACTTTGACTTCATGACTTTGACTCTGACTTCATGACTCTGACTCTGACTCTGACTTCATGACTCTGACTCTGACTCTGAATTCATGACTCTGACTCTGACTCTGACTTCATGACTCTGACTCTGACTTTGACTCTGACTTCATGACTCTGACTCTAATTTTGACTTCACGACTCTGACTCTGACTCTGACTTCATGACTCTGACTCTGACTCTGACTTCATGACTCTGACTCTGACTCTGACTCTGACTTCATGACCCTGACTCTGACTCTGATTTCATGACTCTGACTTTGACTCTGACTTCATGACTCTGACTCTGACTCTGACTTCATGACTCTGACTCTGACTCTGACTTCATGACTCTGACTCTGACTCTGACTTCATGACTCTGAATCTGACTCCGACTTCATGACCTTGACTCTGACTCTAACTTCATGACTCTGTCTCTGACTCTGACTTCATCACTATGACTCTGACTCTGACTTCATGACTCTGACTTTGACGCTGACTATGACACTGACTTCATGACTCTGACTTCATGACTCTGACTCTGACTCTGACTCTGACTGTGACTCTTACTTCATGACTCTGACTTCATGACTCTGACTCTGACTCTGACTCTGACTTCATGACTCTGACTCTGACTCTGACTTCATGACTCCGACTCTGACTCTGACTTCATGACTCTGACTCTGACTCTGACTCTGACTCCGACTTCATGACCTTGACTCTGACTCTAACTTCATGACTCTGTCTCTGACTCTGACTTCATCACTATGACTCTGACTCTGACTTCATGACTCTGACTTTGACGCTGACTATGACACTGACTTCATGACTCTGACTCTGACTCTGACTCTGACTGTGACTCTTACTTCATGACTCTGACTTCATGACTCTGACTCTGACTCTGACTCTGACTTCATGACTCTGACTATGACTCTGACTGTGACTCTGACTTCACGACTCAGACTTCATGACTCTGACTCTGACTCTGACTCCATGACCCTGACTCTGACTCTGACTGTGACTCTTACTTCATGACTCTGACTTCATGACTCTGACTTCATGACTCTGACTCTGACTCTGACTTCATGACTCTGACTCTGACTCTGACTCTAACTCTCACTTCATGACTCTGACTCTGACTCTGACTTCATGACTCTGACTCTGACTTTGACTCTGACTTCATGACTCTGACTCTGATTTTGACTCCATGACTCTGACTCTGACTCTGACTTCATGACTCTGACTCTGACTCTGACTTCATGACTCTGACTCTGACTCTGACTTCATGACTCTGACTCTGGCTCTGACTCTGACTTCATGACTCTGACTCTGACTCTGACTTCGTAACCCTGACTCTGACTCTGACTGTGACTCTTACTTCATGACTCTGACTTCATGACTCTGACTTCATAACTCTGACTCTGACTCTGACTTCATGACTCTGACTCTGACTCTGACTTCATGACTCTGACTCTGACTCTGACTCTGACTTCATGACACTGACTCTGACTCTGATTTCATGACTCTGACTTTGACTCTGACTTCATGACTCTGACTCTGACTCTGACTTCATGACTTTGACTCTGACTCTGACTTCATGACTCTGACTCTGACTCTGACTTAATGACTTAGACTCTGACACTGACTTCATGACTCTGACTCTGATTCTGACTCTTACTTCATGACTCTGACTCTGACTCTGACTTCATGACTATGACTCTGACTCTGACTTCATGACTCTGACTCTGACTACTTCATGACTCTGACTCTGACTCTGACTTCATGACCCTGACTCTGACTCTGACTGTGACTCTTACTTCATGACTCTGACTTCATTACTCTGACTCTGACTCTGACTCTGACTTCATGACTCCGACTCTGACTCTGACTCTGAATTTATGACTCTGACTCTGGCTCTGACTCTGACTTCATGACTCTGACTCTGACTCTGACTTCATGACTCTGACTCTGACTCTAACTTCATGACCCTGACTCTGACTCTGACTGTGACTCTTACTTCATGACTCTGACTTCATGACTCTGACTTCATAACTCTGACTCTGACTCTGACTTCATGACTCTGAGTCTGACTCTGACTTCATGACTCTGCCTCTGACTCTGACTTTATGACTATGACTCTGACTCTGACTTCATGACTCTGACTCTGCCTCTGACTCTGACTTCATGACTCTGACTCTGACTCTGACTTCATGACTCTGACTTTGACTCTGACTCCGACTTTGACTTCATGACTTTGACTTCATGACTCTGACTCTGACTTCATGACTCTGACTCTGACTCTGACTTCATGACTCTGACTCTGACTCTGAATTCATGACTCTGACTCTGACTCTGACTTTGACTCTGACTTCATGACTCTGACTCTGATTCTGACTTCATGACTCTGACTCTGACTATGACTTCATGACTTTGACTCTGACTCTGACTTCATGACTCTGACTCTGACTCTGACTTAGTGACCTTGACTCTGAATCTGACTTCATGACTCTGACTCTGACTCTGACTTCATGACTCTGACTCTGACTCTGACTCTGACTTCATGACCCTGACTCTGACTCTGATTTCATGACTCTGACTTTGACTCTGACTTCATGACTCTGACTCTGACTCTGACTTCATGACTCTGACTCTGACTCTAACTTCATGACTCTGACTCTGACTCTGACTTAATGACTTAGACTCTGAAACTGACTTCATGACTCTGACTCTGATTCTGACTCTGACTTCATGACTCTGACTCTGACTCTGACTTCATGACTATGACTCTGACTCTGACTTCATGACTCTGACTCTGACTCTGACTTCATGACTCTGACTCTGACTCTGACTTCATGACTCTGACTCTGACTCTGACTTCATAAACCTGACTCTGACTCTGACTGTGACTCTTACTTCATGACTCTGATTTCATGACTCTGACTTAATGACTCTGACTCTGACTCTGACTTCATGACTCTGACTCTGACTCTGACTTCATGACTTTGACTCTGAGTCTGACTCTGACTTCATGACTCTGACTCTGACTCTGACTTCATGACTATGACTCTGACTCTGACTTCATGACTCTGACTCTGACTCTGACTCAGTGACCTTGACTCTGAATCTGACTTCATGACTCTGACTCTGACTCTGACTTCAGGACTCTGACTCTGACTCCGACTTCATGACTCTGACTCTGACTCCGACTTCATGACTCTGACTCTGACTCTGACTCTGACTTTATGACTCTGACTCTGGCTCTGACTCTGACTTCATGACTCTGACTCTGACTCTGGCTCTGACTCTGACTTCATGACTCTGACTCTGATTCTGACTTCATGACTCTGACTCTGACTCTGACTTCATGACCCTGACTCTGACTCTGACTGTGAATCTTACTTCATGACTCTGACTTCATGACTCTGACTTTGACTTTGACTCTGACTTCATGACTCTGACTCTGATTTTGACTTCATGACTCTTACTCTGACTCTGACTTCATGACCCTGACTCTGACTCTGACTGTGAATCTGACTTCATGACTCTGACTTCATGACTCTGACTTTATGACTCTGACTTTGACTTTGACTCTGACTTCATGACTCTGACTCTGATTTTGACTCCATGACTCTGACTCTGACTCTGACTTCATGACTCTGACTCTGACTCGGACTTCATGACTCTGACTCTGACTCTGACTTCATGACTCTGACTCTGACTCTGAATTCATGACTCTGACTCTGACTCTGACTTCATGACTACGACTCTGACTTTGACTCTGACTTCATGACTCTGACTCTAATTTTGACTTCACGACTCTGACTCTGACTCTGACTTTATGACTCTGACTCTGACTCTGACTCTGACTTTATGACTCTGACTCTGACTCTGACTCTGACTTCATGACTCTGACTCTGACTCTGACTCTGACTTCGACTTCATGACTCTGACTTTGACTCTGACTTCACGACTCTGACGTCATGACTCTGACTCTGACTCTGACTTCTTGACTCTGACTCTGACTCTGACTCTGACTTCATGACTCTGACTCTAACTCTGACTTCATGACTATGACTCTGACTCTGACTTCATGACTCCGACTTTGACTCTGACTGTGACTCTGACTTCACGACTCTGACTTCATGACTCTGACTCTAACTCTGACTCTGACTTTATGACTCTGACTCTGGCTCTGACTCTGACTTCATGACTCTGATTCTGACTCTGACTTCATGACTCTGACTCTGACTCTGACTTCATGACCCTGACTCTGACTCTGACTGTGACTCTCACTTCATGACTCTGACTTCATGACTCTGACTTCATGACTCTGACTCTGACTCTGACTCTGACTTCATGACTCTGACTCTGACTCTGACTTCATGACTCTGACTCTCACTCTGACTCTGACTTCATGACTCTGACTATGACTCTGAATACATGACTATGACTCTGACTCTGACTTCATGACTCTGACTCTGACTCTGACTTCATGACTCTGACTCTGACTCTGACTTCATGACTCCGACTCTGACTCTGACTCTGAATTTATGACTCTGACTCTGGCTCTGACTCTGACTTCATGACTCTGACTCTGACTCTGACTTCATGACTCTGACTCTGACTCTAACTTCATGACCCTGACTCTGACTCTGACTGTGACTCTTACTTCATGACTCTGACTTCATGACTCTGACTTCATAACTCTGACTCTGACTCTGACTTCATGACTCTGAGTCTGACTCTGACTTCATGACTCTGCCTCTGACTCTGACTTTATGACTATGACTCTGACTCTGACTTCATGACTCTGACTCTGACTCTGACTCTGACTTCATGACTCTGACTCTGACTCTGACTTCATGACTCTGACTTTGACTCTGACTCCGACTTTGACTTCATGACTTTGACTTCATGACTCTGACTCTGACTTCATGACTCTGACTCTGACTCTGACTTCATGACTCTGACTCTGACTCTGAATTCATGACTCTGACTCTGACTCTGACTTTGACTCTGACTTCATGACTCTGACTCTGATTCTGACTTCATGACTCTGACTCTGACTATGACTTCATGACTTTGACTCTGACTCTGACTTCATGACTCTGACTCTGACTCTGACTTAGTGACCTTGACTCTGAATCTGACTTCATGACTCTGACTCTGACTCTGACTTCATGACTCTGACTCTGACTCTGACTCTGACTTCATGACCCTGACTCTGACTCTGATTTCATGACTCTGACTTTGACTCTGACTTCATGACTCTGACTCTGACTCTGACTTCATGACTCTGACTCTGACTTCGACTCTGACTTCATGACTCTCACTCTGATTTTGACTTCATGACTCTGACTCTGACTCTGACTTCATGACTCTGACTCTGAGTCTGACTCTGACTTCATGACTCTGACTCTAACTCTGACTTCATGACTATGACTCTGACTCTGACTTCATGACTCTGACTCTGACTCTGACTCTGACTTCATGACTCTGACTCTGACTCTGACTTCATGACTCTGACTTTGACTCTGACTCTGACTTTGACTTCATGACTTTGACTCTGACTTCATGACTCTGACTCTGACTCTGACTTCATGACTCTGACTCTGACTCTGAATTCATGACTCTGACTCTGACTCTGACTTCATGACTCTGACTCTGACTTTGACTCTGACTTCATGACTCTGACTCTAATTTTGACTTCACGACTCTGACTCTGACTCTGACTTCATGACTCTGACTCTGACTCTGACTTCATGACTCTGACTCTGACTCTGACTCTGACTTCATGACCCTGACTCTGACTCTGATTTCATGACTCTGACTTTGACTCTGACTTCATGACTCTGACTCTGACTCTGACTTCATGACTCTGACTCTGACTCTGACTTCATGACTCTGACTCTGACTCTGACTTCATGACTCTGAATCTGACTCCGACTTCATGACCTTGACTCTGACTCTAACTTCATGACTCTGTCTCTGACTCTGACTTCATCACTATGACTCTGACTCTGACTTCATGACTCTGACTTTGACGCTGACTATGACACTGACTTCATGACTCTGACTTCATGACTCTGACTCTGACTCTGACTCTGACTCTGACTTCATGACTCTGACTCTGACTCTGACTCTGACTTCGACTTCATGACTCTGACTTTGACTCTGACTTCACGACTCTGACGTCATGACTCTGACTCTGACTCTGACTTCTTGACTCTGACTCTGACTCTGACTCTGACTTCATGACTCTGACTCTAACTCTGACTTCATGACTATGACTCTGACTCTGACTTCATGACTCCGACTTTGACTCTGACTGTGACTCTGACTTCACGACTCTGACTTCATGACTCTGACTCTAACTCTGACTCTGACTTTATGACTCTGACTCTGGCTCTGACTCTGACTTCATGACTCTGATTCTGACTCTGACTTCATGACTCTGACTCTGACTCTGACTTCATGACCCTGACTCTGACTCTGACTGTGACTCTCACTTCATGACTCTGACTTCATGACTCTGACTTCATGACTCTGACTCTGACTCTGACTCTGACTTCATGACTCTGACTCTGACTCTGACTTCATGACTCTGACTCTCACTCTGACTCTGACTTCATGACTCTGACTATGACTCTGAATACATGACTATGACTCTGACTCTGACTTCATGACTCTGACTCTGACTCTGACTTCATGACTCTGACTCTGACTCTGACTTCATGACTCCGACTCTGACTCTGACTCTGAATTTATGACTCTGACTCTGGCTCTGACTCTGACTTCATGACTCTGACTCTGACTCTGACTTCATGACTCTGACTCTGACTCTAACTTCATGACCCTGACTCTGACTCTGACTGTGACTCTTACTTCATGACTCTGACTTCATGACTCTGACTTCATAACTCTGACTCTGACTCTGACTTCATGACTCTGAGTCTGACTCTGACTTCATGACTCTGCCTCTGACTCTGACTTTATGACTATGACTCTGACTCTGACTTCATGACTCTGACTCTGACTCTGACTCTGACTTCATGACTCTGACTCTGACTCTGACTTCATGACTCTGACTTTGACTCTGACTCCGACTTTGACTTCATGACTTTGACTTCATGACTCTGACTCTGACTTCATGACTCTGACTCTGACTCTGACTTCATGACTCTGACTCTGACTCTGAATTCATGACTCTGACTCTGACTCTGACTTTGACTCTGACTTCATGACTCTGACTCTGATTCTGACTTCATGACTCTGACTCTGACTATGACTTCATGACTTTGACTCTGACTCTGACTTCATGACTCTGACTCTGACTCTGACTTAGTGACCTTGACTCTGAATCTGACTTCATGACTCTGACTCTGACTCTGACTTCATGACTCTGACTCTGACTCTGACTCTGACTTCATGACCCTGACTCTGACTCTGATTTCATGACTCTGACTTTGACTCTGACTTCATGACTCTGACTCTGACTCTGACTTCATGACTCTGACTCTGACTTCGACTCTGACTTCATGACTCTCACTCTGATTTTGACTTCATGACTCTGACTCTGACTCTGACTTCATGACTCTGACTCTGAGTCTGACTCTGACTTCATGACTCTGACTCTAACTCTGACTTCATGACTATGACTCTGACTCTGACTTCATGACTCTGACTCTGACTCTGACTCTGACTTCATGACTCTGACTCTGACTCTGACTTCATGACTCTGACTTTGACTCTGACTCTGACTTTGACTTCATGACTTTGACTCTGACTTCATGACTCTGACTCTGACTCTGACTTCATGACTCTGACTCTGACTCTGAATTCATGACTCTGACTCTGACTCTGACTTCATGACTCTGACTCTGACTTTGACTCTGACTTCATGACTCTGACTCTAATTTTGACTTCACGACTCTGACTCTGACTCTGACTTCATGACTCTGACTCTGACTCTGACTTCATGACTCTGACTCTGACTCTGACTCTGACTTCATGACCCTGACTCTGACTCTGATTTCATGACTCTGACTTTGACTCTGACTTCATGACTCTGACTCTGACTCTGACTTCATGACTCTGACTCTGACTCTGACTTCATGACTCTGACTCTGACTCTGACTTCATGACTCTGAATCTGACTCCGACTTCATGACCTTGACTCTGACTCTAACTTCATGACTCTGTCTCTGACTCTGACTTCATCACTATGACTCTGACTCTGACTTCATGACTCTGACTTTGACGCTGACTATGACACTGACTTCATGACTCTGACTTCATGACTCTGACTCTGACTCTGACTCTGACTGTGACTCTTACTTCATGACTCTGACTTCATGACTCTGACTCTGACTCTGACTCTGACTTCATGACTCTGACTCTGACTCTGACTTCATGACTCCGACTCTGACTCTGACTTCATGACTCTGACTCTGACTCTGACTCTGACTCCGACTTCATGACCTTGACTCTGACTCTAACTTCATGACTCTGTCTCTGACTCTGACTTCATCACTATGACTCTGACTCTGACTTCATGACTCTGACTTTGACGCTGACTATGACACTGACTTCATGACTCTGACTCTGACTCTGACTCTGACTGTGACTCTTACTTCATGACTCTGACTTCATGACTCTGACTCTGACTCTGACTCTGACTTCATGACTCTGACTATGACTCTGACTGTGACTCTGACTTCACGACTCAGACTTCATGACTCTGACTCTGACTCTGACTCCATGACCCTGACTCTGACTCTGACTGTGACTCTTACTTCATGACTCTGACTTCATGACTCTGACTTCATGACTCTGACTCTGACTCTGACTTCATGACTCTGACTCTGACTCTGACTCTAACTCTCACTTCATGACTCTGACTCTGACTCTGACTTCATGACTCTGACTCTGACTTTGACTCTGACTTCATGACTCTGACTCTGATTTTGACTCCATGACTCTGACTCTGACTCTGACTTCATGACTCTGACTCTGACTCTGACTTCATGACTCTGACTCTGACTCTGACTTCATGACTCTGACTCTGGCTCTGACTCTGACTTCATGACTCTGACTCTGACTCTGACTTCGTAACCCTGACTCTGACTCTGACTGTGACTCTTACTTCATGACTCTGACTTCATGACTCTGACTTCATAACTCTGACTCTGACTCTGACTTCATGACTCTGACTCTGACTCTGACTTCATGACTCTGACTCTGACTCTGACTCTGACTTCATGACACTGACTCTGACTCTGATTTCATGACTCTGACTTTGACTCTGACTTCATGACTCTGACTCTGACTCTGACTTCATGACTTTGACTCTGACTCTGACTTCATGACTCTGACTCTGACTCTGACTTAATGACTTAGACTCTGACACTGACTTCATGACTCTGACTCTGATTCTGACTCTTACTTCATGACTCTGACTCTGACTCTGACTTCATGACTATGACTCTGACTCTGACTTCATGACTCTGACTCTGACTACTTCATGACTCTGACTCTGACTCTGACTTCATGACCCTGACTCTGACTCTGACTGTGACTCTCACTTCATGACTCTGACTTCATGACTCTGACTTCATGACTCTGACTCTGACTCTGACTCTGACTTCATGACTCTGACTCTGACTCTGACTTCATGACTCTGACTCTGACTCTGACTCTGACTTCATGACTCTGACTATGACTCTGAATACATGACTATGACTCTGACTCTGACTTCATGACTCTGACTCTGACTCTGACTTCATGACTCTGACTCTGACTCTGACTTCATGACTCCGACTCTGACTCTGACTCTGAATTTATGACTCTGACTCTGGCTCTGACTCTGACTTCATGACTCTGACTCTGACTCTGACTTCATGACTCTGACTCTGACTCTAACTTCATGACCCTGACTCTGACTCTGACTGTGACTCTTACTTCATGACTCTGACTTCATGACTCTGACTTCATAACTCTGACTCTGACTCTGACTTCATGACTCTGAGTCTGACTCTGACTTCATGACTCTGCCTCTGACTCTGACTTTATGACTATGACTCTGACTCTGACTTCATGACTCTGACTCTGACTCTGACTCTGACTTCATGACTCTGACTCTGACTCTGACTTCATGACTCTGACTTTGACTCTGACTCCGACTTTGACTTCATGACTTTGACTTCATGACTCTGACTCTGACTTCATGACTCTGACTCTGACTCTGACTTCATGACTCTGACTCTGACTCTGAATTCATGACTCTGACTCTGACTCTGACTTTGACTCTGACTTCATGACTCTGACTCTGATTCTGACTTCATGACTCTGACTCTGACTATGACTTCATGACTTTGACTCTGACTCTGACTTCATGACTCTGACTCTGACTCTGACTTAGTGACCTTGACTCTGAATCTGACTTCATGACTCTGACTCTGACTCTGACTTCATGACTCTGACTCTGACTCTGACTCTGACTTCATGACCCTGACTCTGACTCTGATTTCATGACTCTGACTTTGACTCTGACTTCATGACTCTGACTCTGACTCTGACTTCATGACTCTGACTCTGACTTCGACTCTGACTTCATGACTCTCACTCTGATTTTGACTTCATGACTCTGACTCTGACTCTGACTTCATGACTCTGACTCTGAGTCTGACTCTGACTTCATGACTCTGACTCTAACTCTGACTTCATGACTATGACTCTGACTCTGACTTCATGACTCTGACTCTGACTCTGACTCTGACTTCATGACTCTGACTCTGACTCTGACTTCATGACTCTGACTTTGACTCTGACTCTGACTTTGACTTCATGACTTTGACTCTGACTTCATGACTCTGACTCTGACTCTGACTTCATGACTCTGACTCTGACTCTGAATTCATGACTCTGACTCTGACTCTGACTTCATGACTCTGACTCTGACTTTGACTCTGACTTCATGACTCTGACTCTAATTTTGACTTCACGACTCTGACTCTGACTCTGACTTCATGACTCTGACTCTGACTCTGACTTCATGACTCTGACTCTGACTCTGACTCTGACTTCATGACCCTGACTCTGACTCTGATTTCATGACTCTGACTTTGACTCTGACTTCATGACTCTGACTCTGACTCTGACTTCATGACTCTGACTCTGACTCTGACTTCATGACTCTGACTCTGACTCTGACTTCATGACTCTGAATCTGACTCCGACTTCATGACCTTGACTCCGACTCTAACTTCATGACTCTGTCTCTGACTCTGACTTCATCACTATGACTCTGACTCTGACTTCATGACTCTGACTTTGACGCTGACTATGACACTGACTTCATGACTCTGACTTCATGACTCTGACTCTGACTCTGACTCTGACTGTGACTCTTACTTCATGACTCTGACTTCATGACTCTGACTCTGACTCTGACTCTGACTTCATGACTCTGACTCTGACTCTGACTTCATGACTCCGACTCTGACTCTGACTTCATGACTCTGACTCTGACTCTGACTCTGACTCCGACTTCATGACCTTGACTCTGACTCTAACTTCATGACTCTGTCTCTGACTCTGACTTCATCACTATGACTCTGACTCTGACTTCATGACTCTGACTTTGACGCTGACTATGACACTGACTTCATGACTCTGACTCTGACTCTGACTCTGACTGTGACTCTTACTTCATGACTCTGACTTCATGACTCTGACTCTGACTCTGACTCTGACTTCATGACTCTGACTATGACTCTGACTGTGACTCTGACTTCACGACTCAGACTTCATGACTCTGACTCTGACTCTGACTCCATGACCCTGACTCTGACTCTGACTGTGACTCTTACTTCATGACTCTGACTTCATGACTCTGACTTCATGACTCTGACTCTGACTCTGACTTCATGACTCTGACTCTGACTCTGACTCTAACTCTCACTTCATGACTCTGACTCTGACTCTGACTTCATGACTCTGACTCTGACTTTGACTCTGACTTCATGACTCTGACTCTGATTTTGACTCCATGACTCTGACTCTGACTCTGACTTCATGACTCTGACTCTGACTCTGACTTCATGACTCTGACTCTGACTCTGACTTCATGACTCTGACTCTGGCTCTGACTCTGACTTCATGACTCTGACTCTGACTCTGACTTCATGACTATGACTCTGACTCTGACTTCATGACTCTGACTCTGACTCTGACTTCATGACTCTGACTCTGACTCTGACTTCATGACTCTGACTCTGACTCTGACTTCATAAACCTGACTCTGACTCTGACTGTGACTCTTACTTCATGACTCTGATTTCATGACTCTGACTTCATGACTCTGACTCTGACTCTGACTTCATGACTCTGACTCTGACTCTGACTTCATGACTTTGACTCTGAGTCTGACTCTGACTTCATGACTCTGACTCTGACTCTGACTTCATGACTATGACTCTGACTCTGACTTCATGACTCTGACTCTGACTCTGACTCAGTGACCTTGACTCTGAATCTGACTTCATGACTCTGACTCTGACTCTGACTTCAGGACTCTGACTCTGACTCCGACTTCATGACTCTGACTCTGACTCCGACTTCATGACTCTGACTCTGACTCTGACTCTGACTTTATGACTCTGACTCTGGCTCTGACTCTGACTTCATGACTCTGACTCTGACTCTGGCTCTGACTCTGACTTCATGACTCTGACTCTGATTCTGACTTCATGACTCTGACTCTGACTCTGACTTCATGACCCTGACTCTGACTCTGACTGTGAATCTTACTTCATGACTCTGACTTCATGACTCTGACTTTGACTTTGACTCTGACTTCATGACTCTGACTCTGATTTTGACTTCATGACTCTTACTCTGACTCTGACTTCATGACCCTGACTCTGACTCTGACTGTGAATCTGACTTCATGACTCTGACTTCATGACTCTGACTTTATGACTCTGACTTTGACTTTGACTCTGACTTCATGACTCTGACTCTGATTTTGACTCCATGACTCTGACTCTGACTCTGACTTCATGACTCTGACTCTGACTCGGACTTCATGACTCTGACTCTGACTCTGACTTCATGACTCTGACTCTGACTCTGAATTCATGACTCTGACTCTGACTCTGACTTCATGACTACGACTCTGACTTTGACTCTGACTTCATGACTCTGACTCTGATTTTGACTTCACGACTCTGACTCTGACTCTGACTTTATGACTCTGACTCTGACTCTGACTCTGACTTTATGACTCTGACTCTGACTCTGACTCTGACTTCATGACTCTGACTCTGACTCTGACTCTGACTTCGACTTCATGACTCTGACTTTGACTCTGACTTCACGACTCTGACGTCATGACTCTGACTCTGACTCTGACTTCTTGACTCTGACTCTGACTCTGACTCTGACTTCATGACTCTGACTCTAACTCTGACTTCATGACTATGACTCTGACTCTGACTTCATGACTCCGACTTTGACTCTGACTGTGACTCTGACTTCACGACTCTGACTTCATGACTCTGACTCTAACTCTGACTCTGACTTTATGACTCTGACTCTGGCTCTGACTCTGACTTCATGACTCTGATTCTGACTCTGACTTCATGACTCTGACTCTGACTCTGACTTCATGACCCTGACTCTGACTCTGACTGTGACTCTCACTTCATGACTCTGACTTCATGACTCTGACTTCATGACTCTGACTCTGACTCTGACTCTGACTTCATGACTCTGACTCTGACTCTGACTTCATGACTCTGACTCTGACTCTGACTCTGACTTCATGACTCTGACTATGACTCTGAATACATGACTATGACTCTGACTCTGACTTCATGACTCTGACTCTGACTCTGACTTCATGACTCTGACTCTGACTCTGACTTCATGACCCTGACTCTGACTCTGGCTGTGACTCTTACTTCATGACTCTGACTCCATGACTCTGACTTCATAACTCTGACTCTGACTCTGACTTCATGACTCTGACTCTGACTCTGACTTCATGACTATGACTCTGACTCTGACTTCATGACTCTGACTCTGACTACGACTTCATGACTCTGACTCTGACTCTGACTTCATGACCCTGACTCTGACTCTGACTGTGACTCTGACTTCACGACTCTGATTTCATGACTCTGACTCTGACTCTGACTCTGACTTTATGACTCTGACTCTGGCTCTGACTCTGACTTCATGACTCTGACTCTGACTCTGACTTCATGACTCTGACTCTGACTCTGACTTCATGACCCTGACTCTGACTCTGACTGTGACTCTTACTTCATGTTTCTGACTTCATGACTCTGACTTCATAACTCTGACTCTGACTCTGACTTCATGACTCTGAGTCTGACTCTGACTTCATGACTCTGACTCTGACTCTGACTTCATGACTATGACTCTGACTCCGACTTCATGACTCTGACTCTGACTCTGACTCTGACTTCATGACTCTGACTCTGACTCTGACTTCATGACTCTGACTTTGACTCTGACTCTGACTTTGACTTCATGACTTTGACTTCATGACTCTGACTCTGACTTCATGACTCTGACTCTGACTCTGACTTCATGACTCTGACTCTGGCTCTGACTCTGACTTCATGACTCTGACTCTGACTCTGACTTCGTAACCCTGACTCTGACTCTGACTGTGACTCTTACTTCATGACTCTGACTTCATGACTCTGACTTCATAACTCTGACTCTGACTCTGACTTCATGACTCTGACTCTGACTCTGACTTCATGACTCTGACTCTGACTCTGACTCTGACTTCATGACCCTGACTCTGACTCTGAATTCATGACTCTGACTTTGACTCTGACTTCATGACTCTGACTCTGACTCTGACATCATGACTTTGACGCTGACTCTGACTTCATGACTCTGACTCTGACTCTGACTTAATGACTTAGACTCTGACACTGACTTCATGACTCTGACTCTGATTCTGACTCTTACTTCATGACTCTGACTCTGACTCTGACTTCATGACTATGACTCCGACTCTGACTTCATGACTCTGACTCGGACTACTTCATGACTCTGACTCTGACTCTGACTTCATGACCCTGACTCTGACTCTGACTGTGACTCTTACTTCATGACTCTGACTTCATTACTATGACTCTGACTCTGACTCTGACTTCATGACTCCGACTCTGACTCTGACTCTGAATTTATGACTCTGACTCTGGCTCTGACTCTGACTTCATGACTCTGACTCTGACTCTGACTTCATGACTCTGACTCTGACTCTGACTTCATGAATCTGACTCTGACCCTGACTTCATGACTATGACTCTGACTCTGACTTCATGACTATAACTCTGACTCTGACTTCATGACTCTGACTCTGACTCTGACTTCATGACTCTGACTCTGACTCTGACTCTGACTTTATGACTCTGACTCTGGCTCTGACTCTGACTTCATGACTCTGACTCTGACTCTGACTTCATGACTCTGACTCCGACTCTGACTACATGACCCTGACTCTGACTCTGACTGTGACTCTCACTTCATGACTCTGACTTCACGACTCTGACTTCATGACTCTGACTTCATGACTCTGACTCTGACTTTGACTCTGACTTCATGACTCTGACTCTGAATTTGACTTCATGACTCTGACTCTGACTCTGACTTCATGACTCTGACTCTGACTCTGACTTCATGACTCTGACTCTGACTCCGACTTCATGATCTTGACTCTGACTCTAACTTCATGACTCTGTCTCTGACTCTGACTTCATCACTATGACTCTGACTCTGACTTCATGACTCTGACTTTGACGCTGACTATGACACTGACTTCATGACTCTGACTTCATGACTCTGACTCTGACTCTGACTCTGACTGTGACTCTTACTTCATGACTCTGACTTCATGACTCTGACTCTGACTCTGACTCTGACTCTGACTTCATGACTCTGACTCTGACTTTGACTCTGACTTCATGACTCTGACTCTGATTTTGACTTCACGACTCTGACTCTGACTCTGACTTCATGACTCTGACTCTGACTCTGACTCTGACTTCATGACCCTGACTCTGACTCTGATTTCATGACTCTGACTTTGACTCTGACTTCATGACTCTGACTCTGACTCTGACTTTATGACTCTGACTCTGACTCTGACTTAATGACTCTGACTCTGACTCTGACTCTGACTCTGACTTCATGACTCTGACTTCATGACTCTGACTCTGACTCTGACTCTGACTTCATGACTCTGACTCTGACTCTGACTTCATGACTCTGACTCTGAGTCTGACTTCATGACTCTGACTCAGACTCCGACTCCATGACTCTGACTTTGACTCTGACTTCACGACACTGACTTCATGACTCTGACTCTGACTCTGACTTCATGACTCTGACTCTGACTCTGACTCTGACTTCATGACTCCGACTCTAACTCTGACTTCATGACTATGACTCTGACTCTGACTGCATGACTCCGACTTTGACTCTGACTGTGACTCTGACTTCACGACTCTGACTTCATGACTCTGACTCTGACTCTGACTCTGACTTCATGACTCTGACTCTGGCTCTGACTCTGACTTCATGACTCTGACTCTGACTGTGACTCTTACTTCATGACTCTGACTTCATGACTCTGACTTCATGACTCTGACTTCATGACTCTGACTCTGACTTTGACTGACTTCATGACTCTGACTCTGATTTTGACTTCATGACTCTGACTCTGACTCTGACTTCATGACTCTGACTCCGACTCTGACTTCATGACTCTGACTCTGACTCTGACTTCATGACCTCGACTCTGACTCTAACTTCATGACTCTGACTCTGACTCTGACTTCATCACTATGACTCTGACTCTGACTTCATGACTCTGACTTTGACGCTGACTATGACTCTGACTTCATAACTCTGACTCTGACTCTGACTCTGACTTCATGACTCTGACTCTGACTCTGACTTCATGACTCTGACTCTGACTCTAACTTCATGACTCTGACTCTGACTCTGACTTCATGACCCTGACTCTGACTCTGACTGTGACTCTTACTTCATGACTCTGACTTCATGACTCTGACTCTGACTCTGACTCTGACTTCATGACTCTGACTCTGACTCTGACTCTTACTCTGACTTCATGACTCTGACTCTGACTCTGACTTCATGACTCTGACTCTGACTCTGACTTCATGACCCTGACTCTGACTCTGACTGTGACTCTTACTTCATGACTCTGACTTCACGACTCTGACTCTGACTCTGACTCTGACTTCATGACTCTGACTCTGACTCTGACTTCATGACTCTGACTATGACTCTGAATACATGACTCTGACTCTGACTCTGACTTCATGACTCTGACTCTGACTCTGACTTCATGACTCTGACTCTGACTCTGACTTCATGAATCTGACTCTGACCCTGACTTCATGACTATGACTCTGACTCTGACTTCATGACTATAACTCTGACTCTGACTTCATGACTCTGACTCTGACTCTGACTTCACGACTCTGACTCTGACTCTGACTTCATGACTCTGACTCTGACTCCGACTTCATGATCTTGACTCTGACTCTAACTTCATTACTCTGTCTCTGACTCTGACTTCATCACTATGACTCTGACTCTGACTTCATGACTCTGACTTTGACGCTGACTATGACACTGACTTCATGACTCTGACTTCATGACTCTGACTCTGACTTTGACTCTGACTGTGACTCTTATTTCATGACTCTGACTTCATGACTCTGACTCTGACTCTGATTCTGACTCTGACTTCATGACTCTGACTCTGACTTTGACTCTGACTTCATGACTCTGACTCTGATTTTGACTTCACGACTCTGACTCTGACTCTGACTTCGTGACTCTGACTCTGACTCTGACTCTGACTTCATGACCCTGACTCTGACTCTGATTTCATGACTCTGACTGTGACTCTGACTTCATGACTCTGACTCTGACTCTGACTTCATGACTCTGACTCTGACTCTGACTTCATGACTCTGACTCTGACTCTGACTTGATGACTTAGACTCTGACACTGACTTCATGACTCTGACTCTGATTCTGACTCTGACTTCATGACTCTGATTTTGACGCTGACTATGACTCTGACTTCATGACTCTGACTCTGAGTCGGACTTCATGACTCTGACTCTGACTCCGACTCCATGACTCTGACTTTGACTCTGACTTCACGACTCTGACTTCATGACTCTGACTCTGACTCTGACTTCATGACTCTGACTCTGACTCTGACTCTGACTTCATGACTCTGACTCTAACTCTGACTTCATGACTATGACTCTGACTGTGACTCTTACTTCATGACTCTGACTTCATGACTCTGACTTCATGACTCTGACTTCATGACTCTGATTTCATGACTCTGACTCTGACTTTGACTTCATGACTCTGACTCTGACTCTGACTTCATGACTCTGACTTAATGACTTAGACTCTGACACTGACTTCATGACTCTGACTCTGATTCTGACTCTGACTTCATGACTCTGATTTTGACGCTGACTATGACTTTGACTTCATGACTCTGACTCTGACTCTGACTCCGACTTCATGACTGTGATTCTGACGCTGACTTCATGACTCTGACAGTGACTCTGACTTTATGACTCTGACTCTGACTCTGACTTCATGACCCTGACTCTGACTCTGACTGTGACTCTCACTTCATGAGTCTGACTTCATGACTCTGACTCTGACTCTGACTTCATGACTCTGACTCTGACTCTGACTTCATGACTCTGACTCTGACTCTGACTCTTACTTCATGACTCTGACTCTGACTCTTACTTCATGACTCTGACTCTGACTCTGACTTCATGACTTTGACTTCATGACTCTGACTCTGACTCTGACTCTGACTTCATGACTCTGACTCTGGCTCTGACTCTGACTTCATGACTCTGACTCTGACTCTGACTTCATGACTCTGACTCTGACTCTGACTTCATGACCCTGACTCTGACTCTGACTGTGACTCTTACTTCATGACTCTGACTTCATGACTCTGACTTCATGACTCTGACTTCATGACTCTGACTCTGACTTTGACTCTGACTTCATGACTCTGACTCTGATTTTGACTTCATGACTCTGACTCTGACTCCGACTTCATGACTCTGACTCCGACTCTGACTTCATGACTCTGACTCTGACTCTGACTTCATGACCTTGACTCTGACTCTAACTTCATGACTCTGACTCTGACTCTGACTTCATCACCATGACTCTAACTCTGACTTTGACTTCATGACTCTGACTCTGGCTCTGACTCTGACTTCATGACTCTGACTCTGACTCTGACTTTATGACTCTGACTCTGACTGTGACTCTTACTTCATGACTCTGACTTCATGACTCCGACTTCATGACTCTGACTTCATGACTCTGATTTCATGACTCTGACTCTGACTTTGACTCCATGACTCTGACTCTGACTCTGACTTCATGACTCTGACTTAATGACTTAGACTCTGACACTGACTTCATGACTCTGACTCTGATTCTGACTCTGACTTCATGACTCTGATTTTGACGCTGACTATGACTTTGACTTCATGACTCTGACTCTGACTCTGACTCCGACTTCATGACTGTGATTCTGACGCTGACTTCATGACTCTGACTGTGACTCTGACTTTATGACTCTGACTCTGACTCTGACTTCATGACCCTGACTCTGACTCTGACTGTGACTCTCACTTCATGAGTCTGACTTCATGACTCTGACTCTGACTCTGACTTCATGACTCTGACTTCATGACTCTGACTTCATGACTCTGATTTCATGACTCTGACTCTGACTTTGACTTCATGACTCTGACTCTGACTCTGACTTCATGACTCTGACTTAATGACTAAGACTCTGACACTGACTTCATGACTCTGACTCTGACTCTGACTCTGACTTCATGACTCTGACTCTGACTCTGACTTCATGACTCTGACTATGACTCTGAATACATGACTCTGACTCTGACTCTGACTTCATGACTCTGACTCTTACTCTGACGTCATGACTCTGACTCTGACTCTGACTTCATGACTCTGACTCTGACTCTGACTTCATGACCCTGACTCTGACTCTGACTGTGACTCTTACTTCATGACTCTGACTTCATGACTCTGACTCTGACTCTGACTCTGACTTCATGACTCTGACTCTGACTCTGACTTCATGACTCTGACTATGACTCTGAATACATGACTCTGACTCTGACTCTGACTTCATGACTCTGACTCTGACTCTGACTTCATGACTCTGACTCTGACTCTGACTTCATGACTCTGACTCTGACTCTGACTTCATGACTATGACTCTGACTCTGACTTCATGACTATAACTCTGACTCTGACTTCATGACTCTCACTCTGACTCTGACTTCATGACTCTGACTCTGACTCTGACTCTGACTTTATGACTCTGACTCTGGCTCTGACTCTGACTTCATGACTCTGACTCTGACTCTGACTTCATGACTCTGACTCCGACTCTGACTACATGACCCTGACTCTGACTCTGACTGTGACTCTCACTTCATGACTATGACTTCACGACTCTGACTTCATGACTCTGACTCTGACTTTGACTCTGACTTCATGACTCTGACTCTGAATTTGACTTCATGACTCTGACTCTGACTCTGACTTCATGACTCTGACTCTGACTCTGACTTCATGACTCTGACTCTGACTCTGACTCTGACTTCATGACTGTGACTATGACTCTGAATACAATACTCTGACTCTGACTCTGACTTCATGACTCTGACTCTGACTCTGACTTCATGACTCTGACTCTGACTCTGACTTCATGACTCTGACTCTGACTCTGACTTCATGACCCTGACTCTGACTCTGACTGTGACTCTTACTTCATGACTCTGACTTCATGACTCTGACTCTGACTCTGACTCTGACTTCATGACTCTGACTCTGACTCTGACTTCATGACTCTGACTATGACTCTGAATACATGACTCTGACTCTGACTCTGACTTCATGACTCTGACTCTGACTCTGACTTCATGACTCTGACTCTGACTCTGACTTCATGACTCTGACTCTGACTCTGACTTCATGACTATGACTCTGACTCTGACTTCATGACTATAACTCTGACTCTGACTTCATGACTCTCACTCTGACTCTGACTTCATGACTCTGACTCTGACTCTGACTCTGACTTTATGACTCTGACTCTGGCTCTGACTCTGACTTCATGACTCTGACTCTGACTCTGACTTCATGACTCTGACTCCGACTCTGACTACATGACCCTGACTCTGACTCTGACTGTGACTCTCACTTCATGACTATGACTTCACGACTCTGACTTCATGACTCTGACTCTGACTTTGACTCTGACTTCATGACTCTGACTCTGAATTTGACTTCATGACTCTGACTCTGACTCTGACTTCATGACTCTGACTCTGACTCTGACTTCATGACTCTGACTCTGACTCTGACTCTGACTTCATGACTCTGACTATGACTCTGAATACAATACTCTGACTCTGACTCTGACTTCATGACTCTGACTCTGACTCTGACTTCATGACTCTGACTCTGACTCTGACTTCATGACTCTGACTCTGACTCTGACTTCATGACTATGACTCTGACTCTGACTTCATGACTATAACTCTGACTCTGACTTCATGACTCTCACTCTGACTCTGACTTCATGACTCTGACTCTGACTCTGACTCTGACTTTATGACTCTGACTCTGGCTCTGACTCTGACTTCATGACTCTGACTCTGACTCTGACTTCATGACTCTGACTCCGACTCTGACTACATGACCCTGACTCTGACTCTGACTGTGACTCTCACTTCATGACTATGACTTCACGACTCTGACTTCATGACTCTGACTCTGACTTTGACTCTGACTTCATGACTCTGACTCTGAATTTGACTTCATGACTCTGACTCTGACTCTGACTTCATGACTCTGACTCTGACTCTGACTTCATGACTCTGACTCTGACTCCGACTTCATGATCTTGACTCTGACTCTCACTTTATGACTCTGTCTCTGACTCTGACTTCATGACTCTGACTCTGACTCTGACTTCATGACTCTGACTCTGACTCTGACTTGATGACTTAGACTCTGACACTGACTTCATGACTCTGACTCTGATTCTGACTCTGACTTCATGACTCTGATTTTGACGCTGACTATGACTCTGACTTCATGACTCTGACTCTGAGTCGGACTTCATGACTCTGACTCTGACTCCGACTCCATGACTCTGACTTTGACTCTGACTTCACGACTATGACTTCATGACTCTGACTCTGACTCTGACTTCATGACTCTGACTCTGACTCTGACTCTGACTTCATGACTCTGACTCTAACTCTGACTTCATGACTATGACTCTGACTGTGACTCTTACTTCATGACTCTGACTTCATGACTCTGACTTCATGACTCTGACTTCACGACTCTGATTTCATGACTCTGACTCTGACTTTGACTTCATGACTCTGACTCTGACTCTGACTTCATGACTCTGACTTAATGACTTAGACTCTGACACTGACTTCATGACTCTGACTCTGATTCTGACTCTGACTTCATGACTCTGATTTTGACGCTGACTATGACTTTGACTTCATGACTCTGACTCTGACTCTGACTCCGACTTCATGACTGTGATTCTGACGCTGACTTCATGACTCTGACTGTGACTCTGACTTTATGACTCTGACTCTGACTCTGACTTCATGACCCTGACTCTGACTCTGACTGTGACTCTCACTTCATGAGTCTGACTTCATGACTCTGACTCTGACTCTGACTTCATGACTCTGACTCTGACTCTGACTTCATAAACCTGACTCTGACTCTGACTGTGACTCTTACTTCATGAGTCTGATTTCATGACTCTGACTTCATGACTCTGACTCTGACTCTGACTTCATGACTCTGACTCTGACTCTGACTTCATGACTCTGACTCTGAGTCTGACTCTGACTTCATGACTCTGACTCTGACTCTGACTTCATGACTATGACTCTGACTCTGACTTCATGACTCTGACTCTGACTCTGACTTAGTGACCTTGACTCTGAATCTGACTTCATGACTCTGACTCTGACTCTGACTCTGACTTTATGACTCTGACTCTGACTCTGACTCTGACTCTGACTCCGACTTCATGACTCTGACTTTGACTCTGACTTCACGACTCTGACTTCATGACTCTGACTCTGACTCTGCCTTCTTGACTCTGACTCTGACTCTAACTCTGACTTCATCACTATGACTCTGACTCTGACTTCATGACTCTGACTTTGACGCTGACTATGACACTGACTTCATGACTCTGACTTCATGACTCTGACTCTGACTCTGACTCTGACTGTGACTCTGACTTCATGACTCTGACTATGACTCTGACTGTGACTCTGACTTCACGACTCTGACTTCATGACTCTGACTCTGACTCTGACTTCATGACCCTGACTCTGACTCTGACTGTGACTCTTACTTCATGACTCTGACTTCATGACTCTGACTCTGACTCTGACTCTGACTTCATGACTCTGACTCTGACTCTGACTCTGACTCTGACTTTATGACTCTGACTATGACTCTGAATACATGACTCTGACTCTGACTCTGACTTCATGACTCTGACTCTGACTCCGACTTCATGACTCTGACTCTGACTCCGACTTCATGACTCTGACTCTGACTCTGACTCTGACTTTATGACTCTGACTCTGGCTCTGACTCTGACTTCATGACTCTGACTCTGACTCTGGCTCTGACTCTGACTTCATGACTCTGACTCTGATTCTGACTTCATGACTCTGACTCTGACTCTGACTTCATGACCCTGACTCTGACTCTGACTGTGAATCTTACTTCATGACTCTGACTTCATGACTCTGACTTTGACTTTGACTCTGACTTCATGACTCTGACTCTGATTTTGACTTCATGACTCTGACTGTGACTCTGACTTCATGACCCTGACTCTGACTCTGACTGTGAATCTGACTTCATGACTCTGACTTCATGACTCTGACTTTATGACTCTGACTTTGACTTTGACTCTGACTTCATGAGTCTGACTCTGATTTTGACTCCATGACTCTGACACTGACTCTGACTTCATGACTCTGACTCTGACTCGGACTTCATGACTCTGACTCTGACTCTGACTTCATGACTCTGACTCTGACTCTGAATTCATGACTCTGACTCTGACTCTGACTTCATGACTACGACTCTGACTTTGACTCTGACTTCATGACTCTGACTCTGATTTTGACTTCACGACTCTGACTCTGACTCTGACTTCATGACTCTGACTCTGACTCTGACTCTGACTTTATGACTCTGACTCTGACTCTGACTCTGACTTCATGACTCTGACTCTGACTCTGACTCTGACTTCGACTTCATGACTCTGACTTTGACTCTGACTTCACGACTCTGACTTCATGACTCTGACTCTGACTCTGACTTCTTGACTCTGACTCTGACTCTGACTCTGACTTCATGACTCTGACTCTAACTCTGACTTCATGACTATGACTCTGACTCTGACTTCATGACTCCGACTTTGACTCTGACTGTGACTCTGACTTCACGACTCTGACTTCATGACTCTGACTCTAACTCTGACTCTGACTTTATGACTCTGACTCTGGCTCTGACTCTGACTTCATGACTCTGATTCTGACTCTGACTTCATGACTCTGACTCTCACTCTGACTTCATGACCCTGACTCTGACTCTGACTGTGACTCTCACTTGATGACTCTGACTTCATGACTCTGACTTCATGACTCTGACTCTGACTCTGACTCTGACTTCATGACTCTGACTCTGACTCTGACTTCATGACTCTGACTATGACTCTGAATACATGACTCTGACTCTGACTCTGACTTCATGACTCTGACTCTGACTCTGACTTCATGACTCTGACTCTGACTCTGACTTCATGACCCTGACTCTGACTCTGACTGTGACTCTTACTTCATGACTCTGACTTCATGACTCTGACTTCATAACTCTGACTCTGACTCTGACTTCATGACTCTGACTCTGACTCTGACTTCATGACTATGACTCTGACTCTGACTTCATGACTCTGACTCTGACTACGACTTCATGACTCTGACTCTGACTCTGACTTCATGACCCTGACTCTGACTCTGACTGTGACTCTGACTTCACGACTCTGACTTCATGACTCTGACTCTGACTCTGACTCTGACTTTATGACTCTGACTCTGGCTCTGACTCTGACTTCATGACTCTGACTCTGACTCTGACTTCATGACTCTGACTCTGACTCTGACTTCATGACCCTGACTCTGACTCTGACTGTGACTCTTACTTCATGTTTCTGACTTCATGACTCTGACTTCATAACTCTGACTCTGACTCTGACTTCATGACTCTGAGTCTGACTCTGACTTCATGACTCTGACTCTGACTCTGACTTCATGACTATGACTCTGACTCCGACTTCATGACTCTGACTCTGACTTTGACTCTGACTTCATGACTCTGACTCTGACTCTGACTTCATGACTCTGACTTTGACTCTGACTCTGACTTTGACTTCATGACTTTGACTTCATGACTCTGACTCTGACTTCATGACTCTGACTCTGACTCTGACTTCATGACTCTGACTCTGACTCTGAATTCATGACTCTGACTCTGACTCTGACTTCATGACTCTGACTCTGACTTTGACTCTGACTTCATGACTCTAACTCTGATTTTGACTTCACGACTCTGACTCTGACTCTGACTTCATGACTTTGACTCTGACTCTGACTTCATGACTCTGACTCTGACTCTGACTTAATGACCTTGACTCTGAGTCTGACTTCATGACTCTGACTCTGACTCTGACTTCATCACTATTACTCTGACTCTGACTTTATGACTCTGACTTTGACGCTGACTTTGACTCTGACTTCATGACTCTGACTCTGACTCTGACTTCATGACTCTGACTCTGGCTCTGACTCTGACTTCATGACTCTGACTCTGACTCTGACTTCGTAACCCTGACTCTGACTCTGACTGTGACTCTTACTTCATGACTCTGACTTCATGACTCTGACTTCATAACTCTGACTCTGACTCTGACTTCATGACTCTGACTCTGACTCTGACTTCATGACTCTGACTCTGACTCTGACTCTGACTTAATGACCCTGACTCTGACTCTGATTTCATGACTCTGACTTTGACTCTGACTTCATGACTCTGACTCTGACTCTGACTTCATGACTTTGACTCTGACTCTGACTTCATGACTCTGACTCTGACTCTGACTTAATGACTTAGACTCTGACACTGACTTCATGACTCTGACTCTGATTCTGACTCTTACTTCATGACTCTGACTCTGACTCTGACTTCATGACTATGACTCTGACTCTGACTTCATGACTCTGACTCTGACTCTGACTGTGACTCTTACTTCATGACTCTGACTTCATGACTCTGACTTCATAACTCTGACTCTGACTCTGACTTCATGACTCTGAGTCTGACTCTGACTTCATGACTCTGACTCTGACTCTGACTTCATGACTATGACTCTGACTCTGACTTCATGACTCTGACTCTGACTCTGACTCTGACTTCATGAGTCTGACTTCATGACTCTGACTCTGACTCTGACTTCATGACTCTGACTCTGACTCTGACTTCATAAACCTGACTCTGACTCTGACTGTGACTCTTACTTCATGAGTCTGATTTCATGACTCTGACTTCATGACTCTGACTCTGACTCTGACTTCATGACTCTGACTCTGACTCTGACTTCATGACTCTGACTCTGAGTCTGACTCTGACTTCATGACTCTGACTCTGACTCTGACTTCATGACTATGACTCTGACTCTGACTTCATGACTCTGACTCTGACTCTGACTTAGTGACCTTGACTCTGAATCTGACTTCATGACTCTGACTCTGACTCTGACTCTGACTTTATGACTCTGACTCTGACTCTGACTCTGACTCTGACTCCGACTTCATGACTCTGACTTTGACTCTGACTTCACGACTCTGACTTCATGACTCTGACTCTGACTCTGCCTTCTTGACTCTGACTCTGACTCTAACTCTGACTTCATCACTATGACTCTGACTCTGACTTCATGACTCTGACTTTGACGCTGACTATGACACTGACTTCATGACTCTGACTTCATGACTCTGACTCTGACTCTGACTCTGACTGTGACTCTGACTTCATGACTCTGACTATGACTCTGACTGTGACTCTGACTTCACGACTCTGACTTCATGACTCTGACTCTGACTCTGACTTCATGACCCTGACTCTGACTCTGACTGTGACTCTTACTTCATGACTCTGACTTCATGACTCTGACTCTGACTCTGACTCTGACTTCATGACTCTGACTCTGACTCTGACTCTGACTCTGACTTTATGACTCTGACTATGACTCTGAATACATGACTCTGACTCTGACTCTGACTTCATGACTCTGACTCTGACTCCGACTTCATGACTCTGACTCTGACTCCGACTTCATGACTCTGACTCTGACTCTGACTCTGACTTTATGACTCTGACTCTGGCTCTGACTCTGACTTCATGACTCTGACTCTGACTCTGGCTCTGACTCTGACTTCATGACTCTGACTCTGATTCTGACTTCATGACTCTGACTCTGACTCTGACTTCATGACCCTGACTCTGACTCTGACTGTGAATCTTACTTCATGACTCTGACTCCATGACTCTGACTTTGACTTTGACTCTGACTTCATGACTCTGACTCTGATTTTGACTTCATGACTCTGACTGTGACTCTGACTTCATGACCCTGACTCTGACTCTGACTGTGAATCTGACTTCATGACTCTGACTTCATGACTCTGACTTTATGACTCTGACTTTGACTTTGACTCTGACTTCATGAGTCTGACTCTGATTTTGACTCGATGACTCTGACACTGACTCTGACTTCATGACTCTGACTCTGACTCGGACTTCATGACTCTGACTCTGACTCTGACTTCATGACTCTGACTCTGACTCTGAATTCATGACTCTGACTCTGACTCTGACTTCATGACTACGACTCTGACTTTGACTCTGACTTCATGACTCTGACTCTGATTTTGACTTCACGACTCTGACTCTGACTCTGACTTCATGACTCTGACTCTGACTCTGACTCTGACTTTATGACTCTGACTCTGACTCTGACTCTGACTTCATGACTCTGACTCTGACTCTGACTCTGACTTCGACTTCATGACTCTGACTTTGACTCTGACTTCACGACTCTGACTTCATGACTCTGACTCTGACTCTGACTTCTTGACTCTGACTCTGACTCTGACTCTGACTTCATGACTCTGACTCTAACTCTGACTTCATGACTATGACTCTGACTCTGACTTCATGACTCCGACTTTGACTCTGACTGTGACTCTGACTTCACGACTCTGACTTCATGACTCTGACTCTAACTCTGACTCTGACTTTATGACTCTGACTCTGGCTCTGACTCTGACTTCATGACTCTGATTCTGACTCTGACTTCATGACTCTGACTCTCACTCTGACTTCATGACTCTGACTCTGACTCTGACTCTGACTTCGACTTCATGACTCTGACTTTGACTCTGACTTCACGACTCTGACTTCATGACTCTGACTCTGACTCTGACTTCTTGACTCTGACTCTGACTCTGACTCTGACTTCATGACTCTGACTCTAACTCTGACTTCATGACTATGACTCTGACTCTGACTTCATGACTCCGACTTTGACTCTGACTGTGACTCTGACTTCACGACTCTGACTTCATGACTCTGACTCTAACTCTGACTCTGACTTTATGACTCTGACTCTGGCTCTGACTCTGACTTCATGACTCTGATTCTGACTCTGACTTCATGACTCTGACTCTCACTCTGACTTCATGACCCTGACTCTGACTCTGACTGTGACTCTCACTTGATGACTCTGACTTCATGACTCTGACTTCATGACTCTGACTCTGACTCTGACTCTGACTTCATGACTCTGACTCTGACTCTGACTTCATGACTCTGACTATGACTCTGAATACATGACTCTGACTCTGACTCTGACTTCATGACTCTGACTCTGACTCTGACTTCATGACTCTGACTCTGACTCTGACTTCATGACCCTGACTCTGACTCTGACTGTGACTCTTACTTCATGACTCTGACTTCATGACTCTGACTTTATAACTCTGACTCTGACTCTGACTTCATGACTCTGACTCTGACTCTGACTACGACTTCATGACTCTGACTCTGACTCTGACTTCATGACCCTGACTCTGACTCTGACTGTGACTCTGACTTCACGACTCTGACTTCATGACTCTGACTCTGACTCTGACTCTGACTTTATGACTCTGACTCTGGCTCTGACTCTGACTTCATGACTCTGACTCTGACTCTGACTTCATGACTCTGACTCTGACTCTGACTTCATGACCCTGACTCTGACTCTGACTGTGACTCTTACTTCATGTTTCTGACTTCATGACTCTGACTTCATAACTCTGACTCTGACTCTGACTTCATGACTCTGAGTCTGACTCTGACTTCATGACTCTGACTCTGACTCTGACTTCATGACTATGACTCTGACTCCGACTTCATGACTCTGACTCTGACTTTGACTCTGACTTCATGACTCTGACTCTGACTCTGACTTCATGACTCTGACTTTGACTCTGACTCTGACTTTGACTTCATGACTTTGACTTCATGACTCTGACTCTGACTTCATGACTCTGACTCTGACTCTGACTTCATGACTCTGACTCTGACTCTGACTTCATGACTCTGACTCTGACTCTGACTTCATGACTCTGACTTTGACTCTGACTCTGACTTTGACTTCATGACTTTGACTTCATGACTCTGACTCTGACTTCATGACTCTGACTCTGACTCTGACTTCATGACTCTGACTCTAACTCTGACTCTGACTTTATGACTCTGACTCTGGCTCTGACTCTGACTTCATGACTCTGATTCTGACTCTGACTTCATGACTCTGACTCTCACTCTGACTTCATGACTCTGACTCTGACTCTGACTCTGACTTCGACTTCATGACTCTGACTTTGACTCTGACTTCACGACTCTGACTTCATGACTCTGACTCTGACTCTGACTTCTTGACTCTGACTCTGACTCTGACTCTGACTTCATGACTCTGACTCTAACTCTGACTTCATGACTATGACTCTGACTCTGACTTCATGACTCCGACTTTGACTCTGACTGTGACTCTGACTTCACGACTCTGACTTCATGACTCTGACTCTAACTCTGACTCTGACTTTATGACTCTGACTCTGGCTCTGACTCTGACTTCATGACTCTGATTCTGACTCTGACTTCATGACTCTGACTCTCACTCTGACTTCATGACCCTGACTCTGACTCTGACTGTGACTCTCACTTGATGACTCTGACTTCATGACTCTGACTTCATGACTCTGACTCTGACTCTGACTCTTACTTCATGACTCTGACTCTGACTCTGACTTCATGACTCTGACTATGACTCTGAATACATGACTCTGACTCTGACTCTGACTTCATGACTCTGACTCTGACTCTGACTTCATGACTCTGACTCTGACTCTGACTTCATGACCCTGACTCTGACTCTGACTGTGACTCTTACTTCATGACTCTGACTTCATGACTCTGACTTTATAACTCTGACTCTGACTCTGACTTCATGACTCTGACTCTGACTCTGACTACGACTTCATGACTCTGACTCTGACTCTGACTTCATGACCCTGACTCTGACTCTGACTGTGACTCTGACTTCACGACTCTGACTTCATGACTCTGACTCTGACTCTGACTCTGACTTTATGACTCTGACTCTGGCTCTGACTCTGACTTCATGACTCTGACTCTGACTCTGACTTCATGACTCTGACTCTGACTCTGACTTCATGACCCTGACTCTGACTCTGACTGTGACTCTTACTTCATGTTTCTGACTTCATGACTCTGACTTCATAACTCTGACTCTGACTCTGACTTCATGACTCTGAGTCTGACTCTGACTTCATGACTCTGACTCTGACTCTGACTTCATGACTATGACTCTGACTCCGACTTCATGACTCTGACTCTGACTTTGACTCTGACTTCATGACTCTGACTCTGACTCTGACTTCATGACTCTGACTTTGACTCTGACTCTGACTTTGACTTCATGACTTTGACTTCATGACTCTGACTCTGACTTCATGACTCTGACTCTGACTCTGACTTCATGACTCTGACTCTGACTCTGAATTCATGACTCTGACTCTGACTCTGACTTCATGACTCTGACTCTGACTTTGACTCTGACTTCATGACTCTAACTCTGATTTTGACTTCACGACTCTGACTCTGACTCTGACTTCATGACTTTGACTCTGACTCTGACTTCATGACTCTGACTCTGACTCTGACTTAATGACCTTGACTCTGAGTCTGACTTCATGACTCTGACTCTGACTCTGACTTCATCACTATTACTCTGACTCTGACTTTATGACTCTGACTTTGACGCTGACTTTGACTCTGACTTCATGACTCTGACTCTGACTCTGACTTCATGACTCTGACTCTGGCTCTGACTCTGACTTCATGACTCTGACTCTGACTCTGACTTCGTAACCCTGACTCTGACTCTGACTGTGACTCTTACTTCATGACTCTGACTTCATGACTCTGACTTCATAACTCTGACTCTGACTCTGACTTCATGACTCTGACTCTGACTCTGACTTCATGACTCTGACTCTGACTCTGACTCTGACTTCATGACCCTGACTCTGACTCTGATTTCATGACTCTGACTTTGACTCTGACTTCATGACTCTGACTCTGACTCTGACTTCATGACTTTGACTCTGACTCTGACTTCATGACTCTGACTCTGACTCTGACTTAATGACTTAGACTCTGACACTGACTTCATGACTCTGACTCTGATTCTGACTCTTACTTCATGACTCTGACTCTGACTCTGACTTCATGACTATGACTCTGACTCTGACTTCATGACTCTGACTCTGACTCTGACTGTGACTCTTACTTCATGACTCTGACTTCATGACTCTGACTTCATAACTCTGACTCTGACTCTGACTTCATGACTCTGAGTCTGACTCTGACTTCATGACTCTGACTCTGACTCTGACTTCATGACTATGACTCTGACTCTGACTTCATGACTCTGACTCTGACTCTGACTCTGACTTCATGAGTCTGACTTCATGACTCTGACTCTGACTCTGACTTCATGACTCTGACTCTGACTCTGACTTCATAAACCTGACTCTGACTCTGACTGTGACTCTTACTTCATGAGTCTGATTTCATGACTCTGACTTCATGACTCTGACTCTGACTCTGACTTCATGACTCTGACTCTGACTCTGACTTCATGACTCTGACTCTGAGTCTGACTCTGACTTCATGACTCTGACTCTGACTCTGACTTCATGACTATGACTCTGACTCTGACTTCATGACTCTGACTCTGACTCTGACTTAGTGACCTTGACTCTGAATCTGACTTCATGACTCTGACTCTGACTCTGACTCTGACTTTATGACTCTGACTCTGACTCTGACTCTGACTCTGACTCCGACTTCATGACTCTGACTTTGACTCTGACTTCACGACTCTGACTTCATGACTCTGACTCTGACTCTGCCTTCTTGACTCTGACTCTGACTCTAACTCTGACTTCATCACTATGACTCTGACTCTGACTTCATGACTCTGACTTTGACGCTGACTATGACACTGACTTCATGACTCTGACTTCATGACTCTGACTCTGACTCTGACTCTGACTGTGACTCTGACTTCATGACTCTGACTATGACTCTGACTGTGACTCTGACTTCACGACTCTGACTTCATGACTCTGACTCTGACTCTGACTTCATGACCCTGACTCTGACTCTGACTGTGACTCTTACTTCATGACTCTGACTTCATGACTCTGACTCTGACTCTGACTCTGACTTCATGACTCTGACTCTGACTCTGACTCTGACTCTGACTTTATGACTCTGACTATGACTCTGAATACATGACTCTGACTCTGACTCTGACTTCATGACTCTGACTCTGACTCCGACTTCATGACTCTGACTCTGACTCCGACTTCATGACTCTGACTCTGACTCTGACTCTGACTTTATGACTCTGACTCTGGCTCTGACTCTGACTTCATGACTCTGACTCTGACTCTGGCTCTGACTCTGACTTCATGACTCTGACTCTGATTCTGACTTCATGACTCTGACTCTGACTCTGACTTCATGACCCTGACTCTGACTCTGACTGTGAATCTTACTTCATGACTCTGACTTCATGACTCTGACTTTGACTTTGACTCTGACTTCATGACTCTGACTCTGATTTTGACTTCATGACTCTGACTGTGACTCTGACTTCATGACCCTGACTCTGACTCTGACTGTGAATCTGACTTCATGACTCTGACTTCATGACTCTGACTTTATGACTCTGACTTTGACTTTGACTCTGACTTCATGAGTCTGACTCTGATTTTGACTCCATGACTCTGACACTGACTCTGACTTCATGACTCTGACTCTGACTCGGACTTCATGACTCTGACTCTGACTCTGACTTCATGACTCTGACTCTGACTCTGAATTCATGACTCTGACTCTGACTCTGACTTCATGACTACGACTCTGACTTGGACTCTGACTTCATGACTCTGACTCTGATTTTGACTTCACGACTCTGACTCTGACTCTGACTTCATGACTCTGACTCTGACTCTGACTCTGACTTTATGACTCTGACTCTGACTCTGACTCTGACTTCATGACTCTGACTCTGACTCTGACTCTGACTTCGACTTCATGACTCTGACTTTGACTCTGACTTCACGACTCTGACTTCATGACTCTGACTCTGACTCTGACTTCTTGACTCTGACTCTGACTCTGACTCTGACTTCATGACTCTGACTCTAACTCTGACTTCATGACTATGACTCTGACTCTGACTTCATGACTCCGACTTTGACTCTGACTGTGACTCTGACTTCACGACTCTGACTTCATGACTCTGACTCTAACTCTGACTCTGACTTTATGACTCTGACTCTGGCTCTGACTCTGACTTCATGACTCTGATTCTGACTCTGACTTCATGACTCTGACTCTCACTCTGACTTCATGACCCTGACTCTGACTCTGACTGTGACTCTCACTTGATGACTCTGACTTCATGACTCTGACTTCATGACTCTGACTCTGACTCTGACTCTGACTTCATGACTCTGACTCTGACTCTGACTTCATGACTCTGACTATGACTCTGAATACATGACTCTGACTCTGACTCTGACTTCATGACTCTGACTCTGACTCTGACTTCATGACTCTGACTCTGACTCTGACTTCATGACCCTGACTCTGACTCTGACTGTGACTCTTACTTCATGACTCTGACTTCATGACTCTGACTTCATAACTCTGACTCTGACTCTGACTTCATGACTCTGACTCTGACTCTGACTTCATGACTATGACTCTGACTCTGACTTCATGACTCTGACTCTGACTACGACTTCATGACTCTGACTCTGACTCTGACTTCATGACCCTGACTCTGACTCTGACTGTGACTCTGACTTCACGACTCTGACTTCATGACTCTGACTCTGACTCTGACTCTGACTTTATGACTCTGACTCTGGCTCTGACTCTGACTTCATGACTCTGACTCTGACTCTGACTTCATGACTCTGACTCTGACTCTGACTTCATGACCCTGACTCTGACTCTGACTGTGACTCTTACTTCATGTTTCTGACTTCATGACTCTGACTTCATAACTCTGACTCTGACTCTGACTTCATGACTCTGAGTCTGACTCTGACTTCATGACTCTGACTCTGACTCTGACTTCATGACTATGACTCTGACTCCGACTTCATGACTCTGACTCTGACTTTGACTCTGACTTCATGACTCTGACTCTGACTCTGACTTCATGACTCTGACTTTGACTCTGACTCTGACTTTGACTTCATGACTTTGACTTCATGACTCTGACTCTGACTTCATGACTCTGACTCTGACTCTGACTTCATGACTCTGACTCTGACTCTGAATTCATGACTCTGACTCTGACTCTGACTTCATGACTCTGACTCTGACTTTGACTCTGACTTCATGACTCTAACTCTGATTTTGACTTCACGACTCTGACTCTGACTCTGACTTCATGACTTTGACTCTGACTCTGACTTCATGACTCTGACTCTGACTCTGACTTAATGACCTTGACTCTGAGTCTGACTTCATGACTCTGACTCTGACTCTGACTTCATCACTATTACTCTGACTCTGACTTTATGACTCTGACTTTGACGCTGACTTTGACTCTGACTTCATGACTCTGACTCTGACTCTGACTTCATGACTCTGACTCTGGCTCTGACTCTGACTTCATGACTCTGACTCTGACTCTGACTTCGTAACTCTGACTCTGACTCTGACTGTGACTCTTACTTCATGACTCTGACTTCATGACTCTGACTTCATAACTCTGACTCTGACTCTGACTTCATGACTCTGACTCTGACTCTGACTTCATGACTCTGACTCTGACTCTGACTCTGACTTCATGACCCTGACTCTGACTCTGATTTCATGACTCTGACTTTGACTCTGACTTCATGACTCTGACTCTGACTCTGACTTCATGACTTTGACTCTGACTCTGACTTCATGACTCTGACTCTGACTCTGACTTAATGACTTAGACTCTGACACTGACTTCATGACTCTGACTCTGATTCTGACTCTTACTTCATGACTCTGACTCTGACTCTGACTTCATGACTATGACTCTGACTCTGACTTCATGACTCTGACTCTGACTCTGACTGTGACTCTTACTTCATGACTCTGACTTCATGACTCTGACTTCATAACTCTGACTCTGACTCTGACTTCATGACTCTGAGTCTGACTCTGACTTCATGACTCTGACTCTGACTCTGACTTCATGACTATGACTCTGACTCTGACTTCATGACTCTGACTCTGACTCTGACTCTGACTTCATGACTCTGACTCTGACTCTGACTCTGACTTTATGACTCTGACTCTGGCTCTGACTCTGACTTCATGACTCTGACTCTGACTCTGACTTCATGACTCTGACTCTGACTCTGACTTCATGACCCTGACTCTGACTCTGACTGTGACTCTTACTTCATGACTCTGACTTCATGACTCTGACTTCATAACTCTGACTCTGACTCTGACTTCATGACTCTGAGTCTGACTCTGACTTCATGACTCTGACTCTGACTCTGACTTCATGACTATGACTCTGACTCTGACTTCATGACTCTGACTCTGACTCTGACTCTGACTTCATGAATCTGACTCTGACTCTGACTTCATGACTCTGACTTTGACTCTGACTCTGACTTTGACTTCATGACTTTGACTTCATGACTTTGACTTCATGACTCTGACTCTGACTTCATGACTCTGACTCTGACTCTGACTTCATGACTCTGACTCTGACTCTGAATTCATGACTCTGACTCTGACTCTGACTTCATGACGACGACTCTGACTTTGACTCTGACTTCATGACTCTGACTCTGATTTTGACTTCACGACTCTGACTCTGACTCTGACTTCATGACTCTGACTCTGACTTGATGACTCTGACTTTGACTCTGACTTCATGACTCTGACTCTGACTCCGACTTCATGACTCTGTCTCTGACTCTGACTTCATGACTCTGACTCTGACTCTGACTCTGACTTCATGACTCTGACTCTGACTCCGACTTCATGACTCTGACTCTGACTCTGACTTCATGACTCTGACTCTGACTCTGACTCTGACTTCATGACTCTGACTCTGACTCCGACTTCATGACTCTGTCTCTGACTCTGACTTCATGACTCTGACTCTGACTCTGACTCTGACTTCATGACTCTGACTCTGACTCCGACTTCATGACTCTGACTCTGACTCTGACTTCATGACTCTGACTCTGACTCTGACTCTGACTTCATGACTCTGACTCTGACTCTGACTTCATGACTATGACTCTGACTCTGACTTCATGACTCTGATTTGGCTTTGACTGTGACTCTGACTTCACGACTCTGACTTCATGACTCTGACTCTGACTCTGACTCTGACTTCATGACTCTGACTCTGACTCTGACTCTGACTTCATGACTCTGACTCTGACTCTGACTCCGACTTCATGACTCTGACTTTGACTCTGACTTCACGACTCTGACTTCATGACTCTGACTCTGACTCTGACTTCTTGACTCTGACTCTGACTCTGACTCTGACTTCATGACTCTGACTCTAACTCTGACTTCATGACTATGACTCTGACTCTGACTTCATGACTCCGACTTTGACTCTGACTGTGACTCTGACTTCACGACTCTGACTTCATGACTCTGACTCTGACTCTGACTCTGACTTTCTGACTCTGACTCTGGCTCTGACTCTGACTTCATGACTCTGACTCTGACTGTGACTTCATGACTATGACTCTGACTCTGACTTCATGACTCCGACTTTGACTCTGACTGTGACTCTGACTTCACGACTCTGACTTCATGACTCTGACACTGACTCTGACTCTGACTTTCTGACTCTGACTCTGGCTCTGACTCTGACTTCATGACTCTGACTCTGACTCTGACTTCATGACTCTGACTCTGACTCTGACTTCATGACCCTGACTCTGACTCTGACTGTGACTCTCACTTCATGACTCTGACTTCATGACTCTGACTTCATGACTCTGACTCTGACTTTGACTCTGACTTCATGACTCTGACTCTGAATTTGACTTCATGACTCTGACTCTGACTCTGACTTCATGACTCTGACTCTGACTCTGACTTCAAGACTCTGACTCTGACTCTGACTTCATGACCTTGACTCTGACTCTAACTTCATGACTCTGTCTCTGACTCTGACTTCATCACTATGACTCTGACTCTGACTTCATGACTCTGACTTTGACGCTGACTATGACACTGACTTCATGACTCTGACTTCATGACTCTGACTCTGACTCTGACTCTGACTGTGACTCTTATTTCATGACTCTGACTTCATGACTCTGACTCTGACTTTGACTCTGACATCATGACTCTGACTCTGACTCTGACTTCATGACTCTGACTCTGACTCTGACTTCATGACTCTGACTCTGACTCTGACTCTGACTTCATGACTCTGACTATGACTCTGACTGTGACTCTGACTTCACGACTCTGACTTCATGACTCTGACTCTGACTCTGACTTCATGACCCTGACTCTGACTCTGACTGTGACTCTTACTTCATGACTCTGACTTCATGACTCTTACTCTGACTCTGACTCTGACTTCATGACTCTGACTCTGACTCTGACTCTGACTCTGACTTCATGACTCTGACTATGACTCTGACTGTGACTCTGACTTCACGACTCTGACTTCATGACTCTGACTCTGACTCTGACTTCATGACCCTGACTCTGACTCTGACTGTGACTCTGACTTCATGACTCTGACTTCATGACTCTTACTCTGACTCTGACTCTGACTTCATGACTCTGACTCTGACTCTGACTCTGACTCTGACTTCATGACTCTGACTATGACTCTGAATACATGACTCTGACTCTGACTCTGACTTCATGACTCTGACTCTGACTCCGACTTCATGACTCTGACTCTGACTCCGACTTCATGACTCTGACTCTGACTCTGACTCTGACTTTATGACCCTGACTCTGACTCTGACTGTGACTCTTACTTCATGACTCTGACTTCATGACTCTTACTCTGACTCTGACTCTGACTTCATGACTCTGACTCTGACTCTGACTCTGACTCTGACTTCATGACTCTGACTATGACTCTGAATACATGACTCTGACTCTGACTCTGACTTCATGACTCTGACTCTGACTCCGACTTCATGACTCTGGCTTTGACTCTGACTTCATGACTCTGACTCTGATTCTGACTTCATGACTCTGACTCTGACTCTGACTTCATGACCCTGACTCTGACTCTGACTGTGAATCTTACTTCATGACTCTGACTTCATGACTCTGACTTTGACTTTGACTCTGACTTCATGACTCTGACTCTGATTTTGACTTCATGACTCTGACTCTGACTCTGACTTCATGACCCTGACTCTGACTCTGACTGTGAATCTGACTTCATGACTCTGACTTTATGACTCTGACTTTGACTTTGACTCTGACTTCATGACTCTGACTCTGATTTTGACTCCATGACTCTGACTCTGACTCTGACTTCATGACTCTGACTCTGACTCTGACTTCATGACTCTGACTCTGACTCTGACTTCATGACTCTGACTCTGACTCTGAATTCATGACTCTGACTCTGACTCTGACTTCATGACTACGACTCTGACTTTGACTCTGACTTCATGACTCTGACTCTGATTTTGACTTCACGACTCTGACTCTGACTCTGACTTCATGACTCTGACTCTGGCTCTGACTCTGACTTTATGACTCTGACTCTGACTCTGACTCTGACTTTATGACTCTGACTCTGACTCTGACTCTGACTTCGACTTCATGACTCTGACTTTGACTCTGACTTCACGACTCTGACTTCATGACTCTGACTCTGACTCTGACTTCTTGACTCTGACTCTGACTCTGACTCTGACTCTGACTTCATGACTCTGACTATGACTCTGACTGTGACTCTGACTTCACGACTCTGACTTCATGACTCTGACTCTGACTCTGACTTCATGACCCTGACTCTGACTGTGACTGTGACTCTTACTTCATGACTCTGACTTCATGACTCTTACTCTGACTCTGACTCTGACTTCATGACTCTGACTCTGACTCAGACTCTGACTCTGACTTCATGACTCTGACTATGACTCTGAATACATGACTCTGACTCTGACTCTGACTTCATGACTCTGACTCTGACTCCGACTTCATGACTCTGACTCTGACTCCGACTTCATGACTCTGACTCTGACTCTGACTCTGACTTTATGACCCTGACTCTGACTCTGACTGTGACTCTTACTTCATGACTCTGACTTCATGACTCTTACTCTGACTCTGACTCTGACTTCATGACTCTGACTCTGACTCTGACTCTGACTCTGACTTCATGACTCTGACTATGACTCTGAATACATGACTCTGACTCTGACTCTGACTTCATGACTCTGACTCTGACTCCGACTTCATGACTCTGGCTCTGACTCTGACTTCATGACTCTGACTCTGATTCTGACTTCATGACTCTGACTCTGACTCTGACTTCATGACCCTGACTCTGACTCTGACTGTGAATCTTACTTCATGACTCTGACTTCATGACTCTGACTTTGACTTTGACTCTGACTTCATGACTCTGACTCTGATTTTGACTTCATGACTCTGACTCTGACTCTGACTTCATGACCCTGACTCTGACTCTGACTGTGAATCTGACTTCATGACTCTGACTTCATGACTCTGACTTTATGACTCTGACTTTGACTTTGACTCTGACTTCATGACTCTGACTCTGATTTTGACTCCATGACTCTGACTCTGACTCTGACTTCATGACTCTGACTCTGACTCTGACTTCATGACTCTGACTCTGACTCTGAATTCATGACTCTGACTCTGACTCTGACTTCATGACTCTGACTCTGACTTTGACTCTGACTTCATGACTCTAACTCTGATTTTGACTTCACGACTCTGACTCTGACTCTGACTTCATGACTTTGACTCTGACTCTGACTTCATGACTCTGACTCTGACTCTGACTTAATGACCTTGACTCTGAGTCTGACTTCATGACTCTGACTCTGACTCTGACTTCATCACTATTACTCTGACTCTGACTTTATGACTCTGACTTTGACGCTGACTTTGACTCTGACTTCATGACTCTGACTCTGACTCTGACTTCATGACTCTGACTCTGGCTCTGACTCTGACTTCATGACTCTGACTCTGACTCTGACTTCGTAACCCTGACTCTGACTCTGACTGTGACTCTTACTTCATGACTCTGACTTCATGACTCTGACTTCATAACTCTGACTCTGACTCTGACTTCATGACTCTGACTCTGACTCTGACTTCATGACTCTGACTCTGACTCTGACTCTGACTTCATGACCCTGACTCTGACTCTGATTTCATGACTCTGACTTTGACTCTGACTTCATGACTCTGACTCTGACTCTGACTTCATGACTTTGACTCTGACTCTGACTTCATGACTCTGACTCTGACTCTGACTTAATGACTTAGACTCTGACACTGACTTCATGACTCTGACTCTGATTCTGACTCTTACTTCATGACTCTGACTCTGACTCTGACTTCATGACTATGACTCTGACTCTGACTTCATGACTCTGACTCTGACTCTGACTGTGACTCTTACTTCATGACTCTGACTTCATGACTCTGACTTCATAACTTTGACTCTGACTCTGACTTCATGACTCTGAGTCTGACTCTGACTTCATGACTCTGACTCTGACTCTGACTTCATGACTATGACTCTGACTCTGACTTCATGACTCTGACTCTGACTCTGACTCTGACTTCATGACTCTGACTCTGACTCTGACTCTGACTTTATGACTCTGACTCTGGCTCTGACTCTGACTTCATGACTCTGACTCTGACTCTGACTTCATGACTCTGACTCTGACTCTGACTTCATGACCCTGACTCTGACTCTGACTGTGACTCTTACTTCATGACTCTGACTTCATGACTCTGACTTCATAACTCTGACTCTGACTCTGACTTCATGACTCTGAGTCTGACTCTGACTTCATGACTCTGACTCTGACTCTGACTTCATGACTATGACTCTGACTCTGACTTCATGACTCTGACTCTGACTCTGACTCTGACTTCATGAATCTGACTCTGACTCTGACTTCATGACTCTGACTTTGACTCTGACTCTGACTTTGACTTCATGACTTTGACTTCATGACTTTGACTTCATGACTCTGACTCTGACTTCATGACTCTGACTCTGACTCTGACTTCATGACTCTGACTCTGACTCTGAATTCATGACTCTGACTCTGACTCTGACTTCATGACGACGACTCTGACTTTGACTCTGACTTCATGACTCTGACTCTGATTTTGACTTCACGACTCTGACTCTGACTCTGACTTCATGACTCTGACTCTGACTTGATGACTCTGACTTTGACTCTGACTTCATGACTCTGACTCTGACTCCGACTTCATGACTCTGTCTCTGACTCTGACTTCATGACTCTGACTCTGACTCTGACTCTGACTTCATGACTCTGACTCTGACTCCGACTTCATGACTCTGACTCTGACTCTGACTTCATGACTCTGACTCTGACTCTGACTCTGACTTCATGACTCTGACTCTGACTCCGACTTCATGACTCTGTCTCTGACTCTGACTTCATGACTCTGACTCTGACTCTGACTCTGACTTCATGACTCTGACTCTGACTCCGACTTCATGACTCTGACTCTGACTCTGACTTCATGACTCTGACTCTGACTCTGACTCTGACTTCATGACTCTGACTCTGACTCTGACTTCATGACTATGACTCTGACTCTGACTTCATGACTCTGATTTGGCTTTGACTGTGACTCTGACTTCACGACTCTGACTTCATGACTCTGACTCTGACTCTGACTCTGACTTCATGACTCTGACTCTGACTCTGACTCTGACTTCATGACTCTGACTCTGACTCTGACTCCGACTTCATGACTCTGACTTTGACTCTGACTTCACGACTCTGACTTCATGACTCTGACTCTGACTCTGACTTCTTGACTCTGACTCTGACTCTGACTCTGACTTCATGACTCTGACTCTAACTCTGACTTCATGACTATGACTCTGACTCTGACTTCATGACTCCGACTTTGACTCTGACTGTGACTCTGACTTCACGACTCTGACTTCATGACTCTGACTCTGACTCTGACTCTGACTTTCTGACTCTGACTCTGGCTCTGACTCTGACTTCATGACTCTGACTCTGACTGTGACTTCATGACTATGACTCTGACTCTGACTTCATGACTCCGACTTTGACTCTGACTGTGACTCTGACTTCACGACTCTGACTTCATGACTCTGACACTGACTCTGACTCTGACTTTCTGACTCTGACTCTGGCTCTGACTCTGACTTCATGACTCTGACTCTGACTCTGACTTCATGACTCTGACTCTGACTCTGACTTCATGACCCTGACTCTGACTCTGACTGTGACTCTCACTTCATGACTCTGACTTCATGACTCTGACTTCATGACTCTGACTCTGACTTTGACTCTGACTTCATGACTCTGACTCTGAATTTGACTTCATGACTCTGACTCTGACTCTGACTTCATGACTCTGACTCTGACTCTGACTTCAAGACTCTGACTCTGACTCTGACTTCATGACCTTGACTCTGACTCTAACTTCATGACTCTGTCTCTGACTCTGACTTCATCACTATGACTCTGACTCTGACTTCATGACTCTGACTTTGACGCTGACTATGACACTGACTTCATGACTCTGACTTCATGACTCTGACTCTGACTCTGACTCTGACTGTGACTCTTATTTCATGACTCTGACTTCATGACTCTGACTCTGACTTTGACTCTGACATCATGACTCTGACTCTGACTCTGACTTCATGACTCTGACTCTGACTCTGACTTCATGACTCTGACTCTGACTCTGACTCTGACTTCATGACTCTGACTATGACTCTGACTGTGACTCTGACTTCACGACTCTGACTTCATGACTCTGACTCTGACTCTGACTTCATGACCCTGACTCTGACTCTGACTGTGACTCTGACTTCATGACTCTGACTTCATGACTCTTACTCTGACTCTGACTCTGACTTCATGACTCTGACTCTGACTCTGACTCTGACTCTGACTTCATGACTCTGACTATGACTCTGAATACATGACTCTGACTCTGACTCTGACTTCATGACTCTGACTCTGACTCCGACTTCATGACTCTGACTCTGACTCCGACTTCATGACTCTGACTCTGACTCTGACTCTGACTTTATGACCCTGACTCTGACTCTGACTGTGACTCTTACTTCATGACTCTGACTTCATGACTCTTACTCTGACTCTGACTCTGACTTCATGACTCTGACTCTGACTCTGACTCTGACTCTGACTTCATGACTCTGACTATGACTCTGAATACATGACTCTGACTCTGACTCTGACTTCATGACTCTGACTCTGACTCCGATTCCATGACTCTGGCTTTGACTCTGACTTCATGACTCTGACTCTGATTCTGACTTCATGACTCTGACTCTGACTCTGACTTCATGACCCTGACTCTGACTCTGACTGTGAATCTTACTTCATGACTCTGACTTCATGACTCTGACTTTGACTTTGACTCTGACTTCATGACTCTGACTCTGATTTTGACTTCATGACTCTGACTCTGACTCTGACTTCATGACCCTGACTCTGACTCTGACTGTGAATCTGACTTCATGACTCTGACTTCATGACTCTGACTTTATGACTCTGACTTTGACTTTGACTCTGACTTCATGACTCTGACTCTGATTTTGACTCCATGACTCTGACTCTGACTCTGACTTCATGACTCTGACTCTGACTCTGACTTCATGACTCTGACTCTGACTCTGACTTCATGACTCTGACTCTGACTCTGAATTCATGACTCTGACTCTGACTCTGACTTCATGACTACGACTCTGACTTTGACTCTGACTTCATGACTCTGACTCTGATTTTGACTTCACGACTCTGACTCTGACTCTGACTTCATGACTCTGACTCTGGCTCTGACTCTGACTTTATGACTCTGACTCTGACTCTGACTCTGACTTTATGACTCTGACTCTGACTCTGACTCTGACTTCGACTTCATGACTCTGACTTTGACTCTGACTTCACGACTCTGACTTCATGACTCTGACTCTGACTCTGACTTCTTGACTCTGACTCTGACTCTGACTCTGACTCTGACTTCATGACTCTGACTATGACTCTGACTGTGACTCTGACTTCACGACTCTGACTTCATGACTCTGACTCTGACTCTGACTTCATGACCCTGACTCTGACTCTGACTGTGACTCTTACTTCATGACTCTGACTTCATGACTCTTACTCTGACTCTGACTCTGACTTCATGACTCTGACTCTGACTCAGACTCTGACTCTGACTTCATGACTCTGACTATGACTCTGAATACATGACTCTGACTCTGACTCTGACTTCATGACTCTGACTCTGACTCCGACTTCATGACTCTGACTCTGACTCCGACTTCATGACTCTGACTCTGACTCTGACTCTGACTTTATGACCCTGACTCTGACTCTGACTGTGACTCTTACTTCATGACTCTGACTTCATGACTCTTACTCTGACTCTGACTCTGACTTCATGACTCTGACTCTGACTCTGACTCTGACTCTGACTTCATGACTCTGACTATGACTCTGAATACATGACTCTGACTCTGACTCTGACTTCATGACTCTGACTCTGACTCCGACTTCATGACTCTGGCTCTGACTCTGACTTCATGACTCTGACTCTGATTCTGACTTCATGACTCTGACTCTGACTCTGACTTCATGACCCTGACTCTGACTCTGACTGTGAATCTTACTTCATGACTCTGACTTCATGACTCTGACTTTGACTTTGACTCTGACTTCATGACTCTGACTCTGATTTTGACTTCATGACTCTGACTCTGACTCTGACTTCATGACCCTGACTCTGACTCTGACTGTGAATCTGACTTCATGACTCTGACTTCATGACTCTGACTTTATGACTCTGACTTTGACTTTGACTCTGACTTCATGACTCTGACTCTGATTTTGACTCCATGACTCTGACTCTGACTCTGACTTCATGACTCTGACTCTGACTCTGACTTCATGACTCTGACTCTGACTCTGACTTCATGACTCTGACTCTGACTCTGAATTCATGACTCTGACTCTGACTCTGACTTCATGACTACGACTCTGACTTTGACTCTGACTTCATGACTCTGACTCTGATTTTGACTTCACGACTCTGACTCTGACTCTGACTTCATGACTCTGACTCTGGCTCTGACTCTGACTTTATGACTCTGACTCTGACTCTGACTCTGACTTTATGACTCTGACTCTGACTCTGACTCTGACTTCGACTTCATGACTCTGACTTTGACTCTGACTTCACGACTCTGACTTCATGACTCTGACTCTGACTCTGACTTCTTGACTCTGACTCTGACTCTGACTCTGACTTCATGACTCTGACTCTAACTCTGACTTCATGACTATGACTCTGACTCTGACTTCATGACTCCGACTTTGACTCTGACTGTGACTCTGACTTCACGACTCTGACTTCATGACTCTGACTCTAACTCTGACTCTGACTTTATGACTCTGACTCTGGCTCTGACTCTGACTTCATGACTCTGATTCTAACTCTGACTTCATGACTCTGACTCTGACTCTGACTTCATGACCCTGACTCTGACTCTGACTGTGACTCTCACTTCATGACTCTGAATTCATGACTCTGACTTCATGACTCTGACTCTGAATTTGACTTCATAACTCTGACTCTGACTCTGACTTCATGACTCTGACTCTGACTCTGACTTCATGACTCTGACTCTGACTCTGACTTCATGACCTTGACTCTGACTCTAACTTCATGACTCTGTCTCTGACTCTGACTTCATCACTATGACTCTGACTCTGACTTCATGACTCTGACTTTGACGCTGACTATGACACTGACTTCATGACTCTGACTTCATGACTCTGACTCTGACTCTGACTCTGACTGTGACTCTTACTTCATGACTCTGACTTCATGACTCTGACTCTGACTTTGACTCTGACATCATGACTCTGACTCTGACTCTGACTTCATGACTCTGACTCTGACTCTGACTTCATGACTCTGACTCTGACTCTGACTTCATGACTCTGACTCTGACTCTGAATTCATGACTCTGACTCTGACTCTGACTTCATGACTACGACTCTGACTTTGACTCTGACTTCATGACTCTGACTCTGATTTTGACTTCACGACTCTGACTCTGACTCTGACTTCATGACTCTGACTCTGGCTCTGACTCTGACTTTATGACTCTGACTCTGACTCTGACTCTGACTTTATGACTCTGACTCTGACTCTGACTCTGACTTCGACTTCATGACTCTGACTTTGACTCTGACTTCACGACTCTGACTTCATGACTCTGACTCTGACTCTGACTTCTTGACTCTGACTCTGACTCTGACTCTGACTTCATGACTCTGACTCTAACTCTGACTTCATGACTATGACTCTGACTCTGACTTCATGACTCCGACTTTGACTCTGACTGTGACTCTGACTTCACGACTCTAACTCTGACTCTGACTTTATGACTCTGACTCTGGCTCTGACTCTGACTTCATGACTCTGATTCTAACTCTGACTTCATGACTCTGACTCTGACTCTGACTTCATGACCCTGACTCTGACTCTGACTGTGACTCTCACTTCATGACTCTGAATTCATGACTCTGACTTCATGACTCTGACTCTGAATTTGACTTCATAACTCTGACTCTGACTCTGACTTCATGACTCTGACTCTGGCTCTGACTCTGACTTTATGACTCTGACTCTGACTCTGACTCTGACTTTATGACTCTGACTCTGACTCTGACTCTGACTTCGACTTCATGACTCTGACTTTGACTCTGACTTCACGACTCTGACTTCATGACTCTGACTCTGACTCTGACTTCTTGACTCTGACTCTGACTCTGACTCTGACTCTGACTTCATGACTCTGACTATGACTCTGACTGTGACTCTGACTTCACGACTCTGACTTCATGACTCTGACTCTGACTCTGACTTCATGACCCTGACTCTGACTCTGACTGTGACTCTTACTTCATGACTCTGACTTCATGACTCTTACTCTGACTCTGACTCTGACTTCATGACTCTGACTCTGACTCAGACTCTGACTCTGACTTCATGACTCTGACTATGACTCTGAATACATGACTCTGACTCTGACTCTGACTTCATGACTCTGACTCTGACTCCGACTTCATGACTCTGACTCTGACTCCGACTTCATGACTCTGACTCTGACTCTGACTCTGACTTTATGACCCTGACTCTGACTCTGACTGTGACTCTTACTTCATGACTCTGACTTCATGACTCTTACTCTGACTCTGACTCTGACTTCATGACTCTGACTCTGACTCTGACTCTGACTCTGACTTCATGACTCTGACTATGACTCTGAATACATGACTCTGACTCTGACTCTGACTTCATGACTCTGACTCTGACTCCGACTTCATGACTCTGGCTCTGACTCTGACTTCATGACTCTGACTCTGATTCTGACTTCATGACTCTGACTCTGACTCTGACTTCATGACCCTGACTCTGACTCTGACTGTGAATCTTACTTCATGACTCTGACTTCATGACTCTGACTTTGACTTTGACTCTGACTTCATGACTCTGACTCTGATTTTGACTTCATGACTCTGACTCTGACTCTGACTTCATGACCCTGACTCTGACTCTGACTGTGAATCTGACTTCATGACTCTGACTTCATGACTCTGACTTTATGACTCTGACTTTGACTTTGACTCTGACTTCATGACTCTGACTCTGATTTTGACTCCATGACTCTGACTCTGACTCTGACTTCATGACTCTGACTCTGACTCTGACTTCATGACTCTGACTCTGACTCTGACTTCATGACTCTGACTCTGACTCTGAATTCATGACTCTGACTCTGACTCTGACTTCATGACTACGACTCTGACTTTGACTCTGACTTCATGACTCTGACTCTGATTTTGACTTCACGACTCTGACTCTGACTCTGACTTCATGACTCTGACTCTGGCTCTGACTCTGACTTTATGACTCTGACTCTGACTCTGACTCTGACTTTATGACTCTGACTCTGACTCTGACTCTGACTTCGACTTCATGACTCTGACTTTGACTCTGACTTCACGACTCTGACTTCATGACTCTGACTCTGACTCTGACTTCTTGACTCTGACTCTGACTCTGACTCTGACTTCATGACTCTGACTCTAACTCTGACTTCATGACTATGACTCTGACTCTGACTTCATGACTCCGACTTTGACTCTGACTGTGACTCTGACTTCACGACTCTGACTTCATGACTCTGACTTTAACTCTGACTCTGACTTTATGACTCTGACTCTGGCTCTGACTCTGACTTCATGACTCTGATTCTAACTCTGACTTCATGACTCTGACTCTGACTCTGACTTCATGACCCTGACTCTGACTCTGACTGTGACTCTCACTTCATGACTCTGAATTCATGACTCTGACTTCATGACTCTGACTCTGAATTTGACTTCATAACTCTGACTCTGACTCTGACTTCATGACTCTGACTCTGACTCTGACTTCATGACTCTGACTCTGACTCTGACTTCATGACCTTGACTCTGACTCTAACTTCATGACTCTGTCTCTGACTCTGACTTCATCACTATGACTCTGACTCTGACTTCATGACTCTGACTTTGACGCTGACTATGACACTGACTTCATGACTCTGACTTCATGACTCTGACTCTGACTCTGACTTCATGACCTTGACTCTGACTCTAACTTCATGACTCTGTCTCTGACTCTGACTTCATCACTATGACTCTGACTCTGACTTCATGACTCTGACTCTGACTCTGACTCTGACTTTATGACTCTGACTCTGACTCTGACTCTGACTTCGACTTCATGACTCTGACTTTGACTCTGACTTCACGACTCTGACTTCATGACTCTGACTCTGACTCTGACTTCTTGACTCTGACTCTGACTCTGACTCTGACTTCATGACTCTGACTCTAACTCTGACTTCATGACTATGACTCTGACTCTGACTTCATGACTCCGACTTTGACTCTGACTGTGACTCTGACTTCACGACTCTGACTTCATGACTCTGACTCTAACTCTGACTCTGACTTTATGACTCTGACTCTGGCTCTGACTCTGACTTCATGACTCTGATTCTAACTCTGACTTCATGACTCTGACTCTGACTCTGACTTCATGACCCTGACTCTGACTCTGACTGTGACTCTCACTTCATGACTCTGAATTCATGACTCTGACTTCATGACTCTGACTCTGAATTTGACTTCATAACTCTGACTCTGACTCTGACTTCATGACTCTGACTCTGACTCTGACTTCATGACTCTGACTCTGACTCTGACTTCATGACCTTGACTCTGACTCTAACTTCATGACTCTGTCTCTGACTCTGACTTCATCACTATGACTCTGACTCTGACTTCATGACTCTGACTTTGACGCTGACTATGACACTGACTTCATGACTCTGACTTCATGACTCTGACTCTGACTCTGACTCTGACTGTGACTCTTACTTCATGACTCTGACTTCATGACTCTGACTCTGACTTTGACTCTGACATCATGACTCTGACTCTGACTCTGACTTCATGACTCTGACTCTGACTCTGACTTCATGACTCTGACTCTGACTCTGACTTCATGACTCTGACTCTGACTCTGAATTCATGACTCTGACTCTGACTCTGACTTCATGACTACGACTCTGACTTTGACTCTGACTTCATGACTCTGACTCTGATTTTGACCTCACGACTCTGACTCTGACTCTGACTTCATGACTCTGACTCTGGCTCTGACTCTGACTTTATGACTCTGACTCTGACTCTGACTCTGACTTTATGACTCTGACTCTGACTCTGACTCTGACTTCGACTTCATGACTCTGACTTTGACTCTGACTTCACGACTCTGACTTCATGACTCTGACTCTGACTCTGACTTCTTGACTCTGACTCTGACTCTGACTCTGACTTCATGACTCTGACTCTAACTCTGACTTCATGACTATGACTCTGACTCTGACTTCATGACTCCGACTTTGACTCTGACTGTGACTCTGACTTCACGACTCTAACTCTGACTCTGACTTTATGACTCTGACTCTGGCTCTGACTCTGACTTCATGACTCTGATTCTAACTCTGACTTCATGACTCTGACTCTGACTCTGACTTCATGACCCTGACTCTGACTCTGACTGTGACTCTCACTTCATGACTCTGAATTCATGACTCTGACTTCATGACTCTGACTCTGAATTTGACTTCATAACTCTGACTCTGACTCTGACTTCATGACTCTGACTCTGGCTCTGACTCTGACTTTATGACTCTGACTCTGACTCTGACTCTGACTTTATGACTCTGACTCTGACTCTGACTCTGACTTCGACTTCATGACTCTGACTTTGACTCTGACTTCACGACTCTGACTTCATGACTCTGACTCTGACTCTGACTTCTTGACTCTGACTCTGACTCTGACTCTGACTCTGACTTCATGACTCTGACTATGACTCTGACTGTGACTCTGACTTCACGACTCTGACTTCATGACTCTGACTCTGACTCTGACTTCATGACCCTGACTCTGACTCTGACTGTGACTCTTACTTCATGACTCTGACTTCATGACTCTTACTCTGACTCTGACTCTGACTTCATGACTCTGACTCTGACTCAGACTCTGACTCTGACTTCATGACTCTGACTATGACTCTGAATACATGACTCTGACTCTGACTCTGACTTCATGACTCTGACTCTGACTCCGACTTCATGACTCTGACTCTGACTCCGACTTCATGACTCTGACTCTGACTCTGACTCTGACTTTATGACCCTGACTCTGACTCTGACTGTGACTCTTACTTCATGACTCTGACTTCATGACTCTTACTCTGACTCTGACTCTGACTTCATGACTCTGACTCTGACTCTGACTCTGACTCTGACTTCATGACTCTGACTATGACTCTGAATACATGACTCTGACTCTGACTCTGACTTCATGACTCTGACTCTGACTCCGACTTCATGACTCTGGCTCTGACTCTGACTTCATGACTCTGACTCTGATTCTGACTTCATGACTCTGACTCTGACTCTGACTTCATGACCCTGACTCTGACTCTGACTGTGAATCTTACTTCATGACTCTGACTTCATGACTCTGACTTTGACTTTGACTCTGACTTCATGACTCTGACTCTGATTTTGACTTCATGACTCTGACTCTGACTCTGACTTCATGACCCTGACTCTGACTCTGACTGTGAATCTGACTTCATGACTCTGACTTCATGACTCTGACTTTATGACTCTGACTTTGACTTTGACTCTGACTTCATGACTCTGACTCTGATTTTGACTCCATGACTCTGACTCTGACTCTGACTTCATGACTCTGACTCTGACTCTGACTTCATGACTCTGACTCTGACTCTGACTTCATGACTCTGACTCTGACTCTGAATTCATGACTCTGACTCTGACTCTGACTTCATGACTACGACTCTGACTTTGACTCTGACTTCATGACTCTGACTCTGATTTTGACTTCACGACTCTGACTCTGACTCTGACTTCATGACTCTGACTCTGGCTCTGACTCTGACTTTATGACTCTGACTCTGACTCTGACTCTGACTTTATGACTCTGACTCTGACTCTGACTCTGACTTCGACTTCATGACTCTGACTTTGACTCTGACTTCACGACTCTGACTTCATGACTCTGACTCTGACTCTGACTTCTTGACTCTGACTCTGACTCTGACTCTGACTTCATGACTCTGACTCTAACTCTGACTTCATGACTCTGACTCTGACTCTGACTTCTTGACTCTGACTCTGACTCTGACTCTGACTTCATGACTCTGACTCTAACTCTGACTTCATGACTATGACTCTGACTCTGACTTCATGACTCCGACTTTGACTCTGACTGTGACTCTGACTTCACGACTCTGACTTCATGACTCTGACTCTAACTCTGACTCTGACTTTATGACTCTGACTCTGGCTCTGACTCTGACTTCATGACTCTGATTCTAACTCTGACTTCATGACTCTGACTCTGACTCTGACTTCATGACCCTGACTCTGACTCTGACTGTGACTCTCACTTCATGACTCTGAATTCATGACTCTGACTTCATGACTCTGACTCTGAATTTGACTTCATAACTCTGACTCTGACTCTGACTTCATGACTCCGACTCTGACTCTGACTTCATGACTCTGACTCTGACTCTGACTTCATGACCTTGACTCTGACTCTAACTTCATGACTCTGTCTCTGACTCTGACTTCATCACTATGACTCTGACTCTGACTTCATGACTCTGACTTTGACGCTGACTATGACACTGACTTCATGACTCTGACTTCATGACTCTGACTCTGACTCTGACTCTGACTGTGACTCTTACTTCATGACTCTGACTTCATGACTCTGACTCTGACTTTGACTCTGACATCATGACTCTGACTCTGACTCTGACTTCATGACTCTGACTCTGACTCTGACTTCATGACTCTGACTCTGACTCTGACTCTGACTTCATGACTCTGACTATGACTCTGACTATGACTCTGACTTCACGACTCTGACTTCATGACTCTGACTCTGACTCTGACTCTGACTCTGACTTCATGACTCTAACTATGACACTGAATACATGACTCTGACTCTGACTCTGACTTCATGACTCTGACTCTGACTCCGACTTCATGACTCTGACTCTGACTCCGACTTCATGACTCTGACTCTGACTCTGACTCTGACTTTATGACTCTGACTCTGGCTCTGACTCTGACTTCATGACTCTGACTCTGACTCTGGCTCTGACTCTGACTTCATGACTCTGACTCTGATTCTGACTTCATGACTCTGACTCTGACTCTGACTTCATGACCCTGACTCTGACTCTGACTGTGGATCTTACTTCATGACTCTGACTTCGACTTTGACTCTGACTTCATGACTCTGACTCTGATTTTGACTTCATGACTCTGCCTCTGACTCTGACTTCATGACTCTGACTCTGACTCTGACTTCATGACTCTGACTCTGACTCTGACTTCATGACCCTGACTCTGACTCTGACTGTGAATCTGACTTCATGACTCTGACTTCATGACTCTGACTTCATGACTCTGACTTTGACTTTGACTCTGACTTCATGACTCTGACTCTGATTTTGACTCCATGACTCTGACTCTGACTCTGACTTCATGACTCTGACTCTGACTCTGACTTCATGACTCTGACTCTGACTTTGACTCCGACTTCATGACTCTGACTCTGATTTTGACTTCATGACTCTGACTCTGACTCTGACTTCATGACTCTGACTCTGACTCTGACTTCATGACTCTGACTCTGACCCTGACTCTGACTTCATGGCTCTGACTCTGACTCTAACTTCATGACTCTGACTCTGACTCTGACTTCATCACTATGACTCTGACTCTGACTTCATGACTATGACTCTGACTCTGACTTCATGACTCTGACTCTGACTCCGACTTCATGACTCTGACTCTGACTCTGACTCTGACTTTATGACTCTGACTCTGGCTCTGACTCTGACTTCATGACTCTGACTCTGACTCTGGCTCTGACTCTGACTTCATGACTCTGACTCTGATTCTGACTTCATGACTCTGACTCTGACTCTGACTTCATGACCCTGACTCTGACTCTGACTGTGGATCTTACTTCATGACTCTGACTTCGACTTTGACTCTGACTTCATGACTCTGACTCTGATTTTGACTTCATGACTCTGCCTCTGACTCTGACTTCATGACTCTGACTCTGACTCTGACTTCATGACTCTGACTCTGACTCTGACTTCATGACCCTGACTCTGACTCTGACTGTGAATCTGACTTCATGACTCTGACTTCATGACTCTGACTTCATGACTCTGACTTTGACTTTGACTCTGACTTCATGACTCTGACTCTGATTTTGACTCCATGACTCTGACTCTGACTCTGACTTCATGACTCTGACTCTGACTCTGACTTCATGACTCTGACTCTGACTTTGACTCCGACTTCATGACTCTGACTCTGGTTTTGACTTCATGACTCTGACTCTGACTCTGACTTCATGACTCTGACTCTGACTCTGACTTCATGACTCTGACTCTGACCCTGACTCTGACTTCATGGCTCTGACTCTGACTCTAACTTCATGACTCTGACTCTGACTCTGACTTCATCACTATGACTCTGACTCTGACTTCATGACTATGACTCTGACTCTGACTTCATGACTCTGACTCTGACTACGACTTCATGACTCTGACTCTGACTCTGACTTCATGACCCTGACTCTGACTCTGACTGTGACTCTGACTTCACGACTCTGACTTCATGACTCTGACTCTGACTTTGACTCTGACTTCATGACTCTGACTCTGATTTTGACTTCACGACTCTGACTCTGACTCTGACTTCATGACTTTGACTCTGACTCTGACTTCATGACTCTGACTCTGACTCTGACTTAGTGACGTTGACTCTGAATCTGACTTCATGACTCTGACTCTGACTCTGACTTCATCACTATTACTCTGACTCTGACTTTATGACTCTGACTTTGACGCTGACTATGACTCTGACTTCATGACTCTGACTCTGACTCTGACTCTGACTTCATGACTCTGACTCTGACTCTGACTTCGTGACCCTGACTCTGACTCTGACTGTGACTCTTACTTCATGACTCTGACTTCATGACTCTGACTTCATGACTCTGACTTCATAACTCTGACTCTGACTCTGACTTCATGACTCTGACTCTGACTCTGACTTCATGACTCTGGCTCTGACTCTGACTCTGACTTCATGGCCCTGACTCTGACTCTGATTTCATGACTCTGACTTTGACTCTGACTTCATGACTCTGACTCTGACTCTGACTTCATGACTCTGACTCTGACTTTGACTTCATGACTCTGACTCTGACTCTGACTTAATGACTTAAACTCTGACACTGACTTCATGACTCTGACTCTGATTCTGACTCTGACTTCATGACTCTGACTCTGACTCTGACTTCATGACTATGACTCTGACTCTGACTTCATGACTCTGACTCTGACTACGACTTCATGACTCTGACTCTGACTCTGACTTCATGACCCTGACTCTGACTCTGACTGTGACTCTTACTTCATGACTCTGACTTCATGACTCTGACTCTGATTCTGACTCTGACTTCATGACTCTGACTCTGACTCTGACTCTGACTCTGACTCCATGACTCTGACTATGACTCTGAATACATGACTCTGACTCCGACTCTGACTTCATGACTCTGACTCTGACTCTGACTTCATGACTCTGATTCTGACTCTGACTTCATGACTCTGACTCTGACTCTGACTATATGACCCTGACTCTCACTCTGACTGTGACTCTTACTTTATGACTCTGACTTCATGACTCTGACTTCATGACTCTGGCTCTGACTCTGACTTCATGACTCTGACTCTAACTCTGACTTCATGACTATGACTCTGACTCTGACTTCATGACTCTGACTCTGACTCTGACTCTGACTTCATGACTCTGACTCTGACTCTGACTTCATGACTCTGACTTTGACTCTGACTTTGACTTTGACTTCGTGACTCTGACTCTGACTTCGTGACTCTGACTCTGACTCTGACTTCATGACTCTGACTCTGACTCTGAATTCATGACTCTGACTCTGACTCTGACTTCATGACTCTGACTCTGACTTTGACTCTGACTTCATGACTCTGACTCTGATTTTGACTTCACGACTCTGACTCTGACTCTGACTTCATGACTCTGACTCTGACTCTGACTTTATGACTCCGACTCTGACTCTGACTCTGACTTCATGACCCTGACTCTGACTCTGATTTCATGACTCTGACTTTGACTCTGACTTCGTGACTCTGACTCTGACTCTGACTTCATGACTCTGACTCTGACTCTGACTTCATGACTCTGACTCTGACTCTGACTTAATGACTTAGACTCTGACACTGACTTCATGACTCTGACTCTGATTCTGACTCTGACTTCATGACTCTGACTCTGACTCTGACTTCATGACTATGACTCTGACTCTGACTTCATGATTCTGACTCTGACTACGACTTCATGACTCTGACTCTTACTCTGACTTTATGACCCTGACTCTGACTCTGACTGTGACTCTTACTTCATGGCTCTGACTTCATGACTCTGACTCTGACTCTGACTCTGACTTCATGACTCTGACTCTGACTCTGACTCTGACTTTATGACTCTGACTCTGGCTCTGACTCTGACTTCATGACTCTGACTCTGACTCTGACTTCATGACTCTGACTCTGACTCTGACTTCATGACCCTGACTCTGACTCTGACTGTGACTCTTACTTCATGACTCTGACTTCATTACTCTGACTCTGACTCTGACTCTGACTTCATGACTCTGACTCTGACTCTGACTTCATGACTCTGACTCTGACTCTGACTCTGACTCTGACTTTATGACTCTGACTATGACTCTGAATACATGACTCTGACTCTGACTCTGACTTCATGACTCTGACTCTGACTCCGACTTCATGACTCTGACTCTGACTCCGACTTCATGACTCTGACTCTGACTCTGACTCTGACTTTATGACTCTGACTCTGGCTCTGACTCTGACTTCATGACTCTGACTCTGACTCTGGCTCTGACTCTGACTTCATGACTCTGACTCTGATTCTGACTTCATGACTCTGACTCTGACTCTGACTTCATGACCCTGACTCTGACTCTGACTGTGAATCTTACTTCATGACTCTGACTTCATGACTCTGACTTTGACTTTGACTCTGACTTCATGACTCTGACTCTGATTTTGACTTCATGACTCTGACTGTGACTCTGACTTCATGACCCTGACTCTGACTCTGACTGTGAATCTGACTTCATGACTCTGACTTCATGACTCTGACTTTATGACTCTGACTTTGACTTTGACTCTGACTTCATGAGTCTGACTCTGATTTTGACTCCATGACTCTGACACTGACTCTGACTTCATGACTCTGACTCTGACTCGGACTTCATGACTCTGACTCTGACTCTGACTTCATGACTCTGACTCTGACTCTGAATTCATGACTCTGACTCTGACTCTGACTTCATGACTACGACTCTGACTTTGACTCTGACTTCATGACTCTGACTCTGATTTTGACTTCACGACTCTGACTCTGACTCTGACTTCATGACTCTGACTCTGACTCTGACTCTGACTTTATGACTCTGACTCTGACTCTGACTCTGACTTCATGACTCTGACTCTGACTCTGACTCTGACTTCGACTTCATGACTCTGACTTTGACTCTGACTTCACGACTCTGACTTCATGACTCTGACTCTGACTCTGACTTCTTGACTCTGACTCTGACTCTGACTCTGACTTCATGACTCTGACTCTAACTCTGACTTCATGACTATGACTCTGACTCTGACTTCATGACTCCGACTTTGACTCTGACTGTGACTCTGACTTCACGACTCTGACTTCATGACTCTGACTCTAACTCTGACTCTGACTTTATGACTCTGACTCTGGCTCTGACTCTGACTTCATGACTCTGATTCTGACTCTGACTTCATGACTCTGACTCTCACTCTGACTTCATGACCCTGACTCTGACTCTGACTGTGACTCTCACTTGATGACTCTGACTTCATGACTCTGACTTCATGACTCTGACTCTGACTCTGACTCTGACTTCATGACTCTGACTCTGACTCTGACTTCATGACTCTGACTATGACTCTGAATACATGACTCTGACTCTGACTCTGACTTCATGACTCTGACTCTGACTCTGACTTCATGACTCTGACTCTGACTCTGACTTCATGACCCTGACTCTGACTCTGACTGTGACTCTTACTTCATGACTCTGACTTCATGACTCTGACTTCATAACTCTGACTCTGACTCTGACTTCATGACTCTGACTCTGACTCTGACTTCATGACTATGACTCTGACTCTGACTTCATGACTCTGACTCTGACTACGACTTCATGACTCTGACTCTGACTCTGACTTCATGACCCTGACTCTGACTCTGACTGTGACTCTGACTTCACGACTCTGACTTCATGACTCTGACTCTGACTCTGACTCTGACTTTATGACTCTGACTCTGGCTCTGACTCTGACTTCATGACTCTGACTCTGACTCTGACTTCATGACTCTGACTCTGACTCTGACTTCATGACCCTGACTCTGACTCTGACTGTGACTCTTACTTCATGTTTCTGACTTCATGACTCTGACTTCATAACTCTGACTCTGACTCTGACTTCATGACTCTGAGTCTGACTCTGACTTCATGACTCTGACTCTGACTCTGACTTCATGACTATGACTCTGACTCCGACTTCATGACTCTGACTCTGACTTTGACTCTGACTTCATGACTCTGACTCTGACTCTGACTTCATGACTCTGACTTTGACTCTGACTCTGACTTTGACTTCATGACTTTGACTTCATGACTCTGACTCTGACTTCATGACTCTGACTCTGACTCTGACTTCATGACTCTGACTCTGACTCTGAATTCATGACTCTGACTCTGACTCTGACTTCATGACTCTGACTCTGACTTTGACTCTGACTTCATGACTCTAACTCTGATTTTGACTTCACGACTCTGACTCTGACTCTGACTTCATGACTTTGACTCTGACTCTGACTTCATGACTCTGACTCTGACTCTGACTTAATGACCTTGACTCTGAGTCTGACTTCATGACTCTGACTCTGACTCTGACTTCATCACTATTACTCTGACTCTGACTTTATGACTCTGACTTTGACGCTGACTTTGACTCTGACTTCATGACTCTGACTCTGACTCTGACTTCATGACTCTGACTCTGGCTCTGACTCTGACTTCATGACTCTGACTCTGACTCTGACTTCGTAACCCTGACTCTGACTCTGACTGTGACTCTTACTTCATGACTCTGACTTCATGACTCTGACTTCATAACTCTGACTCTGACTCTGACTTCATGACTCTGACTCTGACTCTGACTTCATGACTCTGACTCTGACTCTGACTCTGACTTCATGACCCTGACTCTGACTCTGATTTCATGACTCCGACTTTGACTCTGACTTCATGACTCTGACTCTGACTCTGACTTCATGACTTTGACTCTGACTCTGACTTCATGACTCTGACTCTGACTCTGACTTAATGACTTAGACTCTGACACTGACTTCATGACTCTGACTCTGATTCTGACTCTTACTTCATGACTCTGACTCTGACTCTGACTTCATGACTATGACTCTGACTCTGACTTCATGACTCTGACTCTGACTACTTCATGACTCTGACTCTGACTCTGACTTCATGACCCTGACTCTGACTCTGACTGTGACTCTTACTTCATGACACTGACTTCATTACTCTGACTCTGACTCTGACTCTGACTTCATGACTCCGACTCTGACTCTGACTCTGAATTTATGACTCTGACTCTGGCTCTGACTCTGACTTCATGACTCTGACTCTGACTCTGACTTCATGACTCTGACTCTGACTCTGACTTCATGACCCCGACTCTGACTCTGACTGTGACTCTTACTTCATGACTCTGACTTCATGACTCTGACTTCATAACTCTGACGCTGACTCTGACTTCATGACTCTGAGTCTGACTCTGACTTCATGACTCTGCCTCTGACTCTGACTTTATGACTATGACTCTGACTCTGACTTCATGACTCTGACTCTGACTCTGACTCTGACTTCATGACTCTGACTCTGACTCTGACTTCATGACTCTGACTTTGACTCTGACTCTGACTTTGACTTCATGACTTTGACTTCATGACTCTGACTCTGACTTCATGACTCTGACTCTGACTCTGACTTCATGACTCTGACTCTGACTCTGAATTCATGACTCTGACTCTGACTCTGACTTTGACTCTGACTTCATGACTCTGACTCTGATTCTGACTTCACGACTCTGACTCTGACTATGACTTCATGACTTTGACTCTGACTCTGACTTCATGACTCTGACTCTGACTCTGACTTAGTGACCTTGACTCTGAATCTGACTTCATGACTCTGACTCTGACTCTGACTTCATGACTCTGACTCTGACTCTGACTCTGACTTCATGACCCGGACTCTGACTCTGATTTCATGACTCTGACTTTGACTCTGACTTCATGACTCTGACTCTGACTCTGACTTCATGACTCTGACTCTGACTCTAACTTCATGACTCTGACTCTGACTCTGACTTACTGACTTAGACTCTGAAACTGACTTCATGACTCTAACTCTGATTCTGACTCTGACTTCATGACTCTGACTCTGACTCTGACTTCATGACTATGACTCTGACTCTGACTTCATGACTCTGACTCTGACTCTGACTGTGACTCTTACTTCATGACTCTGACTTCATGACTCTGACTTCATAACTCTGACTCTGACTCTGACTTCATGACTCTGAGTCTGACTCTGACTTCATGACTCTGACTCTGACTCTGACTTCATGACTATGACTCTGACTCTGACTTCATGACTCTGACTCTGACTCTGACTCTGACTTCATGACTCTGACTCTGACTCTGACTCTGACTTTATGACTCTGACTCTGGCTCTGACTCTGACTTCATGACTCTGACTCTGACTCTGACTTCATGACTCTGACTCTGACTCTGACTTCATGACCCTGACTCTGACTCTGACTGTGACTCTTACTTCATGACTCTGACTTCATGACTCTGACTTCATAACTCTGACTCTGACTCTGACTTCATGACTCTGAGTCTGACTCTGACTTCATGACTCTGACTCTGACTCTGACTTCATGACTATGACTCTGACTCTGACTTCATGACTCTGACTCTGACTCTGACTCTGACTTCATGAATCTGACTCTGACTCTGACTTCATGACTCTGACTTTGACTCTGACTCTGACTTTGACTTCATGACTTTGACTTCATGACTTTGACTTCATGACTTTGACTCTGACTTCATGACTCTGACTCTGACTCTGACTTCATGACTCTGACTCTGACTCTGAATTCATGACTCTGACTCTGACTCTGACTTCATGACGACGACTCTGACTTTGACTCTGACTTCATGACTCTGACTCTGATTTTGACTTCACGACTCTGACTCTGACTCTGACTTCATGACTCTGACTCTGACTTGATGACTCTGACTTTGACTCTGACTTCATGACTCTGACTCTGACTCCGACCTCATGACTCTGTCTCTGACTCTGACTTCATGACTCTGACTCTGACTCTGACTATGACTTCATGACTCTGACTCTGGCTCTGACTCTGACTTCATGACTCTGACTCTGACTCTGACTTCGTGACCCTGACTCTGACTCTGACTGTGACTCTTACTTCATGACTCTGACTTCATGACTCTGACTTCATAACTCTGACTCTGACTCTGACTTCATGACTCTGACTCTGACTCTGACTTCATGACTCTGACTCTGACTCTGACTCTGACTTCATGACCCTGACTCTGACTCTGATTTCATGACTCTGACTATGACTCTGACTTCATGACTCTGACTCTGACTCTGACTTCATGACTCTGACTCTGACTCCGACTTCATGACTCTGACTCTGACTTCATGACTCTGACTCTGACTCTGACTTCGTGACCCTGACTCTGACTCTGACTGTGACTCTTACTTCATGACTCTGACTTCATAACTCTGACTCTGACTCTGACTTCATGACTCTGACTCTGACTCTGACTTCATGACTCTGGCTCTGACTCTGACTCTGACTTCATGGCCCTGACTCTGACTCTGATTTCATGACTCTGACTTTGACTCTGACTTCATGACTCTGACTCTGACTCTGACTTCATGACTCTGACTCTGACTCTAACTTCATGACTCTGACTCTGACTCTGACTTACTGACTTAGACTCTGAAACTGACTTCATGACTCTGACTCTGATTCTGACTCTGACTTCATGACTCTGACTCTGACTCTGACTTCATGACTATGACTCTGACTCTGACTTCATGACTCTGACTCTGACTCTGACTGTGACTCTTACTTCATGACTCTGACTTCATGACTCTGACTTCATAACTCTGACTCTGACTCTGACTTCATGACTCTGAGTCTGACTCTGACTTCATGACTCTGACTCTGACTCTGACTTCATGACTATGACTCTGACTCTGACTTCATGACTCTGACTCTGACTCTGACTCTGACTTCATGACTCTGACTCTGACTCTGACTCTGACTTTATGACTCTGACTCTGGCTCTGACTCTGACTTCATGACTCTGACTCTGACTCTGACTTCATGACTCTGACTCTGACTCTGACTTCATGACCCTGACTCTGACTCTGACTGTGACTCTTACTTCATGACTCTGACTTCATGACTCTGACTTCATAACTCTGACTCTGACTCTGACTTCATGACTCTGAGTCTGACTCTGACTTCATGACTCTGACTCTGACTCTGACTTCATGACTATGACTCTGACTCTGACTTCATGACTCTGACTCTGACTCTGACTCTGACTTCATGAATCTGACTCTGACTCTGACTTCATGACTCTGACTTTGACTCTGACTCTGACTTTGACTTCATGACTTTGACTTCATGACTTTGACTTCATGACTTTGACTCTGACTTCATGACTCTGACTCTGACTCTGACTTCATGACTCTGACTCTGACTCTGAATTCATGACTCTGACTCTGACTCTGACTTCATGACGACGACTCTGACTTTGACTCTGACTTCATGACTCTGACTCTGATTTTGACTTCACGACTCTGACTCTGACTCTGACTTCATGACTCTGACTCTGACTTGATGACTCTGACTTTGACTCTGACTTCATGACTCTGACTCTGACTCCGACCTCATGACTCTGTCTCTGACTCTGACTTCATGACTCTGACTCTGACTCTGACTATGACTTCATGACTCTGACTCTGGCTCTGACTCTGACTTCATGACTCTGACTCTGACTCTGACTTCGTGACCCTGACTCTGACTCTGACTGTGACTCTTACTTCATGACTCTGACTTCATGACTCTGACTTCATAACTCTGACTCTGACTCTGACTTCATGACTCTGACTCTGACTCTGACTTCATGACTCTGACTCTGACTCTGACTCTGACTTCATGACCCTGACTCTGACTCTGATTTCATGACTCTGACTATGACTCTGACTTCATGACTCTGACTCTGACTCTGACTTCATGACTCTGACTCTGACTCCGACTTCATGACTCTGACTCTGACTTCATGACTCTGACTCTGACTCTGACTTCGTGACCCTGACTCTGACTCTGACTGTGACTCTTACTTCATGACTCTGACTTCATAACTCTGACTCTGACTCTGACTTCATGACTCTGACTCTGACTCTGACTTCATGACTCTGGCTCTGACTCTGACTCTGACTTCATGGCCCTGACTCTGACTCTGATTTCATGACTCTGACTTTGACTCTGACTTCATGACTCTGACTCTGACTCTGACTTCATGACTCTGACTCTGACTCTGACTTCATGACTCTGACTCTGACTCTGACTTAATGACTTAAACTCTGACACTGACTTCATGACTCTGACTCTGATTCTGACTCTGACTTCATGACTCTGACTCTGACTCTGACTTCATGACTATGACTCTGACTCTGACTTCATGACTCTGACTCTGACTACGACTTCATGACTCTGACTCTGACTCTGACTTCATGACCCTGACTCTGACTCTGACTGTGACTCTTACTTCATGACTCTGACTTCATGACTCTGACTCTGATTCTGACTCTGACTTCATGACTCTGACTCTGACTCTGACTCTGACTCTGACTCCATGACTCTGACTATGACTCTGAATACATGACTCTGACTCCGACTCTGACTTCATGACTCTGACTCTGACTCTGACTTCAATACTCTGACTCTGACTCTGACTTCATGACTCTGACTCTGACTCTGACTTCATGACCCTGACTCTGACTCTGACTGTGACTCTTACTTTATGACTCTGACTTCATGACTCTGGCTCTGATTCTGACTTCATGACTCTGACTCTGACTCTGACTTCACGACTCTGACTCTGACTCTGACTTCATGACTCTGACTCTGAGTCTGACTCTGACTTCATGACTCTGACTCTAACTCTGACTTCATGACTATGACTCTGACTCTGACTTCATGACTCTGACTCTGACTCTGACTCTGACTTCATGACTCTGACTCTGACTCTGACTTCATGACTCTGACTTTGACTCTGACTCTGACTTTGACTTCGTGACTCTGACTCTGACTTCGTGACTCTGACTCTGACTCTGACTTCATGACTCTGACTCTGACTCTGAATTCATGACTCTGACTCTGACTCTGACTTCATGACTCTGACTCTGACTTTGACTCTGACTTCATGACTCCGACTCTGATTTTGACTTCACGACTCTGACTCTGACTCTGACTTCATGACTCTGACTCTGACTCTGACTTCATGACTCTGACTCTGACTCTGACTCTGACTTCATGACCCTGACTCTGACTCTGATTTCATGACTTTGACTTTGACTCTGACTTCGTGACTCTGACTCTGACTCTGACTTCATGACTCTGACTCTGACTCTGACTTCATGACTCTGACTCTGACTCTGACTTAATGACTTAGACTCTGACACTGACTTCATGACTCTGACTCTGATTCCGACTCTGACTTCATGACTCTGACTCTGACTCTGACTTCATGACTATGACTCTGACTCTGACTTCATGACTCTGACTCTGACTCTGACTTCATGACTCTGACTTTGACTCTGACTCTGACTTTGACTTCATGACTTTGACTTCATGACTCTGACTCTGACTTCACGACTCTGACTCTGACTCTGACTTCACGACTCTGACTCTGACTCTGACTTTATGACTCTGACTCTGAGTCTGACTCTGACTTCATGACTCTGACTCTAACTCTGACTTCATGACTATGACTCTGACTCTGACTTCATGACTCTGACTCTGACTCTGACTCTGACTTCATGACTCTGACTCTGACCCTGACTTCATGACTCTGACTTTGACTTCGTAACTCTGACTCTGACTTCGTGACTCTGACTCTGACTCTGACTTCATGACTCTGACTCTGACTCTGAATTCATGACTCTGACTCTGACTCTGACTTCATGACTCTGACTCTGACTTTGACTCTGACTTCATGACTCTGACTCTGATTTTGACTTCACGACTCTGACTCTGACTCTGACTTCATGACTCTGACTCTGACTCTGACTTCATGACTCTGACTCTGACTCTGACTCTGACTTCATGACCCTGACTCTGACTCGGTTTTCATGACTCTGACTTTGACTCTGACTTCGTGACTCTGACTCTGACTCTGACTTCATGACTCTGACTCTGACTCTGACTTCATGACTCTGACTCTGACTCTGACTTAATGACTTGGACTCTGACACTGACTTCATGACTCTGACTCTGATTCTGACTCTGACTTCATGACTCTGACTCTGACTCTGACTTCATGACTATGACTCTGACTCTGACTTCATGACTCTGACTCTGACTACGACTTCATGACTCTGACTCTTACTCTGACTTTATGACCCTGACTCTGACTCTGACTGTGACTCTTACTTCATGGCTCTGACTTCATGACTCTGACTCTGACTCTGACTCTGACTTCATGACTCTGACTCTGACTCTGACTCTGACTTTATGACTCTGACTCTGGCTCTGACTCTGACTTCATGACTCTGACTCTGACTCTGACTTCATGACTCTGACTCTGACTCTGACTTCATGACCCTGACTCTGACTCTGACTGTGACTCTTACTTCATGAGTCTGACTTCATGACTCTGACTCCATAACTCTGACTATGACTCTGACTTCATGACTCTGAGTCTGACTCTGACTTCATGACTCTGACTCTGACTCTGACTTCATGACTATGACTCTGACTCTGACTTCATGACTCTGACTCTGACTCTGACTCTGACTTCATGACTCTGACTCTGACTCTGACTTCATGACTCTGACTTTGACTCTGACTCTGACTTTGACTCCATGACTTTGACTTCATGACTCTGACTCTGACTTCATGACTCTGACTCTGACTCTGACTTCATGACTCTGACTCTGACTCTGACTTAATGACTTAGACTCTGACACTGACTTTATGACTCTGACTCTGATTCTGACTCTGACTTCATGACTCTGACTCTGACTCTGACTTCATGACTATGACTCTGACTCTGACTTCATGACTCTGACTCTGACTACGACTTCATGACTCTGACTTTTACTCTGACTTTATGACCCTCACTCTGACTCTGACTGTGACTCTTACTTCATGGCTCTGACTTCATGACTCTGACTCTGACTCTGACTCTGACTTCATGACTCTGACTCTGACTCTGACTCTGACTTTATGACTCTGACTCTGGCTCTGACTCTGACTTCATGACTCTGACTCTGACTCTGACTTCATGACTCTGACTCTGACTCTGACTTCATGACCCTGACTCTGACTCTGACTGTGACTCTTACTTCATGACTCTGACTTCATGACTCTGACTTCATAACTCTGACTATGACTCTGACTTCATGACTCTGAGTCTGACTCTGACTTCATGACTCTGACTCTGACTCTGACTTCATGACTATGACTCTGACTCTGACTTCATGACTCTGACTCTGACTCTGACTCTGACTTCATGACTCTGACTCTGACTCTGACTTCATGACTCTGACTTTGACTCTGACTCTGACTTTGACTCCATGACTTTGACTTCATGACTCTGACTCTGACTTCATGACTCTGACTCTGACTCTGACTTCATGACTCTGACTCTGACTCTGAATTCATGACTCTGACTCTGACTCTGACTTCATGACTCTGACTCTGACTCTGACTTTATGACCCTGACTCTGACTCTGACTGTGACTCTTACTTCATGACTCTGAATTCATGACTCTGACTTCATGACTCTGACTTTGACTTTGTCTCTGACTTCATGACTCTGACTCTGATTTTGGCTTCATGACTCTGACTCTGACTCTGACTTCATGACTCTGACTCTGACTCTGACTTCATGACTCTGACTCTGGCTCTGACTCTGACTTCATGACTCTGACTCTGACTCTGACTTCATGACTATGACTCTGACTCTGACTTCATGACTCTGACTCTGACTACGACTTCATGACTCTGACTCTGACTCGGCTTCATGACCCTGACTCTGACTCTGACTGTGACTCTCACTTCATGACTCTGACTTCATGACTCTGACTCTGACTCTGACTGTGACTCTGACTTCATGACTCTGACTTTATGACTCTGACTTTGACTTTGACTCTGACTTCATGACTCTGACTCTGACTCTGACTTCATGACTCTGACTTTGACTTTGACTCTGACCTCATGACTCTGACTCTGATTTTGACTTCATGACTCTGACTCTGACTCTGACTTCATGACCCTGACTCTGACTCTGACTGTGAATCTGACTTCATGACTCTGACTTCATGACTCTGACTTTATGACTCTGACTTTGACTTTGACTCTGACTTCATGACTCTGACTCTGACTCCGACTTCATGACTATGACTCTGACTCTGACTTCATGACTCTGACTCTGACTCTGACTCTGACTTCATGACTCTGACTCTGACTCTCACTTCATGACTCTGACTTTGACTCTGACTCTCACTTTGACTTCATGACTTTGACTTTATGACTCTGACTCTGACTTCATGACTCTGACTCTGACTCTGACTTCATGACTCTGACTCTGACTCTGAATTCATGACTCTGACTCTGACTCTGACTTCATGACTCTGACTCTGACTTTGACTCTGACTTCATGACTCTGACTCTGATTTTGACTTCACGACTCTGACTCTGACTCTGACTTGATGACCTTGACTCTGAATCTGACTTCATGACTCTGACTCTGACTCTGACTTCATCACTATTACTCTGACTCTGACTTTATGACTCTGACTTTGACGCTGACTATGACTCTGACTTCATGACTCTGACTCTGACTCTGACTTCATGACTATGCCTCGGACTTCATGACTCTGACTCTGACTTTGACTTCATGACTCTGACTCTGACTTCATGACTCTGACTTAGACTCTGACTTCATGACCCTGACTCTGACTCTGACTCTGACTCTGACTCTCACTTCATGACTCTGACTCTGACTCCGATTTCATGACTCTGACTTTGACTCTGACTCCATGATTCTGACTGTGACTCTGACTTCGTGACTCTGACTCTGACTCTGACTCTGACTTCATGATTCTGACTCTGACTCTGACTCCGACTCCATGACTCCGACTTTGACTCTGACTTCACGACTCTGACTTCATGACTCTGACTCTGACTCTGACTTCATGACTCTGACTCTGACTCTGACTTCATGACTCTGACTCTGACTCTGACTCTGACTTCATGACCCTGACTCTAACTCTGACTTCATGACTATGACTCTGACTCCGACTTCATGACTCCGACTTTGACTTTGACTGTGACTCTGACTTCACGACTCTGACTTCATGACTCTGACTCTGACTCTGACTCCGACTCCATGACTCCGACTTTGACTCTGACTTCACGACTCTGACTTCATGACTCTGACTCTGACTCTGACTTCATGACTCTGACTCTGACTCTGACTCCGACTCCATGACTCCGACTTTGACTCTGACTTCACGACTCTGACTTCATGACTCTGACTCTGACTCTGACTTCATGACTCTGACTCTGACTCCGACTTTATGACTCTGACTTTGACTCTGACTTCACGACTCTGACTCCATGACTCTGACTCTGACTCTGACTGTGACTTCATGACTCTGACTTTGACTCTGACTCTGACTTCATGACTCTGACTCTAACTCTGACTTCATGACTATGACTCTGACCCTGACTTCATGACTCTGACTATGACTCTGAAGACATGACTCTGACTCCGACTCTGACTTCATGACTCTGACTCTGACTCTGACTTCATGACTCTGACTCTGACTCTGACTTCATGACCCTGACTCTGACTCTGACTTCATGACCCTGACTCTGACTCTGACTGTGACTCTTACTTCATGACTCTGAATTCATGACTCTAACTTCATGACTCTGACTCTGACTCTGACTTCATGACTCTGACTCTGACTCCGACTTCATGACTCTGACTCTGACTCCGACTTCATGACTCTGACTCTGACTCTAACTTCATGACTCTGACTCTGAGTCTGACTCTGACTTCATGACTCTGACTCTGACTCTGACTTCATGACTATGACTCTGACTCTGACTTCATGACTCTGACTCTGGCTCTGACTCTGACTTCATGACTCTGACTCTGACTCTGACTTCATGACTATGACTCTGACTCTGACTTCATGACTCTGACTCTGACTACGACTTCATGACTCTGACTCTGACTCGGCTTCATGACCCTGACTCTGACTCTGACTGTGACTCTCACTTCATGACTCTGACTTCATGACTCTGACTCTGACTCTGACTGTGACTCTGACTTCATGACTCTGACTTTATGACTCTGACTTTGACTTTGACTCTGACTTCATGACTCTGACTCTGACTCTGACTTCATGACTCTGACTTTGACTTTGACTCTGACCTCATGACTCTGACTCTGATTTTGACTTCATGACTCTGACTCTGACTCTGACTTCATGACCCTGACTCTGACTCTGACTGTGAATCTGACTTCATGACTCTGACTTCATGACTCTGACTTTATGACTCTGACTTTGACTTTGACTCTGACTTCATGACTCTGACTCTGACTCCGACTTCATGACTATGACTCTGACTCTGACTTCATGACTCTGACTCTGACTCTGACTCTGACTTCATGACTCTGACTCTGACTCTCACTTCATGACTCTGACTTTGACTCTGACTCTCACTTTGACTTCATGACTTTGACTTTATGACTCTGACTCTGACTTCATGACTCTGACTCTGACTCTGACTTCATGACTCTGACTCTGACTCTGAATTCATGACTCTGACTCTGACTCTGACTTCATGACTCTGACTCTGACTTTGACTCTGACTTCATGACTCTGACTCTGATTTTGACTTCACGACTCTGACTCTGACTCTGACTTGATGACCTTGACTCTGAATCTGACTTCATGACTCTGACTCTGACTCTGACTTCATCACTATTACTCTGACTCTGACTTTATGACTCTGACTTTGACGCTGACTATGACTCTGACTTCATGACTCTGACTCTGACTCTGACTTCATGACTATGCCTCGGACTTCATGACTCTGACTCTGACTTTGACTTCATGACTCTGACTCTGACTTCATGACTCTGACTTAGACTCTGACTTCATGACCCTGACTCTGACTCTGACTCTGACTCTTACTTCATGACTCTGAATTCATGACTCTAACTTCATGACTCTGACTCTGACTCTGACTTCATGACTCTGACTCTGACTCCGACTTCATGACTCTGACTCTGACTCCGACTTCATGACTCTGACTCTGACTCTAACTTCATGACTCTGACTCTGAGTCTGACTCTGACTTCATGACTCTGACTCTGACTCTGACTTCATGACTATGACTCTGACTCTGACTTCATGACTATGACTCTGACTCTGACTTCATGACTCTGACTCTGACTACGACTTCATGACTCTGACTCTTACTCTGACTTTATGACCCTGACTCTGACTCTGACTGTGACTCTTACTTCATGGCTCTGACTTCATGACTCTGACTCTGACTCTGACTCTGACTCTGACTCTGACTTCATGACTCTGACTCTGACTCTGAATTCATGACTCTGACTCTGACTCTGACTTCATGACTCTGACTCTGACTCTGACTCCGACTTTATGACTCTTACTTTGACTCTGACTTCACGACTCTGACTCCATGACTCTGACTCTCACTCTGACTGTGACTTCATGACTCTGACTTTGACTCTGACTCTGACTTTATGACTCTGACTCTGACTCTGACTTCATGACTATGACTCTGACTCTGACTTCATGACCCTGACTCTGACTCTGACTGTGACTCTTACTTCATGACTCTGACTTCATGACACTGACTCTGACTCTGACTTCATGACTCTGACTCTGACTCCGACTTCATGACTCTGACTCTGACTCTGACTTCATGACTCTGACTCTGACTCCGACTTCATGACTCTGACTCTGACTCTGACTTAATGACCTTGACTCTCAATCTGACTTCATGACTCTGACTCTGACTCTGACTTCATCACTATTACTCTGACTCTGACTTTATGACTCTGACTTTGACGCTGACTATGACTCTGACTTCATGACTCTGACTCTGACTCTGACTTCATGACTCTGACTCTGGCTCTGACTCTGACTTCATGACTCTGACTCTGACTCTGACTTCGTGACCCTGACTCTGACTCTGACTGTGACTCTTACTTCATGACTCTGACTTCATGACTCTGACTTCATGACACTGACTCTGACTCTGACTTCATGACTCTGACTCTGACTCCGACTTCATGACTCTGACTCTGACTCTGACTTCATGACTCTGACTCTGACTCCGACTTCATGACTCTGACTCTGACTCTGACTTAATGACCTTGACTCTCAATCTGACTTCATGACTCTGACTCTGACTCTGACTTCATCACTATTACTCTGACTCTGACTTTATGACTCTGACTTTGACGCTGACTATGACTCTGACTTCATGACTCTGACTCTGACTCTGACTTCATGACTCTGACTCTGGCTCTGACTCTGACTTCATGACTCTGACTCTGACTCTGACTTTATGACCCTGACTCTGACTCTGACTGTGACTCTTACTTCATGACTCTGAATTCATGACTCTGACTTCATGACTCTGACTTTGACTTTGTCTCTGACTTCATGACTCTGACTCTGATTTTGGCTTCATGACTCTGACTCTGACTCTGACTTCATGACTCTGACTATGACTCTGACTTCATGACTCTGACTCTGGCTCTGACTCTGACTTCATGACTCTGACTCTGACTCTGACTTCATGACTATGACTCTGACTCTGACTTCATGACTCTGACTCTGACTACGACTTCATGACTCTGACTCTGACTCGGCTTTATGACCCTGACTCTGACTCTGACTGTGACTCTTACTTCATGACTCTGAATTCATGACTCTGACTTAATGACTCTGACTTTGACTTTGTCTCTGACTTCATGACTCTGACTCTGACTCCGACTTCATGACTCTGACTCTGACTCTGACTTCATGACTCTGACTCTGACTCCGACTCCATGACTCCGACTTTGACTCTGTCTTCACGACTCTGACTCCATGACTCTGACTCTGACTCTGACTTCATGACTCTGACTCTGACTCTGACTCTGACTTCATGACCCTGACTCTAACTCTGACTTCATGACTATGACTCTGACTCTGACTTCATGACTCCGACTTTGACTTTGACTGTGACTCTGACTTCACGACTCTGACTTCATGACTCTGACTCTGACTCTGACTCCGACTCCATGACTCCGACTTTGACTCTGACTTCACGACTCTGACTTCATGACTCTGACTCTGACTCTGACTTCATGACTCTGACTCTGACTCTGACTCCGACTCCATGACTCCGACTTTGACTCTGACTTCACGACTCTGACTTCATGACTCTGACTCTGACTCTGACTTCATGACTCTGACTCTGACTCCGACTTTATGACTCTGACTTTGACTCTGACTTCACGACTCTGACTCCATGACTCTGACTCTGACTCTGACTGTGACTCCATGACTCTGACTTTGACTCTGACTCTGACTTCATGACTCTGACTCTAACTCTGACTTCATGACTATGACTCTGACCCTGACTTCATGACTCTGACTATGACTCTGAATACATGACTCTGACTCCGACTCTGACTACATGACTCTGACTCTGACTCTGACTTCATGACTCTGACTCTGACTCTGACTTCATGACCCTGACTCTGACTCTGACTTCATGACCCTGACTCTGACTCTGACTGTGACTCTTACTTCATGACTCTGAATTCATGACTCTAACTTCATGACTCTGACTCTGACTCTGACTTCATGACTCTGACTCTGACTCCGACTTCATGACTCTGACTCTGACTCCGACTTCATGACTCTGACTCTGACTCTAACTTCATGACTCTGACTCTGAGTCTGACTCTGACTTCATGACTCTGACTCTGACTCTGACTTCATGACTATGACTCTGACTCTGACTTCATGACTCTGACTCTGACTCTGACTCTGACTTCATGACTCTGACTCTGACTCTGACTTCATGACTCTGACTTTGACTCTGACTCTGACTTTGACTTCATGACTTTGACTTCATGACTCTGACTCTGACTTCACGACTCTGACTCTGACTCTGACTTCATGACTCTGACTCTGACTCTGAATTCATGACTCTGACTCCGACTCTGACTTCATGACTCTGACTCTGACTTTGACTCTGACTCCATGACTCTGACTCTGATTTTGACTTCACGACTCTGACTCTGACTCTGACTTCATGACTCTGACTCTGACTCTGACTTCATGACTCTGCCTCTGACTCTGACTTAATGACCTTGACTCTTAATCTGACTTCATGACTCTGACTCTGACTCTGACTTCATCACTATTACTCTGACTCTGACTTCATGACTCTGACTTTGACGCTGACTATGACTCTGACTTCATGACTCTGACTCTGACTCTGACTTCATGACTCTGACTCTGGCTCTGACTCTGACTTCATGACTCTGACTCTGACTCTGACTTCGTGACCCTGACTTTGACTCTGACTGTGACTCGTACTTCATGACTCTGACTTCATGACTCTGACTTCATAAATCTGACTCTGACTCTGACTTCATGACTCTGACTCTGACTCTGACTTCATGACTCTGACTCTGACTCTGACTCTGACTTAATGACTCTGACTCTGGCTCTGACTCTGACTTTATGACTCTGACTCTGACTCTGACTCTGTGACCCTGACTCTGACTCTGACTGTGACTCTTACTTCATGACTCTGACTTCATGACTCTGACTCTGAGTACGACTTCATGACTCTGACTCTGACTCTGACTTCATGACCCTGACTCTGACTCTGACTGTGACTCGACTTCAAGACTCTGACTTCATGACTCTGACTCTGACTTTGACTCTGACTTCATGACTCGGACTCTGATTTTGACTTTACGACTCTGACTCTGACTCTGACTTCATGACTTTGACTCTGACTCTGACTTCATGACTCTGACTCTGACTCTGACTTGGTGACCTTGACTCTGAATCTGACTTCATGACTCTGACTCTGACTCTGACTTCATCACTATTACTCTGACTCTGACTTTATGACTCTGACTTTGACGCTGACTATGACTCTGACTTCATGACTCTGACTCTGACTCTGACTTCATGACTCTGACTCTGGCTCTGACTCTGACTTCATGACTCTGACTCTGACTCTGACTTCGTGACCCTGACTCTGACTCTGACTGTGACTCTTACTTCATGACTCTGACTTCATGACTCTGACTTCATAACTCTGACTCTGACTCTGACTTCATGACTCTGACTCTGACTCTGACTTCATGACTCTGGCTCTGACTCTGACTCTGACTTCATGGCCCTGACTCTGACTCTGATTTCATGACTCTGACTTTGACTCTGACTTCATGACTCTGACTCTGACTCTGACTTCATGACTCTGACTCTGACTCTGACTTCATGACTCTGACTCTGACTCTGACTCAATGACTTAAACTCTGACACTGACTTCATGACTCTGACTCTGATTCTGACTCTGACTTCATGACTCTGACTCTGACTCTGACTTCATGACTATGACTCTGACTCTGACTTCATGACTCTGACTCTGACTACGGCTTCATGACTCTGACTCTGACTCTGACTTCATGACCCTGACTCTGACTCTGACTGTGGCTCTTACTTCATGACTCTGACTTCATGACTCTGACTCTGATTCTGACTCTGACTTCATGACTCTGACTCTGACTCTGACTCTGACTCTGACTCCATGACTCTGACTATGACTCTGAATACATGACTCTGACTCCGACTCTGACTTCATGACTCTGACTCTGACTCTGACTTCATGACTCTGACTCTGACTACGACTTCATGACTCTGACTCTGACTCTGACTTCATGACCCTGACTCTGACTCTGACTGTGACTCTTACTTCATGACTCTGACTTCATGACTCTGACTCTGATTCTGACTCTGACTTCATGACTCTGACTCTGACTCTGACTCTGACTCTGACTCCATGACTCTGACTATGACTCTGAATACATGACTCTGACTCCGACTCTGACTTCATGACTCTGACTCTGACTCTGACTTCATGACTCTGACTCTGACTCTGACTTCATGACTCTGACTCTGACTCTGACTTCATGACTCTGACTCTGACTTCATGACTCTGACTCTAACTCTGACTTCATGACTATGACTCTGACTCTGACTTCATGACTCTGACTCTGACTCTGACTCTGACTTCATGACTCTGACTCTGACTCTGACTTCATGACTCTGACTTTGACTCTGACTCTGACTTTGACTTCGTGACTCTGACTCCGACTTCGTGACTCTGACTCTGACTCTGACTTCATGACTCTGACTCTGACTCTGAATTCATGACTCTGACTCTGACTCTGACTTCATGACTCTGATTCTGACTTTGACTCTGACTTCATGACTCCGACTCTGATTTTGACTTCACGACTCTGACTCTGACTCTGACTTCATGACTCTGACTCTGACTCTGACTTCATGGCTCTGACTCTGACTCTGACTCTGACTTCATGACCCTGACTCTGACTCTGATTTCATGACTCTGACTTTGACTCTGACTTCGTGACTCTGACTCTGACTCTGACTTCATGACTCTGACTCTGACTCTGACTTCATGACTCTGACTCTGACTCTGACTTAATGACTTAGACTCTGACACTGATTTCATGACTCTGACTCTGATTCTGACTCTGACTTCATGACTCTGACTCTTACTCTGACTTTATGACCCTGACTCTGACTCTGACTGTGACTCTTACTTCATGGCTCTGACTTCATGACTCTGACTCTGACTCTGACTCTGACTTCATGACTCTGACTCTGACTCTAACTCTGACTTTATGACTCTGACTCTGGCTCTGACTCTGACTTCATGACTCTGACTCTGACTCTGACTTCATGACTCTGACTCTGACTCTGACTTCATGACCCTGACTCTGACTCTGACTGTGACTCTTACTTCATGACTCTGACTTCATGACTCTGACTTCATAACTCTGACTATGACTCTGACTTCATGACTCTGACTCTGAATCTGACTTCATGACTATGACTCTGACTCTGACTTCATGACTCTGATTCTGACTCTGACTCTGACTTCATGACTCTGACTCTGACTCTGACTTCATGACTCTGACTTTGACTCTGACTCTGACTTTGACTTCATGACTTTGACTTCATGACTCTGACTCTGACTTCACGACTCTGACTCTGACTCTGACTTCACGACTCTGACTCTGACTCTGACTTTATGACTCTGACTCTGAGTCTGACTCTGACTTCATGACTCTGACTCTAACTCTGACTTCATGACTATGACTTTGACTCTGACTTCATGACTCTGACTCTGACTCTGACTCTGACTTCATGACTCTGACTCTGACTCTGACTTCATGACTCTGACTCTGACTCTGAATTCATGACTCTGACTCTGACTCTGACTTCATGACTCTGACTCTGACTCTGACTCCGACTTTATGACTCTTACTTTGACTCTGACTTCACGACTCTGACTCCATGACTCTGACTCTGACTCTGACTGTGACTTCATGACTCTGACTTTGACTCTGAGTCTGACTTTATGACTCTGACTCTAACTCTGACTTCATGACTTTGACTCTGACCCTGACTTCATGACTCTGACTATGACTCCGAATACATGACTCTGACTCCGACTCTGACTTCATGACTCTGACTCTGACTCTGACTTCATGACTCTGACTCTGACTCTGACTTCATGACTCTGACTCTGACTCTGACTTCATGACCCTGACTCTGACTCTGACTGTGACTCTTACTTCATGACTCTGACTTCATGACTCTGACTTCATGACACTGACTCTGACTCTGACTTCATGACTCTGACTCTGACTCCGACTTCATGACTCTACCTCTGACTCTGACTTCATGACTCTGACTCTGAGTCTGACTCTGACTCCATGACTCTGACTCTGAATCTGACTTCATGACTATGACTCTGACTCTGACTTCATGACTCTGATTCTGACTCTGACTCTGACTTCATGACTCTGACTCTGACTCTGACTTCACGACTCTGACTCTGACTCTGACTTCACGACTCTGACTCTGACTCTGACTTTATGACTCTGACTCTGAGTCTGACTCTGACTTCATGACTCTGACTCTAACTCTGACTTCATGACTATGACTCTGACTCTGACTTCATGACTCTGACTCTGACTCTGACTCTGACTTCATGACTATGACTCTGACTCTGACTTCATGACTCTGACTCTGACTCTGACTCTGACTTCATGACTCTGACTCTGACTCTGACTTCATGACTCTGACTTTGACTCTGACTCTGACTTTGACTTCGTGACTCTGACTCCGACTTCGTGACTCTGACTCTGACTCTGACTTCATGACTCTGACTCTGACTCTGAATTCATGACTCTGACTCTGACTCTGATTTCATGACTCTGATTCTGACTTTGACTCTGACTTCATGACTCCGACTCTGATTTTGACTTCACGACTCTGACTCTGACTCTGACTTCATGACTCTGACTCTGACTCTGACTTCATGGCTCTGACTCTGACTCTGACTCTGACTTCATGACCCTGACTCTGACTCTGATTTCATGACTCTGACTTTGACTCTGACTTCGTGACTCTGACTCTGACTCTGACTTCATGACTCTGACTCTGACTCTGACTTCATGACTCTGACTCTGACTCTGACTTAATGACTTAGACTCTGACACTGATTTCATGACTCTGACTCTGATTCTGACTCTGACTTCATGACTCTGACTCTTACTCTGACTTTATGACCCTGACTCTGACTCTGACTGTGACTCTTACTTCATGGCTCTGACTTCATGACTCTGACTCTGACTCTGACTCTGACTTCATGACTCTGACTCTGACTCTGACTCTGACTTTATGACTCTGACTCTGGCTCTGACTCTGACTTCATGACTCTGACTCTGACTCTGACTTCATGACTCTGACTCTGACTCTGACTTCATGACCCTGACTCTGACTCTGACTGTGACTCTTACTTCATGACTCTGACTTCATGACTCTGACTTCATAACTCTGACTATGACTCTGACTTCATGACTCTGACTCTGAATCTGACTTCATGACTATGACTCTGACTCTGACTTCATGACTCTGATTCTGACTCTGACTCTGACTTCATGACTCTGACTCTGACTCTGACTTCATGACTCTGACTTTGACTCTGACTCTGACTTTGACTTCATGACTTTGACTTCATGACTCTGACTCTGACTTCACGACTCTGACTCTGACTCTGACTTCACGACTCTGACTCTGACTCTGACTTTATGACTCTGACTCTGAGTCTGACTCTGACTTCATGACTCTGACTCTAACTCTGACTTCATGACTATGACTCTGACTCTGACTTCATGACTCTGACTCTGACTCTGACTCTGACTTCATGACTCTGACTCTGACTCTGACTTCATGACTCTGACTCTGACTCTGAATTCATGACTCTGACTCTGACTCTGACTTCATGACTCTGACTCTGACTCTGACTCCGACTTTATGACTCTTACTTTGACTCTGACTTCACGACTCTGACTCCATGACTCTGACTCTGACTCTGACTGTGACTTCATGACTCTGACTTTGACTCTGAGTCTGACTTTATGACTCTGACTCTAACTCTGACTTCATGACTTTGACTCTGACCCTGACTTCATGACTCTGACTATGACTCCGAATACATGACTCTGACTCCGACTCTGACTTCATGACTCTGACTCTGACTCTGACTTCATGACTCTGACTCTGACTCTGACTTCATGACTCTGACTCTGACTCTGACTTCATGACCCTGACTCTGACTCTGACTGTGACTCTTACTTCATGACTCTGACTTCATGACTCTGACTTCATGACACTGACTCTGACTCTGACTTCATGACTCTGACTCTGACTCCGACTTCATGACTCTACCTCTGACTCTGACTTCATGACTCTGACTCTGAGTCTGACTCTGACTCCATGACTCTGACTCTGAATCTGACTTCATGACTATGACTCTGACTCTGACTTCATGACTCTGATTCTGACTCTGACTCTGACTTCATGACTCTGACTCTGACTCTGACTTCATGACTCTGACTTTGACTCTGACTCTGACTTTGACTTCATGACTTTGACTTCATGACTCTGACTCTGACTTCACGACTCTGACTCTGACTCTGACTTCACGACTCTGACTCTGACTCTGACTTTATGACTCTGACTCTGAGTCTGACTCTGACTTCATGACTCTGACTCTAACTCTGACTTCATGACTATGACTCTGACTCTGACTTCATGACTCTGACTCTGACTCTGACTCTGACTTCATGACTCTGACTCTGACTCTGACTTCATGACTCTGACTTTGACTCTGACTCTGACTTTGACTTCGTGACTCTGACTCTGACTTCGTGACTCTGACTCTGACTCTGACTTCATGACTCTGACTCTGACTCTGAATTCATGACTCTGACTCTGACTCTGACTTCATGACTCTGACTCTGACTTTGACTCTGACTTCATGACTCTGACTCTGATTTTGACTTCACGACTCTGACTCTGACTCTGACTTCATGACTCTGACTCTGACTCTGACTTCATGACTCTGACTCTGACTCTGACTCTGACTTCATGACCCTGACTCTGACTCTGATTTCATGACTCTGACTTTGACTCTGACTTCGTGACTCTGACTCTGACTCTGACTTCATGACTCTGACTCTGACTCTGACTTCATGACTCTGACTCGGACTCTGACCTAATGACTTAGACTCTGACACTGACTTCATGACTCTGACTCTGATTCTGACTCTGACTTCATGACTCTGACTCTGACTCTGACTTCATGACTATGACTCTGACTCTGACTTCATGACTCTGACTCTGACTACGACTTCATGACTCTGACTCTTACTCTGACTTTATGACCCTGACTCTGACTCTGACTGTGACTCTTACTTCATGGCTCTGACTTCATGACTCTGACTCTGACTCTGACTCTGACTTCATGACTCTGACTCTGACTCTGACTCTGACTTTATGACTCTGACTCTGGCTCTGACTCTGACTTCATGACTCTGACTCTGACTCTGACTTCATGACTCTGACTCTGACTCTGACTTCATGACCCTGACTCTGACTCTGACTGTGACTCTTACTTCATGACTCTGACTTCATGACTCTGACTCCATAACTCTGACTCCATAACTCTGACTATGACTCTGACTTCATGACTCTGAGTCTGACTCTGACTTCATGACTCTGACTCTGACTCTGACTTCATGACTATGACTCTGACTCTGACTTCATGACTCTGACTCTGACTCTGACTCTGACTTCATGACTCTGACTCTGACTCTGACTTCATGACTCTGACTTTGACTCTGACTCTGACTTTGACTCCATGACTTTGACTTCATGACTCTGACTCTGACTTCATGACTCTGACTCTGACTCTGACTTCATGACTCTGACTCTGACTCTGAATTCATGACTCTGACTCTGACTCTGACTTCATGACTCTGACTCTGACTCTGACTCCGACTTTATGACTCTTACTTTGACTCTGACTTCACGACTCTGACTCCATGACTCTGACTCTGACTCTGACTGTGACTTCATGACTCTGACTTTGACTCTGACTCTGACTTTATGACTCTGACTCTAACTCTGACTTCATGACTATGACTCTGACCCTGACTTCATGACTCTGACTATGACTCCGAATACATGACTCTGACTCCGACTCTGACTTCATGACTCTGACTCTGACTCTGACTTCATGACTCTGACTCTGACTCTGACTTCATGACTCTGACTCTGACTCTGACTTCATGACCCTGACTCTGACTCTGACTGTGAATCTTACTTCATGACTCTGACTTCATGACTCTGACTTCATGACACTGACTCTGACTCTGACTTCATGACTCTGACTCTGACTCCGACTTCATGACTCTGACTCTGACTCTGACTTCATGACTCTGACTCTGACTCCGACTTCATGACTCTGACTCTGAATCTGACTTAATGACCTTGACTCTCAATCTGACTTCATGACTCTGACTCTGACTCTGACTTCATCACTATTACTCTGACTCTGACTTTATGACTCTGACTTTGACGCTGACTATGACTCTGACTTCATGACTCTGACTCTGACTCTGACTTCATGACTCTGACTCTGGCTCTGACTCTGACTTCATGACTCTGACTCTGACTCTGACTTCGTGACCCTGACTCTGACTCTGACTGTGACTCTTACTTCATGACTCTGAATTCATGACTCTGACTTCATAACTCTGACTCTGACTCTGACTTCATGACTCTGACTCTGGTTCTGGCTCTGACTCTGACTTCATGACTCTGACTCTGACTCTGACTTCGTGACCCTGACTCTGACTCTGACTGTGACTCTTACTTCATGACTCTGACTTCATGACTCTGACTTCATAACTCTGACTCTGACTCTGACTTCATGACTCTGACTCTGACTCTGACTTCATGACTCTGACTCTGACTCTGACTCTGACTTCATGACCCTGACTCTGACTCTGATTTCATGACTCTGACTTTGACTCTGACTTCATGACTCTGACTCTGACTCTGACTTCATGACTCTGACTCTGACTCCGACTTCATGACTCTGAATTCATGACTCTGACTCTGACTCTGACTTCATGACTCTGACTCTGACTCTGACTCCGACTTTATGACTCTGACTTTGACTCTGACTCTGACTTTATGACTCTGACTCTAACTCTGACTTCATGACTATGACTCTGACCCTGACTTCATGACTCTGACTATGACTCCGAATACATGACTCTGACTCCGACACTGACTTCATGACTCTGACTCTGACTCTGACTTCATGACTCTGACTCTGACTCTGACTTCATGACTCTGACTCTGACTCTGACTTCATGACCCTGACTCTGACTCTGACTGTGACTCTTACTCCATGACTCTGACTTCATGACTCTGACTTCATGACACTGACTCTGACTCTGACTTCATGACTCTGACTCTGACTCCGACTTCATGACTCTGACTCTGACTCTGACTTCATGACTCTGACTCTGAGTCTGACTCTGACTTTATGACTCTGACTCTGACTCTGACTATATGACTATGACTCTGACTCTGACTTCATGACTCTGATGCTGACTCTGACTCTGACTTCATGACTCTGACTCTGACTCTGACTTCATGACTCTGACTCTGACTCTGACTCTGACTTTGACTTCATGACTTTGACTTCATGACTCTGACTCTGACTTCACGACTCTGACTCTTACTCTGACTTCATGACTCTAACTCTGACTCTGAATTCATGACTCTGACTCTGACTCTGACTTCATGACTCTGACTCTGACTTTGACTCTGACTCCATGACTCTGACTCTGATTTTGACTTCACGACTCTGACTCCGACTCTGACTTCATGACTCTGACTCTGACTCTAACTTCATGACTCTGACTCTGACTCTGACTTAATGACCTTGACTCTCAATCTGACTTCATGACTCTGACTCTGACTCCGACTTCATCACTATTACTCTGACTCTGACTTTATGACTCTGACTTTGACGCTGACTATGACTCTGACTTCATGACTCTGACTCTGACTCTGACTTCATGACTCTGACTCTGGCTCTGACTCTGACTTCATGACTCTGACTCTGACTCTGACTTCGTGACCCTGACTCTGACTCTGACTGTGACTCTTACTTCATTACTCTGACTTCATGACTCTGACTTCATAACTCTGACTCTGACTCTGACTTCATGACTCTGACTCTGACTCTGACTTCATGACTCTGACTCTGACTCTGACTCTGACTTCATGACCCTGACTCTGACTCTGATTTCATGACTCTGACTTTGACTCTGACTTCATGACTCTGACTCTGACTCTGACTTCATGACTCTGACTCTGACTCCGACTTCATGACTCTGAATTCATGACTCTGACTCTGACTCTGACTTCATGACTCTGACTCTGACTCTGACACCGACTTTATGACTCTGACTTTGACTCTGACTTCACGACTCTGACTCCATGACTCTGACTCTGACTCTGACTGTGACTTCATGACTCTGACTTTGACTCTGACTCTGACTTTATGACTCTGACTCTAACTCTGACTTCATGGCTATGACTCTGACCCTGACTTCATGACTCTGACTATGACTCCGAATACATGACTCTGACTCCGACTCTGACTTCATGACTCTGACTCTGACTCTGACTTCATGACTCTGACTCTGACTCTGACTTCATGACTCTGACTCTGACTCTGACTTCATGACCCTGACTCTGACTCTGACTGTGACTCTTACTTCATGACACTGACTTCATGACTCTGACTTCATGACACTGACTCTGACTCTGACTTCATGACTCTGACTCTGACTCCGACTTCATGACTCTGACTCTGACTCTGACTTCATGACTCTGACTTCATGACTCTGACTCTGAGTCTGACTCTGACTTTATGACTCTCACTCTGACTCTGACTTCATGACTATGACTCTGACTCTGACTTCATGACTCTGATGCTGACTCTGACTCTGACTTCATGACTCTGACTCTGACTCTGACTTCATGACTCTGACTCTGACTCTGACTCTGACTTTGACTTCATGACTCTGACTCTGACTTCACGACTCTGACTCTTACTCTGACTTCATGACTCTGACTCTGACTCTGAATTCATGACTCTGACTCTGACTCTGACTTCATGACTCTGACTCTGACTTTGACTCTGACTCCATGACTCTGACTCTGATTTTGACTTCACGACTCTGACTCCGACTATGACTTCATGACTCTGACTCTGACTCTAACTTCATGACTCTGACTCTGACTCTGACTTAATGACCTTGACTCTCAATCTGACTTCATGACTCTGACTCTGACTCCGACTTCATCACTATTACTCTGACTCTGACTTTATGACTCTGACTTTGACGCTGACTATGACTCTGACTTCATGACTCTGACTCTGACTCTGACTTCATGACTCTGACTCTGGCTTTGACTCTGACTTCATGACTCTGACTCTGACTCTGACTTCGTGACCCTGACTCTGACTCTGACTGTGACTCTTACTTCATGACTCTGAATTCATGACTCTGACTTCATAACTCTGACTCTGACTCTGACTTCATGACTCTGACTCTGACTCTGACTCTGACTTCATGACTCTGACTCTGACTCTGACTATGACTTCATGACTCTGACTCTGGCTCTGACTCTGACTTCATGACTCTGACTCTGTCTCTGACTTCGTGACCCTGACTCTGACTCTGACTGTGACTCTTACTTCATGACTCTGACTTCATGACTCTGACTTCATAACTCTGACTCTGACTCTGACTTCATGACTCTGACTCTGACTCTGACTTCATGACTCTGACTATGACTCTGACTCTGACTTCATGACCCTGACTCTGACTCTGATTTCATGACTCTGACTTTGACTCTGACTTCATGACTCTGACTCTGACTCTGACTTCATGACTCTGACTCTGACTCCGACTTCATGACTCTGACTCTGACTCTGGCTTAATGACGTAGACTCTGACACCGCCTTTATGACTCTGACTCTGATTCTGACTCTGACTTCATGACTCTGACTCTGACTCTGACTTCATGACTATGACTCTGACTCTGACTTCATGACTCTGACTCTGACTACGACTTCATGACTCTGACTCTGACTCGGCTTCATGACCCTGACTCTGACTCTGACTGTGACTCTCACTTCATGACTCTGACTTCATGACTCTGACTCTGACTCTGACTCTGACTTCATGACTCTGACGCTGACTCTGACTCTGACTATGACTCCATGACTCTGACTATGACTCTAAATACATGACTCTGACTCCGACTCTGACTTCATAACTCTGACTCTGACTCTGACTTCATGACTCTGACTCTGACTCTGACTTCATGACTCTGACTCTGACTCTGACTTCATGACCCTGACTCTGACTGTGACTGTGAATCTGACTTCATGACTCTGACTTCATGACTCTGACTTCATGACTCTGACTTTATGACTCTGACTTTGACTTTGACTCTGACTTCATGACTCTGACTCTGACTCTGACTTCATGACCCTGACTCTGACTCTGACTGTGACTCTTACTTCATGACTCTGACTTCATGACTCTGACTTTGACTTTGACTCTGACTTCATGACTCTGACTCTGATTTTGACTTCATGACTCTGACTCTGACTCTGACTTCATGACCCTGACTCTGACTCTGACTGTGAATCTGACTTCATGACTCTGACTTCATGACTCTGACTTTATGACTCTGACTTTGACTTTGACTCTGACTTCATGACTCTGACTCTGACTCTGACTTCATGACTATGACTATGACTCTGACTTCATGACTCTGACTCTGACTCTGACTCTGACTTCATGACTCTGACTCTGACTCTGACTTCATGACTCTGACTCTGACTCTGACTTCATGACTCTGACTCTGACTCTGACTTCATGACTATGCCTCGGACTTCATGACTCTGACTCTGACTTTGACTTCATGACTCTGACTCTGACTTCATGACTCTGACTCAGACTCTGACTTCATGACCCTGACTCTGACTCTGACTCTGACTCTGACTCTCACTTCATGACTCTGACTCTGACTCCGATTTCATGACTCTGACTTTGACTCTGACTCCATGATTCTGACTGTGACTCTGACTTCATGACTCTGACTCTGACTCTGACTCTGACTTCATGACTCTGACTCTGACTCTGACTCCGACTCCATGACTCCGACTTTGACTCTGACTTCACGACTCTGACTTCATGACTCTGACTATGACTCTGACTTCATGACTCTGACTCTGACTCTGACTTCATGACTCTGACTCTGACTCTGACTCTGACTTCATGACCCTGACTCTAACTCTGACTTCATGACTATGACTCTGACTCTGACTTCATGACTCCGACTTTGACTTTGACTGTGACTCTGACTTCACGACTCTGACTTCATGACTCTGACTCTGACTCTGACTCTGACTTTATGACTCTGACTCTGGCTCTGACTCTGACTTCATGACTATGACTCTGACTTCGTGACTCTGACTCTGACTCTGACTTCATTACTCTGACTCTGACTTTATGACTCTGACTCTGACTCTGACTTCATGACCCTGACTCTGACTCTGACTCTGACTCTGACTCTCACTTCATGACTCTGACTCTGACTCTGATTTCATGACTCTGACTTTGACTCTGACTCCATGATTCTGACTCTGACTCTGACTTCATGACTCTGACTCTGACTCTGACTCTGACTTCATGACTCTGACTCTGACTCTGACTCCGACTTTATGACTCTGACTTTGACTCTGACTTCACGACTCTGACTCCATGACTCTGACTCTGACTCTGACTGTGACTTCATGACTCTGACTTTGACTCTGACTCTGACTTCATGACTCTGACTCTAACTCTGACTTCATGACTATGACTCTGACCCTGACTTCATGACTCTGACTATGACTCTGAATACATGACTCTGACTCCCACTCTGACTTCATGACTCTGACTCTGACTCTGACTTCATGACTCTGACTCTGACTCTGACTTCATGACCCTGACTCTGACTCTGACTTCATGACCCTGACTCTGACTCTGACTGTGACTCTTACTTCATGACTCTGAATTCATGACTCTAACTTCATGACTCTGACTCTGACTCTGACTTCATGACTCTGACTCTGACTCCGACTTCATGACTCTGACTCTGACTCCGACTTCATGACTCTGACTCTGACTCTGACTTCATGACTCTGACTCTGGCTCTGACTCTGACTTCATGACTCTGACTCTGACTCTGACTTCGTGACCCTGACTCTGACTCTGACTGTGACTCGTACTTCATGACTCTGACTTCATGACTCTGACTTCATAAATCTGACTCTGACTCTGACTTCATGACTCTGACTCTGACTCTGACTTCATGACTCTGACTCTGACTCTGACTCTGACTTCATGACTCTGACTCTGGCTTTGACTCTGACTTCATGACTCTGACTCTGACTCTGACTTTGTGACCCTGACTCTGACTCTGACTGTGACTCTTACTTCATGACTCTGACTTCATGACTCTGACTTCATAACTCTGACTCTGACTCTGACTTCATGACTCTGACTCTGACTCTGACTCTGACTTCATGACCCTGACTCTGACTCTGATTTCATGACTCTGACTTTGACTCTGATTTCATGACTCTGACTCTGACTCTGACTTCATGACTCTGACTCTGACTCCGACTTCATGACTCTGACTCTGACTCTGACTTAATGACTTAGACTCTGACACCGACTTCATGACTCTGACTCTGACTCCGACTCTGACTTCATGACTCTGACTCTGACTCTGACTTCATGACTCTGACTCTGACTCTGACTTCATGACTCTGACTTCATGACTCTGACTTCATGACTCTGACTTCATGACTCTGGCTCTGACTCTGACTTCATGACTCTGACTCTGACTCTGACTTCATGACTATGACTCTGACTCTGACTTCATGACTCTGACTCTGACTCTGACTCTGACTTCATGACTCTGACTCTGACTCTGACTTCATGACTATGACTCTGACTCTGACTTCATGACTCTGACTCTGACTCTGACTCTGACTTCATGACTCTGACTCTGACTCTGACTTCATGACTCTGACTTTGACTCTGACTCTGACTTTGACTTCATGACTTTAACTTTATGACTCTGACTCTGACTTCATGACTTTGACTCTGACTCTGACTTCATGACTCTGACTCTGACTCTGAATTCATGACTCTGACTCTGACTCTGACTTCATGACTCTGACTCTGACTTTGACTCTGACTTCATGACTCTGACTCTGATTTTGACTTCACGACTCTGACTCTGACTCTGACTTCATGACTCTGACTCTGACTCTGACTTCATGACTCTGACTCTGACTCTGACTTAATGACCTTGACTCTGAATCTGACTTCATGACTCTGACTCTGACTCTGACTTTATCACTATTACTCTGACTCTGACTTTATGACTCTGACTTTGACGCTGACTATGACTCTGACTTCATGACTCTGACTCTGACTCTGACTTCATGACTCTGACTCTGACTCTGACTTCATGACTATGCCTCGGACTTCATGACTCTGACTCTGACTTTGACTTCATGACTCTGACTCTGACTTTATGACTCTGACTCAGACTCTGACTTCATGACCCTGACTCTGACTCTGACTCTGACTCTGACTTTCACTTCATGACTCTGACTCTGACTCTGATTTCATGACTCTGACTTTGACTCTGACTCCATGATTCTGACTCTGACTCTGACTTCATGACTCTGACTCTGACTCTGACTCTGACTTCATGACTCTGACTCTGACTCTGACTCCGACTTTATGACTCTGACTTTGACTCTGACTTCACGACTCTGACTCCATGACTCTGACTCTCACTCTGACTGTGACTTCATGACTCTGACTTTGACTCTGACTCTGACTTCATGACTCTGACTCTAACTCTGACTTCATGACTATGACTCTGACCCTGACTTCATGACTCTGACTATGACTCTGAATACATGACTCTGACTCCGACTCTGACTTCATGACTCTGACTCTGACTCTGACTTCATGACTCTGACTCTGACTTCATGACTCTGACTCTGACTCTGACTCCGACTCCATGACTCCGACTTTGACTCTGACTTCACGACTCTGACTTCATGACTCTGACTATGACTCTGACTTCATGACTCTGACTCTGACTCTGACTTCATGACTCTGACTCTGACTCTGACTCTGACTTCATGACCCTGACTCTAACTCTGACTTCATGACTATGACTCTGACTCTGACTTCATGACTCCGACTTTGACTTTGACTGTGACTCTGACTTCACGACTCTGACTTCATGACTCTGACTCTGACTCTGACTCTGACTTTATGACTCTGACTCTGGCTCTGACTCTGACTTCATGACTATGACTCTGACTTCGTGACTCTGACTCTGACTCTGACTTCATTACTCTGACTCTGACTTTATGACTCTGACTCTGACTCTGACTTCATGACCCTGACTCTGACTCTGACTCTGACTCTGACTCTCACTTCATGACTCTGACTCTGACTCTGATTTCATGACTCTGACTTTGACTCTGACTCCATGATTCTGACTCTGACTCTGACTTCATGACTCTGACTCTGACTCTGACTCTGACTTCATGACTCTGACTCTGACTCTGACTCCGACTTTATGACTCTGACTTTGACTCTGACTTCACGACTCTGACTCCATGACTCTGACTCTGACTCTGACTGTGACTTCATGACTCTGACTTTGACTCTGACTCTGACTTCATGACTCTGACTCTAACTCTGACTTCATGACTATGACTCTGACCCTGACTTCATGACTCTGACTATGACTCTGAATACATGACTCTGACTCCCACTCTGACTTCATGACTCTGACTCTGACTCTGACTTCATGACTCTGACTCTGACTCTGACTTCATGACCCTGACTCTGACTCTGACTTCATGACCCTGACTCTGACTCTGACTGTGACTCTTACTTCATGACTCTGAATTCATGACTCTAACTTCATGACTCTGACTCTGACTCTGACTTCATGACTCTGACTCTGACTCCGACTTCATGACTCTGACTCTGACTCCGACTTCATGACTCTGACTCTGACTCTGACTTCATGACTCTGACTCTGGCTCTGACTCTGACTTCATGACTCTGACTCTGACTCTGACTTCGTGACCCTGACTCTGACTCTGACTGTGACTCGTACTTCATGACTCTGACTTCATGACTCTGACTTCATAAATCTGACTCTGACTCTGACTTCATGACTCTGACTCTGACTCTGACTTCATGACTCTGACTCTGACTCTGACTCTGACTTCATGACTCTGACTCTGGCTTTGACTCTGACTTCATGACTCTGACTCTGACTCTGACTTTGTGACCCTGACTCTGACTCTGACTGTGACTCTTACTTCATGACTCTGACTTCATGACTCTGACTTCATAACTCTGACTCTGACTCTGACTTCATGACTCTGACTCTGACTCTGACTCTGACTTCATGACCCTGACTCTGACTCTGATTTCATGACTCTGACTTTGACTCTGATTTCATGACTCTGACTCTGACTCTGACTTCATGACTCTGACTCTGACTCCGACTTCATGACTCTGACTCTGACTCTGACTTAATGACTTAGACTCTGACACCGACTTCATGACTCTGACTCTGACTCCGACTCTGACTTCATGACTCTGACTCTGACTCTGACTTCATGACTCTGACTCTGACTCTGACTTCATGACTCTGACTTCATGACTCTGACTTCATGACTCTGACTTCATGACTCTGGCTCTGACTCTGACTTCATGACTCTGACTCTGACTCTGACTTCATGACTATGACTCTGACTCTGACTCTGACTTCATGACTATGACTCTGACTCTGACTTCATGACTCTGACTCTGACTCTGACTCTGACTTCATGACTCTGACTCTGACTCTGACTTCATGACTATGACTCTGACTCTGACTTCATGACTCTGACTCTGACTCTGACTCTGACTTCATGACTCTGACTCTGACTCTGACTTCATGACTCTGACTTTGACTCTGACTCTGACTTTGACTTCATGACTTTAACTTTATGACTCTGACTCTGACTTCATGACTTTGACTCTGACTCTGACTTCATGACTCTGACTCTGACTCTGAATTCATGACTCTGACTCTGACTCTGACTTCATGACTCTTACTCTGACTTTGACTCTGACTTCATGACTCTGACTCTGATTTTGACTTCACGACTCTGACTCTGACTCTGACTTCATGACTCTGACTCTGACTCTGACTTCATGACTCTGACTCTGACTCTGACTTAATGACCTTGACTCTGAATCTGACTTCATGACTCTGACTCTGACTCTGACTTTATCACTATTACTCTGACTCTGACTTTATGACTCTGACTTTGACGCTGACTATGACTCTGACTTCATGACTCTGACTCTGACTCTGACTTCATGACTCTGACTCTGACTCTGACTTCATGACTATGCCTCGGACTTCATGACTCTGACTCTGACTTTGACTTCATGACTCTGACTCTGACTTTATGACTCTGACTCAGACTCTGACTTCATGACCCTGACTCTGACTCTGACTCTGACTCTGACTTTCACTTCATGACTCTGACTCTGACTCTGACTTCATGACTCTGACTCTGACTCTGACTGTGACTCTCACTTCATGACTCTGACTTCATGACTCTGACTCTGACTCTGACTCTGACTTCATGACTCTGACTCTGACTCTGACTCTGACTCTGACTCCATGACTCTGACTATGACTCTAAATACATGACTCTGACTCCGACTCTGACTTCATAACTCTGACTCTGACTCTGACTTCATGACTCTGACTCTGACTCTGACTTCATGACTCTGACTCTGACTCTGACTTCATGACCCTGACTCTGACTCTGACTGTGAATCTGACTTCATGACTCTGACTTTATGACTCTGACTTCATGACTCTGACTTTATGACTCTGACTTTGACTTTGACTCTGACTTCATGACTCTGACTCTGACTCTGACTTCATGACTCTGACTTTGACTTTGACTCTGACTTCATGACTCTGACTCTGATTTTGACTTCATGACTCTGACTCTGACTCTGACTTCATGACCCTGACTCTGACTCTGACTGTGAATCTGACTTCATGACTCTGACTTCATGACTCTGACTTTATGACTCTGACTTTGACTTTGACTCTGACTTCATGACTCTGACTCTGACTCTGACTTCATGACTATGACTATGACTCTGACTTCATGACTCTGACTCTGACTCTGACTCTGACTTCATGACTCTGACTCTGACTCTGACTTCATGACTCTGACTCTGACTCTGACTTCATGACTCTGACTCTGACTCTGACTTCATGACTATGCCTCGGACTTCATGACTCTGACTCTGACTTTGACTTCATGACTCTGACTCTGACTTCATGACTCTGACTCAGACTCTGACTTCATGACCCTGACTCTGACTCTGACTCTGACTCTGACTCTCACTTCATGACTCTGACTCTGACTCCGATTTCATGACTTTGACTTTGACTCTGACTCCATGATTCTGACTGTGACTCTGACTTCATGACTCTGACTCTGACTCTGACTCTGACTTCATGACTCTGACTCTGACTCTGACTCCGACTCCATGACTCCGACTTTGACTCTGACTTCACGACTCTGACTTCATGACTCTGACTATGACTCTGACTTCATGACTCTGACTCTGACTCTGACTTCATGACTCTGACTCTGACTCTGACTCTGACTTCATGACCCTGACTCTAACTCTGACTTCATGACTATGACTCTGACTCTGACTTCATGACTCCGACTTTGACTTTGACTGTGACTCTGACTTCACGACTCTGACTTCATGACTCTGACTCTGACTCTGACTCTGACTTTATGACTCTGACTCTGGCTCTGACTCTGACTTCATGACTATGACTCTGACTTCGTGACTCTGACTCTGACTCTGACTTCATTACTCTGACTCTGACTTTATGACTCTGACTCTGACTCTGACTTCATGACCCTGACTCTGACTCTGACTCTGACTCTGACTTTCACTTCATGACTCTGACTCTGACTCTGACTTCATGACTCTGACTCTGACTCTGACTGTGACTCTCACTTCATGACTCTGACTTCATGACTCTGACTCTGACTCTGACTCTGACTTCATGACTCTGACTCTGACTCTGACTCTGACTCTGACTCCATGACTCTGACTATGACTCTAAATACATGACTCTGACTCCGACTCTGACTTCATAACTCTGACTCTGACTCTGACTTCATGACTCTGACTCTGACTCTGACTTCATGACTCTGACTCTGACTCTGACTTCATGACCCTGACTCTGACTCTGACTGTGAATCTGACTTCATGACTCTGACTTTATGACTCTGACTTCATGACTCTGACTTTATGACTCTGACTTTGACTTTGACTCTGACTTCATGACTCTGACTCTGACTCTGACTTCATGACTCTGACTTTGACTTTGACTCTGACTTCATGACTCTGACTCTGATTTTGACTTCATGACTCTGACTCTGACTCTGACTTCATGACCCTGACTCTGACTCTGACTGTGAATCTGACTTCATGACTCTGACTTCATGACTCTGACTTTATGACTCTGACTTTGACTTTGACTCTGACTTCATGACTCTGACTCTGACTCTGACTTCATGACTATGACTATGACTCTGACTTCATGACTCTGACTCTGACTCTGACTCTGACTTCATGACTCTGACTCTGACTCTGACTTCATGACTCTGACTCTGACTCTGACTTCATGACTCTGACTCTGACTCTGACTTCATGACTATGCCTCGGACTTCATGACTCTGACTCTGACTTTGACTTCATGACTCTGACTCTGACTTCATGACTCTGACTCAGACTCTGACTTCATGACCCTGACTCTGACTCTGACTCTGACTCTGACTCTCACTTCATGACTCTGACTCTGACTCCGATTTCATGACTTTGACTTTGACTCTGACTCCATGATTCTGACTGTGACTCTGACTTCATGACTCTGACTCTGACTCTGACTCTGACTTCATGACTCTGACTCTGACTCTGACTCCGACTCCATGACTCCGACTTTGACTCTGACTTCACGACTCTGACTTCATGACTCTGACTATGACTCTGACTTCATGACTCTGACTCTGACTCTGACTTCATGACTCTGACTCTGACTCTGACTCTGACTTCATGACCCTGACTCTAACTCTGACTTCATGACTATGACTCTGACTCTGACTTCATGACTCCGACTTTGACTTTGACTGTGACTCTGACTTCACGACTCTGACTTCATGACTCTGACTCTGACTCTGACTCTGACTTTATGACTCTGACTCTGGCTCTGACTCTGACTTCATGACTATGACTCTGACTTCGTGACTCTGACTCTGACTCTGACTTCATTACTCTGACTCTGACTTTATGACTCTGACTCTGACTCTGACTTCATGACCCTGACTCTGACTCTGACTCTGACTCTGACTCTCACTTCATGACTCTGACTCTGACTCTGATTTCATGACTCTGACTTTGACTCTGACTCCATGATTCTGACTCTGACTCTGACTTCATGACTCTGACTCTGACTCTGACTCTGACTTCATGACTCTGACTCTGACTCTGACTCCGACTTTATGACTCTGACTTTGACTCTGACTTCACGACTCTGACTCCATGACTCTGACTCTGACTCTGACTGTGACTTCATGACTCTGACTTTGACTCTGACTCTGACTTCATGACTCTGACTCTGACTTTGACTTCATGACTTTGACTTCATGACTCTGACTCTGACTTCACGACTCTGACTCTTACTCTGACTTCATGACTCTGACTCTGACTCTGAATTCATGACTCTGACTCTGACTCTGACTTCATGACTCTGACTTCATGACTCTGACTCTGACTCTGACTTCATGACTCTGACTCTTACTCTGTCTCTGACTTCATGACCCTGACTCTGACTCTGATTTCATGACTCTGACTTTGACTCTGACTTCATGACTCTGACTCTGACTCTGACTTCATGACTCTGACTCTGACTCCGACTTCATGACTCTGAATTCATGACTCTGACTCTGACTCTGACTTCATGACTCTGACTCTGACTCTGACTCCGACTTTATGACTCTGACTTTGACTCTGACTTCACGACTCTGACTCCATGACTCTGACTCTGACTCTGACTGTGACTTCATGACTCTGACTTTGACTCTGACTCTGACTTTATGACTCTGACTCTAACTCTGACTTCATGACTATGACTCTGACCCTGACTTCATGACTCTGACTATGACTCCGAATACATGACTCTGACTCCGACTCTGACTTCATGACTCTGACTCTGACTCTGACTTCATGACTCTGACTCTGACTCTGACTTCATGACTCTGACTCTGACTCTGACTTCATGACCCTGACTCTGACTCTGACTGTGACTCTTACTTCATGACTCTGACTTCATGACTCTGACTTCATGACACTGACTCTGACTCTGACTTCATGACTCTGACTCTGACTCCGACTTCATGACTCTGACTCTGACTCTGACTTCATGACTCTGACTCTGAGTCTGACTCTGACTTTATGACTCTGACTCTGACTCTGACTTCATGACTATGACTCTGACTCTGACTTCATGACTCTGATTCTGACTCTGACTCTGACTTCATGACTCTGACTCCGACTCTGACTGTGACTCTCACTTCATGACTCTGACTTCATGACTCTGACTCTGACTCTGACTCTGACTTCATGACTCTGACTCTGACTCTGACTCTGACTCTGACTCCATGACTCTGACTATGACTCTAAATACATGACTCTGACTCCGACTCTGACTTCATAACTCTGACTCTGACTCTGACTTCATGACTCTGACTCTGACTCTGACTTCATGACTCTGACTCTGACTCTGACTTCATGACCCTGACTCTGACTCTGACTGTGAATCTGACTTCATGACTCTGACTTTATGACTCTGACTTCATGACTCTGACTTTATGACTCTGACTTTGACTTTGACTCTGACTTCATGACTCTGACTCTGACTCTGACTTCATGACTCTGACTTTGACTTTGACTCTGACTTCATGACTCTGACTCTGATTTTGACTTCATGACTCTGACTCTGACTCTGACTTCATGACCCTGACTCTGACTCTGACTGTGAATCTGACTTCATGACTCTGACTTCATGACTCTGACTTTATGACTCTGACTTTGACTTTGACTCTGACTTCATGACTCTGACTCTGACTCTGACTTCATGACTATGACTATGACTCTGACTTCATGACTCTGACTCTGACTCTGACTCTGACTTCATGACTCTGACTCTGACTCTGACTTCATGACTCTGACTCTGACTCTGACTTCATGACTCTGACTCTGACTCTGACTTCATGACTATGCCTCGGACTTCATGACTCTGACTCTGACTTTGACTTCATGACTCTGACTCTGACTTCATGACTCTGACTCAGACTCTGACTTCATGACCCTGACTCTGACTCTGACTCTGACTCTGACTCTCACTTCATGACTCTGACTCTGACTCCGATTTCATGACTTTGACTTTGACTCTGACTCCATGATTCTGACTGTGACTCTGACTTCATGACTCTGACTCTGACTCTGACTCTGACTTCATGACTCTGACTCTGACTCTGACTCCGACTCCATGACTCCGACTTTGACTCTGACTTCACGACTCTGACTTCATGACTCTGACTATGACTCTGACTTCATGACTCTGACTCTGACTCTGACTTCATGACTCTGACTCTGACTCTGACTCTGACTTCATGACCCTGACTCTAACTCTGACTTCATGACTATGACTCTGACTCTGACTTCATGACTCCGACTTTGACTTTGACTGTGACTCTGACTTCACGACTCTGACTTCATGACTCTGACTCTGACTCTGACTCTGACTTTATGACTCTGACTCTGGCTCTGACTCTGACTTCATGACTATGACTCTGACTTCGTGACTCTGACTCTGACTCTGACTTCATTACTCTGACTCTGACTTTATGACTCTGACTCTGACTCTGACTTCATGACCCTGACTCTGACTCTGACTCTGACTCTGACTCTCACTTCATGACTCTGACTCTGACTCTGATTTCATGACTCTGACTTTGACTCTGACTCCATGATTCTGACTCTGACTCTGACTTCATGACTCTGACTCTGACTCTGACTCTGACTTCATGACTCTGACTCTGACTCTGACTCCGACTTTATGACTCTGACTTTGACTCTGACTTCACGACTCTGACTCCATGACTCTGACTCTGACTCTGACTGTGACTTCATGACTCTGACTTTGACTCTGACTCTGACTTCATGACTCTGACTCTAACTCTGACTTCATGACTATGACTCTGACCCTGACTTCATGACTCTGACTATGACTCTGAATACATGACTCTGACTCCCACTCTGACTTCATGACTCTGACTCTGACTCTGACTTCATGACTCTGACTCTGACTCTGACTTCATGACCCTGACTCTGACTCTGACTTCATGACCCTGACTCTGACTCTGACTGTGACTCTTACTTCATGACTCTGAATTCATGACTCTAACTTCATGACTCTGACTCTGACTCTGACTTCATGACTCTGACTCTGACTCCGACTTCATGACTCTGACTCTGACTCCGACTTCATGACTCTGACTCTGACTCTGACTTCATGACTCTGACTCTGGCTCTGACTCTGACTTCATGACTCTGACTCTGACTCTGACTTCGTGACCCTGACTCTGACTCTGACTGTGACTCGTACTTCATGACTCTGACTTCATGACTCTGACTTCATAAATCTGTCTCTGACTCTGACTTCATGACTCTGACTCTGACTCTGACTTCATGACTCTGACTCTGACTCTGACTCTGACTTCATGACTCTGACTCTGGCTTTGACTCTGACTTCATGACTCTGACTCTGACTCTGACTTTGTGACCCTGACTCTGACTCTGACTGTGACTCTTACTTCATGACTCTGACTTCATGACTCTGACTTCATAACTCTGACTCTGACTCTGACTTCATGACTCTGACTCTGACTCTGACTCTGACTTCATGACCCTGACTCTGACTCTGATTTCATGACTCTGACTTTGACTCTGATTTCATGACTCTGACTCTGACTCTGACTTCATGACTCTGACTCTGACTCCGACTTCATGACTCTGACTCTGACTCTGACTTAATGACTTAGACTCTGACACCGACTTCATGACTCTGACTCTGACTCCGACTCTGACTTCATGACTCTGACTCTGACTCTGACTTCATGACTCTGACTCTGACTCTGACTTCATGACTCTGACTTCATGACTCTGACTTCATGACTCTGACTTCATGACTCTGACTTCATGACTCTGGCTCTGACTCTGACTTCATGACTCTGACTCTGACTCTGACTTCATGACTATGACTCTGACTCTGACTTCATGACTCTGACTCGGACTCTGACTCTGACTTCATGACTCTGACTCTGACTCTGACTTCATGACTATGACTCTGACTCTGACTTCATGACTCTGACTCTGACTCTGACTCTGACTTCATGACTCTGACTCTGACTCTGACTTCATGACTCTGACTTTGACTCTGACTCTGACTTTGACTCTGACTCTGACTTTGACTTCATGACTTTAACTTTATGACTCTGACTCTGACTTCATGACTTTGACTCTGACTCTGACTTCATGACTCTGACTCTGACTCTGAATTCATGACTCTGACTCTGACTCTGACTTCATGACTCTGACTCTGACTTTGACTCTGACTTCATGACTCTGACTCTGATTTTGACTTCACGACTCTGACTCTGACTCTGACTTCATGACTCTGACTCTGACTCTGACTTCATGACTCTGACTCTGACTCTGACTTAATGACCTTGACTCTGAATCTGACTTCATGACTCTGACTCTGACTCTGACTTTATCACTATTACTCTGACTCTGACTTTATGACTCTGACTTTGACGCTGACTATGACTCTGACTTCATGACTCTGACTCTGACTCTGACTTCATGACTCTGACTCTGACTCTGACTTCATGACTATGCCTCGGACTTCATGACTCTGACTCTGACTTTGACTTCATGACTCTGACTCTGACTTTATGACTCTGACTCAGACTCTGACTTCATGACCCTGACTCTGACTCTGACTCTGACTCTGACTTTCACTTCATGACTCTGACTCTGACTCTGATTTCATGACTCTGACTTTGACTCTGACTCCATGATTCTGACTCTGACTCTGACTTCATGACTCTGACTCTGACTCTGACTCTGACTTCATGACTCTGACTCTGACTGTGACTCCGACTTTATGACTCTGACTTTGACTCTGACTTCACGACTCTGACTCCATGACTCTGACTCTCACTCTGACTGTGACTTCATGACTCTGACTTTGACTCTGACTCTGACTTCATGACTCTGACTCTAACTCTGACTTCATGACTCTGACTCCGACTCTGACTTCATGACTCTGACTCTGACCCTGACTTCATGACTCTGACTCTGACTCTGACTTCATGACCCTGACTCTGACTCTGACTTCATGACCCTGACTCTGACTCTGACTGTGACTCTTACTTCATGACTCTGAATTCATGACTCTAACTTCATGACTCTGACTCTGACTCTGACTTCATGACTCTGACTCTGACTCCGACTTCATTACTCTGACTCTGACTCCGACTTCATGACTCTGACTCTGACTCTGACTTCATGACTCTGACTCTGAGTCTGACTCTGACTTCATGACTCTGACTCTGACTCTGACTCTGACTTCATGACTATGACTCTGACTCTGACTTCATGACTCTGACTCTGACTCTGACTCTGACTTCATGACTCTGACTCTGACTCTGACTTCATGACTCTGACTTTGACTCTGACTCTGACTTTGACTTCATGACTTTGACTTCATGACTCTGACTCTGACTTCACGACTCTGACTCTGACTCTGACTTCATGACTCTGACTCTGACTCTGAATTCATGACTCTGACTCCGACTCTGACTTCATGACTCTGACTCTGACTTTGACTCCGACTCCATGACTCTGACTCTGATTTTGACTTCACGACTCTGACTCTGACTCTGACTTCATGACTCTGACTCTGACTCTGACTTCATGACTCTGACTCTGACTCTGACTTAATGACCTTGACTCTTAATCTGACTTCATGACTCTGAATCTGACTCTGACTTCATCACTATTACTCTGACTCTGACTTTATGACTCTGACTTTGACGCTGACTATGACTCTGACTTCATGACTCTGACTCTGACTCTGACTTCATGACTCTGACTCTGGCTCTGACTCTGACTTCATGACTCTGACTCTGACTCTGACTTCGTGACCCTGACTCTGACTCTGACTGTGACTCGTACTTCATGACTCTGACTTCATGACTCTGACTCTGACTCTGACTTCATGACTCTGACTCTGACTCTGACTCTGACTTCATGACTCTGACTCTGGCTCTGACTCTGACTTTATGACTCTGACTCTGACTCTGACTTTGTGACCCTGACTCTGACTCTGACTGTGACACTTACTTCATGACTCTGACTTCATGACTCTGACTCTGACTACGACTTCATGACTCTGACTCTGACTCTGACTTCATGATCCTGACTCTGACTCTGACTGTGACTCTGACTTCAAGACTCTGACTTCATGACTCTGACTTCATAACTCTGACTCTGACTCTGACTTCATGACTCTGACTCTGACTCTGACTTCATGACTCTGGCTCTGACTCTGACTCTGACTTCATGGCCCTGACTCTGACTCTGATTTCATGACTCTGAGTTTGACTCTGACTTCATGACTCTGACTCTGACTCTGACTTCATGACTCTGACTCTGACTCTGACTTCATGACTCTGACTTTGACTCTGACTCTGACTTTGACTCCATGACTTTGACTTCATGACTCTGACTCTGACTTCATGACTCTGACTCTGACTCTGACTTCATGACTCTGACTCTGACTCTGAATTCATGACTCTGACTCTGACTCTGACTTCATGACTCTGACTCTGACTCTGACTCCGACTTTATGACTCTTACTTTGACTCTGACTTCACGACTCTGACTCCATGACTCTGACTCTGACTCCGACTTTATGACTCTTACTTTGACTCTGACTTCACGACTCTGACTCCATGACTCTGACTCTGACTCTGACTGTGACTTCATGACTCTGACTTTGACTCTGACTCTGACTTTATGACTCTGACTCTAACTCTGACTTCATGACTATGACTCTGACCCTGACTTCATGACTCTGACTATGACTCCGAATACATGACTCTGACTCCGACTCTGACTTCATGACTCTGACTCTGACTCTGACTTCATGACTCTGACTCTGACTCTGACTTCATGACTCTGACTCTGACTCTGACTTCATGACCCTGACTCTGACTCTGACTGTGACTCTTACTTCATGACTCTGACTTCATGACTCTGACTTCATGACACTGACTCTGACTCTGACTTCATGACTCTGACTCTGACTCCGACTTCATGACTCTGACTCTGACTCTGACTTCATGACTCTGACTCTGAGTCTGACTCTGACTTCATGACTCTGACTCTGACTCTGACTTCATGACTATGACTCTGACTCTGACTTCATGACTCTGATTCTGACTCTGACTCTGACTTCATGACTCTGACTCTGACTCTGACTTCATGACTCTGACTTTGACTCTGACTCTGACTTTGACTTCATGACTTTGACTTCATGACTCTGACTCTGACTTCACGACTCTGACTCTGACTCTGACTTCATGACTCTGACTCTGACTCTGAATTCATGACTCTGACTCTGACTCTGACTTCATGACTCTGACTCTGACTATGACTCTGACTCCATGACTCTGACTCTGATTTTGACTTCACGACTCTGACTCCGACTCTGACTTCATGACTCTGACTCTGACTCTAACTTCATGACTCTGACTCTGACTCTGACTTAATGACCTTGACTCTCAATCTGACTTCATGACTCTGACTCTGACTCTGACTTCATCACTATTACTCTGACTCTGACTTTATGACTCTGACTTTGACGCTGACTATGACTCTGACTTCATGACTCTGACTCTGACTCTGACTTCATGACTCTGACTCTGGCTCTGACTCTGACTTCATGACTCTGACTCTGACTCTGACTTCGTGACCCTGACTCTGACTCTGACTGTGACTCTTACTTCATGACTCTGAATTCATGACTCTGCCTTCATAACTCTGACTCTGACTCTGACTTCATGACTCTGACTCTGACTCTGACTTCATGACTCTGACTCTGACTCTGACTATGACTTCATGACTCTGACTCTGGCTCTGACTCTGACTCCATGACTCTGACTCTGACTCTGACTTCGTGACCCTGACTCTGACTCTGACTGTGACTCTTACTTCATGACTCTGACTTCATGACTCTGACTTCATAACTCTGACTCTGACTCTGACTTCATGACTCTGACTCTGACTCTGACTTCATGACTCTGACTCTGACTCTGACTCTGACTTCATGACCCTGACTCTGACTCTGATTTCATGACTCTGACTTTGACTCTGACTTCATGACTCTGACTCTGACTCTGACTTCATGACTCTGACTCTGACTCCAACTTCATGACTCTGACTCTGACTCTGAATTCATGACTCTGACTCTGACTCTGACTTCATGACTCTGACTCTGACTCTGACTCCGACTTTATGACTCTGACTTTGACTCTGACTTCACGACTCTGACTCCATGACTCTGACTCTGACTCTGACTGTGACTTCATGACTCTGACTTTGACTCTGACTCTGACTTTATGACTCTGACTCTAACTCTGACTTCATGACTATGACTCTGACCCTGACTTCATGACTCTGACTATGACTCCGAATACATGACTCTGACTCCGACTCTGACTTCATGACTCTGACTCTGACTCTGACTTCATGACTCTGACTCTGACTCTGACTTCATGACTCTGACTCTGACTCTGACTTCATGACCCTGACTCTGACTCTGACTGTGACTCTTACTACATGACTCTGACTTCATGACTCTGACTTCATGACACTGACTCTGACTCTGACTTCATGACTCTGACTCTGACTCCGACTTCATGACTCTGACTCTGACTCTGACTTCATGACTCTGACTCTGAGTCTGACTCTGACTTCATGACTCTGACTCTGACTCTGACTTCATGACTATGACTCTGACTCTGACTTCATGACTCTGATTCTGACTCTGACTCTGACTTCATGACTCTGACTCTGACTCTGACTTCATGACTCTGACTTTGACTCTGACTCTGACTTTGACTTCATGACTTTGACTTCATGACTCTGACTCTGACTTCACGACTCTGACTCTGACGCTGACTTTATGACTCTGACTCTGTTTCTGAATTCATGACTCTGACTCTGACTCTGACTTCATGACTCTGACTCTGACTTTGACTCTGACTCCATGACTCTGACTCTGATTTTGACTTCACGACTCTGACTCCGACTCTGACTTCATGACTCTGACTCTGACTCTAACTTCATGACTCTGACTCTGACTCTGACTTAATGACCTTGACTCTCAATCTGACTTCATGACTCTGACTCTGACTCCGACTTCATCACTATTACTCTGACTCTGACTTTATGACTCTGACTTTGACGCTGACTATGACTCTGACTTCATGACTCTGACTCTGACTCTGACTTCATGACTCTGACTCTGGCTTTGACTCTGACTTCATGACTCTGACTCTGACTCTGACTTCGTGACCCTGACTCTGACTCTGACTGTGACTCATACTTCATGACTCTGAATTCATGACTCTGACTTCATAACTCTGACTCTGACTGTGACTTCATGACTCTGACTCTGACTCTGACTTCATGACTCTGACTCTGACTCTGACTATGACTTCATGACTCTGACTCTGGCTCTGACTCTGACTTCATGACCCTGACTCTGACTCTGATTTCATGACTCTGACTTTGACTCTGACTTCATGACTCTGACTCTGACTCTGACTTCATGACTCTGACTCTGACTCCGACTTCATGACTCTGACTCTGACTCTGACTTAATGACTTAGACTCTGACACCGCCTTTATGACTCTGACTCTGATTCTGACTCTGACTTCATGACTCTGACTCTGACTCTGACTTCATGACTATGACTCTGACTCTGACTTCATGACTCTGACTCTGACTACGACTTCATGACTCTGACTCTGACTCGGCTTCATGACCCTGACTCTGACTCTGACTGTGACTCTCACTTCATGACTCTGACTTCATGACTCTGACTCTGACTCTGACTCTGACTTCATGACTCTGACTCTGACTCTGACTCTGACTCTGACTCCATGACTCTGACTATGACTCTAAATACATGACTCTGACTCCGACTCTGACTTCATAACACTGACTCTGACTCTGACTTCATGACTCTGACTCTGACTCTGACTTCATGACTCTGACTCTGACTCTGACTTCATGACCCTGACTCTGACTCTGACTGTGAATCTGACTTCATGACTCTGACTTCATGACTCTGACTTCATGACTCTGACTTTATGACTCTGACTTTGACTTTGACTCTGACTTCATGACTCTGACTCTGACTCTGACTTCATGACTCTGACTTTGACTTTGACTCTGACTTCATGACTCTGACTCTGATTTTGACTTCATGACTCTGACTCTGACTCTGACATCGTGACCCTGACTCTGACTCTGACTGTGACTCTTACTTCATGACTCTGACTTCATGACTCTGACTTCATGACTCGGACTTCATAACTCTGACTCTGACTCTGACTTCATGACTCTGACTCTGACTCTGACTTCATGACTCTGACTCTGACTCTGACTCTGACTTCATGACCCTGACTCTGACTCTGATTTCATGACTCTGACTTTGACTCTGACTTCATGACTCTGACTCTGACTCTGACTTCATGACTCTGACTCTGACTCCGACTTCATGACTCTGACTCTGACTCTGAATTCATGACTCTGACTCTGACTCTGACTTCATGACTCTGACTCTGACTCTGACTCCGACTTTATGACTCCGACTTTGACTCTGACTTCACGACTCTGACTCCATGACTCTGACTCTGACTCTGACTGTGACTTCATGACTCTGACTTTGACTCTGACTCTGACTTTATGACTTTGACTCTAACTCTGACTTCATGACTATGACTCTGACCCTGACTTCATGACTCTGACTATGACTCCGAATACATGACTCTGACTCCGACTCTGACTTCATGACTCTGACTCTGACTCTGACTTCATGACTCTGACTCTGACTCTGACTTCATGACTCTGACTCTGACTCTGACTTCATGACCCTGACTCTGACTCTGACTGTGACTCTTACTTCATGACTCTGACTTCATGACTCTGACTTCATGACTCTGACTTCATGACACTGACTCTGACTCTGACTTCATGACTCTGACTCTGACTCCGACTTCATGACTCTGACTCTGACTCTGACTTCATGACTCTGACTCTGAGTCTGACTCTGACTTCATGACTCTGACTCTGACTCTGACTTCATGACTATGACTCTGACTCTGACTTCATGACTCTGATTCTGACTCTGACTCTGACTTCATGACTCTGACTCTGACTCTGACTTCATGACTCTGACTTTGACTCTGACTCTGACTTTGACTTCATGACTTTGACTTCATGACTCTGACTCTGACTTCACGACTCTGACTCTGACTCTGACTTCATGACTCTGACTCTGACTCTGAATTCATGACTCTGACTCTGACTCTGACTTCATGACTCACACTCTGACTTTGACTCTGACTCCATGACTCTGACTCTGATTTTGACTTCACGACTCTGACTTCGACTCTGACTTCATGACTCTGACTCTGACTCTAACTTCATGACTCTGACTCTGACTCTGACTTAATGACCTTGACTCTCAATCTGACTTCATGACTCTGACTCTGACTCCGACTTCATCACTATTACTCTGACTCTGACTTTATGACTCTGACTTTGACGCTGACTATGACTCTGACTTCATGACTCTGACTCTGACTCTGACTTCATGACTCTGACTCTGGCTTTGACTCTGACTTCATGACTCTGACTCTGACTCTGACTTCGTGACCCTGACTCTGACTCTGACTGTGACTCTTACTTCATGACTCTGAATTCATGACTCTGACTTCATAACTCTGACTCTGACTCTGACTTCATGACTCTGACTCTGACTCTGACTTCATGACTCTGACTCTGACTCTGACTATGACTTCATGACTCTGACTCTGGCTCTGACTCTGACTTCATGACTCTGACTCTGTCTCTGACTTCGTGACCCTGACTCTGACTCTGACTGTGACTCTTACTTCATGACTCTGACTTCATGACTCTGACTTCATAACTCTGACTCTGACTCTGACTTCATGACTCTGACTCTGACTCTGACTTCATGACTCTGACTATGACTCTGACTTAATGACTTAGACTCTGACACCGCCTTTATGACTCTGACTCTGATTCTGACTCTGACTTCATGACTCTGACTCTGACTCTGACTTCATGACTATGACTCTGACTCTGACTTCATGACTCTGACTCTGACTACGACTTCATGACTCTGACTCTGACTCGGCTTCATGACCCTGACTCTGACTCTGACTGTGACTCTCACTTCATGACTCTGACTTCATGACTCTGACTCTGACTCTGACTCTGACTTCATGACTCTGACTCTGACTCTGACTCTGACTCTGACTCCATGACTCTGACTATGACTCTAAATACATGACTCTGACTCCGACTCTGACTTCATAACTCTGACTCTGACTCTGACTTCATGACTCTGACTCTGACTCTGACTTCATGACTCTGACTCTGACTCTGACTTCATGACCCTGACTCTGACTCTGACTGTGAATCTGACTTCATGACTCTGACTTCATGACTCTGACTTCATGACTCTGACTTCATGACTCTGACTTTATGACTCTGACTTTGACTTTGACTCTGACTTCATGACTCTGACTCTGACTCTGACTTCATGACTCTGACTTTGACTTTGACTCTGACTTCATGACTCTGACTCTGATTTTGACTTCATGACTCTGACTCTGACTCTGACTTCGTGACCCTGACTCTGACTCTGACTGTGACTCTTACTTCATGACTCTGACTTCATGACTCTGACTTCATAACTCTGACTCTGACTCTGACTTCATGACTCTGACTCTGACTCTGACTTCATGACTCTGACTCTGACTCTGACTCTGACTTCATGACCCTGACTCTGACTCTGATTTCATGACTCTCACTTTGACTCTGACTTCATGACTCTGACTCTGACTCTGACTTCATGACTCTGACTCTGACTCCAACTTCATGACTCTGACTCTGACTCTGAATTCATGACTTTGACTCTGACTCTGACTTCATGACTCTGACTCTGACTCTGACTCCGACTTTATGACTCCGACTTTGACTCTGACTTCACGACTCTGACTCCATGACTCTGACTCTGACTCTGACTGTGACTTCATGACTCTGACTTTGACTCTGACTCTGACTTTATGACTTTGACTCTAACTCTGACTTCATGACTATGACTCTGACCCTGACTTCATGACTCTGACTATGACTCCGAATACATGACTCTGACTCCGACTCTGACTTCATGACTCTGACTCTGACTCTGACTTCATGACTCTGACTCTGACTCTGACTTCATGACTCTGACTCTGACTCTGACTTCATGACCCTGACTCTGACTCTGACTGTGACTCTTACTTCATGACTCTGACTTCATGACTCTGACTTCATGACTCTGACTTCATGACACTGACTCTGACTCTGACTTCATGACTCTGACTCTGACTCCGACTTCATGACTCTGACTCTGACTCTGACTTCATGACTCTGACTCTGAGTCTGACTCTGACTTCATGACTCTGACTCTGACTCTGACTTCATGACTATGACTCTGACTCTGACTTCATGACTCTGATTCTGACTCTGACTCTGACTTCATGACTCTGACTCTGACTCTGACTTCATGACTCTGACTTTGACTCTGACTCTGACTTTGACTTCATGACTTTGACTTCATGACTCTGACTCTGACTTCACGACTCTGACTCTGACTCTGACTTCATGACTCTGACTCTGACTCTGAATTCATGACTCTGACTCTGACTCTGACTTCATGACTCACACTCTGACTTTGACTCTGACTCCATGATTCTGACTCTGATTTTGACTTCACGACTCTGACTTCGACTCTGACTTCATGACTCTGACTCTGACTCTAACTTCATGACTCTGACTCTGACTCTGACTTAATGACCTTGACTCTCAATCTGACTTCATGACTCTGACTCTGACTCCGACTTCATCACTATTACTCTGACTCTGACTTTATGACTCTGACTTTGACGCTGACTATGACTCTGACTTCATGACTCTGACTCTGACTCTGACTTCATGACTCTGACTCTGGCTTTGACTCTGACTTCATGACTCTGACTCTGACTCTGACTTCGTGACCCTGACTCTGACTCTGACTGTGACTCTTACTTCATGACTCTGAATTCATGACTCTGACTTCATAACTCTGACTCTGACTCTGACTTCATGACTCTGACTCTGACTCTGACTTCATGACTCTGACTCTGACTCTGACTATGACTTCATGACTCTGACTCTGGCTCTGACTCTGACTTCATGACTCTGACTCTGTCTCTGACTTCGTGACCCTGACTCTGACTCTGACTGTGACTCTTACTTCATGACTCTGACTTCATGACTCTGACTTCATAACTCTGACTCTGACTCTGACTTCATGACTCTGACTCTGACTCTGACTTCATGACTCTGACTATGACTCTGACTCTGACTTCATGACCCTGACTCTGACTCTGATTTCATGACTCTGACTTTGACTCTGACTTCATGACTCTGACTCTGACTCTGACTTCATGACTCTGACTCTGACTCCGACTTCATGACTCTGACTCTGACTCTGACTTAATGACTTAGACTCTGACACCGCCTTTATGACTCTGACTCTGATTCTGACTCTGACTTCATGACTCTGACTCTGACTCTGACTTCATGACTATGACTCTGACTCTGACTTCATGACTCTGACTCTGACTACGACTTCATGACTCTGACTCTGACTCGGCTTCATGACCCTGACTCTGACTCTGACTGTGACTCTCACTTCATGACTCTGACTTCATGACTCTGACTCTGACTCTGACTCTGACTTCATGACTCTGACTCTGACTCTGACTCTGACTCTGACTCCATGACTCTGACTATGACTCTAAATACATGACTCTGACTCCGACTCTGACTTCATAACTCTGACTCTGACTCTGACTTCATGACTCTGACTCTGACTCTGACTTCATGACTCTGACTCTGACTCTGACTTCATGACCCTGACTCTGACTCTGACTGTGAATCTGACTTCATGACTCTGACTTCATGACTCTGACTTCATGACTCTGACTTCATGACTCTGACTTTATGACTCTGACTTTGACTTTGACTCTGACTTCATGACTCTGACTCTGACTCTGACTTCATGACTCTGACTTTGACTTTGACTCTGACTTCATGACTCTGACTCTGATTTTGACTTCATGACTCTGACTCTGACTCTGACTTCGTGACCCTGACTCTGACTCTGACTGTGACTCTTACTTCATGACTCTGACTTCATGACTCTGACTTCATAACTCTGACTCTGACTCTGACTTCATGACTCTGACTCTGACTCTGACTTCATGACTCTGACTCTGACTCTGACTCTGACTTCATGACCCTGACTCTGACTCTGATTTCATGACTCTCACTTTGACTCTGACTTCATGACTCTGACTCTGACTCTGACTTCATGACTCTGACTCTGACTCCGACTTCATGACTCTGACTCTGACTCTGAATTCATGACTCTGACTCTGACTCTGACTTCATGACTCTGACTCTGACTCTGACTCCGACTTTATGACTCCGACTTTGACTCTGACTTCACGACTCTGACTCCATGACTCTGACTCTGACTCTGACTGTGACTTCATGACTCTGACTTTGACTCTGACTCTGACTTTATGACTTTGACTCTAACTCTGACTTCATGACTATGACTCTGACCCTGACTTCATGACTCTGACTATGACTCCGAATACATGACTCTGACTCCGACTCTGACTTCATGACTCTGACTCTGACTCTGACTTCATGACTCTGACTCTGACTCTGACTTCATGACTCTGACTCTGACTCTGACTTCATGACCCTGACTCTGACTCTGACTGTGACTCTTACTTCATGACTCTGACTTCATGACTCTGACTTCATGACTCTGACTTCATGACTCTGACTTCATGACACTGACTCTGACTCTGACTTCATGACTCTGACTCTGACTCCGACTTCATGACTCTGACTCTGACTCTGACTTCATGACTCTGACTCTGAGTCTGACTCTGACTTCATGACTCTGACTCTGACTCTGACTTCATGACTATGACTCTGACTCTGACTTCATGACTCTGATTCTGACTCTGACTCTGACTTCATGACTCTGACTCTGACTCTGACTTCATGACTCTGACTCTGACTCTGACTTCATGACCCTGACTCTGACTCTGACTGTGACTCTTACTTCATGACTCTGACTTCATGACTCTGACTTCATGACTCTGACTTCATGACACTGACTCTGACTCTGACTTCATGACTCTGACTCTGACTCCGACTTCATGACTCTGACTCTGACTCTGACTTCATGACTCTGACTCTGAGTCTGACTCTGACTTCATGACTCTGACTCTGACTCTGACTTCATGACTATGACTCTGACTCTGACTTCATGACTCTGATTCTGACTCTGACTCTGACTTCATGACTCTGACTCTGACTCTGACTTCATGACTCTGACTTTGACTCTGACTCTGACTTTGACTTCATGACTTTGACTTCATGACTCTGACTCTGACTTCACGACTCTGACTCTGACTCTGACTTCATGACTCTGACTCTGACTCTGAATTCATGACTCTGACTCTGACTCTGACTTCATGACTCACACTCTGACTTTGACTCTGACTCCATGATTCTGACTCTGATTTTGACTTCACGACTCTGACTTCGACTCTGACTTCATGACTCTGACTCTGACTCTAACTTCATGACTCTGACTCTGACTCTGACTTAATGACCTTGACTCTCAATCTGACTTCATGACTCTGACTCTGACTCCGACTTCATCACTATTACTCTGACTCTGACTTTATGACTCTGACTTTGACGCTGACTATGACTCTGACTTCATGACTCTGACTCTGACTCTGACTTCATGACTCTGACTCTGGCTTTGACTCTGACTTCATGACTCTGACTCTGACTCTGACTTCGTGACCCTGACTCTGACTCTGACTGTGACTCTTACTTCATGACTCTGAATTCATGACTCTGACTTCATAACTCTGACTCTGACTCTGACTTCATGACTCTGACTCTGACTCTGACTTCATGACTCTGACTCTGACTCTGACTATGACTTCATGACTCTGACTCTGGCTCTGACTCTGACTTCATGACTCTGACTCTGTCTCTGACTTCGTGACCCTGACTCTGACTCTGACTGTGACTCTTACTTCATGACTCTGACTTCATGACTCTGACTTCATAACTCTGACTCTGACTCTGACTTCATGACTCTGACTCTGACTCTGACTTCATGACTCTGACTATGACTCTGACTCTGACTTCATGACCCTGACTCTGACTCTGATTTCATGACTCTGACTTTGACTCTGACTTCATGACTCTGACTCTGACTCTGACTTCATGACTCTGACTCTGACTCCGACTTCATGACTCTGACTCTGACTCTGACTTAATGACTTAGACTCTGACACCGCCTTTATGACTCTGACTCTGATTCTGACTCTGACTTCATGACTCTGACTCTGACTCTGACTTCATGACTATGACTCTGACTCTGACTTCATGACTCTGACTCTGACTACGACTTCATGACTCTGACTCTGACTCGGCTTCATGACCCTGACTCTGACTCTGACTGTGACTCTCACTTCATGACTCTGACTTCATGACTCTGACTCTGACTCTGACTCTGACTTCATGACTCTGACTCTGACTCTGACTCTGACTCTGACTCCATGACTCTGACTATGACTCTAAATACATGACTCTGACTCCGACTCTGACTTCATAACTCTGACTCTGACTCTGACTTCATGACTCTGACTCTGACTCTGACTTCATGACTCTGACTCTGACTCTGACTTCATGACCCTGACTCTGACTCTGACTGTGAATCTGACTTCATGACTCTGACTTCATGACTCTGACTTCATGACTCTGACTTCATGACTCTGACTTTATGACTCTGACTTTGACTTTGACTCTGACTTCATGACTCTGACTCTGACTCTGACTTCATGACTCTGACTTTGACTTTGACTCTGACTTCATGACTCTGACTCTGATTTTGACTTCATGACTCTGACTCTGACTCTGACTTCGTGACCCTGACTCTGACTCTGACTGTGACTCTTACTTCATGACTCTGACTTCATGACTCTGACTTCATAACTCTGACTCTGACTCTGACTTCATGACTCTGACTCTGACTCTGACTTCATGACTCTGACTCTGACTCTGACTCTGACTTCATGACCCTGACTCTGACTCTGATTTCATGACTCTCACTTTGACTCTGACTTCATGACTCTGACTCTGACTCTGACTTCATGACTCTGACTCTGACTCCGACTTCATGACTCTGACTCTGACTCTGAATTCATGACTCTGACTCTGACTCTGACTTCATGACTCTGACTCTGACTCTGACTCCGACTTTATGACTCCGACTTTGACTCTGACTTCACGACTCTGACTCCATGACTCTGACTCTGACTCTGACTGTGACTTCATGACTCTGACTTTGACTCTGACTCTGACTTTATGACTTTGACTCTAACTCTGACTTCATGACTATGACTCTGACCCTGACTTCATGACTCTGACTATGACTCCGAATACATGACTCTGACTCCGACTCTGACTTCATGACTCTGACTCTGACTCTGACTTCATGACTCTGACTCTGACTCTGACTTCATGACTCTGACTCTGACTCTGACTTCATGACCCTGACTCTGACTCTGACTGTGACTCTTACTTCATGACTCTGACTTCATGACTCTGACTTCATGACTCTGACTTCATGACTCTGACTTCATGACACTGACTCTGACTCTGACTTCATGACTCTGACTCTGACTCCGACTTCATGACTCTGACTCTGACTCTGACTTCATGACTCTGACTCTGAGTCTGACTCTGACTTCATGACTCTGACTCTGACTCTGACTTCATGACTATGACTCTGACTCTGACTTCATGACTCTGATTCTGACTCTGACTCTGACTTCATGACTCTGACTCTGACTCTGACTTCATGACTCTGACTTTGACTATGACTCTGACTTTGACTTCATGACTTTGACTTCATGACTCTGACTCTGACTTCACGACTCTGACTCTGACTCTGACTTCATGACTCTGACTCTGACTCTGAATTCATGACTCTGACTCTGACTCTGACTTCATGACTCACACTCTGACTTTGACTCTGACTCCATGACTCTGACTCTGATTTTGACTTCACGACTCTGAATTCGACTCTGACTTCATGACTCTGACTCTGACTCTAACTTCATGACTCTGACTCTGACTCTGACTCAATGACCTTGACTCTCAATCTGACTTCATGACTCTGACTCCGACTTCATCACTATTACTCTGACTCTGACTTTATGACTCTGACTTTGACGCTGACTATGACTCTGACTTCATGACTCTGACTCTGACTCTGACTTCATGACTCTGACTCTGGCTTTGACTCTGACTTCATGACTCTGACTCTGACTCTGACTTCGTGACCCTGACTCTGACTCTGACTGTGACTCTTACTTCATGACTCTGAATTCATGACTCTGACTTCATAACTCTGACTCTGACTCTGACTTCATGACTCTGACTCTGACTCTGACTTCATGACTCTGACTCTGACTCTGACTATGACTTCATGACTCTGACTCTGGCTCTGACTCTGACTTCATGACTCTGACTCTGTCTCTGACTTCGTGACCCTGACTCTGACTCTGACTGTGACTCTTACTTCATGACTCTGACTTCATGACTCTGACTTCATAACTCTGACTCTGACTCTGACTTCATGACTCTGACTCTGACTCTGACTTCATGACTCTGACTATGACTCTGACTCTGACTTCATGACCCTGACTCTGACTCTGATTTCATGACTCTGACTTTGACTCTGACTTCATGACTCTGACTCTGACTCTGACTTCATGACTCTGACTTTGACTTTGACTCTGACTTCATGACTCTGACTCTGATTTTGACTTCATGACTCTGACTCTGACTCTGACTTCATGACCCTGACTCTGACTCTGACTGTGAATCTGACTTCATGACTCTGACTTCATGACTCTGACTTTATGACTCTGACTTTGACTTTGACTCTGACTTCATGACTCTGACTCTGACTCTGACTTCATGACTATGACTCTGACTCTGACTTCATGACTCTGATTCTGACTCTGACTCTGACTTCATGACTCTGACTCTGACTCTGACTTCATGACTCTGACTTTGACTCTGACTCTGACTTTGACTTCATGACTTTGACTTCATGACTCTGACTCTGACTTCACGACTCTGACTCTGACTCTGACTTCATGACTCTGACTCTGACTCTGAATTCATGACTCTGACTCTGACTCTGACTTCATGACTCACACTCTGACTTTGACTCTGACTCCATGACTCTGACTCTGATTTTGACTTCACGACTCTGACTTCGACTCTGACTTCATGACTCTGACTCTGACTCTAACTTCATGATTCTGACTCTGACTCTGACTTAATGACCTTGACTCTCAATCTGACTTCATGACTCTGACTCTGACTCCGACTTCATCACTATTACTCTGACTCTGACTTTATGACTCTGACTTTGACGCTGACTATGACTCTGACTTCATGACTCTGACTCTGACTCTGACTTCATGACTCTGACTCTGGCTTTGACTCTGACTTCATGACTCTGACTCTGACTCTGACTTCGTGACCCTGACTCTGACTCTGACTGTGACTCTTACTTCATGACTCTGAATTCATGACTCTGACTTCATAACTCTGACTCTGACTCTGACTTCATGACTCTGACTCTGACTCTGACTTCATGACTCTGACTCTGACTCTGACTATGACTTCATGACTCTGACTCTGGCTCTGACTCTGACTTCATGACTCTGACTCTGTCTCTGACTTCGTGACCCTGACTCTGACTCTGACTGTGACTCTTACTTCATGACTCTGACTTCATGACTCTGACTTCATAACTCTGACTCTGACTCTGACTTCATGACTCTGACTCTGACTCTGACTTCATGACTCTGACTATGACTCTGACTCTGACTTCATGACCCTGACTCTGACTCACATTTCATGACTCTGACTTTGACTCCGACTTCATGACTCTGACTCTGACTCTGACTTCATGACTCTGACTCTGACTCCGACTTCATGACTCTGACTCTGACTCTGACTTAATGACTTAGACTCTGACACCGCCTTTATGACTCTGACTCTGATTCTGACTCTGACTTCATGACTCTGACTCTGACTCTGACTTCATGACTATGACTCTGACTCTGACTTCATGACTCTGACTCTGACTACGACTTCATGACTCTGACTCTGACTCGGCTTCATGACCCTGACTCTGACTCTGACTGTGACTCTCACTTCATGACTCTGACTTCATGACTCTGACTCTGACTCTGACTCTGACTTCATGACTCTGACTCTGACTCTGACTCTGACTCTGACTCCATGACTCTGACTATGACTCTAAATACATGACTCTGACTCCGACTCTGACTTCATAACTCTGACTCTGACTCTGACTTCATGACTCTGACTCTGACTCTGACTTCATGACTCTGACTCTGACTCTGACTTCATGACCCTGACTCTGACTCTGACTGTGAATCTGACTTCATGACTCTGACTTCATGACTCTGACTTCATGACTCTGACTTTATGACTCTGACTTTGACTTTGACTCTGACTTCATGACTCTGACTCTGACTCTGACTTCATGACTCTGACTTTGACTTTGACTCTGACTTCATGACTCTGACTCTGATTTTGACTTCATGACTCTGACTCTGACTCTGACTTCATGACCCTGACTCTGACTCTGACTGTGAATCTGACTTCATGACTCTGACTTCATGACTCTGACTTTATGACTCTGACTTTGACTTTGACTCTGACTTCATGACTATGACTCTGACTCTGACTTCATGACTATGACTCTGACTCTGACTTCATGACTCTGACTCTGACTCTGACTCTGACTTCATGACTCTGACTCTGACTCCGACTTCATGACTCTGACTTTGACTCTGACTCTCACTTTGACTTCATGACTTTGACTTTATGACTCTGACTCTGACTTCATGACTCTGACTCTGACTCTGACTTCATGACTCTGACTCTGCCTCTGAATTCATGACTCTGACTCTGACTCTGACTTCATGACTCTGACTCTGACTTTGACTCTGACTTCATGACTCTGACTCTGATTTTGACTTCACGACTCTGACTCTGACTCTGACTTAATGACCTTGACTCTGAATCTGACTTCATGACTCTGACTCTGACTCTGACTTCATCACCATTACTCTGACTCTGACTTTATGACTCTGACTTTGACGCTGACTATGACTCTGACTTCATGACTCTGACTCTGACTCTGACTTCATGACTATGCCTCGGACTTCATGACTCTGACTCTGACTTTGACTTCATGACTCTGACTCTGACTTCATGACTCTGACTCAGACTCTGACTTCATGACCCTGACTCTGACTCTGACTCTGACTCTGACTCTCACTTCATGACTCTGACTCTGACTCCGATTTCATGACTCTGACTTTGACTCTTACTCCATGATTCTGACTGTGACTCTGACTTCATGACTCTGACTCTGAATTTGACTCTGACTTCATGACTCTGACTCTGACTCTGACTCCGACTCCATGACTCCGACTTTGACTCTGACTTCACGACTCTGACTTCATGACTCTGACTCTGACTCTGACTTCATGACTCTGACTCTGACTCTGACTTCATGACTCTGACTCTGACTCTGACTTCATGACTCTGACTCTGACTCTGACTCTGACTTCATGACCCTGACTCTAACTCTGACTTCATGACTATGACTCTGACTCTGACTTCATGACTCCGACTTTGACTTTGACTGTGACTCTGACTTCACAACTCTGACTTCATGATTCTGACTCTGACTCTGACTCTGACTTTATGACTCTGACTCTGGCTCTGACTCTGACTTCATGACTATGACTCTGACTTCGTGACTCTGACTCTGACTCTGACTTCATTACTCTGACTCTGACTTTATGACTCTGACTCTGACTCTGACTTCATGACCCTGACTCTGACTCTGACTCTGACTCTGACTCTCACTTCATGACTCTGACTCTGACTCTGATTTCATGACTCTGACTTTGACTCTGACTCCATGATTCTGACTCTGACTCTGACTTCATGACTCTGACTCTGACTCTGACTCTGACTCTGACTCTGACTTCATGACTCTGACTCTGACTCTGACTCCGACTTTATGACTGTGACTTTGACTCTGACTTCACGACTCTGACTCCATGACTCTGACTCTGACTCTGACTGTGACTTCATGACTCTGACTTTGACTCTGATTTCATGACTCTGACTCTGACTTCATGACCCTGACTCTGACTCTGACTCTGACTCTGACTCTCACTTCATGACTCTGACTCTGACTCTGAATACATGACTCTGACTCCCACTCTGACTTCATGACTCTGACTCTGACTCTGACTTCATGACTCTGACTCTGACTCTGACTTCATGACCCTGACTCTGACTCTGACTTCATGACCCTGACTCTGACTCTGACTGTGACTCTTACTTCATGACTCTGAATTCATGACTCTAACTTCATGACTCTGACTCTGACTCTGATTTCATGACTCTGAATTTGACTTTATGACTCTGACTCTGACTCTGACTTCATGACTCTGACTCTGACTCTGACTTCATGACTCTGACTCTGACTCTGACTTCATGACCTTGACTCTGACTCTAACTTCATGACTCTGTCTCTGACTCTGACTTCATCACTATGACTCTGACTCTGACTTCATGACTCTGACTTTGACGCTGACTGTGACACTGACTTCATGACTCTGACTTCATGACTCTGACTCTGACTCTGACTCTGACTGTGACTCTTACTTCATGACTCTGACTTCATGACTCTGACTCTGACTTTGACTCTGACATCATGACTCTGACTCTGACTCTGACTTCATGACTCTGACTCTGACTCTGACTTCATGACTCTGACTCTGATTCTGACTTCATGACTCTGACTCTGAGTCTGACTTCATGACCCTGACTCTGACTCTGACTGTGAATCTTACTTCATGACTCTGACTTCGACTTTGACTCTGACTTCATGACTCTGACTCTGATTTTGACTTCATGACTCTGACTCTGACTCTGACTTCATGACTCTGACTCTGACTCTGACTTCATGACTCTGACTCTGACTCTGTTTTCATGACCCTGACTCTGACTTTGACTGTGAATCTGACTTCATGACTCTGACTTCATGACTCTGACTTCATGACTCTGACTTTGACTTTGACTCTGACTTCATGACTCTGACTCTGATTTTGACTCCATGACTCTGACTCTGACTCTGACTTTGACTCTGACTTCATGACTCTGACTCTGATTTTGACTTCATGTCTCTGACTCTGACTCTGACTTCATGACTCTGACTCTGACTCTGACTTCATGACTCTGACTCTGACTCTGACTCTGACTTCATGGCTCTGACTCTGACTTCATGACCTTGACTCTGACTCTAACTTTATGACCCTGACTCTGACTCTGACTGTGACTCTGACTTCACGACTCTGACTTCATGACTCTGACTCTGACTCTGACTCTGACTTTATGACTCTGACTCTGGCTCTGACTCTGACTTCACGACTCTGACTCTGACTCTGACTTCATGAGTTTGACTCTGACTCTGACTTCATGACTCTGACTCTGACTCTGACTTAATGACCTTGACTCTGAATCTGACTTCATGACTCTGACTCTGACTCTGACTTCATGACTCTGACTCTGACTCTGACTTCATGACTCTGACTCTGACTCTGACTCTGACTTCATGACCCTGACTCTGACTCTGATTTCATGACTCTGTTTTTGACTCTGACTTCAAGACTCTGACTCTGACTCTGACTTCATGACTCTGACTCTGACTCTGACTTCATGACTCTGACTCTGACTCTGACTTAATGACTTAGACTCTGACACTGACTTCATGACTCTGACTCTGATTCTGACTCTGACTTCATGACTCTGACTCTGACTCTGACTTCATGACTATTACTCTGACTCTGACTTCATGACTCTGACTCTGACTACGACTTCATGACTCTGACTCTGAATCTGACTTTATGACCCTGACTCTGACTCTGACTGTGACTCTTACTTCATGACTCAGACTTCATGACTCTGACTCTGACTCTGACTCTGACTTCATGACTCTGACTCTGACTCTGACTCTGACTTTATGACTCTGACTCTGGCTCTGACTCTGACTTCATGACTCTGACTCTGACTCTGACTTCATGACTCTGACTCTGACTCTGACTTCATGACCCTGACTCTGACTCTGACTGTGACTCTTACTTCATGACTCTGACTTCATGACTCTGACTTCATAACTCTGACTCTGACTCTGACTTCATGACTCTGAGTCTGACTCTGACTTCATGACTCTGACTCTGACTCTGACTCCATGACTATGACTCTGACTCTGACTTCATGACTCTGACTCTGACTCTGACTCTGACTTCATGACTCTGACTCCGACTCTGACTTCATGACTCTGACTTTGACTCTGACTCTGACTTTGACTTCATGACTTTGACTTCATGACTCTGACTCTGACTTCATGACTCTGACTCTGACTCTGACCTCATGACTCTGACTCTGACTCTGAATTCATGACTCTGACTCTGACTCTGACTTCATGACTCTGACTCTGACTCTGACCTCATGACTCTGACTCTGACTCTGAATTCATGACTCTGACTCTGACTCTGACTTCATGACTCTGACTCTGACTTTGACTCTGACTTCATGACTCTGACTCTGATTTTGACTTCACGACTCTGACTCTGACTATGACTTCATGACTTTGACTCTGACTCTGACTTCATGACTCTGATTCTGACTCTGACTTCATGACTCTGACTCTGACTCTGACTTCATGACCCTGACTCTGACTCTGACTGTGACTCTCACTTCATGACTCTGACTTCATGACTCTGACTTCATGACTCTGACTTCATGACTCTGACTTCATGACTCTGACTCTGACTTTGACTCTGACTTCATGACTCTGACTCTGAATTTGACTTCATGACTCTGACTCTGACTCTGACTTCATGACTCTGACTCTGACTCTGACTTCATGACCTTGACTCTGACTCTAACTTCATGACTCTGTCTCTGACTCTGACTTCATCACTATGACTATGACACTGACTTCATGACTCTGACTTCATGACTCTGACTCTGACTCTGACTCTGACTGTGACTCTTACTTCATGACTCTGACTTCATGACTCTGACTCTGACTTTGACTCTGACATCATGACTCTGACTCTGACTCTGACTTCATGACTCTGACTCTGACTCTGACTTCATGACTCTGACTCTGATTCTGACTTCATGACTCTGACTCTGAGTCTGACTTCATGACCCTGACTCTGACTCTGACTGTGAATCTTACTTCATGACTCTGACTTCGACTTTGACTCTGACTTCATGACTCTGACTCTGATTTTGACTTCATGACTCTGACTCTGACTACGACTTCATGACTCTGACTCTGACTCTGACTTTATGACCCTGACTCTGACTCTGACTGTGACTCTTACTTCATGACTCTGACTTCATGACTCTGACTCTGACTTCATGACTCTGACTCTGACTCTGACTTAATGACTTAGACTCTGACAATGACTTCATGACTCTGACTCTGGCTCTGACTCTGACTTCATGACTCTGACTCTGACTCTGACTTCATGACTCTGACTCTGACTCTGACTTCATGACCCTGACTCTGACTCTGACTGTGACTCTGACTTCATGACTCTGACTTCATGACTCTGACTTCATAACTCTGACTCTGACTCTGACTTCATGACTCTGAGTCTGACTCTGACTCTGACTTCATGACCCTGAGTCTAACTCTGACTTCATGACTATGACTCTGACTCTGACTTCATGACTCCGACTTTGACTTTGACTGTGACTCTGACTTCACGACTCTGACTTCATGACTCTGACTCTGAATCTGACTCTGACTTTATGACTCTGACTCTGGCTCTGACTCTGACTTCATGACTATGACTCTGACTTCGTGACTCTGACTCTGACTCTGACTTCATTACTCTGACTCTGACTTCATGACTCTGACTCTGACTCTGACTTCATGACCCTGACTCTGACTCTGACTCTGACTCTGACTCTCACTTCATGACTCTGACTCTGACTTTGATTTCATGACTCTGACTTTGACTCTGACTCCATGATTCTGACTCTGACTCTGCCTTCATGACTCTGACTCTGACTCTGACTCTAACTTCATGACTCTGACTCTGACTCTGACTCCGACTTTATGACTCTGACTTTGACTCTGAATTCACGACTCTGACTCCATGACTCTGACTCTGACTCTGACAGTGACTTCATGACTCTGACTTTGACTCTGACTCTGACTTCATGACTCTGACTCTAACTCTGACTTCATGACTATGACTCTGACCCTGACTTCATGACTCTGACTATGACTCTGAATACATGACTCTGACTCCGACTCTGACTTCATGACTCTGACTCTGACTCTGACTTAATGACCTTGACTCTGAATCTGACTTCATGACTCTGACTCTGACTCTGACTTCATCACTATTACTCTGACTCTGACTTTATGACTCTGACTTTGACGCTGACTATGACTCTGACTTCATGACTTTCACTCTGACTCTGACTTCATGACTCTGACTCTGGCTCTGACTCTGACTTCACGACTCTGACTCTGACTCTGACTTCATGAGTTTGACTCTGACTCTGACTTCATGACTCTGACTCTGACTCTGACTTAATGACCTTGACTCTGAATCTGACTTCATGACTCTGACTCTGACTCTGACTTCATGACTCTGACTCTGACTCTGACTTCATGACTCTGACTCTGACTCTGACTCTGACTTCATGACCCTGACTCTGACTCTGATTTCATGACTCTGTTTTTGACTCTGACTTCAAGACTCTGACTCTGACTCTGACTTCATGACTCTGACTCTGACTCTGACTTCATGACTCTGACTCTGACTCTGACTTAATGACTTAGACTCTGACACTGACTTCATGACTCTGACTCTGATTCTGACTCTGACTTCATGACTCTGACTCTGACTCTGACTTCATGACTATTACTCTGACTCTGACTTCATGACTCTGACTCTGACTACGACTTCATGACTCTGACTCTGACTCTGACTTTATGACCCTGACTCTGACTCTGACTGTGACTCTTACTTCATGACTCAGACTTCATGACTCTGACTCTGACTCTGACTCTGACTTCATGACTCTGACTCTGACTCTGACTCTGACTTTATGACTCTGACTCTGGCTCTGACTCTGACTTCATGACTCTGACTCTGACTCTGACTTCATGACTCTGACTCTGACTCTGACTTCATGACCCTGACTCTGACTCTGACTGTGACTCTTACTTCATGACTCTGACTTCATGACTCTGACTTCATAACTCTGACTCTGACTCTGACTTCATGACTCTGAGTCTGACTCTGACTTCATGACTCTGACTCTGACTCTGACTCCATGACTATGACTCTGACTCTGACTTCATGACTCTGACTCTGACTCTGACTCTGACTTCATGACTCTGACTCCGACTCTGACTTCATGACTCTGACTTTGACTCTGACTCTGACTTTGACTTCATGACTTTGACTTCATGACTCTGACTCTGACTTCATGACTCTGACTCTGACTCTGACCTCATGACTCTGACTCTGACTCTGAATTCATGACTCTGACTCTGACTCTGACTTCATGACTCTGACTCTGACTCTGACCTCATGACTCTGACTCTGACTCTGAATTCATGACTCTGACTCTGACTCTGACTTCATGACTCTGACTCTGACTTTGACTCTGACTTCATGACTCTGACTCTGATTTTGACTTCACGACTCTGACTCTGACTATGACTTCATGACTTTGACTCTGACTCTGACTTCATGACTCTGATTCTGACTCTGACTTCATGACTCTGACTCTGACTCTGACTTAATGACTTAGACTCTGACACTGACTTCATGACTCTGACTCTGATTCTGACTCTGACTTCATGACTCTGACTCTGACTCTGACTTCATGACTATGACTCTGACTCTGACGTCATGACTCTGACTCTGACTACGACTTCATGACTCTGACTCTGACTCTGACTTTATGACCCTGACTCTGACTCTGACTGTGACTCTTACTTCATGACTCTGACTTCATGACTCTGACTCTGACTTCATGACTCTGACTCTGACTCTGACTTAATGACTTAGACTCTGACAATGACTTCATGACTCTGACTCTGGCTCTGACTCTGACTTCATGACTCTGACTCTGACTCTGACTTCATGACTCTGACTCTGACTCTGACTTCATGACCCTGACTCTGACTCTGACTGTGACTCTGACTTCATGACTCTGACTTCATGACTCTGACTTCATAACTCTGACTCTGACTCTGACTTCATGACTCTGAGTCTGACTCTGACTCTGACTTCATGACCCTGACTCTAACTCTGACTTCATGACTATGACTCTGACTCTGACTTCATGACTCCGACTTTGACTTTGACTGTGACTCTGACTTCACGACTCTGACTTCATGACTCTGACTCTGAATCTGACTCTGACTTTATGACTCTGACTCTGGCTCTGACTCTGACTTCATGACTATGACTCTGACTTCGTGACTCTGACTCTGACTCTGACTTCATTACTCTGACTCTGACTTCATGACTCTGACTCTGACTCTGACTTCATGACCCTGACTCTGACTCTGACTCTGACTCTGACTCTCACTTCATGACTCTGACTCTGACTTTGATTTCATGACTCTGACTTTGACTCTGACTCCATGATTCTGACTCTGACTCTGACTTCATGACTCTGACTCTGACTCTGACTCTGACTTCATGACTCTGACTCTGACTCTGACTCCGACTCCATGACTCCGACTTTGACTCTGACTTCACGACTCTGACTTCATGACTCTGACTCTGACTCTGACTTCATGACTCTGACTCTGACTCTGACTTCATGACTCTGACTCTGACTCTGACTTCATGACTCTGACTCTGACTCTGACTCTGACTTCATGACCCTGACTCTAACTCTGACTTCATGACTATGACTCTGACTCTGACTTCATGACTCCGACTTTGACTTTGACTGTGACTCTGACTTCACAACTCTGACTTCATGATTCTGACTCTGACTCTGACTCTGACTTTATGACTCTGACTCTGGCTCTGACTCTGACTTCATGACTATGACTCTGACTTCGTGACTCTGACTCTGACTCTGACTTCATTACTCTGACTCTGACTTTATGACTCTGACTCTGACTCTGACTTCATGACCCTGACTCTGACTCTGACTCTGACTCTGACTCTCACTTCATGACTCTGACTCTGACTCTGATTTCATGACTCTGACTTTGACTCTGACTCCATGATTCTGACTCTGACTCTGACTTCATGACTCTGACTCTGACTCTGACTCTGACTCTGACTCTGACTTCATGACTCTGACTCTGACTCTGACTCCGACTTTATGACTGTGACTTTGACTCTGACTTCACGACTCTGACTCCATGACTCTGACTCTGACTCTGACTGTGACTTCATGACTCTGACTTTGACTCTGATTTCATGACTCTGACTCTGACTTCATGACCCTGACTCTGACTCTGACTCTGACTCTGACTCTCACTTCATGACTCTGACTCTGACTCTGAATACATGACTCTGACTCCCACTCTGACTTCATGACTCTGACTCTGACTCTGACTTCATGACTCTGACTCTGACTCTGACTTCATGACCCTGACTCTGACTCTGACTTCATGACCCTGACTCTGACTCTGACTGTGACTCTTACTTCATGACTCTGAATTCATGACTCTAACTTCATGACTCTGACTCTGACTCTGATTTCATGACTCTGAATTTGACTTTATGACTCTGACTCTGACTCTGACTTCATGACTCTGACTCTGACTCTGACTTCATGACTCTGACTCTGACTCTGACTTCATGACCTTGACTCTGACTCTAACTTCATGACTCTGTCTCTGACTCTGACTTCATCACTATGACTCTGACTCTGACTTCATGACTCTGACTTTGACGCTGACTATGACACTGACTTCATGACTCTGACTTCATGACTCTGACTCTGACTCTGACTCTGACTGTGACTCTTACTTCATGACTCTGACTTCATGACTCTGACTCTGACTTTGACTCTGACATCATGACTCTGACTCTGACTCTGACTTCATGACTCTGACTCTGACTCTGACTTCATGACTCTGACTCTGATTCTGACTTCATGACTCTGACTCTGAGTCTGACTTCATGACCCTGACTCTGACTCTGACTGTGAATCTTACTTCATGACTCTGACTTCGACTTTGACTCTGACTTCATGACTCTGACTCTGATTTTGACTTCATGACTCTGACTCTGACTCTGACTTCATGACTCTGACTCTGACTCTGACTTCATGACTCTGACTCTGACTCTGTTTTCATGACCCTGACTCTGACTTTGACTGTGAATCTGACTTCATGACTCTGACTTCATGACTCTGACTTCATGACTCTGACTTTGACTTTGACTCTGACTTCATGACTCTGACTCTGATTTTGACTCCATGACTCTGACTCTGACTCTGACTTTGACTCTGACTTCATGACTCTGACTCTGATTTTGACTTCATGTCTCTGACTCTGACTCTGACTTCATGACTCTGACTCTGACTCTGACTTCATGACTCTGACTCTGACTCTGACTCTGACTTCATGGCTCTGACTCTGACTTCATGACCTTGACTCTGACTCTAACTTTATGACCCTGACTCTGACTCTGACTGTGACTCTGACTTCACGACTCTGACTTCATGACTCTGACTCTGACTCTGACTCTGACTTTATGACTCTGACTCTGGCTCTGACTCTGACTTCACGACTCTGACTCTGACTCTGACTTCATGAGTTTGACTCTGACTCTGACTTCATGACTCTGACTCTGACTCTGACTTAATGACCTTGACTCTGAATCTGACTTCATGACTCTGACTCTGACTCTGACTTCATGACTCTGACTCTGACTCTGACTTCATGACTCTGACTCTGACTCTGACTCTGACTTCATGACCCTGACTCTGACTCTGATTTCATGACTCTGTTTTTGACTCTGACTTCAAGACTCTGACTCTGACTCTGACTTCATGACTCTGACTCTGACTCTGACTTCATGACTCTGACTCTGACTCTGACTTAATGACTTAGACTCTGACACTGACTTCATGACTCTGACTCTGATTCTGACTCTGACTTCATGACTCTGACTCTGACTCTGACTTCATGACTATTACTCTGACTCTGACTTCATGACTCTGACTCTGACTACGACTTCATGACTCTGACTCTGAATCTGACTTTATGACCCTGACTCTGACTCTGACTGTGACTCTTACTTCATGACTCAGACTTCATGACTCTGACTCTGACTCTGACTCTGACTTCATGACTCTGACTCTGACTCTGACTCTGACTTTATGACTCTGACTCTGGCTCTGACTCTGACTTCATGACTCTGACTCTGACTCTGACTTCATGACTCTGACTCTGACTCTGACTTCATGACCCTGACTCTGACTCTGACTGTGACTCTTACTTCATGACTCTGACTTCATGACTCTGACTTCATAACTCTGACTCTGACTCTGACTTCATGACTCTGAGTCTGACTCTGACTTCATGACTCTGACTCTGACTCTGACTCCATGACTATGACTCTGACTCTGACTTCATGACTCTGACTCTGACTCTGACTCTGACTTCATGACTCTGACTCCGACTCTGACTTCATGACTCTGACTTTGACTCTGACTCTGACTTTGACTTCATGACTTTGACTTCATGACTCTGACTCTGACTTCATGACTCTGACTCTGACTCTGACCTCATGACTCTGACTCTGACTCTGAATTCATGACTCTGACTCTGACTCTGACTTCATGACTCTGACTCTGACTCTGACCTCATGACTCTGACTCTGACTCTGAATTCATGACTCTGACTCTGACTCTGACTTCATGACTCTGACTCTGACTTTGACTCTGACTTCATGACTCTGACTCTGATTTTGACTTCACGACTCTGACTCTGACTATGACTTCATGACTTTGACTCTGACTCTGACTTCATGACTCTGATTCTGACTCTGACTTCATGACTCTGACTCTGACTCTGACTTCATGACCCTGACTCTGACTCTGACTGTGACTCTCACTTCATGACTCTGACTTCATGACTCTGACTTCATGACTCTGACTTCATGACTCTGACTTCATGACTCTGACTCTGACTTTGACTCTGACTTCATGACTCTGACTCTGAATTTGACTTCATGACTCTGACTCTGACTCTGACTTCATGACTCTGACTCTGACTCTGACTTCATGACCTTGACTCTGACTCTAACTTCATGACTCTGTCTCTGACTCTGACTTCATCACTATGACTATGACACTGACTTCATGACTCTGACTTCATGACTCTGACTCTGACTCTGACTCTGACTGTGACTCTTACTTCATGACTCTGACTTCATGACTCTGACTCTGACTTTGACTCTTACATCATGACTCTGACTCTGACTCTGACTTCATGACTCTGACTCTGACTCTGACTTCATGACTCTGACTCTGATTCTGACTTCATGACTCTGACTCTGAGTCTGACTTCATGACCCTGACTCTGACTCTGACTGTGAATCTTACTTCATGACTCTGACTTCGACTTTGACTCTGACTTCATGACTCTGACTCTGATTTTGACTTCATGACTCTGACTCTGACTACGACTTCATGACTCTGACTCTGACTCTGACTTTATGACCCTGACTCTGACTCTGACTGTGACTCTTACTTCATGACTCTGACTTCATGACTCTGACTCTGACTTCATGACTCTGACTCTGACTCTGACTTAATGACTTAGACTCTGACAATGACTTCATGACTCTGACTCTGGCTCTGACTCTGACTTCATGACTCTGACTCTGACTCTGACTTCATGACTCTGACTCTGACTCTGACTTCATGACCCTGACTCTGACTCTGACTGTGACTCTGACTTCATGACTCTGACTTCATGACTCTGACTTCATAACTCTGACTCTGACTCTGACTTCATGACTCTGAGTCTGACTCTGACTCTGACTTCATGACCCTGACTCTAACTCTGACTTCATGACTATGACTCTGACTCTGACTTCATGACTCCGACTTTGACTTTGACTGTGACTCTGACTTCACGACTCTGACTTCATGACTCTGACTCTGAATCTGACTCTGACTTTATGACTCTGACTCTGGCTCTGACTCTGACTTCATGACTATGACTCTGACTTCGTGACTCTGACTCTGACTCTGACTTCATTACTCTGACTCTGACTTCATGACTCTGACTCTGACTCTGACTTCATGACCCTGACTCTGACTCTGACTCTGACTCTGACTCTCACTTCATGACTCTGACTCTGACTTTGATTTCATGACTCTGACTTTGACTCTGACTCCATGATTCTGACTCTGACTCTGCCTTCATGACTCTGACTCTGACTCTGACTCTAACTTCATGACTCTGACTCTGACTCTGACTCCGACTTTATGACTCTGACTTTGACTCTGAATTCACGACTCTGACTCCATGACTCTGACTCTGACTCTGACAGTGACTTCATGACTCTGACTTTGACTCTGACTCTGACTTCATGACTCTGACTCTAACTCTGACTTCATGACTATGACTCTGACCCTGACTTCATGACTCTGACTATGACTCTGAATACATGACTCTGACTCCGACTCTGACTTCATGACTCTGACTCTGACTCTGACTTAATGACCTTGACTCTGAATCTGACTTCATGACTCTGACTCTGACTCTGACTTCATCACTATTACTCTGACTCTGACTTTATGACTCTGACTTTGACGCTGACTATGACTCTGACTTCATGACTTTCACTCTGACTCTGACTTCATGACTCTGACTCTGGCTCTGACTCTGACTTCACGACTCTGACTCTGACTCTGACTTCATGAGTTTGACTCTGACTCTGACTTCATGACTCTGACTCTGACTCTGACTTAATGACCTTGACTCTGAATCTGACTTCATGACTCTGACTCTGACTCTGACTTCATGACTCTGACTCTGACTCTGACTTCATGACTCTGACTCTGACTCTGACTCTGACTTCATGACCCTGACTCTGACTCTGATTTCATGACTCTGTTTTTGACTCTGACTTCAAGACTCTGACTCTGACTCTGACTTCATGACTCTGACTCTGACTCTGACTTCATGACTCTGACTCTGACTCTGACTTAATGACTTAGACTCTGACACTGACTTCATGACTCTGACTCTGATTCTGACTCTGACTTCATGACTCTGACTCTGACTCTGACTTCATGACTATTACTCTGACTCTGACTTCATGACTCTGACTCTGACTACGACTTCATGACTCTGACTCTGACTCTGACTTTATGACCCTGACTCTGACTCTGACTGTGACTCTTACTTCATGACTCAGACTTCATGACTCTGACTCTGACTCTGACTCTGACTTCATGACTCTGACTCTGACTCTGACTCTGACTTTATGACTCTGACTCTGGCTCTGACTCTGACTTCATGACTCTGACTCTGACTCTGACTTCATGACTCTGACTCTGACTCTGACTTCATGACCCTGACTCTGACTCTGACTGTGACTCTTACTTCATGACTCTGACTTCATGACTCTGACTTCATAACTCTGACTCTGACTCTGACTTCATGACTCTGAGTCTGACTCTGACTTCATGACTCTGACTCTGACTCTGACTCCATGACTATGACTCTGACTCTGACTTCATGACTCTGACTCTGACTCTGACTCTGACTTCATGACTCTGACTCCGACTCTGACTTCATGACTCTGACTTTGACTCTGACTCTGACTTTGACTTCATGACTTTGACTTCATGACTCTGACTCTGACTTCATGACTCTGACTCTGACTCTGACCTCATGACTCTGACTCTGACTCTGAATTCATGACTCTGACTCTGACTCTGACTTCATGACTCTGACTCTGACTCTGACCTCATGACTCTGACTCTGACTCTGAATTCATGACTCTGACTCTGACTCTGACTTCATGACTCTGACTCTGACTTTGACTCTGACTTCATGACTCTGACTCTGATTTTGACTTCACGACTCTGACTCTGACTATGACTTCATGACTTTGACTCTGACTCTGACTTCATGACTCTGATTCTGACTCTGACTTCATGACTCTGACTCTGACTCTGACTTAATGACTTAGACTCTGACACTGACTTCATGACTCTGACTCTGATTCTGACTCTGACTTCATGACTCTGACTCTGACTCTGACTTCATGACTATGACTCTGACTCTGACGTCATGACTCTGACTCTGACTACGACTTCATGACTCTGACTCTGACTCTGACTTTATGACCCTGACTCTGACTCTGACTGTGACTCTTACTTCATGACTCTGACTTCATGACTCTGACTCTGACTTCATGACTCTGACTCTGACTCTGACTTAATGACTTAGACTCTGACAATGACTTCATGACTCTGACTCTGGCTCTGACTCTGACTTCATGACTCTGACTCTGACTCTGACTTCATGACTCTGACTCTGACTCTGACTTCATGACCCTGACTCTGACTCTGACTGTGACTCTGACTTCATGACTCTGACTTCATGACTCTGACTTCATAACTCTGACTCTGACTCTGACTTCATGACTCTGAGTCTGACTCTGACTCTGACTTCATGACCCTGACTCTAACTCTGACTTCATGACTATGACTCTGACTCTGACTTCATGACTCCGACTTTGACTTTGACTGTGACTCTGACTTCACGACTCTGACTTCATGACTCTGACTCTGAATCTGACTCTGACTTTATGACTCTGACTCTGGCTCTGACTCTGACTTCATGACTATGACTCTGACTTCGTGACTCTGACTCTGACTCTGACTTCATTACTCTGACTCTGACTTCATGACTCTGACTCTGACTCTGACTTCATGACCCTGACTCTGACTCTGACTCTGACTCTGACTCTCACTTCATGACTCTGACTCTGACTTTGATTTCATGACTCTGACTTTGACTCTGACTCCATGATTCTGACTCTGACTCTGACTTCATGACTCTGACTCTGACTCTGACTCTAACTTCATGACTCTGACTCTGACTCTGACTCCGACTTTATGACTCTGACTTTGACTCTGAATTCACGACTCTGACTCCATGACTCTGACTCTGACTCTGACAGTGACTTCATGACTCTGACTTTGACTCTGACTCTGACTTCATGACTCTGACTCTAACTCTGACTTCATGACTATGACTCTGACCCTGACTTCATGACTCTGACTATGACTCTGAATACATGACTCTGACTCCGACTCTGACTTCATGACTCTGACTCTGACTCTGACTTCATGACTCTGACTCTGACTCTGACTTCATGACCCTGACTCTGACTCTGACTTCGTGACCCTGACTCTGACTCTGACTGTGACTCTTACTTCATGACTCTGACTTCATGACTCTGACTTCATAACTTTGACTCTGACTCTGACTTCATGACTCTGACTCTGACTCTGACTTCGTGACTCTGGCTCTGACTCTGACTCTGACTTCATGGCCCTGACTCTGACTCTGATTTCATGACTCTGACTTTGACTCTGACTTCATGACTTTGACTCTGACTCTGACTTCATGACTCTGACTCTGACTTTGACTTCATGACTCTGACTCTGACTCTGACTTAATGACTTAAACTCTGACACTGACTTCATGACTCTGACTCTGATTCTGACTCTGACTTCATGACTCTGACTCTGACTCTGACTTCATGACTATGACTCTGACTCTGACTTCATGACTCTGACTCTGACTACGACTTCATGACTCTGACTCTGACTCTGACTTCATGACCCTGACTCTGACTCTGACTGTGACTCTTACTTCATGACTCTGACTCTGACTATGACTCTGACTTCATGACTCTGACTCTGACTCTGACTTCATGACCCTTACTCTGACTCTGACTGTGACTCTTACTTTATGACTCTGACTTCATGACTCTGACTTCATGACTCTGACTTCATGACTCTGACTTCATGACTCTGGCTCTGACTCTGACTTCATGACTCTGACTCTGACTCTGACTTCATGACTCTGACTCTGACTCTGACTTCATGACTCTGACTCTGAGTCTGACTCTGACTTCATGACTCTGACTCTAACTCTGACTTCATGACTATGACTCTGACTCTGACTTCATGACTCTGACTCTGACTCTGACTCTGACTTCATGACTCTGACTCTGACTCTGAATTCATGACTCTGACTCTGACTCTGACTTTATGACTCTGACTCTGACTTTGACTCTGACTTCATGACTCTGACTCTGATTTTGACTTCACGACTCTGACTCTGACTCTGACTTAATGACCTTGACTCTGAATCTGACTTCATGACTCTGACTCTGACTCTGACTTCATCACTATTACTCTGACTCTGACTTTATGACTCTGACTTTGACGCTGACTATGACTCTGACTTCATGACTCTGACTCTGACTCTGACTTCATGACTATGCCTCGGACTTCATGACTCTGACTCTGACTTTGACTTCATGACTCTGACTCTGACTTCATGACTCTGACTCAGACTCTGACTTCATGACCCTGACTCTGACTCTGACTCTGACTCTGACTCTCACTTCATGACTCTGACTCTGACTCCGATTTCATGACTCTGACTTTGACTCTGACTCCATGATTCTGACTGTGACTCTGACTTCTTGACTCTGACTCTGACTCTGACTCTGACTTCATGACTCTGACTCTGACTCTGACTCCGACTCCATGACTCCGACTTTGACTCTGACTTCACGACTCTGACTTCATGACTCTGACTCTGACTCTGACTTCATGACTCTGACTCTGACTCTGACTTCATGACTCTGACTCTGACTCTGACTCTGACTTCATGACCCTGACTCTAACTCTGACTTCATGACTATGACTCTGACTCTGACTTCATGACTCCGACTTTGACTTTGACTGTGACTCTGACTTCACGACTCTGACTTCATGACTCTGACTCTGAATCTGACTCTGACTTTATGACTCTGACTCTGGCTCTGACTCTGACTTCATGACTATGACTCTGACTTCGTGACTCTGACTCTGACTCTGACTTCATTACTCTGACTCTGACTTCATGACTCTGACTCTGACTCTGACTTCATGACCCTGACTCTGACTCCGACTCTGACTCTGACTCTCACTTCATGACTCTGACTCTGACTTTGATTTCATGACTCTGACTTTGACTCTGACTCCATGATTCTGACTCTGACTCTGACTTCATGACTCTGACTCTGACTCTGACTCTAACTTCATGACTCTGACTCTGACTCTGACTCCGACTTTATGACTCTGACTTTGACTCTGAATTCACGACTCTGACTCCATGACTCTGACTCTGACTCTGACAGTGACTTCATGACTCTGACTTTGACTCTGACTCTGACTTCATGACTCTGACTCTAACCCTGACTTCATGACTATGACTCTGACCCTGACTTCATGACTCTGACTATGACTCTGAATACATGACTCTGACTCCGACTCTGACTTCATGACTCTGACTCTGACTCTGACTTCATGACTCTGACTCTGACTCTGACTTCATGACCCTGACTCTGACTCTGACTTCATGACCCTGACTCTGACTCTGACTGTGACTCTTACTTCATGACTCTGAATTCATGACTCTGACTTCATGACTCTGACTCTGACTCTGACTTCATGACTCTGACTCTGACTCCGACTTCATGACTCTGACTCTGACTCTGACTTCATTACTCTGACTCTGAGTCTGACTCTGACTTCATGACTCTGACTCTGACTCTGACTTTATGACTATGACTCTGACTCTGACTTCATGACTCTGACTCTGACTCTGACTCTGACTTCATGACTCTGACTCTGACTCTGACTTCATGACTCTGACTTTGACTCTGACTCTGACTTTGACTTCATGACTTTGACTTCATGACTCTGACTCTGACTTCACGACTCTGACTCTGATTCTGACTTCATGACTCTGACTCTGACTCTGAATTCATAACTCTGACTCCGACTCTGACTTCATGACTCTGACTCTGACTTTGACTCTGACTCCATGACTCTGACTCTGATTTTGACTTCACGACTCTAACTCTGACTCTGACTTCATGACTCTGACTCTGACTCTGATTTCATGACTCTGACTTCGACTCTGACTTCAAGACTCTGACTCTGACTCTGACTTCATGACTCTGACTCTGACTCTGACTTCATGACTCTGACTCTGACTCTGACTTAATGACTTAGACTCTGACACTGACTTCATGACTCTGACTCTGATTCTGACTCTGACTTCATGACTCTGACTCTGACTCTGACTTCATGACTATGACTCTGACTCTGACTTCATGACTCTGACTCTGACTACGACTTCATGACTCTGACTCTGACTCTGACTTTATGACCCTGACTCTGACTCTGACTGTGACTCTTACTTCATGACTCTGACTTCATGACTCTGACTCTGACTTCATGACTCTGACTCTGACTCTGACTTAATGACTTAGACTCTGACAATGACTTCATGACTCTGACTCTGGCTCTGACTCTGACTTCATGACTCTGACTCTGACTCTGACTTCATGACTCTGACTCTGACTCTGACTTCATGACCCTGACTCTGACTCTGACTGTGACTCTGACTTCATGACTCTGACTTCATGACTCTGACTTCATAACTCTGACTCTGACTCTGACTTCATGACTCTGAGTCTGACTCTGACTCTGACTTCATGACCCTGACTCTAACTCTGACTTCATGACTATGACTCTGACTCTGACTTCATGACTCCGACTTTGACTTTGACTGTGACTCTGACTTCACGACTCTGACTTCATGACTCTGACTCTGAATCTGACTCTGACTTTATGACTCTGACTCTGGCTCTGACTCTGACTTCATGACTATGACTCTGACTTCGTGACTCTGACTCTGACTCTGACTTCATTACTCTGACTCTGACTTCATGACTCTGACTCTGACTCTGACTTCATGACCCTGACTCTGACTCTGACTCTGACTCTGACTCTCACTTCATGACTCTGACTCTGACTTTGATTTCATGACTCTGACTTTGACTCTGACTCCATGATTCTGACTCTGACTCTGACTTCATGACTCTGACTCTGACTCTGACTCTAACTTCATGACTCTGACTCTGACTCTGACTCCGACTTTATGACTCTGACTTTGACTCTGAATTCACGACTCTGACTCCATGACTCTGACTCTGACTCTGACAGTGACTTCATGACTCTGACTTTGACTCTGACTCTGACTTCATGACTCTGACTCTAACTCTGACTTCATGACTATGACTCTGACCCTGACTTCATGACTCTGACTATGACTCTGACTTCATGACTCTGACTCTGGCTCTGACTCTGACTTCATGACTCTGACTCTGACTCTGACTTCGTGACCCTGACTCTGACTCTGACTGTGACTCTTACTTCATGACTCTGACTTTATGACTCTGACTTCATAAATCTGACTCTGACTCTGACTTTATGACTCTGACTCTGACTCTGACTTCATGACTCTGACTCTGAGTCTGACTCTGACTTGATGACTCTGACTCTGGCTCTGACTCTGACTTCATGACTCTGACTCTGACTCTGACTTCGTGACCCTGACTCTGACTCTGACTGTGACTCTTACTTCATGACTCTGACTTCATGACTCTGACTTCATAACTCTGACTCTGACTCTGACTTCATGACTCTGACTCTGACTCTGACTTCATGACTCTGACTCTGACTCTGACTCTGTCTTCATGACCCTGACTCTGACTCTGATTTCATGACTCTGACTTTGACCCTGACTTCATGACTCTGACTCTGACTCTGACTTCATGACTCTGACTCTGACTCCGACTTCATGACTCTGACTCTGACTCTGACTTAATGACTTAGACTCTGACACCGACTTCATGACTCTGCCTCTGACTCCGACTCTGACTTCATGACTCTGACTCTGACTCTGACTTCATGACTCTGACTCTGACTCTGACTTCATGACTCTGACTCTGACTCTGACTTCATGACCCTGACTCTGACTCTGACTGTGACTCTTACTTCATGACTCTGACTTCATGACTCTGGCTCTGACTCTGACTTCACGACTCTAACTCTGACTCTGACTTCATGACTCTGACTCTGACTATGACTTCATGACTCTGACTCTGACTCTGACTTAATGACCTTGACTCTTAATCTGACTTCATGACTCTGACTCTGACTCTGACTTCATGACTCTGACTCTGACTCTGACTTCGTGACCCTGACTCTGACTCTGACTGTGACTCTTACTTCATGACTCTGACTTCATGACTCTGACTTCATAAATCTGACTCTGACTCTGACTTCATGACTCTGACTCTGACTCTGACTTCATGACTCTGACTCTGAGTCTGACTCTGACTTGATGACTCTGACTCTGGCTCTGACTCTGACTTCATGACTCTGACTCTGACTCTGACTTCATGACTCTGACTTTGACTCTGACTTCATGACTCTGACTCTGACTCTGACTCTGACTTCATGACCCTGACTCTGACTCTGATTTCATGACTCTGACTTTGACTCTGACTTCAAGACTCTGACTCTGACTCTGACTTCATGACTCTGACTCTGACTCTGACTTCATGACTCTGACTCTGACTCTGACTTAATGACTTAGCCTCTGACACTGACTTCATGACTCTGACTCTGATTCTGACTCTGACTTCATGACTCTGACTCTGACTCTGACTTCATGACTATGACTCTGACTCTGACTACGACTTCATGACTCTGACTCTGACTCTGACTTTATGACCCTGACTCTGACTCTGACTGTGACTCTTACTTCATGACTCTGACTTCATGACTCTGACTCTGACTCTGACTCTGACTTCATGACTGTGACTCTGACTCTGACTCTGACTTTATGACTCTGACTCTGGCTCTGACTCTGACTTCATGACTCTGACTCTGACTCTGACTTCATGACCCTGACTATGACTCTGACTGTGACTCTTACTTCATGACTCTGACTTCATGACTCTGACTTCATAACTCTGACTCTGACTCTGACTTCATGACTCTGAGTCTGACTCTGACTTCATGACTCTGACTCTGACTCTGACTCCATGACTATGACTCTGACTCTGACTTCATGACTCTGACTCTGACTCTGACTCTGACTTCATGACTCTGACTCCGACTCTGACTTCATGACTCTGACTTTGACTCTGACTCTGACTGTGACTTCATGACTTTGACTTCATGACTCTGACTCTGACTTCATGACTCTGACTCTGACTCTGACCTCATGACTCTGACTCTGACTCTGAATTCTTGACTCTGACTCTGACTCTGACTTCATGACTCTGACTCTGACTTTGACTCTGACTTCATGACTCTGACTCTGATTTTGACTTCACGACTCTGACTCTGACTCTGACTTCATGACTTTGACTCTGACTCTGACTTCATGACTCTGACTCTGACTCTGACTCAGTGACCTTGACTCTGAATCTGACTTCATGACTCTGACTCTGACTCTGACTTTATCACTATTACTCCGACTCTGACTTTATGACTCTGACTTTGACGCTGACTATGACTCTGACTTCATGACTCTGACTCTGACTCTGACTTCATGACTCTGACTCTGGCTCTGAATCTGACTTCATGACTCTGACTCTGACTCTGACTTCGTGACCCTGACTCTGACTCTGACTGTGACTCTTACTTCATGACTCTGACTTCATGACTCTGACTTCATAACTCTGACTCTGACTCTGACTTCATGACCCTGACTCTGACTCTGACTGTGACTCTTACTTTATGACTCTGACTTCATGACTCTGACTTCATGACTCTGACTTCATGACTCTGACTTCATGACTCTGGCTCTGACTCTGACTTCATGACTCTGACTCTGACTCTGACTTCATGACTCGGACTCTGACTCTGACTTCATGACTCTGACTCTGAGTCTGACTCTGACTTCATGACTCTGACTCTAACTCTGACTTCATGACTATGACTCTGACTCTGACTTCATGACTCTGACTCTGACTCTGACTCTGACTTCATGACTCTGACTCTGACTCTGAATTCATGACTCTGACTCTGACTCTGACTTCATGACTCTGACTCTGACTTTGACTCTGACTTCATGACTCTGACTCTGATTTTGACTTCACGACTCTGACTCTGACTCTGACTTAATGACCTTGACTCTGAATCTGACTTCATGACTCTGACTCTGACTCTGACTTCATCACTATTACTCTGACTCTTACTTTATGACTCTGACTTTGACGCTGACTATGACTCTGACTTCATGACTCTGACTCTGACTCTGACTTCATGACTATGCCTCGGACTTCATGACTCTGACTCTGACTTTGACTTCATGACTCTGACTCTGACTTCATGACTCTGACTCAGACTCTGACTTCATGACCCTGACTCTGACTCTGACTCTGACTCTGACTCTCACTTCATGACTCTGACTCTGACTCCGATTTCATGACTCTGACTTTGACTCTGACTCCATGATTCTGACTGTGACTCTGACTTCATGACTCTGACTCTGACTCTGACTCTGACTTCATGACTCTGACTCTGACTCTGACTCCGACTCCATGACTCCGACTTTGACTCTGACTTCACGACTCTGACTTCATGACTCTGACTCTGACTCTGACTTCATGACTCTGACTCTGACTCTGACTTCATGACTCTGACTCTGACTCTGACTCTGACTTCATGACCCTGACTCTAACTCTGACTTCATGACTATGACTCTGACTCTGACTTCATGACTCCGACTTTGACTTTGACTGTGACTCTGACTTCACGACTCTGACTTCATGACTCTGACTCTGAATCTGACTCTGACTTTATGACTCTGACTCTGGCTCTGACTCTGACTTCATGACTATGACTCTGACTTCGTGACTCTGACTCTGACTCTGACTTCATTACTCTGACTCTGACTTCATGACTCTGACTCTGACTCTGACTTCATGACCCTGACTCTGACTCTGACTCTGACTCTGACTCTCACTTCATGACTCTGACTCTGACTTTGATTTCATGACTCTGACTTTGACTCTGACTCCATGATTCTGACTCTGACTCTGACTTCATGACTCTGACTCTAACTTCATGACTCTGACTCTGACTCTGACTCCGACTTTATGACTCTGACTTTGACTCTGAATTCACGACTCTGACTCCATGACTCTGACTCTCACTCTGACAGTGACTTCATGACTCTGACTTTGACTCTGACTCTGACTTCATGACTCTGACTCTAACTCTGACTTCATGACTATGACTCTGACCCTGACTTCATGACTCTGACTATGACTCTGACTTCATGACTCTGACTCTGGCTCTGACTCTGACTTCATGACTCTGACTCTGACTCTGACTTCGTGACCCTGACTCTGACTCTGACTGTGACTCTTACTTCATGACTCTGACTTTATGACTCTGACTTCATAAATCTGACTCTGACTCTGACTTTATGACTCTGACTCTGACTCTGACTTCATGACTCTGACTCTGAGTCTGACTCTGACTTGATGACTCTGACTCTGGCTCTGACTCTGACTTCATGACTCTGACTCTGACTCTGACTTCGTGACCCTGACTCTGACTCTGACTGTGACTCTTACTTCATGACTCTGACTTCATGACTCTGACTTCATAACTCTGACTCTGACTCTGACTTTATGACTCTGACTCTGGCTCTGACTCTGACTTCATGACTCTGACTCTGACTCTGACTTCATGACCCTGACTATGACTCTGACTGTGACTCTTACTTCATGACTCTGACTTCATGACTCTGACTTCATAACTCTGACTCTGACTCTGACTTCATGACTCTGAGTCTGACTCTGACTTCATGACTCTGACTCTGACTCTGACTCCATGACTATGACTCTGACTCTGACTTCATGACTCTGACTCTGACTCTGACTCTGACTTCATGACTCTGACTCCGACTCTGACTTCATGACTCTGACTTTGACTCTGACTCTGACTGTGACTTCATGACTTTGACTTCATGACTCTGACTCTGACTTCATGACTCTGACTCTGACTCTGACCTCATGACTCTGACTCTGACTCTGAATTCTTGACTCTGACTCTGACTGTGACTTCATGACTCTGACTCTGACTTTGACTCTGACTTCATGACTCTGACTCTGATTTTGACTTCACGACTCTGACTCTGACTCTGACTTCATGACTTTGACTCTGACTCTGACTTCATGACTCTGACTCTGACTCTGACTCAGTGACCTTGACTCTGAATCTGACTTCATGACTCTGACTCTGACTCTGACTTTATCACTATTACTCTGACTCTGACTTTATGACTCTGACTTTGACGCTGACTATGACTCTGACTTCATGACTCTGACTCTGACTCTGACTTCATGACTCTGACTCTGGCTCTGAATCTGACTTCATGACTCTGACTCTGACTCTGACTTCGTGACCCTGACTCTGACTCTGACTGTGACTCTTACTTCATGACTCTGACTTCATGACTCTGACTTCATAACTCTGACTCTGACTCTGACTTCATGACCCTGACTCTGACTCTGACTGTGACTCTTACTTTATGACTCTGACTTCATGACTCTGACTTCATGACTCTGACTTCATGACTCTGGCTCTGACTCTGACTTCATGACTCTGACTCTGACTCTGACTTCATGACTCGGACTCTGACTCTGACTTCATGACTCTGACTCTGAGTCTGACTCTGACTTCATGACTCTGACTCTAACTCTGACTTCATGACTATGACTCTGACTCTGACTTCATGACTCTGACTCTGACTCTGACTCTGACTTCATGACTCTGACTCTGACTCTGAATTCATGACTCTGACTCTGACTCTGACTTCATGACTCTGACTCTGACTTTGACTCTGACTTCATGACTCTGACTCTGATTTTGACTTCACGACTCTGACTCTGACTCTGACTTAATGACCTTGACTCTGAATCTGACTTCATGACTCTGACTCTGACTCTGACTTCATCACTATTACTCTGACTCTTACTTTATGACTCTGACTTTGACGCTGACTATGACTCTGACTTCATGACTCTGACTCTGACTCTGACTTCATGACTATGCCTCGGACTTCATGACTCTGACTCTGACTTTGACTTCATGACTCTGACTCTGACTTCATGACTCTGACTCAGACTCTGACTTCATGACCCTGACTCTGACTCTGACTCTGACTCTGACTCTCACTTCATGACTCTGACTCTGACTCCGATTTCATGACTCTGACTTTGACTCTGACTCCATGATTCTGACTGTGACTCTGACTTCATGACTCTGACTCTGACTCTGACTCTGACTTCATGACTCTGACTCTGACTCTGACTCCGACTCCATGACTCCGACTTTGACTCTGACTTCACGACTCTGACTTCATGACTCTGACTCTGACTCTGACTTCATGACTCTGACTCTGACTCTGACTTCATGACTCTGACTTTGACTCTGACTCTGACTTCATGACCCTGACTCTAACTCTGACTTCATGACTATGACTCTGACTCTGACTTCATGACTCCGACTTTGACTTTGACTGTGACTCTGACTTCACGACTCTGACTTCATGACTCTGACTCTGAATCTGACTCTGACTTTATGACTCTGACTCTGGCTCTGACTCTGACTTCATGACTATGACTCTGACTTCGTGACTCTGACTCTGACTCTGACTTCATTACTCTGACTCTGACTTCATGACTCTGACTCTGACTCTGACTTCATGACCCTGACTCTGACTCTGACTCTGACTCTGACTCTCACTTCATGACTCTGACTCTGACTTTGATTTCATGACTCTGACTTTGACTCTGACTCCATGATTCTGACTCTGACTCTGACTTCATGACTCTGACTCTAACTTCATGACTCTGACTCTGACTCTGACTCCGACTTTATGACTCTGACTTTGACTCTGAATTCACGACTCTGACTCCATGACTCTGACTCTCACTCTGACAGTGACTTCATGACTCTGACTTTGACTCTGACTCTGACTTCATGACTCTGACTCTAACTCTGACTTCATGACTATGACTCTGACCCTGACTTCATGACTCTGACTATGACTCTGAATACATGACTCTGACTCCGACTCTGACTTCATGACTCTGACTCTGACTCTGACTTCCTGACTCTGACTCTGACTCTGACTTCATGACCCTGACTCTGACTCTGACTTCATGACCCTGACTCTGACTCTGACTGTGACTCTTACTTCATGACTCTGAATTCATGACTCTAACTTCATGACTCTGACTCTGACTCTGACTTCATGACTCTGACTCTGACTCCGACTTCATGACTCTGACTCTGACTCTGACTTCATTACTCTGACTCTGAGTCTGACTCTGACTTCATGACTCTGACTCTGACTCTGACTTTATGACTATGACTCTGACTCTGACTTCATGACTCTGACTATGACTCTGACTCTGACTTCATGACTCTGACTCTGACTCTGACTTTGACTTCATGACTCTGACTCTGACTTCATGACTCTGACTCAGACTCTGACTTCATGACCCTGACTCTGACTCTGACTCTGACTCTGACTCTCACTTCATGACTCTGACTCTGACTCCGATTTCATGAGTCTGACTTTGACTCTGACTCCATGATTCTGACTGTGACTCTGACTTCATGACTCTGACTCTGACTCTGACTCTGACTTCATGACTCTGACTCTGACTCTGACTCCGACTCCATGACTCCGACTTTGACTCTGACTTCACGACTCTGACTTCATGACTCTGACTCTGACTCTGACTTCATGACTCTGACTCTGACTCTGACTTCATGACTCTGACTCTGACTCTGACTCTGACTCTGACTTCATGACCCTGACTCTAACTCTGACTTCATGACTATGACTCTGACTCTGACTTCATGACTCCGACTCTGACTTTGACTGTGACTCTGACTTCACGACTCTGACTTCATGACTCTGACTCTGAATCTGACTCTGACTTTATGACTCTGACTCTGGCTCTGACTCTGACTTCATGACTATGACTCTGACTTCGTGACTCTGACTCTGACTCTGACTTCATTACTCTGACTCTGACTTCATGACTCTGACTCTGACTCTGACTTCATGACCCTGACTCTGACTCTGACTCTGACTCTGACTCTCACTTCATGACTCTGACTCTGACTTTGATTTCATGACTCTGACTTTGACTCTGACTCCATGATTCTGACTCTGACTCTGACTTCATGACTCTGACTCTGACTCTGACTCTAACTTCATGACTCTGACTCTGACTCTGACTCCGACTTTATGACTCTGACTTTGACTCTGAATTCACGACTCTGACTCCATGACTCTGACTCTGACTCTGACAGTGACTTCATGACTCTGACTTTGACTCTGACTCTGACTTCATGACTCTGACTCTAACTCTGACTTCATGACTATGACTCTGACCCTGACTTCATGACTCTGACTATGACTCTGAATACATGACTCTGACTCCGACTCTGACTTCATGACTCTGACTCTGACTCTGACTTCATGACTCTGACTCTGAGTCTGACTCTGACTTGATGACTCTGACTCTGGCTCTGACTCTGACTTCATGACTCTGACTCTGACTCTGACTTCGTGACCCTGACTCTGACTCTGACTGTGACTCTTACTTCATGACTCTGACTTCATGACTCTGACTTCATAACTCTGACTCTGACTCTGACTTCATGACTCTGACTTTGACTCTGACTTCATGACTCTGACTCTGACTCTGACTCTGACTTCATGACCCTGACTCTGACTCTGATTTCATGACTCTGACTTTGACCCTGACTTCATGACTCTGACTCTGACTCTGACTTCATGACTCTGACTCTGACTCCGACTTCATGACTCTGACTCTGACTCTGACTTAATGACTTAGACTCTGACACCGACTTCATGACTCTGCCTCTGACTCCGACTCTGACTTCATGACTCTGACTCTGACTCTGACTTCATGACTCTGACTCTGACTCTGACTTCATGACTCTGACTCTGACTCTGACTTCATGACCCTGACTCTGACTCTGACTGTGACTCTTACTTCATGACTCTGACTTCATGACTCTGGCTCTGACTCTGACTTCACGACTCTAACTCTGACTCTGACTTCATGACTCTGACTCTGACTCTGACTTCATGACTCTGACTCTGACTCTGACTTAATGACCTTGACTCTTAATCTGACTTCATGACTCTGACTCTGACTCTGACTTCATGACTCTGACTCTGACTCTGACTTCGTGACCCTGACTCTGACTCTGACTGTGACTCTTACTTCATGACTCTGACTTCATGACTCTGACTTCATAAATCTGACTCTGACTCTGACTTCATGACTCTGACTCTGACTCTGACTTCATGACTCTGACTCTGAGTCTGACTCTGACTTGATGACTCTGACTCTGGCTCTGACTCTGACTTCATGACTCTGACTCTGACTCTGACTTCATGACTCTGACTTTGACTCTGACTTCATGACTCTGACTCTGACTCTGACTCTGACTTCATGACCCTGACTCTGACTCTGATTTCATGACTCTGACTTTGACTCTGACTTCAAGACTCTGACTCTGACTCTGACTTCATGACTCTGACTCTGACTCTGACTTCATGACTCTGACTCTGACTCTGACTTAATGACTTAGACTCTGACACTGACTTCATGACTCTGACTCTGATTCTGACTCTGACTTCATGACTCTGACTCTGACTCTGACTTCATGACTATGACTCTGACTCTGACTACGACTTCATGACTCTGACTCTGACTCTGACTTTATGACCCTGACTCTGACTCTGACTGTGACTCTTACTTCATGACTCTGACTTCATGACTCTGACTCTGACTCTGACTCTGACTTCATGACTGTGACTCTGACTCTGACTCTGACTTTATGACTCTGACTCTGGCTCTGACTCTGACTTCATGACTCTGACTCTGACTCTGACTTCATGACCCTGACTATGACTCTGACTGTGACTCTTACTTCATGACTCTGACTTCATGACTCTGACTTCATAACTCTGACTCTGACTCTGACTTCATGACTCTGAGTCTGACTCTGACTTCATGACTCTGACTCTGACTCTGACTCCATGACTATGACTCTGACTCTGACTTCATGACTCTGACTCTGACTCTGACTCTGACTTCATGACTCTGACTCCGACTCTGACTTCATGACTCTGACTTTGACTCTGACTCTGACTGTGACTTCATGACTTTGACTTCATGACTCTGACTCTGACTTCATGACTCTGACTCTGACTCTGACCTCATGACTCTGACTCTGACTCTGAATTCTTGACTCTGACTCTGACTCTGACTTCATGACTCTGACTCTGACTTTGACTCTGACTTCATGACTCTGACTCTGATTTTGACTTCACGACTCTGACTCTGACTCTGACTTCATGACTTTGACTCTGACTCTGACTTCATGACTCTGACTCTGACTCTGACTCAGTGACCTTGACTCTGAATCTGACTTCATGACTCTGACTCTGACTCTGACTTTATCACTATTACTCTGACTCTGACTTTATGACTCTGACTTTGACGCTGACTATGACTCTGACTTCATGACTCTGACTCTGACTCTGACTTCATGACTCTGACTCTGGCTCTGAATCTGACTTCATGACTCTGACTCTGACTCTGACTTCGTGACCCTGACTCTGACTCTGACTGTGACTCTTACTTCATGACTCTGACTTCATGACTCTGACTTCATAACTCTGACTCTGACTCTGACTTCATGACCCTGACTCTGACTCTGACTGTGACTCTTACTTTATGACTCTGACTTCATGACTCTGACTTCATGACTCTGACTTCATGACTCTGGCTCTGACTCTGACTTCATGACTCTGACTCTGACTCTGACTTCATGACTCGGACTCTGACTCTGACTTCATGACTCTGACTCTGAGTCTGACTCTGACTTCATGACTCTGACTCTAACTCTGACTTCATGACTATGACTCTGACTCTGACTTCATGACTCTGACTCTGACTCTGACTCTGACTTCATGACTCTGACTCTGACTCTGAATTCATGACTCTGACTCTGACTCTGACTTCATGACTCTGACTCTGACTTTGACTCTGACTTCATGACTCTGACTCTGATTTTGACTTCACGACTCTGACTCTGACTCTGACTTAATGACCTTGACTCTGAATCTGACTTCATGACTCTGACTCTGACTCTGACTTCATCACTATTACTCTGACTCTTACTTTATGACTCTGACTTTGACGCTGACTATGACTCTGACTTCATGACTCTGACTCTGACTCTGACTTCATGACTATGCCTCGGACTTCATGACTCTGACTCTGACTTTGACTTCATGACTCTGACTCTGACTTCATGACTCTGACTCAGACTCTGACTTCATGACCCTGACTCTGACTCTGACTCTGACTCTGACTCTCACTTCATGACTCTGACTCTGACTCCGATTTCATGACTCTGACTTTGACTCTGACTCCATGATTCTGACTGTGACTCTGACTTCATGACTCTGACTCTGACTCTGACTCTGACTTCATGACTCTGACTCTGACTCTGACTCCGACTCCATGACTCCGACTTTGACTCTGACTTCACGACTCTGACTTCATGACTCTGACTCTGACTCTGACTTCATGACTCTGACTCTGACTCTGACTTCATGACTCTGACTCTGACTCTGACTCTGACTTCATGACCCTGACTCTAACTCTGACTTCATGACTATGACTCTGACTCTGACTTCATGACTCCGACTTTGACTTTGACTGTGACTCTGACTTCACGACTCTGACTTCATGACTCTGACTCTGAATCTGACTCTGACTTTATGACTCTGACTTTATGACTCTGACTCTGGCTCTGACTCTGACTTCATGACTATGACTCTGACTTCGTGACTCTGACTCTGACTCTGACTTCATTACTCTGACTCTGACTTCATGACTCTGACTCTGACTCTGACTTCATGACCCTGACTCTGACTCTGACTCTGACTCTGACTCTCACTTCATGACTCTGACTCTGACTTTGATTTCATGACTCTGACTTTGACTCTGACTCCATGATTCTGACTCTGACTCTGACTTCATGACTCTGACTCTAACTTCATGACTCTGACTCTGACTCTGACTCCGACTTTATGACTCTGACTTTGACTCTGAATTCACGACTCTGACTCCATGACTCTGACTCTCACTCTGACAGTGACTTCATGACTCTGACTTTGACTCTGACTCTGACTTCATGACTCTGACTCTAACTCTGACTTCATGACTATGACTCTGACCCTGACTTCATGACTCTGACTATGACTCTGAATACATGACTCTGACTCCGACTCTGACTTCATGACTCTGACTCTGACTCTGACTTCCTGACTCTGACTCTGACTCTGACTTCATGACCCTGACTCTGACTCTGACTTCATGACCCTGACTCTGACTCTGACTGTGACTCTTACTTCATGACTCTGAATTCATGACTCTAACTTCATGACTCTGACTCTGACTCTGACTTCATGACTCTGACTCTGACTCCGACTTCATGACTCTGACTCTGACTCTGACTTCATTACTCTGACTCTGAGTCTGACTCTGACTTCATGACTCTGACTCTGACTCTGACTTTATGACTATGACTCTGACTCTGACTTCATGACTCTGACTATGACTCTGACTCTGACTTCATGACTCTGACTCTGACTCTGACTTTGACTTCATGACTCTGACTCTGACTTCATGACTCTGACTCAGACTCTGACTTCATGACCCTGACTCTGACTCTGACTGTGACTCTTACTTCATGACTCTGAATTCATGACTCTAACTTCATGACTCTGACTCTGACTCTGACTTCATGACTCTGACTCTGACTCCGACTTCATGACTCTGACTCTGACTCTGACTTCATTACTCTGACTCTGAGTCTGACTCTGACTTCATGACTCTGACTCTGACTCTGACTTTATGACTATGACTCTGACTCTGACTTCATGACTCTGACTCTGACTCTGACTCTGACTTCATGACTCTGACTCTGACTCTGACTTTGACTCTGACTCTGACTTTGACTTCATGACTTTGACTTCATGACTCTGACTCTGACTTCACGACTCTGACTCTGATTCTGACTTCATGACTCTGACTCTGACTCTGAATTCATGACTCTGACTCCGACTCTGACTTCATGACTCTGACTCTGACTTTGACTCTGACTCCATGACTCTGACTCTGATTTTGACTGCACGACTCTAACTCTGACTCTGACTTCATGACTCTGACTCTGACTCTGACTTCATGACTCTGACTCTGACTCTGACTTAATGACCTTGACTCTTAATCTGACTTCATGACTCTGACTCTGACTCTGACTTCATCACTATTACTCTGACTCTGACTTTATGACTCTGACTTTGACGCTGACTATGACTCTGACTTCATGACGCTGACTCTGACTCTGACTTCATGACTCTGACTCTGGCTCTGACTCTGACTTCATGACTCTGACTCTGACTCTGACTTCGTGACCCTGACTCTGACTCTGACTGTGACTCTTACTTCATGACTCTGACTTCATGACTCTGACTTCACAAATCTGACTCTGACTCTGACTTCATGACTCTGACTCTGACTCTGACTTCATGACTCTGACTCTGAGTCTGACTCTGACTTGATGACTCTGACTCTGGCTCTGACTCTGACTCCATGACTCTGACTCTGACTCTGACTTCGTGACCCTGACTCTGACTCTGACTGTGACTCTTACTTCATGACTCTGACTTCATGACTCTGACTTCATAACTCTGACTCTGACTCTGACTTCATGACTCTGACTCTGACTCTGACTTCATGACTCTGACTCTGACTCTGACTCTGACTTCATGACCGTGACTCTGACTCTGATTTCATGACTCTGACTTTGACTCTGACTTCATGACTCTGACTCTGACTCTGACTTCATGACTCTGACTCTGACTCCGACTTCATGACTCTGACTCTGACTCTGACTTAATGACTTAGACTCTGACACCGACTTCATGACTCTGACTCTGACTCCGACTCTGACTTCATGACTCTGACTCTGACTCTGACTTCATGACTCTGACTCTGACTCTGACTTCATGACTCTGACTCTGACTCTGACTTCATGACCCTGACTCTGACTCTGACTGTGACTCTTACTTCATGACTCTGACTTCATGACTCTGGCTCTGACTCTGACTTCATGACTCTGACTCGGACTCTGACTTCATGACTATGACTCTGACTCTGACTTCATGACTCTGACTCTGACTCTGACTCTGACTTCATGACTCTGACTCTGACTCTGACTTCATGACTCTGACTTTGACTCTGACTCTGACTTTGACTTCATGACTTTGACTTCATGACTCTGACTCTGACTTCATGACTCTGACTCTGACTCTGACTTCATGACTCTGACTCTGACTCTGAATTCATGACTCTGACTCTGACTCTGACTTCATGACTCTGACTCTGACTTTGACTCTGACTTCATGACTCTGACTCTGATTTTGACTTCACGACTCTGACTCTGACTATGACTTCATGACTCTGACTCTGACTCTGACTTCATGACTCTGACTCTGACTCTGACTTAATGACCTTGACTCTGAATATGACTTCATGACTCTGACTCTGACTCTGACTTCATCACTATTACTCTGACTCTGACTTTATGACTCTGACTGTGACGCTGACTATGACTCTGACTTCATGACTCTGACTCTGACTCTGACTTCATGACTATGCCTCGGACTTCATGACTCTGACTCTGACTTTGACTTCATGACTCTGACTCTGACTTTGACGCTGACTATGACTCTGACTTCATGACTCTGACTCTGACTCTGACTTCATGACTATGCCTCGGACTTCATGACTCTGACTCTGACATTGACTTCATGACTCTGACTCTGACTTTATGACTCTGACTCAGACTCTGACTTCATGACCCTGACTCTGACTCTGACTCTGACTCTGACTCTCACTTCATGACTCTGACTCTGACTCCGATTTCATGACTCTGACTTTGACTCCGACTCCATGATTCTGACTGTGACTCTGACTTCATGACTCTGACTCTGACTCTGACTCTGACTTCATGACCCTGACTCTAACTCTGACTTCATGACTATGACTCTGACTCTGACTTCATGACTCCGTCTTTGACTTTGACTGTGACTCTGACTTCACGACTCTGACTTCATGACTCTGACTCTGACTCTGACTCTGACTTCATGACTCTGATTCTGACTCTGACTTCATGATTCTGACTCTGACTCTGACTTCATGACTCTGACTCTGACTCTGACTTCATGACTCTGACTCTGACTCTGACTTCGTGACCCTGACTCTGACTCTGACTGTGACTCTTACTTCATGACTCTGACTTCATGACTCTGACTTCATAACTCTGACTCTGACTCTGACTTCATGACTCTGACTCTGACTCTGACTTCATGACTCTGACTCTGACTGTGACTCTGACTTCATGACCCTGACTCTGACTCTGATTTCATGACTCTGACTTTGACTCTGACTTCATGACTCTGACTCTGACTCTGACTTCATGACTCTGACTCTGACTCCGACTTCATGACTCTGACTCTGACTCTGACTTAATGACTTAGACTCTGACACCGACTTCATGACTCTGACTCTGACTCCGACTCTGACTTTATGACTCTGACTCTGACTCTGACTTCATGACTCTGACTCTGACTCTGACTTCATGACTCTGACTCTGACTCTGAATACATGACTCTGACTCCGACTCTGACTTCATGACTCTGACTCTGACTCTGACTTCATGACTCTGACTCTGACTCTGACTTCATGACTCTGACTCTGACTCTGACTTCATGACCCTGACTCTGACTCTGACTTCATGACTCTGACTTTGACTCTGACTCTGACTTTGACTTCATAACTCTGGCTCTGACTCTGACTTCATGACTCTGACTCTGTCTCTGACTTCATGACTCTGACTTTGACGCTGACTTCATGACTCTGACTCTGACTCTGAATTCATGACTCTGACTCTGACTCTGACTTCATGACTCTGACTCTGACTTTGACTCTGACTTCATGACTCTGACTCTCATTTTGACTTCACGACTCTGACTCTGACTCTGACTTAATGACCTTGACTCTGAATCTGACTTCATGACTCTGACTCTGACTCTGACTTCATCACTATTACTCTGACTCTGACTTTATGACTCTGACTTTGACGCTGACTATGACTCTGACTTCATGACTCTGACTCTGACTCTGACTTCATGACTATGCCTCGGACTTCATGACTCTGACTCTGACTTTGACTTCATGACTCTGACTCTGACTTCATGACTCTGACTCAGACTCTGACTTCATGACCCTGACTCTGACTCTGACTCTGACTCTGTCTCTCACTTCATGACTCTGACTCTGACTCCGATTTCATGACTCTGACTTTGACTCTGACTCCATGATTCTGACTGTGACTCTGACTTCATGACTCTGACTCTGACTCTGACTCTGACTTCATGACTCTGACTCCGACTCTGACTCCGACTCCATGACTCCGACTTTGACTCTGACTTCACGACTCTGACTTCATGACTCTGACTCTGACTCTGACTTCATGACTCTGACTCTGACTCTGACTTCATGACTCTGACTCTGACTCTGAATTCATGACTCTGACTCTGACTCTGACGTCATGACTCTGACTCTGACTTTGACTCTGACTTCATGACTCTGACTCTGATTTTGACTTCACGACTCTGACTCTGACTCTGACTTCATGACTCTGACTCTGACTCTGACTTCATGACTCTGACTCTGACTCTGACTTAATGACCTTGACTCTGAATATGACTTCATGACTCTGACTCTGACTCTGACTTCATCACTATTACTCTGACTCTGACTTGATGACTCTGACTCTGACTTCATGACTCTGACTCTGACTCTGACATCATGACTATGACTCTGACTCTGACTTCATGACTCTGACTCTGACTACGACTTCATGACTCTGACTCTGACTCTGACTTCATGTCCCTGACTCTGACTCTGACTGTGACTCTTACTTCATGACTCTGACTTCATGACTCTGATTCTGACTCTGACTCTGACTTCATGACTCTGACTCTGACTCTGACTCTGACTCTGACTCCATGACTCTGACTATGACTCTGAATACATGACTCTGACTCTGACTTCATGACTCTGACTCTGACTCTGACTTCATGACTCTGACTCTGACTCTGACTTCATGACTCTGACTCTGACTCTGACTTCATGACCCTGACTCTGACTCTGACTGTGACTCTTACTTCATGACTCTGACTTCATGACTCTGACTTCATGACTCTGGCTCTGACTCTGACTTCATGACTCTGACTCTGACTCTGACTTCATGACTCTGACTCTGACTCTGACTTCATGACTCTGACTCTGACTCTGAATTCATGACTCTGACTCTGACTCTGACTTCATGACTCTGACTCTGACTTTGACTCTGACTTCATGACTCTGACTCTGATTTTGACTTCACGACTCTGACTCTGACTCTGACTTAATGACCTTGACTCTGAATCTGACTTCATGACTCTGACTCTGACTCTGACTTCATCACTATTAATCTGACTCTGACTTTATGACTCTGACTTTGACGCTGACTATGACTCTGACTCCATGACTCTGACTCTGACTCTGACTTCATGACTATGCCTCGGACTTCATGACTCTGACTCTGACTTTGACTTCATGACTCTGACTCTGACTTCATAACTCTGACTCAGACTCTGACTTCATGACCCTGACTCTGACTCTGACTCTGACTCTGACTCTCACTTCATGACTCTGACTCTGACTCCGATTTCATGACTCTGACTTTGACTCTGACTCCATGATTCTGACTGTGACTCTGACTTCATGACTCTGACTCTGACTCTGACTCTGACTTCATGACTCTGACTCTGACTCTGACTCCGACTCCATGACTCCGACTTTGACTCTGGCTCTGACTCTGACTTCATGACTCTGACTCTGACTCTGACTTCGTGACCCTGACTCTGACTCTGACTGTGACTCTTACTTCATGACTCTGACTTCATGACTCTGACTTCATAACTCTGACTCTGACTCTGACTTCATGACTCTGACTCTGACTCTGACTTCATGACTCTGACTCTGACTCTGACTCTGACTTCATGACCGTGACTCTGACTCTGATTTCATGACTCTGACTTTGACTCTGACTTCATGACTCTGACTCTGACTCTGACTTCATGACTCTGACTCTGACTCCGACTTCATGACTCTGACTCTGACTCTGACTTAATGACTTAGACTCTGACACCGACTTCATGACTCTGACTCTGACTCCGACTCTGACTTCATGACTCTGACTCTGACTCTGACTTCATGACTCTGACTCTGACTCTGACTTCATGACTCTGACTCTGACTCTGACTTCATGACCCTGACTCTGACTCTGACTGTGACTCTTACTTCATGACTCTGACTTCATGACTCTGGCTCTGACTCTGACTTCATGACTCTGACTCGGACTCTGACTTCATGACTATGACTCTGACTCTGACTTCATGACTCTGACTCTGACTCTGACTCTGACTTCATGACTCTGACTCTGACTCTGACTTCATGACTCTGACTTTGACTCTGACTCTGACTTTGACTTCATGACTTTGACTTCATGACTCTGACTCTGACTTCATGACTCTGACTCTGACTCTGACTTCATGACTCTGACTCTGACTCTGAATTCATGACTCTGACTCTGACTCTGACTTCATGACTCTGACTCTAACTTTGACTCTGACTTCATGACTCTGACTCTGATTTTGACTTCACGACTCTGACTCTGACTATGACTTCATGACTCTGACTCTGACTCTGACTTCATGACTCTGACTCTGACTCTGACTTAATGACCTTGACTCTGAATATGACTTCATGACTCTGACTCTGACTCTGACTTCATCACTATTACTCTGACTCTGACTTTATGACTCTGACTTTGACGCTGACTATGACTCTGACTTCATGACTCTGACTCTGACTCTGACTTCATGACTATGCCTCGGACTTCATGACTCTGACTCTGACTTTGACTTCATGACTCTGACTCTGACTTTGACGCTGACTATGACTCTGACTTCATGACTCTGACTCTGACTCTGACTTCATGACTATGCCTCGGACTTCATGACTCTGACTCTGACTTTGACTTCATGACTCTGACTCTGACTTTATGACTCTGACTCAGACTCTGACTTCATGACCCTGACTCTGACTCTGACTCTGACTCTGACTCTCACTTCATGACTCTGACTCTGACTCCGATTTCATGACTCTGACTTTGACTCCGACTCCATGATTCTGACTGTGACTCTGACTTCATGACTCTGACTCTGACTCTGACTCTGACTTCATGACCCTGACTCTAACTCTGACTTCATGACTATGACTCTGACTCTGACTTCATGACTCCGTCTTTGACTTTGACTGTGACTCTGACTTCACGACTCTGACTTCATGACTCTGACTCTGACTCTGACTCTGACTTTATGACTCTGACTCTGGCTCTGACTCTGACTTCATGACTATGACTCTGACTTCGTGACTCTGACTTCACGACTCTGACTTCATGACTCTGACTCTGACTCTGACTCTGACTTTATGACTCTGACTCTGGCTCTGACTCTGACTTCATGACTATGACTCTGACTTCGTGACTCTGACTCTGACTCTGACTTCATTACTCTGACTCTGACTTTATGACTCTGACTCTGACTCTGACTTCATGACCCTGACTCTGACTCTGACTCCGACTTCATGACTCTGACTTTGACTCTGACTTCACTACTCTGACTTCATGACTCTGACTCTGACTCTGACTGTGACTTCATGACTCTGACTTTGACTCTGACTCTGACTTCATGACTCTGACTCTAACTCTGACTTCATGACTATGACTCTGACCCTGACTTCATGACTCTGACTATGACTCTGAATACATGACTCTGACTCCGACTCTGACTTCATGACTCTGACTCTGACTCTGACTTCATGACTCTGACTCTGACTCTGACTTCATGACTCTGACTCTGACTCTGACTCTGACTTCATGACTCTGACTCTGACTCTGACTCCGACTCCATGACTCCGACTTGGACTCTGACTTCACGACTCTGACTTCATGACTCTGACTCTGACTCTGACTTCATGACTCTGACTCTGACTCTGACTTCATGACTCTGACTCTGACTTCATGACCCTGACTCTAACTCTGACTTCATGACTATGACTCTGACTCTGACTTCATGACTCCGACTTTGACTTTGACTGTGACTCTGACTTCACGACTCTGACTTCATGACTCTGACTCTGACTCTGACTCTGACTTTATGACTCTGACTCTGGCTCTGACTCTGACTTCATGACTCTGACTCTGACTCTGACTTCATGACTCTGACTCTGACTCTGACTTCATGACCCTGACTCTGACTCTGACTGTGACTCTTACTTCATGACTCTCACTTCATGACTCTGACTTCATGACTCTGACTCTGACTTTGACTCTGACTTCATGACTCTGACTCTGATTTTGACTTCATGACTCTGACTCTGACTCTGACTTCATGACTCTGACTCTGACTCTGACTTCATGACTCTGACTCTGACTCTGACTTCATGACCCTGACTCTGACTCTGACTGTGACTCTTACTTCATGACTCTGACTTCATGACTCTGACTCTGACTCTGACTCTGACTTCATGACTCTGATTCTGACTCTGACTTCATGATTCTGACTCTGACTCTGACTTCATGACTCTGACTCTGACTCTGACTTCATGACTCTGACTCTGACTCTGACTTCGTGACCCTGACTCTGACTCTGACTGTGACTCTTACTTCATGACTCTGACTTCATGACTCTGACTTCATAACTCTGACTCTGACTCTGACTTCATGACTCTGACTCTGACTCTGACTTCATGACTCTGACTCTGACTGTGACTCTGACTTCATGACCCTGACTCTGACTCTGATTTCATGACTCTGACTTTGACTCTGACTTCATGACTCTGACTCTGACTCTGACTTCATGACTCTGACTCTGACTCCGACTTCATGACTCTGACTCTGACTCTGACTTAATGACTTAGACTCTGACACCGACTTCATGACTCTGACTCTGACTCCGACTCTGACTTTATGACTCTGACTCTGACTCTGACTTCATGACTCTGACTCTGACTCTGACTTCATGACTCTGACTCTGACTCTGACTTCATGACCCTGACTCTGACTCTGACTGTGACTCTTACTTCATGACTCTGACTTCATGACTCTGGCTCTGACTCTGACTTCATGACTCTGACTCTGACTCTGACTTCATGACTCTGACTCTGACTCTGACTTCATGACTCTGACTTTGACTCTGACTCTGACTTTGACTTCATGACTTTGACTTCATGACTCTGACTCTGACTTCATGACTCTGACTGTGACTCTGACTTCATGACCCTGACTCTGACTCTGACTGTGACTCTTACTTCATGACTCTGACTTCATGACTCTGACTTCATAACTCTGGCTCTGACTCTGACTTCATGACTCTGACTCTGACTCTGACTTCATGACTCTGACTCTGACTCTGACTTCATGACTCTGACTCTGACTCTGACTTCATGACTCTGACTCTGACTCCGACTTCATGACTCTGACTCTGACTACGACTTCATAACTCTGACTCTGACTCTGACTTCATGTCCCTGACTCTGACTCTGACTGTGACTCTTACTTCATGACTCTGACTTCATGACTCTGATTCTGACTCTGACTCTGACTTCATGACTCTGACTCTGACTCTGACTCTGACTCTGACACCATGACTCTGACTATGACTCTGAATACATGACTCTGACTCCGACTCTGACTTCATGACTCTGACTCTGACTCTGACTTCATGACTCTGACTCTGACTCTGACTTCATGACTCTGACTCTGACTCTGACTTCATGACCCTGACTCTGACTCTGACTGTGACTCTTACTTCATGACTCTGACTTCATGACTCTGACTTCATAACTCTGGCTCTGACTCTGACTTCATGACTCTGACTCTGTCTCTGACTTCATGACTCTGACTTTGACGCTGACTTCATGACTCTGACTCTGACTCTGAATTCATGACTCTGACTCTGACTCTGACTTCATGACTCTGACTCTGACTTTGACTCTGACTTCATGACTCTGACTCTCATTTTGACTTCACGACTCTGACTCTGACTCTGACTTAATGACCTTGACTCTGAATCTGACTTCATGACTCTGACTCTGACTCTGACTTCATCACTATTACTCTGACTCTGACTTTATGACTCTGACTTTGACGCTGACTATGACTCTGACTTCATGACTCTGACTCTGACTCTGACTTCATGACTATGCCTCGGACTTCATGACTCTGACTCTGACTTTGACTTCATGACTCTGACTCTGACTTCATGACTCTGACTCAGACTCTGACTTCATGACCCTGAATCTGACTCTGACTCTGACTCTGTCTCTCACTTCATGACTCTGACTCTGACTCCGATTTCATGACTCTGACTCTGACTCTGACTCTGACTTCATGACTCTGACTCCGACTCTGACTCCGACTCCATGACTCCGACTTTGACTCTGACTTCACGACTCTGACTTCATGACTCTGACTCTGACTCTGACTTCATGACTCTGACTCTGACTCTGACTTCATGACTCTGACTCTGACTCTGAATTCATGACTCTGACTCTGACTCTGACGTCATGACTCTGACTCTGACTTTGACTCTGACTTCATGACTCTGACTCTGATTTTGACTTCACGACTCTGACTCTGACTCTGACTTCATGACTCTGACTCTGACTCTGACTTCATGACTCTGACTCTGACTCTGACTTAATGACCTTGACTCTGAATTTGACTTCATGACTCTGACTCTGACTCTGACTTCATCACTATTACTCTGACTCTGACTTTATGACTCTGACTCTGATTCTGACTCTGACTTCATGACTCTGACTCTGACTCTGACATCATGACTATGACTCTGACTCTGACTTCATGACTCTGACTCTGACTACGACTTCATGACTCTGACTCTGACTCTGACTTCATGTCCCTGACTCTGACTCTGACTGTGACTCTTACTTCATGACTCTGACTTCATGACTCTGATTCTGACTCTGACTCTGACTTCATGACTCTGACTCTGACTCTGACTCTGACTCTGACTCCATGACTCTGACTATGACTCTGAATACATGACTCTGACTCTGACTTCATGACTCTGACTCTGACTCTGACTTCATGACTCTGACTCTGACTCTGACTTCATGACTCTGACTCTGACTCTGACTTCATGACTCTGACTCTGACTCTGACTTCATGACCCTGACTCTGACTCTGACTGTGACTCTTACTTCATGACTCTGACTTCATGACTCTGACTTCATGACTCTGGCTCTGACTCTGACTTCATGACTCTGACTCTGACTCTGACTTCATGACTCTGACTCTGACTCTGACTTCATGACTCTGACTCTGACTCTGAATTCATGACTCTGACTCTGACTCTGACTTCATGACTCTGACTCTGACTTTGACTCTGACTTCATGACTCTGACTCTGATTTTGACTTCACGACTCTGACTCTGACTCTGACTTAATGACCTTGACTCTGAATCTGACTTCATGACTCTGACTCTGACTCTGACTTCATCACTATTACTCTGACTCTGACTTTATGACTCTGACTTTGACGCTGACTATGACTCTGACTCCATGACTCTGACTCTGACTCTGACTTCATGACTATGCCTCGGACTTCATGACTCTGACCCTGACTTCATGACTCTGACTCAGACTCTGACTTCATGACCCTGACTCTGACTCTGACTCTGACTCTGACTCTCACTTCATGACTCTGACTCTGACTCCGATTTCATGACTCTGACTTTGACTCTGACTCCATGATTCTGACTGTGACTCTGACTTCATGACTCTGACTCTGACTCTGACTCTGACTTCATGACTCTGACTCTGACTCTGACTCCGACTCCATGACTCCGACTTTGACTCTGACTTCACGACTCTGACTTCATGACTCTGACTCTGACTCTGACTTCATGACTCTGACTCTGACTCTGACTCTGACTTCATGACCCCGACTCTAACTCTGACTTCATGACTATGACTCTGACTCTGACTTCATGACTCCGACTTTGACTTTGACTGTGACTCTGACTTCACGACTCTGACTTCATGACTCTGACTCTGACTCTGACTCTGACTTTATGACTCTGACTCTGGCTCTGACTCTGACTTCATGACTATGACTCTGACTTCGTGACTCTGACTCTGACTCTGACTTCATTACTCTGACTCTGACTTTATGACTCTGACTCTGACTCTGACTTCATGACCCTGACTCTGACTCTGACTCTGACTCTGACTCTCACTTCATGACTCTGACTCTGACTCTGATTTCATGACTCTGACTTTGACTCTGACTCCATGATTCTGACTCTGACTCTGACTTCATGACTCTGACTCTGACTCTGACTCTAACTTCATGACTCTGACTCTGACTCTGACTCCGACTTTATGACTCTGACTTTGACTCTGAATTCACGACTCTGACTCCATGACTCTGACTCTGACTCTGACTGTGACTTCATGACTCTGACTTCGACTCTGACTCTGACTTCATGACTCTGACTCTAACTCTGACTTCATGACGATGACTCTGACCCTGACTTCATGACTCTGACTATGACTCTGAATACATGACTCTGACTCCGACTCTGACTTCATGACTCTGACTCTGACTCTGACTTCATGACTCTGACTCTGACTCTGACTTCATGACCCTGACTCTGACTCTGACTTCATGACCCTGACTCTGACTCTGACTGTGACTCTTACTTCATGACTCTGAATTCATGACTCTAACTTCATGACTCTGACTCTGACTCTGACTTCATGACTCTGACTCTGACTCCGACTTCATGACTCTGACTCTGACTCTGACTTCATTACTCTGACTCTGAGTCTGACTCTGACTTCATGACTCTGACTCTGACTCTGACTTTATGACTATGACTCTGACTCTGACTTCATGACTCTGACTCTGACTCTGACTCTGACTTCATGACTCTGACTCTGACTCTGACTTCATGACTCTGACTTTGACTCTGACTCTGACTTTGACTTCATGACTTTGACTTCATGACTCTGACTCTGACTTCACGACTCTGACTCTGATTCTGACTTCATGACTCTGACTCTGACTCTGAATTCATGACTCTGACTCCGACTCTGACTTCATGACTCTGACTCTGACTTTGACTCTGACTCCATGACTCTGACTCTGATTTTGACTTCACGACTCTAACTCTGACTCTGACTTCATGACTCTGACTCTGACTCTGACTTCATGACTCTGACTCTGACTCTGACTTAATGACCTTGACTCTGACTCTGACTTCATGACTCTGACTCTGACTCTGACTCTGACTTCATGACCCTGACTCTAACTCTGACTTCATGACTATGACTCTGACTCTGACTTCATGACTCCGACTTTGACTTTGACTGTGACTCTGACTTCACGACTCTGACTTCATGACTCTGACTCTGACTCTGACTTCATGACTCTGACTCTGACTCTGACTTCATGACTCTGACTCTGACTCTGACTCTGACTTCATGACCCTGACTTTAACTCTGACTTCATGACTATGACTCTGACTCTGACTTCATGACTCCGACTTTGACTTTGACTGTGACTCTGACTTCACGACTCTGACTTCATGACTCTGACTCTGACTCTGACTCTGACTATATGACTCTGACTCTGGCTCTGACTCTGACTTCATGACTCTGACTCTGACTCTGACTTCATGACTCTGACTCTGACTCTGAATTCATGACTCTGACTCTGACTCCGACTTCATGACTCTGACTTTGACTTTGACTTCACGACTCTGACTACATGACTCTGACTCAGACTCTGAATTCATGACTCTGACTCTGACTCTGACTCTGACTCCATGACTCTGACTCTAACTCTGACTTCATGACTATGACTCTGACTCTGACTTCATGACTCCGACTGTGACTGTGACTGTGACTCTGACTTCACGACTCTGACTTCATGACTCTGACTTTGACTCTGACTCTGACTTTATGACTCTGACTCTGGCTCTGACTCTGACTTCATGACTCTGACTCTGACTCTGACTTCATGACTCTGACTCTGACTCTGACTTCATGACTCTGACTCTGACTCTGACTTCATGACCCTGACTCTGACTCTGACTCTGACTCTGACTTCATGACTCTAACTCTGACTCTGACTTCATGACTCCGACTCTGACTCTGACTTCATGACTCTAAATTCATGACTCTGACTCTGACTCTGACTTCATCACTCTGACTCTGACTCTGACTTCATGACTCTGACTCTGACTCTGACTCTGACTTCATGACCTTGACTCTAACTCTGACTTCATGACTATGACTCTGACTCTGACTTCATGACTCCGACTTTGACTATGACTGTGACTCTGACTTCACGACTCTGACTTCATGACTCCGACTCTAACGCTGACTCTGACTTTATGACTCTGACTCTGGCTCTGACTCTGACTTCATGACTCTGACTCTGACTATGACTTCATGACTCTGACTCTGACTCTGACTTCATGACCCTGACTCTGACTCTGACTCTGACTCTTACTTCATGACTCTGACTTCATGACTCTGACTTCATGACTCTGACTCTGACTTTGACTCTGACTTCATGACTCTGACTCTGATCTTGACTTCATGACTCTGACTCTGACTCTGACTTCATGACTCTGACTCTGACTCTGACTTCATGACTCTGACTCTGACTCTGACTTCATGACCTCGACTCTGACTCTTACTTCATGACTCTGACTCTGACTCTGACTTCATCACTATGACTCTGACTCTGACTTCATGACTCTGACTTTGACGCTGACTAATACTCTGACTTGATAACTCTGACTCTGACTCTGACTGTGACTCTTACTCCATGACTCTGACTTCATGACTCCGACTCTGACTCTGACTCTGACTTCATGACTCTGACTTCATGACTTAGACTCTGACTCTGACTTCATGACTCTGACTCTGATTCTGACTCTGACTTCATGACTCTGACTCTGATTCTGACTCTGACTTCATGACTCTGACTCTGACTCTGACTTCATGACTCTGACTCTGACTCTGAATTCATGACTCTGACTCTGACTCCGACTCCATGACTCTGACTTTGACTTTGACTTCACGACTCTGACTACATGACTCTGACTCAGACTCTGAATTCATGACTCTGACTCTGACTCTGACTCTGACTCCATGACTCTGACTCTAACTCTGACTTCATGACTATGAATCTGACTCTGACTTCATGACTCCGACTTTGACTCTGACTGTGACTCTGACTTCACGACTCTGACTTCATGACTCTGACTTTGACTCTGACTCTGACTTTATGACTCTGACTCTGGCTCTGACTCTGACTTCATGACTCTGACTCTGACTCTGACTTCATGACTCTGACTCTGACTCTGACTTCATGACTCTGACTCTGACTCTGACTTCATGACCCTGACTCTGACTCTGACTCTGACTCTTACTTCATGACTCTGACTTCATGACTCTGACTTCATGACTCTGACTCTGACTTTGACTCTGACTTCATGACTCTGACTCTGATTTTGACTTCATGACTCTGACTCTGACTCTGACTTCATGACTCTGACTCTGACTCTGACTTCATGAATCTGACTCTGACTCTGACTTAATGACCTTGACTCTGACTCTAACTTCATGACTCTGACTCTGACTCTGACTTCATGACTCTGACTCTGACTCTGACTTCATGACTCCGACTCTGACTCTGACTTCATGACTCTGACTCTGACTCTGACTTCATGACTATGACTCTGACTCTGACTTCATGACTATAACTCTGACTCTGACTTCATGACTCTGACTCTGACTCTGGCTTCATGACTCTGACTCTGACTCTGACTCTGACTTCATGACTCTGACTCTGACTCTGATTTGATGACTCTGACTATGACACTGACTTCACGACTCTGACTCTGACTCCGACTTCATGACTCTGACTCTGACTCTGACTTCATGAATCTGACTCTGACTCTGACTCTGACTTCATGACTCTGACTCTGACTCTGACTTTATGACTATGACTCTGACTCTGACTTCATGACTCTGACTTTGGCTCTGACTGTGACTCTGACTTCACGACTCTGACTTCATGACTCTGACTCTGACTCTGACTTCATGACTCTGACTTTGACTCTGACTCTGACTTTGACTTCATGACTTTGACTTCATGACTCTGACTCTGACTTCATGACTCTGACTCTGACTCTGACTTCATGACTCTGACTCTGACTCTGAATTCATGACTCTGACTCTGACTCTGACTTCATGACTCTGACTCTGACTTTGACTCTGACTTCATGACTATGACTCTGACTTCGTGACTCTGACTCTGACTCTGACTTCATTACTCTGACTCTGATTTTATGACTCTGACTCTGACTCTGACTTCATGACCCTGACTCTGCCTCTGACTCTGACTCTGACTCTCACTTCATGACTCTGACTCTGACTCTGATTTCATGACTCTGACTTTGACTCTGACTCCATGATTCTGACTCTGACTCTGACTTCATGACTCTGACTCTGACTCTGACTCTAACTTCATGACTCTGACTCTGACTCTGACTCCGACTTTATGACTCTGACTTTGACTCTGAATTCACGACTCTGACTCCATGACTCTGACTCTGACTCTGACTGTGACTTCATGACTCTGACTTTGACTCTGACTCTGACTTCATGACTCTGACTCTAACTCTGACTTCATGACTATGACTCTGACCCTGACTTCATGACTCTGACTATGACTCTGAATACATGACTCTGACTCCGACTCTGACTTCATGACTCTGACTCTGACTCTGACTTCATGACTCTGACTCTGACTCTGACTTCATGACCCTGACTCTGACTCTGACTTCATGACCCTGACTCTGACTCTGACTGTGACTCTTACTTCATGACTCTGAATTCATGACTCTAACTTCATGACTCTGACTCTGACTCTGACTTCATGACTCTGACTCTGACTCCGACTTCATGACTCTGACTCTGACTCTGACTTCATTACTCTGACTCTGAGTCTGACTCTGACTTCATGACTCTGACTCTGACTCTGACTTTATGACTATGACTCTGACTCTGACTTCATGACTCTGACTCTGACTCTGACTCTGACTTCATGACTCTGACTCTGACTCTGACTTCATGACTCTGACTTTGACTCTGACTCTGACTTTGACTTCATGACTTTGACTTCATGACTCTGACTCTGACTTCACGACTCTGACTCTGATTCTGACTTCATGACTCTGACTCTGACTCTGAATTCATGACTCTGACTCCGACTCTGACTTCATGACTCTGACTCTGACTTTGACTCTGACTCCATGACTCTGACTCTGAGTTTGACTTCACGACTCTAACTCTGACTCTGACTTCATGACTCTGACTCTGACTCTGACTTCATGACTCTGACTCTGACTCTGACTTAATGACCTTGACTCTTAATCTGACTTCATGACTCTGACTCTGACTCTGACTTCATCACTATTACTCTGACTCTGACTTTATGACTCTGACTTTGACGCTGACTATGACTCTGACTTCATGACGCTGACTCTGACTCTGACTTCATGACTCTGACTCTGGCTCTGACTCTGACTTCATGACTCTGACTCTGACTCTGACTTCGTGACCCTGACTCTGACTCTGACTGTGACTCTTACTTCATGACTCTGACTTCATGACTCTGACTTCATAAATCTGACTCTGACTCTGACTTCATGACTCTGACTCTGACTCTGACTTCATGACTCTGACTCTGAGTCTGACTCTGACTTGATGACTCTGACTCTGGCTCTGACTCTGACTTCATGACTCTGACTCTGACTCTGACTTCGTGACCCTGACTCTGACTCTGACTGTGACTCTTACTTCATGACTCTGACTTCATGACTCTGACTTCATAACTCTGACTCTGACTCTGACTTCATGACTCTGACTCTGACTCTGACTTCATGACTCTGACTCTGACTCTGACTCTGACTTCATGACCCTGACTCTGACTCTGATTTCATGACTCTGACTTTGACTCTGACTTCATGACTCTGACTCTGACTCTGACTTCATGACTCTGACTCTGACTCCGACTTCATGACTCTGACTCTGACTCTGACTTAATGACTTAGACTCTGACACCGACTTCATGACTCTGACTCTGACTTCATGACCCTGACTCTGACTCTGACTGTGACTCTTACTTCATGACTCTGACTTCATGACTCTGGCTCTGACTCTGACTTCATGACTCTGACTCGGACTCTGACTTCATGACTATGACTCTGACTCTGACTTCATGACTCTGACTCTGACTCTGACTCTGACTTCATGACTCTGACTCTGACTCTGACTTCATGACTCTGACTTTGACTCTGACTCTGACTTTGACTTCATGACTTTGACTCTGACTTCATGACTCTGACTCTGCCTCGGACTTCATGACTCTGACTCTGACTTTGACTTCATGACTCTGACTCTGACTTTATGACTCTGACTCAGACTCTGACTTCATGACCCTGACTCTGACTCTGACTCTGACTCTGACTCTCACTTCATGACTCTGACTCTGACTCCGATTTCATGACTCTGACTTTGACTCCGACTCCATGATTCTGACTGTGACTCTGACTTCATGACTCTGACTCTGACTCTGACTCTGACTTCATGACCCTGACTCTAACTCTGACTTCATGACTATGACTCTGACTCTGACTTCATGACTCCGTCTTTGACTTTGACTGTGACTCTGACTTCACGACTCTGACTTCATGACTCTGACTCTGACTCTGACTCTGACTTTATGACTCTGACTCTGGCTCTGACTCTGACTTCATGACTATGACTCTGACTTCGTGACTCTGACTCTGACTCTGACTTCATTACTCTGACTCTGACTTTATGACTCTGACTCTGACTCTGACTTCATGACCCTGACTCTGACTCTGACTCCGACTTCATGACTCTGACTTTGACTCTGACTTCACTACTCTGACTTCATGACTCTGACTCTGACTCTGACTGTGACTTCATGACTCTGACTTTGACTCTGACTCTGACTTCATGACTCTGACTCTAACTCTGACTTGATGACTATGACTCTGACCCTGACTTCATGACTCTGACTATGACTCTGGATACATGACTCTGACTCCGACTCTGACTTCATGACTCTGACTCTGACTCTGACTTCATGACTCTGACTCTGACTCTGACTTCATGACTCTGACTCTGACTCTGACTCTGACTTCATGACTCTGACTCTGACTCTGACTCCGACTCCATGACTCCGACTTGGACTCCGACTTCACGACTCTGACTTCATGACTCTGACTCTGACTCTGACTTCATGACTCTGACTCTGACTCTGACTTCATGACTCTGACTCTGACTTCATGACCCTGACTCTAACTCTGACTTCATGACTATGACTCTGACTCTGATTTCATGACTCTGACTTTGACTCTGACTTCATGACTCTGACTCTGACTCTGACTTCATGACTCTGACTCTGACTCCGACTTCATGACTCTGACTCTGACTCTGACTTAATGACTTAGACTCTGACACCGACTTCATGACTCTGACTCTGACTCCGACTCTGACTTTATGACTCTGACTCTGACTCTGACTTCATGACTCTGACTCTGACTCTGACTTCATGACTCTGACTCTGACTCTGACTTCATGACCCTGACTCTGACTCTGACTGTGACTCTTACTTCATGACTCTGACTTCATGACTCTGGCTCTGACTCTGACTTCATGACTCTGACTCTGACTCTGACTTCATGACTCTGACTCTGACTCTGACTTCATGTCTCTGACTTTGACTCTGACTCTGACTTTGACTTCATGACTTTGACTTCATGACTCTGACTCTGACTTCATGACTCTGACTCTGACTCTGACTTCATGACCCTGACTCTGACTCTGACTGTGACTCTTACTTCATGACTCTGACTTCATGACTCTGACTTCATAACTCTGGCTCTGACTCTGACTTCATGACTCTGACTCTGACTCTGACTTCATGACTCTGACTCTGACTCTGACTTCATGACTCTGACTCTGACTCTGACTTCATGACTCTGACTCTGACTCCGACTTCATGACTCTGACGCTGACTCTGACTTAATGACTTAGACTCTGACACTGACTTCATGACTCTGACTCTGATTCTGACTCTGACTTCATGACTCTGACTCTGACTCTGACTTCATGACTATGACTCTGACTCTGACTTCATGACTCTGACTCTGACTACGACTTCATAACTCTGACTCTGACTCTGACTTCATGTCCCTGACTCTGACTCTGACTGTGACTCTTACTTCATGACTCTGACTTCATGACTCTGATTCTGACTCTGACTCTGACTTCATGACTCTGACTCTGACTCTGACTCTGACTCTGACTCCATGACTCTGACTATGACTCTGAATACATGACTCTGACTCCGACTCTGACTTCATGACTCTGACTCTGACTCTGACTTCATGACTCTGACTCTGACTCTGACTTCATGACTCTGACTCTGACTCTGACTTCATGACCCTGACTCTGACTCTGACTGTGACTCTTACTTCATGACTCTGACTTCATGACTCTGACTTGATAACTCTGGCTCTGACTCTGACTTCATGACTCTGACTCTGACTCTGACTTCATGACTCTGACTTTGACTCCGACTTCATGACTCTGACTCTGACTCTGAATTCATGACTCTGACTCTGACTCTGACTTCATGACTCTGACTCTGACTTTGACTCTGACTTCATGACTCTGACTCTCATTTTGACTTCACGACTCTGACTCTGACTCTGACTTAATGACCTTGACTCTGAATCTGACTTCATGACTCTGACTCTGACTCTGACTTCATCACTATTACTCTGACTCTGACTTTATGACTCTGACTTTGACGCTGACTATGACTCTGACTTCATGACTCTGACTCTGACTCTGACTTCATGACTATGCCTCGGACTTCATGACTCTGACTCTGACTTTGACTTCATGACTCTGACTCTGACTTCATGACTCTGACTCAGACTCTGACTTCATGACCCTGACTCTGACTCTGACTCTGACTCTGTCTCTCACTTCATGACTCTGACTCTGACTCCGATTTCATGACTCTGACTTTGACTCTGACTCCATGATTCTGACTGTGACTCTGACTTCATGACTCTGACTCTGACTCTGACTCTGACTTCATGACTCTGACTCCGACTCTGACTCCGACTCCATGACTCCGACTTTGACTCTGACTTCACGACTCTGACTTCATGACTCTGACTCTGACTCTGACTTCATGACTCTGACTCTGACTCTGACTTCATGACTCTGACTCTGACTCTGAATTCATGACTCTGACTCTGACTCTGACGTCATGACTCTGACTCTGACTTTGACTCTGACTTCATGACTCTGACTCTGATTTTGACTTCACGACTCTGACTCTGAATCTGACTTCATGACTCTGACTCTGACTCTGACTTCATGACTCTGACTCTGACTCTGACTTAATGACCTTGACTCTGAATATGACTTCATGACTCTGACTCTGACTCTGACTTCATCACTATTACTCTGACTCTGACTTTATGACTCTGACTCTGATTCTGACTCTGACTTCATGACTCTGACTCTGACTCTGACATCATGACTATGACTCTGACTCTGACTTCATGACTCTGACTCTGACTACGACTTCATGACTCTGACTCTGACTCTGACTTCATGTCCCTGACTCTGACTCTGACTGTGACTCTTACTTCATGACTCTGACTTCATGACTCTGATTCTGACTCTGACTCTGACTTCATGACTCTGACTCTGACTCTGACTCTGACTCTGACTCCATGACTCTGACTATGACTCTGAATACATGACTCTGACTCTGACTTCATGACTCTGACTCTGACTCTGACTTCATGACTCTGACTCTGACTCTGACTTCATGACTCTGACTCTGACTCTGACTTCATGACCCTGACTCTGACTCTGACTGTGACTCTCACTTCATGACTCTGACTTCATGACTCTGACTTCATGACTCTGGCTCTGACTCTGACTTCATGACTCTGACTCTGACTCTGACTTCATGACTCTGACTCTGACTCTGACTTCATGACTCTGACTCTGACTCTGAATTCATGACTCTGACTCTGACTCTGACTTCATGACTCTGACTCTGACTTTGACTCTGACTTCATGACTCTGACTCTGATTTTGACTTCACGACTCTGACTCTGACTCTGACTTAATGACCTTGACTCTGAATCTGACTTCATGACTCTGACTCTGACTCTGACTTCATCACTATTACTCTGACTCTGACTTTATGACTCTGACTTTGACGCTGACTATGACTCTGACTCCATGACTCTGACTCTGACTCTGACTTCATGACTATGCCTCGGACTTCATGACTCTGACTCTGACTTTGACTTCATGACTCTGACTCTGACTTCATGACTCTGACTCAGACTCTGACTTCATGACCCTGACTCTGACTCTGACTCTGACTCTGACTCTCACTTCATGACTCTGACTCTGACTCCGATTTCATGACTCTGACTTTGACTCTGACTCCATGATTCTGACTGTGACTCTGACTTCATGACTCTGACTCTGACTCTGACTCTGACTTCATGACTCTGACTCTGACTCTGACTCCGACTCCATGACTCCGACTTTGACTCTGACTTCACGACTCTGACTTCATGACTCTGACTCTGACTCTGACTCTGACTTCATGACCCCGACTCTAACTCTGACTTCATGACTATGACTCTGACTCTGACTTCATGACTCCGACTTTGACTTTGACTGTGACTCTGACTTCACGACTCTGACTTCATGACTCTGACTCTGACTCTGACTCTGACTTTATGACTCTGACTCTGGCTCTGACTCTGACTTCATGACTATGACTCTGACTTCGTGACTCTGACTCTGACTCTGACTTCATTACTCTGACTCTGACTTTATGACTCTGACTCTGACTCTGACTTCATGACCCTGACTCTGACTCTGACTCTGACTCTGACTCTCACTTCATGACTCTGACTCTGACTCTGATTTCATGACTCTGACTTTGACTCTGACTCCATGATTCTGACTCTGACTCTGACTTCATGACTCTGACTCTGACTCTGACTCTAACTTCATGACTCTGACTCTGACTCTGACTCCGACTTTATGACTCTGACTTTGACTCTGAATTCACGACTCTGACTCCATGACTCTGACTCTGACTCTGACTGTGACTTCATGACTCTGACTTTGACTCTGACTCTGACTTCATGACTCTGACTCTAACTCTGACTTCATGACTATGACTCTGACCCTGACTTCATGACTCTGACTATGACTCTGAATACATGACTCTGACTCCGACTCTGACTTCATGACTCTGACTCTGACTCTGACTTCATGACTCTGACTCTGACTCTGACTTCATGACCCTGACTCTGACTCTGACTTCATGACCCTGACTCTGACTCTGACTGTGACTCTTACTTCATGACTCTGAATTCATGACTCTAACTTCATTACTCTGACTCTGACTCTGACTTCATGACTCTGACTCTGACTCCGACTTCATGACTCTGACTCTGACTCTGACTTCATTACTCTGACTCTGAGTCTGACTCTGACTTCATGACTCTGACTCTGACTCTGACTTTATGACTATGACTCTGACTCTGACTTCATGACTCTGACTCTGACTCTGACTCTGACTTCATGACTCTGACTCTGACTCTGACTTCATGACTCTGACTTTGACTCTGACTCTGACTTTGACTTCATGACTTTGACTTCATGACTCTGACTCTGACTTCACGACTCTGACTCTGATTCTGACTTCATGACTCTGACTCTGACTCTGAATTCATGACTCTGACTCCGACTCTGACTTCATGACTCTGACTCTGACTTTGACTCTGACTCCATGACTCTGACTCTGATTTTGACTTCACGACTCTAACTCTGACTCTGACTTCATGACTCTGACTCTGACTCTGACTTCATGACTCTGACTCTGACTCTGACTTAATGACCTTGACTCTGACTCTGACTTCATGACTCTGACTCTGACTCTGACTCTGACTTCATGACCCTGACTCTAACTCTGACTTCATGACTATGACTCTGACTCTGACTTCATGACTCCGACTTTGACTTTGACTGTGACTCTGACTTCACGACTCTGACTTCATGACTCTGACTCTGACTCTGACTTCATGACTCTGACTCTGACTCTGACTTCATGACTCTGACTCTGACTCTGACTCTGACTTCATGACCCTGACTTTAACTCTGACTTCATGACTATGACTCTGACTCTGACTTCATGACTCCGACTTTGACTTTGACTGTGACTCTGACTTCACGACTCTGACTTCATGACTCTGACTCTGACTCTGACTCTGACTTTATGACTCTGACTCTGGCTCTGACTCTGACTTCATGACTCTGACTCTGACTCTGACTTCATGACTCTGACTCTGACTCTGAATTCATGACTCTGACTCTGACTCCGACTTCATGACTCTGACTTTGACTTTGACTTCACGACTCTGACTACATGACTCTGACTCAGACTCTGAATTCATGACTCTGACTCTGACTCTGACTCTGACTCCATGACTCTGACTCTAACTCTGACTTCATGACTATGACTCTGACTCTGACTTCATGACTCCGACTTTGACTGTGACTGTGACTCTGACTTCACGACTCTGACTGCATGACTCTGACTTTGACTCTGACTCTGACTTTATGACTCTGACTCTGGCTCTGACTCTGATTTCATGACTCTGACTCTGACTCTGACTTCATGACTCTGACTCTGACTCTGACTTCATGACTCTGACTCTGACTCTGACTCTTACTTCATGACTCTGACTTCATGACTCTGACTTCATGACTTTGACTCTGACTTTGACTCTGACTTCATGACTCTGACTCTGATTTTGACTTCATGACTCTGACTCTGACTCTGACTTCATGACTCTGACTCTGACTCTGACTTCATGAATCTGACTCTGACTCTGACTTAATGACCTTGACTCTGACTCTAACTTCATGACTCTGACTCTGACTCTGACTTCATGACTCTAACTCTGACTCTGACTTCATGACTCCGACTCTGACTCTGACTTCATGACTCTAAATTCATGACTCTGACTCTGACTCTGACTTCATCACTCTGACTCTGACTCTGACTTCATGACTCTGACTCTGACTCTGACTCTGACTTCATGACCTTGACTCTAACTCTGACTTCATGACTATGACTCTGACTCTGACTTCATGACTCCGACTTTGACTCTGACTGTGACTCTGACTTCACGACTCTGACTTCATGACTCCGACTCTAACGCTGACTCTGACTTTATGACTCTGACTCTGGCTCTGACTCTGACTTCATGACTCTGACTCTGACTCTGACTTCATGACTCTGACTCTGACTCTGACTTCATGACCCTGACTCTGACTCTGACTCTGACTCTTACTTCATGACTCTGACTTCATGACTCTGACTTCATGACTCTGACTCTGACTTTGACTCTGACTTCATGACTCTGACTCTGATCTTGACTTCATGACTCTGACTCTGACTCTGACTTCATGACTCTGACTCTGACTCTGACTTCATGACTCTGACTCTGACTCTGACTTCATGACCTCGACTCTGACTCTTACTTCATGACTCTGACTCTGACTCTGACTTCATCACTATGACTCTGACTCTGACTTCATGACTCTGACTTTGACGCTGACTAATACTCTGACTTGATAACTCTGACTCTGACTCTGACTGTGACTCTTACTCCATGACTCTGACTTCATGACTCCGACTCTGACTCTGACTCTGACTTCATGACTCTGACTTCATGACTTAGACTCTGACTCTGACTTCATGACTCTGACTCTGATTCTGACTCTGACTTCATGACTCTGACTCTGATTCTGACTCTGACTTCATGACTCTGACTCTGACTCTGACTTCATGACTCTGACTCTGACTCTGAATTCATGACTCTGACTCTGACTCCGACTCCATGACTCTGACTTTGACTTTGACTTCACGACTCTGACTACATGACTCTGACTCAGACTCTGAATTCATGACTCTGACTCTGACTCTGACTCTGACTCCATGACTCTGACTCTAACTCTGACTTCATGACTATGACTCTGACTCTGACTTCATGACTCCGACTTTGACTCTGACTGTGACTCTGACTTCACGACTCTGACTTCATGACTCTGACTTTGACTCTGACTCTGACTTTATGACTCTGACTCTGGCTCTGACTCTGACTTCATGACTCTGACTCTGACTCTGACTTCATGACTCTGACTCTGACTCTGACTTCATGACTCTGACTCTGACTCTGACTTCATGACCCTGACTCTGACTCTGACTCTGACTCTTACTTCATGACTCTGACTTCATGACTCTGACTTCATGACTCTGACTCTGACTTTGACTCTGACTTCATGACTCTGACTCTGATTTTGACTTCATGACTCTGACTCTGACTCTGACTTCATGACTCTGACTCTGACTCTGACTTCATGAATCTGACTCTGACTCTGACTTAATGACCTTGACTCTGACTCTAACTTCATGACTCTGACTCTGACTCTGACTTCATGACTCTGACTCTGACTCTGACTTCATGACTCCGACTCTGACTCTGACTTCATGACTCTGACTCTGACTCTGACTTCATGACTATGACTCTGACTCTGACTTCATGACTATAACTCTGACTCTGACTTCATGACTCTGACTCTGACTCTGGCTTCATGACTCTGACTCTGACTCTGACTCTGACTTCATGACTCTGACTCTGACTCTGATTTGATGACTCTGACTATGACACTGACTTCATGACTCTGACTCTGACTCCGACTTCATGACTCTGACTCTGACTCTGACTTCATGAATCTGACTCTGACTCTGACTCTGACTTCACGACTCTGACTCTGACTCTGACTTTATGACTATGACTCTGACTCTGACTTCATGACTCTGACTTTGGCTCTGACTGTGACTCTGACTTCACGACTCTGACTTCATGACTCTGACTCTGACTCTGACTTCATGACTCTGACTTTGACTCTGACTCTGACTTTGACTTCATGACTTTGACTTCATGACTCTGACTCTGACTTCATGACTCTGACTCTGACTCTGACTTCATGACTCTGACTCTGACTCTGAATTCATGACTCTGACTCTGACTCTGACTTCATGACTCTGACTCTGACTTTGACTCTGACTTCATGACTATGACTCTGACTTCGTGACTCTGACTCTGACTCTGACTTCATTACTCTGACTCTGATTTTATGACTCTGACTCTGACTCCGACTTCATGACCCTGACTCTGACTCTGACTCTGACTCTGACTCTCACTTCATGACTCTGACTCTGACTCTGATTTCATGACTCTGACTTTGACTCTGACTCCATGATTCTGACTCTGACTCTGACTTCATGACTCTGACTCTGACTCTGACTCTAACTTCATGACTCTGACTCTGACTCTGACTCCGACTTTATGACTCTGACTTTGACTCTGAATTCACGACTCTGACTCCATGACTCTGACTCTGACTCTGACTGTGACTTCATGACTCTGACTTTGACTCTGACTCTGACTTCATGACTCTGACTCTAACTCTGACTTCATGACTATGACTCTGACCCTGACTTCATGACTCTGACTATGACTCTGAATACATGACTCTGACTCCGACTCTGACTTCATGACTCTGACTCTGACTCTGACTTCATGACTCTGACTCTGACTCTGACTTCATGACCCTGACTCTGACTCTGACTTCATGACCCTGACTCTGACTCTGACTGTGACTCTTACTTCATGACTCTGAATTCATGACTCTAACTTCATGACTCTGACTCTGACTCTGACTTCATGACTCTGACTCTGACTCCGACTTCATGACTCTGACTCTGACTCTGACTTCATTACTCTGACTCTGAGTCTGACTCTGACTTCATGACTCTGACTCTGACTCTGACTTTATGACTATGACTCTGACTCTGACTTCATGACTCTGACTCTGACTCTGACTCTGACTTCATGACTCTGACTCTGACTCTGACTTCATGACTCTGACTTTGACTCTGACTCTGACTTTGACTTCATGACTTTGACTTCATGACTCTGACTCTGACTTCACGACTCTGACTCTGATTCTGACTTCATGACTCTGACTCTGACTCTGAATTCATGACTCTGACTCCGACTCTGACTTCATGACTCTGACTCTGACTTTGACTCTGACTCCATGACTCTGACTCTGATTTTGACTTCACGACTCTAACTCTGACTCTGACTTCATGACTCTGACTCTGACTCTGACTTCATGACTCTGACTCTGACTCTGACTTAATGACCTTGACTCTTAATCTGACTTCATGACTCTGACTCTGACTCTGACTTCATCACTATTACTCTGACTCTGACTTTATGACTCTGACTTTGACGCTGACTATGACTCTGACTTCATGACGCTGACTCTGACTCTGACTTCATGACTCTGACTCTGGCTCTGACTCTGACTTCATGACTCTGACTCTGACTCTGACTTCGTGACCCTGACTCTGACTCTGACTGTGACTCTTACTTCATGACTCTGACTTCATGACTCTGACTTCATAAATCTGACTCCGACTCTGACTTCATGACTCTGACTCTGACTCTGACTTCATGACTCTGACTCTGAGTCTGACTCTGACTTGATGACTCTGACTCTGGCTCTGACTCTGACTTCATGACTCTGACTCTGACTCTGACTTCGTGACCCTGACTCTGACTCTGACTGTGACTCTTACTTCATGACTCTGACTTCATGACTCTGACTTCATAACTCTGACTCTGACTCTGACTTCATGACTCTGACTCTGACTCTGACTTCATGACTCTGACTCTGACTCTGACTCTGACTTCATGACCCTGACTCTGACTCTGATTTCATGACTCTGACTTTGACTCTGACTTCATGACTCTGACTCTGACTCTGACTTCATGACTCTGACTCTGACTCCGACTTCATGACTCTGACTCTGACTCTGACTTAATGACTTAGACTCTGACACCGACTTCATGACTCTGACTCTGACTCCGACTCTGACTTCATGACTCTGACTCTGACTCTGACTTCATGACTCTGACTCTGACTCTGACTTCATGACTCTGACTCTGACTCTGACTTCATGACCCTGACTCTGACTCTGACTGTGACTCTTACTTCATGACTCTGACTTCATGACTCTGGCTCTGACTCTGACTTCATGACTCTGACTCGGACTCTGACTTCATGACTATGACTCTGACTCTGACTTCATGACTCTGACTCTGACTCTGACTCTGACTTCATGACTCTGACTCTGACTCTGACTTCATGACTCTGACTTTGACTCTGACTCTGACTTTGACTTCATGACTTTGACTTCATGACTCTGACTCTGACTTCATGACTCTGACTCTGACTCTGACTTCATGACTCTGACTCTGACTCTGAATTCATGACTCTGACTCTGACTCTGACTTCATGACTCTGACTCTGACTTTGACTCTGACTTCATGACTCTGACTCTGATTTTGACTTCACGACTCTGACTCTGACTTTGACTTCATGACTCTGACTCTGACTCTGACTTCATGACTCTGACTCTGACTCTGACTTAATGACCTTGACTGTGAATATGACTTCATGACTCTGACTCTGACTCTGACTTCATCACTATTACTCTGACTCTGAGTTTATGACTCTGACTTTGACGCTGACTATGACTCTGACTTCATGACTCTGACTCTGACTCTGACTTCATGACTATGCCTCGGACTTCATGACTCTGACTCTGACTTTGACTTCATGACTCTGACTCTGACTTTATGACTCTGACTCAGACTCTGACTTCATGACCCTGACTCTGACTCTGACTCTGACTCTGACTCTCACTTCATGACTCTGACTCTGACTTCGATTTCATGACTCTGACTTTGACTCCGACTCCATGATTCTGACTGTGACTCTGACTTCATGACTCTGTCTCTGACTCTGACTCTGACTTCATGACCCTGACTCTAACTCTGACTTCATGACTATGACTCTGACTCTGACTTCATGACTCCGTCTTTGACTTTGACTGTGACTCTGACTTCACGACTCTGACTTCATGACTCTGACTCTGACTCTGACTCTGACTTCATGACTCTGACTCTGGCTCTGACTCTGACTTCATGACTATGACTCTGACTTCGTGACTCTGACTCCGACTCTGACTTCATTACTCTGACTCTGACTTTATGACTCTGACTCTGACTCTGACTTCATGACCCTGACTCTGACTCTGACTCCGACTTCATGACTCTGACTTTGACTCTGACTTCACTACTCTGACTTCATGACTCTGACTCTGACTCTGACTGTGACTTCATGACTCTGACTTTGACTCTGACTCTGACTTCATGACTCTGACTCTAACTCTGACTTCATGACTATGACTCTGACCCTGACTTCATGACTCTGACTATGACTCTGAATACATGACTCTGACTCCGACTCTGACTTCATGACTCTGACTCTGACTCTGACTTCATGACTCTGACTCTGACTCTGACTTCATGACTCTGACTCTGACTCTGACTCTGACTTCATGACTCTGACTCTGACTCTGACTCCGACTCCATGACTCCGACTTGGACTCTGACTTCACGACTCTGACTTCATGACTCTGACTCTGACTCTGACTTCATGACTCTGACTCTGACTCTGACTTCATGACTCTGACTCTGACTTCATGACCCTGACTCTAACTCTGACTTCATGACTATGACTCTGACTCTGACTTCATGACTCCGACTTTGACTTTGACTGTGACTCTGACTTCACGACTCTGACTTCATGACTCTGACTCTGACTCTGACTCTGACTTTATGACTCTGACTCTGGCTCTGACTCTGACTTCATGACTCTGACTCTGACTCTGACTTCATGACTCTGACTCTGACTCTGACTTCATGACCCTGACTCTGACTCTGACTGTGACTCTTACTTCATGACTCTCACTTCATGACTCTGACTTCATGACTCCGACTCTGACTTTGACTCTGACTTCATGACTCTGACTCTGATTTTGACTTCATGACTCTGACTCTGACTCTGACTTCATGACTCTGACTCTGACTCTGACTTCATGACTCTGACTCTGACTCTGACTTCATGACCCTGACTCTGACTCTGACTGTGACTCTTACTTCATGACTCTGACTTCATGACTCTGACTCTGACTCTGACTCTGACTTCATGACTCTGATTCTGACTCTGACTTCATGATTCTGACTCTGACTCTGACTTCATGACTCTGACTCTGACTCTGACTTCATGACTCTGACTCTGACTCTGACTTCGTGACCCTGACTCTGACTCTGACTGTGACTCTTACTTCATGACTCTGACTTCATGACTCTGACTTCATAACTCTGACTCTGACTCTGACTTCATGACTCTGACTCTGACTCTGACTTCATGACTCTGACTCTGACTGTGACTCTGACTTCATGACCCTGACTCTGACTCTGATTTCATGACTCTGACTTTGACCCTGACTTCATGACTCTGACTCTGACTCTGACTTCATGACTCTGACTCTGACTCCGACTTCATGACTCTGACTCTGACTCTGACTTAATGACTTAGACTCTGACACCGACTTCATGACTCTGACTCTGACTCCGACTCTGACTTTATGACTCTGACTCTGACTCTGACTTCATGACTCTGACTCTGACTCTGACTTCATGACTCTGACTCTGACTCTGACTTCATGACCCTGACTCTGACTCTGACTGTGACTCTTACTTCATGACTCTGACTTCATGACTCTGGCTCTGACTCTGACTTCATGACTCTGACTCTGACTCTGACTTCATGACTCTGACTCTGACTCTGACTTCATGACTCTGACTTTGACTCTGACTCTGACTTTGACTTCATGACTTTGACTTCATGACTCTGACTCTGACTTCATGACTCTGACTCTGACTCTGACTTCATGACCCTGACTCTGACTCTGACTGTGACTCTTACTTCATGACTCTGACTTCATGACTCTGACTTCATAACTCTGGCTCTGACTCTGACTTCATGACTCTGACTCTGACTTTGACTTCATGACTCTGACTCTGACTTCATGACTCTGACTCAGACTCTGACTTCATGACCCTGACTCTGACTCTGACTCTGACTCTGTCTCTCACTTCATGACTCTGACTCTGACTCCGATTTCATGACTCTGACTTTGACTCTGACTCCATGATTCTGACTGTGACTCTGACTTCATGACTCTGACTCTGACTCTGACTCTGACTTCATGACTCTGACTCCGACTCTGACTCCGACTCCATGACTCCGACTTTGACTCTGACTTCACGACTCTGACTTCATGACTCTGACTCTGACTCTGACTTCATGACTCTGACTCTGACTCTGACTTCATGACTCTGACTCTGACTCTGAATTCATGACTCTGACTCTGACTCTGACGTCATGACTCTGACTCTGACTTTGACTCTGACTTCATGACTCTGACTCTGATTTTGACTTCACGACTCTGACTCTGAATCTGACTTCATGACTCTGACTCTGACTCTGACTTCATGACTCTGACTCTGACTCTGACTTAATGACCTTGACTCTGAATATGACTTCATGACTCTGACTCTGACTCTGACTTCATCACTATTACTCTGACTCTGACTTTATGACTCTGACTCTGATTCTGACTCTGACTTCATGACTCTGACTCTGACTCTGACATCATGACTATGACTCTGACTCTGACTTCATGACTCTGACTCTGACTACGACTTCATGACTCTGACTCTGACTCTGACTTCATGTCCCTGACTCTGACTCTGACTGTGACTCTTACTTCATGACTCTGACTTCATGACTCTGATTCTGACTCTGACTCTGACTTCATGACTCTGACTCTGACTCTGACTCTGACTCTGACTCCATGACTCTGACTATGACTCTGAATACATGAATCTGACTCTGACTTCATGACTCTGACTCTGACTCTGACTTCATGACTCTGACTCTGACTCTGACTTCATGACTCTGACTCTGACTCTGACTTCATGACCCTGACTCTGACTCTGACTGTGACTCTTACTTCATGACTCTGACTTCATGACTCTGACTTCATGACTCTGGCTCTGACTCTGACTTCATGACTCTGACTCTGACTCTGACTTCATGACTCTGACTCTGACTCTGACTTCATGACTCTGACTCTGACTCTGAATTCATGACTCTGACTCTGACTCTGACTTCATGACTCTGACTCTGACTTTGACTCTGACTTCATGACTCTGACCCTGATTTTGACTTCACGACTCTGACTCTGACTCTGACTTAATGACCTTGACTCTGAATCTGACTTCATGACTCTGACTCTGACTCTGACTTCATCACTATTACTCTGACTCTGACTTTATGACTCTGACTTTGACGCTGACTATGACTCTGACTCCATGACTCTGACTCTGACTCTGACTTCATGACTATGCCTCGGACTTCATGACTCTGACTCTGACTTTGACTTCATGACTCTGACTCTGACTTCATGACTCTGACTCAGACTCTGACTTCATGACCCTGACTCTGACTCTGACTCTGACTCTGACTCTCACTTCATGACTCTGACTCTGACTCCGATTTCATGACTCTGACTTTGACTCTGACTCCATGATTCTGACTGTGACTCTGACTTCATGACTCTGACTCTGACTCTGACTCTGACTTCATGACTCTGACTCTGACTCTGACTCCGACTCCATGACTCCGACTTTGACTCTGACTTCACGACTCTGACTTCATGACTCTGACTCTGACTCTGACTCTGACTTCATGACCCCGACTCTAACTCTGACTTCATGACTATGACTCTGACTCTGACTTCATGACTCCGACTTTGACTTTGACTGTGACTCTGACTTCACGACTCTGACTTCATGACTCTGACTCTGACTCTGACTCTGACTTTATGACTCTGACTCTGGCTCTGACTCTGACTTCATGACTATGACTCTGACTTCGTGACTCTGACTCTGACTCTGACTTCATTACTCTGACTCTGACTTTATGACTCTGACTCTGACTCTGACTTCATGACCCTGACTCTGACTCTGACTCTGACTCTGACTCTCACTTCATGACTCTGACTCTGACTCTGATTTCATGACTCTGACTTTGACTCTGACTCCATGATTCTGACTCTGACTCTGACTTCATGACTCTGACTCTGACTCTGACTCTAACTTCATGACTCTGACTCTGACTCTGACTCCGACTTTATGACTCTGACTTTGACTCTGAATTCACGACTCTGACTCCATGACTCTGACTCTGACTCTGACTGTGACTTCATGACTCTGACTTTGACTCTGACTCTGACTTCATGACTCTGACTCTAACTCTGACTTCATGACTATGACTCTGACCCTGACTTCATGACTCTGACTATGACTCTGAATACATGACTCTGACTCCGACTCTGACTTCATGACTCTGACTCTGACTCTGACTTCGTGACTCTGACTCTGACTCTGACTTCATGACCCTGACTCTGACTCTGACTTCATGACCCTGACTCTGACTCTGACTGTGACTCTTACTTCATGACTCTAAATTCATGACTCTAACTTCATGACTTTGACTCTGACTCTGACTTCATGACTCTGACTCTGACTCCGACTTCATGACTCTGACTCTGACTCTGACTTCATTACTCTGACTCTGAGTCTGACTCTGACTTCATGACTCTGACTCTGACTCTGACTTTATGACTATGACTCTGACTCTGACTTCATGACTCTGACTCTGACTCTGACTCTGACTTCATGACTCTGACTCTGACTCTGACTTCATGACTCTGACTTTGACTCTGACTCTGACTTTGACTTCATGACTTTGACTTCATGACTCTGACTCTGACTTCACGACTCTGACTCTGATTCTGACTTCATGACTCTGACTCTGACTCTGAATTCATGACTCTGACTCCGACTCTGACTTCATGACTCTGACTCTGACTTTGACTCTGACTCCATGACTCTGACTCTGATTTTGACTTCACGACTCTAACTCTGACTCTGACTTCATGACTCTGACTCTGACTCTGACTTCATGACTCTGACTCTGACTCTGACTTAATGACCTTGACTCTGACTCTGACTTCATGACTCTGACTCCGACTCTGACTCTGACTTCATGACCCTGACTCTAACTCTGACTTCATGACTATGACTCTGACTCTGACTTCATGACTCCGACTTTGACTTTGACTGTGACTCTGACTTCACGACTCTGACTTCATGACTCTGACTCTGACTCTGACTTCATGACTCTGACTCTGACTCTGACTTCATGACTCTGACTCTGACTCTGACTCTGACTTCATGACCCTGACTTTAACTCTGACTTCATGACTATGACTCTGACTCTGACTTCATGACTCCGACTTTGACTTTGACTGTGACTCTGACTTCACGACTCTGACTTCATGACTCTGACTCTGACTCTGACTCTGACTTTATGACTCTGACTCTGGCTCTGACTCTGACTTCATGACTCTGACTCTGACTCTGACTTCATGACTCTGACTCTGACTCTGAATTCATGACTCTGACTCTGACTCCGACTTCATGACTCTGACTTTGACTTTGACTTCACGACTCTGACTACATGACTCTGACTCAGACTCTGAATTCATGACTCTGACTCTGACTCTGACTCTGACTCCATGACTCTGACTCTAACTCTGACTTCATGACTATGACTCTGACTCTGACTTCATGACTCCGACTTTGACTGTGACTGTGACTCTGACTTCACGACTCTGACTTCATGACTCTGACTTTGACTCTGACTCTGACTTTATGACTCTGACTCTGGCTCTGACTCTGACTTCATGACTCTGACTCTGACTCTGACTTCATGACTCTGACTCTGACTCTGACTTCATGACTCTGACTCTGACTCTGACTTCATGACCCTGACTGTGACTCTGACTCTGACTCTTACTTCATGACTCTGACTTCATGACTCTGACTTCATGACTCTGACTCTGACTTTGACTCTGACTTCATGACTCTGACTCTGATTTTGACTTCATGACTCTGACTCTGACTCTGACTTCATGACTCTGACTCTGACTCTGACTTCATGAATCTGACTCTGACTCTGACTTAATGACCTTGACTCTGACTCTAACTTCATGACTCTGACTCTGACTCTGACTTCATGACTCTAACTCTGACTCTGACTTCATGACTCCGACTCTGACTCTGACTTCATGACTCTAAATTCATGACTCTGACTCTGACTCTGACTTCATCACTCTGACTTTGACTCTGACTTCATGACTCTGACTCTGACTCTGACTCTGACTTCATGACCTTGACTCTAACTCTGACTTCATGACTATGACTCTGACTCTGACTTCATGACTCCGACTTTGACTCTGACTGTGACTCTGACTTCACGACTCTGACTTCATGACTCCGACTCTAACGCTGACTCTGACTTTATGACTCTGACTCTGGCTCTGACTCTGACTTCATGACTCTGACTCTGACTCTGACTTCATGACTCTGACTCTGACTCTGACTTCATGACCCTGACTCTGACTCTGACTCTGACTCTTACTTCATGACTCTGACTTCATGACTCTGACTTCATGACTCTGACTCTGACTTTGACTCTGACTTCATGACTCTGACTCTGATCTTGACTTCATGACTCTGACTCTGACTCTGACTTCATGACTCTGACTCTGACTCTGACTTCATGACTCTGACTCTGACTCTGACTTCATGACCTCGACTCTGACTCTTACTTCATGACTCTGACTCTGACTCTGACTTTATGACTATGACTCTGACTCTGACTTCATGACTCTGACTCTGACTCTGACTCTGACTTCATGACTCTGACTCTGACTCTGACTTCATGACTCTGACTTTGACTCTGACTCTGACTTTGACTTCATGACTTTGACTTCATGACTCTGACTCTGACTTCACGACTCTGACTCTGATTCTGACTTCATGACTCTGACTCTGACTCTGAATTCATGACTCTGACTCCGACTCTGACTTCATGACTCTGACTCTGACTTTGACTCTGACTCCATGACTCTGACTCTGATTTTGACTTCACGACTCTAACTCTGACTCTGACTTCATGACTCTGACTCTGACTCTGACTTCATGACTCTGACTCTGACTCTGACTTAATGACCTTGACTCTGACTCTGACTTCATGACTCTGACTCCGACTCTGACTCTGACTTCATGACCCTGACTCTAACTCTGACTTCATGACTATGACTCTGACTCTGACTTCATGACTCCGACTTTGACTTTGACTGTGACTCTGACTTCACGACTCTGACTTCATGACTCTGACTCTGACTCTGACTTCATGACTCTGACTCTGACTCTGACTTCATGACTCTGACTCTGACTCTGACTCTGACTTCATGACCCTGACTTTAACTCTGACTTCATGACTATGACTCTGACTCTGACTTCATGACTCCGACTTTGACTTTGACTGTGACTCTGACTTCACGACTCTGACTTCATGACTCTGACTCTGACTCTGACTCTGACTTTATGACTCTGACTCTGGCTCTGACTCTGACTTCATGACTCTGACTCTGACTCTGACTTCATGACTCTGACTCTGACTCTGAATTCATGACTCTGACTCTGACTCCGACTTCATGACTCTGACTTTGACTTTGACTTCACGACTCTGACTACATGACTCTGACTCAGACTCTGAATTCATGACTCTGACTCTGACTCTGACTCTGACTCCATGACTCTGACTCTAACTCTGACTTCATGACTATGACTCTGACTCTGACTTCATGACTCCGACTTTGACTGTGACTGTGACTCTGACTTCACGACTCTGACTTCATGACTCTGACTTTGACTCTGACTCTGACTTTATGACTCTGACTCTGGCTCTGACTCTGACTTCATGACTCTGACTCTGACTCTGACTTCATGACTCTGACTCTGACTCTGACTTCATGACTCTGACTCTGACTCTGACTTCATGACCCTGACTGTGACTCTGACTCTGACTCTTACTTCATGACTCTGACTTCATGACTCTGACTTCATGACTCTGACTCTGACTTTGACTCTGACTTCATGACTCTGACTCTGATTTTGACTTCATGACTCTGACTCTGACTCTGACTTCATGACTCTGACTCTGACTCTGACTTCATGAATCTGACTCTGACTCTGACTTAATGACCTTGACTCTGACTCTAACTTCATGACTCTGACTCTGACTCTGACTTCATGACTCTAACTCTGACTCTGACTTCATGACTCCGACTCTGACTCTGACTTCATGACTCTAAATTCATGACTCTGACTCTGACTCTGACTTCATCACTCTGACTTTGACTCTGACTTCATGACTCTGACTCTGACTCTGACTCTGACTTCATGACCTTGACTCTAACTCTGACTTCATGACTATGACTCTGACTCTGACTTCATGACTCCGACTTTGACTCTGACTGTGACTCTGACTTCACGACTCTGACTTCATGACTCCGACTCTAACGCTGACTCTGACTTTATGACTCTGACTCTGGCTCTGACTCTGACTTCATGACTCTGACTCTGACTCTGACTTCATGACTCTGACTCTGACTCTGACTTCATGACCCTGACTCTGACTCTGACTCTGACTCTTACTTCATGACTCTGACTTCATGACTCTGACTTCATGACTCTGACTCTGACTTTGACTCTGACTTCATGACTCTGACTCTGATCTTGACTTCATGACTCTGACTCTGACTCTGACTTCATGACTCTGACTCTGACTCTGACTTCATGACTCTGACTCTGACTCTGACTTCATGACCTCGACTCTGACTCTTACTTCATGACTCTGACTCTGACTCTGACTTCATCACTATGACTCTGACTCTGACTTCATGACTCTGACTTTGACGCTGACTAATACTCTGACTTGATAACTCTGACTCTGACTCTGACTGTGACTCTTACTCCATGACTCTGACTTCATGACTCCGACTCTGACTCTGACTCTGACTTCATGACTCTGACTTCATGACTTAGACTCTGACTCTGACTTCATGACTCTGACTCTGATTCTGACTCTGACTTCATGACTCTGACTCTGATTCTGACTCTGACTTCATGACTCTGACTCTGACTCTGACTTCATGACTCTGACTCTGACTCTGGATTCATGACTCTGACTCTGACTCCGACTCCATGACTCTGACTTTGACTTTGACTTCACGACTCTGACTACATGACTCTGACTCAGACTCTGAATTCATGACTCTGACTCTGACTCTGACTCTGACTCCATGACTCTGACTCTAACTCTGACTTCATGACTATGACTCTGACTCTGACTTCATGACTCCGACTTTGACTCTGACTGTGACTCTGACTTCACGACTCTGACTTCATGACTCTGACTTTGACTCTGACTCTGACTTTATGACTCTGACTCTGGCTCTGACTCTGACTTCATGACTCTGACTCTGACTCTGACTTCATGACTCTGACTCTGACTCTGACTTCATGACTCTGACTCTGACTCTGACTTCATGACCCTGACTCTGACTCTGACTCTGACTCTTACTTCATGACTCTGACTTCATGACTCTGACTTCATGACTCTGACTCTGACTTTGACTCTGACTTCATGACTCTGACTCTGATTTTGACTTCATGACTCTGACTCTGACTCTGACTTCATGACTCTGACTCTGACTCTGACTTCATGAATCTGACTCTGACTCTGACTTAATGACCTTGACTCTGACTCTAACTTCATGACTCTGACTCTGACTCTGACTTCATGACTCTGACTCTGACTCTGACTTCATGACTCCGACTCTGACTCTGACTTCATGACTCTGACTCTGACTCTGACTTCATGACTATGACTCTGACTCTGACTTCATGACTATAACTCTGACTCTGACTTCATGACTCTGACTCTGACTCTGGCTTCATGACTCTGACTCTGACTCTGACTCTGACTTCATGACTCTGACTCTGACTCTGATTTGATGACTCTGACTATGACACTGACTTCATGACTCTGACTCTGACTCCGACTTCATGACTCTGACTCTGACTCTGACTTCATGAATCTGACTCTGACTCTGACTCTGACTTCATGACTCTGACTCTGACTCTGACTTTATGACTATGACTCTGACTCTGACTTCATGACTCTGACTTTGGCTCTGACTGTGACTCTGACTTCACGACTCTGACTTCATGACTCTGACTCTGACTCTGACTTCATGACTCTGACTTTGACTCTGACTCTGACTTTGACTTCATGACTCTGACTCTGACTTCATGACTCTGACTCTGACTCTGACTTCATGACTCTGACTCTGACTCTGAATTCATGACTCTGACTCTGACTCTGACTTCATGACTCTGACTCTGACTTTGACTCTGACTTCATGACTCTGACTCTGATTTTGACTTCACGACTCTGACTCTGACTCTGATTTCATGACTCTGACTCTGACTCTGACTTCATGACTCTGACTCTGACTCTGACTTAATGACCTTGACTCTGAATATGACTTCATGACTCTGACTCTGACTCTGACTTCATCACTATTACTCTGACTCTGACTTTATGACTCTGACTTTGACGCTGACTATGACTCTGACTTCATGACTCTGACTCTGACTCTGACTTCATGACTATGCCTCGGACTTCATGACTCTGACTCTGACTTTGACTTCATGACTCTGACTCTGACTTTATGACTCTGACTCAGACTCTGACTTCATGACCCTGACTCTGACTCTGACTCTGACTCTGACTCTCACTTCATGACTCTGACTCTGACTCCGATTTCATGACTCTGACTTTGACTCCGACTCCATGATTCTGACTGTGACTCTGACTTCATGACTCTGACTCTGACTCTGACTCTGACTTCATGACCCTGACTCTAACTCTGACTTCATGACTATGACTCTGACTCTGACTTCATGACTCCGTCCTTGACTTTGACTGTGACTCTGACTTCACGACTCTGACTTCATGACTCTGACTCTGACTCTGACTCTGACTTTATGACTCTGACTCTGGCTCTGACTCTGACTCTGGCTCTGACTCTGACTTCATGACTATGACTCTGACTTCGTGACTCTGACTCTGACTCTGACTTCATTACTCTGACTCTGACTTTATGACTCTGACCCTGACTCTGACTTCATGACCCTGACTCTGACTCTGACTCCGACTTCATGACTCTGACTTTGACTCTGACTTCACTACTCTGACTTCATGACTCTGACTCTGACTCTGACTGTGACTTCATGACTCTGACTTTGACTCTGACTCTGACTTCATGACTCTGACTCTAACTCTGACTTCATGACTATGACTCTGACCCTGACTTCATGACTCTGACTATGACTCTGAATACATGACTCTGACTCCGACTCTGACTTCATGACTCTGACTCTGACTCTGACTTCATGACTCTGACTCTGACTCTGACTTCATGACTCTGACTCTGACTCTGACTCTGACTCCGACTCCATGACTCCGACTTGGACTCTGACTTCACGACTCTGACTTCATGACTCTGACTCTGACTCTGACTTCATGACTCTGACTCTGACTCTGACTTCATGACTCTGACTCTGACTTCATGACCCTGACTCTAACTCTGACTTCATGACTATGACTCTGACTCTGACTTCATGACTCCGACTTTGACTTTGACTGTGACTCTGACTTCACGACTCTGACTTCATGACTCTGACTCTGACTCTGACTCTGACTTTATGACTCTGACTCTGGCTCTGACTCTGACTTCATGACTCTGACTCTGACTCTGACTTCATGACTCTGACTCTGACTCTGACTTCATGACCCTGACTCTGACTCTGACTGTGACTCTTACTTCATGACTCTCACTTCATGACTCTGACTTCATGACTCTGACTCTGACTTTGACTCTGACTTCATGACTCTGACTCTGATTTTGACTTCATGACTCTGACTCTGACTCTGACTTCATGACTCTGACTCTGACTCTGACTTCATGACTCTGACTCTGACTCTGACTTCATGACCCTGACTCTGACTCTGACTGTGACTCTTACTTCATGACTCTGACTTCATGACTCTGACTCTGACTCTGACTCTGACTTCATGACTCTGATTCTGACTCTGACTTCATGATTCTGACTCTGACTCTGACTTCATGACTCTGACTCTGACTCTGACTTCATGACTCTGACTCTGACTTTGACTCTGACTTCATGACTCTGACTCTGATTTTGACTTCATGACTCTGACTCTGACTCTGACTTCATGACTCTGACTCTGACTCTGACTTCATGACTCTGACTCTGACTCTGACTTCGTGACCCTGACTCTGACTCTGACTGTGACTCTTACTTCATGACTCTGACTTCATGACTCTGACTTCATAACTCTGACTCTGACTCTGACTTCATGACTCTGACTCTGACTCTGACTTCATGACTCTGACTCTGACTGTGACTCTGACTTCATGACCCTGACTCTGACTCTGATTTCATGACTCTGACTTTGACTCTGACTTCATGACTCTGACTCTGACTCTGACTTCATGACTCTGACTCTGACTCCGACTTCATGACTCTGACTCTGACTCTGACTTAATGACTTAGACTCTGACACCGACTTCATGACTCTGACTCTGACTCCGACTCTGACTTTATGACTCTGACTCTGACTCTGACTTCATGACTCTGACTCTGACTCTGACTTCATGACTCTGACTCTGACTCTGACTTCATGACCCTGACTCTGACTCTGACTGTGACTCTTACTTCATGACTCTGACTTCATGACTCTGGCTCTGACTCTGACTTCATGACTCTGACTCTGACTCTGACTTCATGACTCTGATTCTGACTCTGACTTCATGACTCTGACTTTGACTCTGACTCTGACTTTGACTTCATGACTTTGACTTCATGACTCTGACTCTGACTTCATGACTCTGACTCTGACTCTGACTTCATGACCCTGACTCTGACTCTGACTGTGACTCTTACTTCATGACTCTGACTTCATGACTCTGACTTCATAACTCTGACTTCATGACTCTGACTTCATGACTTTGACTCTGACTCTGACTTCATGACTCTGACTCTGACTCTGACTTCATGACTCTGACTCTGACTCTGACTTCATGACTCTGACTCTGACTCCGACTTCATGACTCTGACTCTGACTCTGACTTAATGACTTAGACTCTGATACTGACTTCATGACTCTGACTCTGATTCTGACTCTGACTTCATGACTCTGACTCTGACTCTGACTTCATGACTATGACTCTGACTCTGACTTCATGACTCTGACTCTGACTACGACTTCATATCTCTGACTCTGACTCTGACTTCATGTCCCTGACTCTGACTCTGACTGTGACTCTTACTTCATGACTCTGACTTCATGACTCTGATTCTGACTCTGACTCTGACTTCATGACTCTGACTCTGACTCTGACTCTGACTCTGGCTCCATGACTCTGACTATGACTCTGAATACATGACTCTGACTCCGACTCTGACTTCATGACTCTGACTCTGACTCTGACTTCATGACTCTGACTCTGACTCTGACTTCATGACTCTGACTCTGACTCTGACTTCATGACCCTGACTCTGACTCTGACTGTGACTCTTACTTCATGACTCTGACTTCATGACTCTGACTTCATAACTCTGGCTCTGACTCTGACTTCATGACTCTGACTCTGACTCTGACTTCATGACTCTGACTTTGACTCTGACTCTGACTCTGACTTCATGACTCTGACTTTGACTCTGACTTCATGACTCTGACTCTGACTCTGAATTCATGACTCTGACTCTGACTCTGACTTCATGACTCTGACTCTGACTTTGACTCTGACTTCATGACTCTGACTCTCATTTTGACTTCACGACTCTGACTCTGACTCTGACTTAATGACCTTGACTCTGAATCTGACTTCATGACTCTGACTCTGACTCTGACTTCATCACTATTACTCTGACTCTGACTTTATGACTCTGACTTTGACGCTGACTATGACTCTGACTTCATGACTCTGACTCTGACTCTGACTTCATGACTATGCCTCGGACTTCATGACTCTGACTCTGACTTTGACTTCATGACTCTGACTCTGACTTCATGACTCTGACTCAGACTCTGACTTCATGACCCTGACTCTGACTCTGACTCTGACTCTGTCTCTCACTTCATGACTCTGACTCTGACTCCGATTTCATGACTCTGACTTTGACTCTGACTCCATGATTCTGACTGTGACTCTGACTTCATGACTCTGACTCTGACTCTGACTCTGACTTCATGACTCTGACTCTGACTCTGACTTCATGACTCTGACTCTGACTCTGAATTCATGACTCTGACTCTGACTCTGACGTCATGACTCTGACTCTGACTTTGACTCTGACTTCATGACTCTGACTCTGATTTTGACTTCACGACTCTGACTCTGACTCTGACTTCATGACTCTGACTCTGACTCTGACTTCATGACTCTGACTCTGACTCTGACTTAATGACCTTGACTCTGAATATGACTTCATGACTCTGACTCTGACTCTGACTTCATTACTATTACTCTGACTCTGACTTTATGACTCTGACTCTGATTCTGACTCTGACTTCATGACTCTGACTCTGACTCTGACATCATGACTATGACTCTGACTCTGACTTCATGACTCTGACTCTGACTACGACTTCATGACTCTGACTCTGACTCTGACTTCATGTCCCTGACTCTGACTCTGACTGTGACTCTTACTTCATGACTCTGACTTCATGACTCTGATTCTGACTCTGACTCTGACTTCATGACTCTGACTCTGACTCTGACTCTGACTCTGACTCCATGACTCTGACTATGACTCTGAATACATGACTCTGACTCTGACTTCATGACTCTGACTCTGACTCTGACTTCATGACTCTGACTCTGACTCTGACTTCATGACTCTGACTCTGACTCTGACTTCATGACCCTGACTCTGACTCTGACTGTGACTCTTACTTCATGACTCTGACTTCATGACTCTGACTTCATGACTCTGGCTCTGACTCTGACTTCATGACTCTGACTCTGACTCTGACTTCATGACTCTGACTCTGACTCTGACTTCATGACTCTGACTCTGACTCTGAATTCATGACTCTGACTCTGACTCTGACTTCATGACTCTGACTCTGACTTTGACTCTGACTTCATGACTCTGACTCTGATCTTGACTTCACGACTCTGACTCTGACTCTGACTTAATGACCTTGACTCTGAATCTGACTTCATGACTCTGACTCTGACTCTGACTTCATCACTATTACTCTGACTCTGACTTTATGACTCTGACTTTGACGCTGACTATGACTCTGACTCCATGACTCTGACATTGACTCTGACTTTATGACTATGCCTCGGACTTCATGACTCTGACTCTGACTTTGACTTCATGACTCTGACTCTGACTTCATGACTCTGACTCAGACTCTGACTTCATGACCCTGACTCTGACTCTGACTCTGACTCTGACTCTCACTTCATGACTCTGACTCTGACTCCGATTTCATGACTCTGACTTTGACTCTGACTCCATGATTCTGACTGTGACTCTGACTTCATGACTCTGACTCTGACTCTGACTCTGACTTCATGACTCTGACTCTGACTCTGACTCTGACTCCGACTCCATGACTCCGACTTTGACTCTGACTTCACGACTCTGACTTCATGACTCTGACTCTGACTCTGACTCTGACTTCATGACCCCGACTCTAACTCTGACTTCATGACTATAACTCTGACTCTGACTTCATGACTCCGACTTTGACTTTGACTGTGACTCTGACTTCACGACTCTGACTTCATGACTCTGACTCTGACTCTGACTCTGACTTTATGACTCTGACTCTGGCTCTGACTCTGACTTCATGACTATGACTCTGACTTCGTGACTCTGACTCTGACTCTGACTTCATTACTCTGACTCTGACTTTATGACTCTGACTCTGACTCTGACTTCATGACCCTGACTCTGACTCTGACTCTGACTCTGACTCTCACTTCATGACTCTGACTCTGACTCTGATTTCATGACTCTGACTTTGACTCTGACTCCATGATTCTGACTCTGACTCTGACTTCATGACTCTGACTCTGACTCTGACTCTAACTTCATGACTCTGACTCTGACTCTGACTCCGACTTTATGACTCTGACTTTGACTCTGAATTCACGACTCTGACTCCATGACTCTGACTCTGACTCTGACTGTGACTTCATGACTCTGACTTTGACTCTGACTCTGACTTCATGACTCTGACTCTAACTCTGACTTCATGACTATGACTCTGACCCTGACTTCATGACTCTGACTATGACTCTGAATACATGACTCTGACTCCGACTCTGACTTCATGACTCTGACTCTGACTCTGACTTCATGACTCTGACTCTGACTCTGACTTCATGACCCTGACTCTGACTCTGACTTCATGACCCTGACTCTGACTCTGACTGTGACTCTTACTTCATGACTCTGAATTCATGACTCTAACTTCATGACTCTGACTCTGACTCTGACTTCATGACTCTGACTCTGACTCCGACTTCATGACTCTGACTCTGACTCTGACTTCATTACTCTGACTCTGAGTCTGACTCTGACTTCATGACTCTGACTCTGACTCTGACTTTATGACTATGACTCTGACTCTGACTTCATGACTCTGACTCTGACTCTGACTCTGACTTCATGACTCTGACTCTGACTCTGACTTCATGACTCTGACTTTGACTCTGACTCTGACTTTGACTTCATGACTTTGACTTCATGACTCTGACTCTGACTTCACGTCTCTGACTCTGATTCTGACTTCATGACTCTGACTCTGACTCTGAATTCATGACTCTGACTCCGACTCTGACTTCATGACTCTGACTCTGACTTTGACTCTGACTCCATGACTCTGACTCTGATTTTGACTTCACGACTCTAACTCTGACTCTGACTTCATGACTCTGACTCTGACTCTGACTTCATGACTCTGACTCTGACTCTGACTTCATGACTCTGACTTCATGACTATAACTCTGACTCTGACTTCATGACTCTGACTCTGACTCTGGCTTCATGACTCTGACTCTGACTCTGACTCTGACTTCATGACTCTGACTCTGACTCTGATTTGATGACTCTGACTATGACACTGACTTCATGACTCTGACTCTGACTCCGACTTCATGACTCTGACTCTGACTCTGACTTCATGAATCTGACTCTGACTCTGACTCTGACTTCATGACTCTGACTCTGACTCTGACTTTATGACTATGACTCTGACTCTGACTTCATGACTCTGACTTTGGCTCTGACTGTGACTCTGACTTCACGACTCTGACTTCATGACTCTGACTCTGACTCTGACTCTGACTCTGACTTCATGACTCTGACTCTGACTTTGACTTCATGACCCTGACTCTGACTCTGACTGTGACTCTCACTTCATGACTCTGACTTCATGACTCTGACTTCATGACTCTGACTCCATGACTCTGACTCTGACTCTGACTTGATGACTCTGACTCGGACTCTGACTTCATGACTCTGACTTTGACTCTGACTCTGACTTTGACTTCATGACTTTGACTTCATGACTCTGACTCTGACTTCATGACTCTGACTCTGACTCTGACTTTGACTCTGACTTCATGACTCTGACTCTGATTTTGACGTCATGACTCTGACTCTGACTCTGACTTCATGACTCTGACTCTGACTCTGACTTCATGACTCTGACTCTGACTCTGACTTAATGACCTTGACTCTGACTCTGACTTCATGACTCTGACTCTTACTCTGACTTCATCACTATTACTCTGACTCTCACTTCATGACTCTGACTTTGACGCTGACTATGACTCTGACTTCATGACTCTGACTCTGACTCCGACTTCATGACTATGACTCTGACTTCGTGACTCTGACTCTGACTCTGACTCTGACTTCATGACTCTGACTCTGACTTTATGACTCTGACTCTGACTCTGACTTCATGACCCTGACTCTGACTCTGACTCTGACTCTGACTCTCACTTCATGACTCTGACTCTGACTCTGATTTCATGACTCTGACTTTGACTCTGACTCCATGATTCTGACTCTGACTCTGACTTCATGACTCTGACTCTGACTCTGACTCTGACTTCATGACTCTGACTCTGACTCTGACTCCGACTTCATGACTCTGACTTTGACTCTGACTTCACGACTCTGACTTCGTGACTCTGACTCTGATTCTGACTCTGACTTCATGTCTCTGACTCTGACTTCATGACTCTGACTCTAACTATGACTTCATGACTATGGCTCTGACTCTGACTTCATGACTCCGACTTTGACTCTGACTGTGACTTCATAACCCTGACTCTGACTCTGACTGTGACTCTTACTTCATGACTACGACTTCATGACTCTGACTTCATGACTCTGACTCTGACTCTGACTCTGACTTCATGACTCTGACTCTGACTCTGACTTCATAACCCTGACTCTGACTCTGACTGTGACTCTTACTTCATGACTACGACTTCATGACTCTGACTTCATGACTCTGACTCTGACTCTGACTTCATGACTCTGTCTCTGACTCTGACTCTGACTTCATGACCCTGACTCTGAATCTGATTTCATGACTCTGACTTCATGACTCTGACTCTCACTCTGACTTCATGACTCTGACTCTGACTCTTACTCTGACTCCATGACTCTGACTCTGACTCTGACTTCATGACTCTGACTCTGACTCTGACTTCATGACTCTGACTTTGACGCTGACTCTGACTCTGACTTCATGACTCTGACTCTGACTCTGACTTCATGACCCTGACTCTGACTCTGACTGTGACTCTTACTTCATGACTCTGACTTCATGACTCTGACTCTGACTCTGACTTCATGACTCTGACTCTGACTCTGACTTGATGACTCTGACTTCGACTCTGACTTCATGACTCTGACTCTGACTCTGACTTCATGACTCTGACTCTGACTCTGACTTCATGACTCTCACTCTGACTCTGACTCTGACTTCATGACTCTGACTCTGACTCTGACTCCGACTTCATGACTCTGACTTTGACTCTGACTTTACGACTCTGACTTGATGACTCTGACTCTGACTCTGACTCTGACTTTATGACTCTGACACTGACTCTGACTCTGACTTCATGACTCTGACTCTGACTCTGACTTCATGACTCTGACTCTGACTCTGACTTCATGACTATGACTCTGACTCTGACTTCATGACTCCGACTTTGACTCTGACTGTGACTCTGACTTCACGACTCTGACTTCATGACTCTGACTCTGACTCTGACTTTATGACTCTGACTCTGACTCTGACTCTGACTTTATGACTCTGACTCTGACTCTGACTCTGACTTCGTGACTCTGACTCTGACTCTGACTTCATGACTCTGACTCTGACTCTGACTTCATGACTCTGTCTCTGACTCTGACTCTGACTTCATGACCCTGACTCTGACTCTGATTTCATGACTTTGACTTTGACTCTGACTCCGACTTCATGACTCTGACTCTGACTCTGACGTCATGACTCTGACTTCATGACTTTGACTTCATGACGATGACGATAACTCTGACTCTGACTTCATGACTCTGACTCTGACTCTGACTTCATGACTCTGACTCTGACTCTGACTTCATTACTCTGACTCTGACTCTGACTACATGACTCTGACTCTGACTCTGACTCTGACTTCACGACTCTGACCTTGATTTTGACTTCATGACTCTGACTCTGACTCTGACTTTATGACTCTGACTCTGACTCTGACTCTGACTACATGACTCTGACTCTGACTCTGACTTTATGACACCGACTTCGACTCTGACTTCATGACCCTGACTCTGACTCTGACATGACTCTGACTTCATGACTCTGACTTCATGACTCTGACTTCATGAATCTGACTTCATGACTCTGACTTCATGACTCTGACTTCATGACCCTGACTTCATGACTCTGACTTTGACTCTGACTTCACGACTCTGACTTCATGACTCTGACTCTGACTCTGACTCTGACTTCATGACTCTGACTCTGACTCTGACTCTGACTTCATGACTCTGACTCTAACTCTGACTTCATGTCTATGACTCTGATTCTGACTTCATGACTTCGACTTTGACTCTGACTGTGACTCTGACTTGACGACTCTGACTTCATGACTCTGACTCTGACTCTGACTCTGACTTTATGACTCTGACTCTGGCTCTGACTCTGACTTCATGACTCTGACTCTGACTCTGAGTTCATGACTCTGACTCTGACTCTGACTTCATGACCCTGACTCTGACTCTGACTGTGACTCTTACTTCATGACTCTGACTTCATGACTCTGACTTCATGACTCTGACTTCATGACTCTGACTCTGACTCTGACTTCATGACTCTGACTCTGACTCTGACTTCATGACTGTGACTCTGACTTCATCACCCTGACTCTGACTCTGATTTCATGACTCTGACTTTGACTCTGACTTCATGACTCTGACTCTGACTCTGACTTCATGACTCTGACTCTGACTCTGACTCTGACTCCATGACTCTGACTCTGACTCTGACTTCATGACTCTGACTCTGACTCTGACTCTGACTTCATGACTGACTCTGACTCTGACTTCATGACTCTGACTCTGACTCTGACTCTGACTTTATGACTCCGACTTCATGACTCTGACTCTGACTCTGACTTGATGACTCTGACTTTGACTCTGACTCTGACTCTAACTGCATGACTCTGACTCTGACTCTGACTTCATGACTCTGACTCTGACTCTGACTCTGACTCTGACTCTGACTTCATGACCCTGACTCTGACTCTGACTGTGACTCTTACTTCATGACTCTGACTTCATGACTCTGACTTCAAGACTCTGACTCTGACTCTGACTTCATGACTCCGACTCTGACTCTGACTTCATGACTCTGACTCTGACTCTGGCTTCATGACTCTGACTCTGACTTCATGACCCTGACTCTGACTCTGACTCTGACTTTATGACTCCGACTTCATGACTCTGACTCTGACTCTGACTTGATGACTCTGACTTTGACTCTGACTCTGACTCTAACTGCATGACTCTGACTCTGACTCTGACTTCATGACTCTGACTCTGACTCTGACTCTGACTCTGACTCTGACTTCATGACCCTGACTCTGACTCTGACTGTGACTCTTACTTCATGACTCTGACTTCATGACTCTGACTTCAAGACTCTGACTCTGACTCTGACTTCATGACTCCGACTCTGACTCTGACTTCATGACTCTGACTCTGACTCTGGCTTCATGACTCTGACTCTGACTTCATGACCCTGACTCTGACTCTGATTTCATGACTCTGACTTCGACTCTGACTTCATGACTCTGACTCTGATTCTGACTTCATGACTCCGACTTTAACTCTGACTGTGACTTTGACTTGAAGACTCTGACTTCATGACTCTGACTCTGACATTGACTCTGACTTTATGACTCTGACTCTGGCTCTGACTCTGACTTCACGACTCTGACTCTGACTCTGACTTCATGACTCTGACTCTGACTCTGACTTCATGACTCTGACTCTGACTGTGACTCTTACTTCATGACTCTGACTTCATGACTCTGACTTCATGACTCTGACTTCATGACTCTGACTCTGACTCTGACTTCATGACTCTGACTCTGACTCTGACTTCATGACTCTGACTCTGACTGTGACTCTTACTTCATGACTCTGACTTCATGACTCTGACTTCATGACTATAACTCTGACTCTGACTTCATGACTCTGACTCTGACTCTGGCTTCATGACTCTGACTCTGACTCTGACTCTGACTTCATGACTCCGACTCTGACTCTGATTTGATGACTCTGACTATGACACTGACTTCATGACTCTGACTCTGACTCCGACTTCATGACTCTGACTCTGACTCTGACTTCATGACTCTGACTCTGACTCTGACTCTGACTTCATGACTCTGACTCTGACTCTGACTTTATGACTATGACTCTGACTCTGACTACATGACTCTGACTCTGACTCTGACTTTATGACTCCGACTTCGACTCTGACTTCATGACCCTGACTCTGACTCTGACATGACTCTGACTTCATGACTCTGACTTCATGACTCTGACTTCATGAATCTGACTTCATGACTCTGACTTCATGACTCTGACTTCATGACTCTGACTTTGACTCTGACTTCACGACTCTGACTTCATGACTCTGACTCTGACTCTGACTCTGACTTTATGACTCTGACTCTGACTCTGACTCTGACTTCATGACTCTGACTCTAACTCTGACTTCATGTCTATGACTCTGATTCTGACTTCATGACTCCGACTTTGACTCTGACTGTGACTCTGACTTGACGACTCTGACTTCATGACTCTGACTCTGACTCTGACTCTGACTTTATGACTCTGACTCTGGCTCTGACTCTGACTTCATGACTCTGACTCTGACTCTGAGTTCATGACTCTGACTCTGACTCTGACTTCATGACCCTGACTCTGACTCTGACTGTGACTCTTACTTCATGACTCTGACTTCATGACTCTGACTTCATGACTCTGACTTCATGACTCTGACTCTGACTCTGACTTCATGACTCTGACTCTGACTCTGACTTCATGACTCTGACTCTGACTTCATCACCCTGACTCTGACTCTGATTTCATGACTCTGACTTTGACTCTGACTTCATGACTCTGACTCTGACTCTGACTTCATGACTCTGACTCTGACTCTGACTCTGACTTCATGACTCTGACTCTGACTCTGACTTCATGACTCTGACTCTGACTCTGACTCTGACTTCATGACTGACTCTGACTCTGACTTGATGACTCTGACTCTGACTCTGACTTCATGACTCTGACTCTGACTCTGACTCTGACTTTATGACTCCGACTTCATGACTCTGACTCTGACTCTGACTTGATGACTCTGACTTTGACTCTGACTTCATGACTCTGACTCTGACTCTAACTTCATGACTCTGACTCTGACTCTGACTTCATGACTCTGACTTCAAGACTCTGACTCTGACTCTGACTTCATGACTCCGACTCTGACTCTGACTTCATGACTCTGACTCTGACTCTGGCTTCATGACTCTGACTCTGACTTCATGACCCTGACTCTGACTCTGACTCTGACTTTATGACTCCGACTTCATGACTCTGACTCTGACTCTGACTTGATGACTCTGACTTTGACTCTGACTCTGACTCTAACTGCATGACTCTGACTCTGACTCTGACTTCATGACTCTGACTCTGACTCTGACTCTGACTCTGACTCTGACTTCATGACCCTGACTCTGACTCTGACTGTGACTCTTACTTCATGACTCTGACTTCATGACTCTGACTTCAAGACTCTGACTCTGACTCTGACTTCATGACTCCGACTCTGACTCTGACTTCATGACTCTGACTCTGACTCTGGCTTCATGACTCTGACTCTGACTTCATGACCCTGACTCTGACTCTGATTTCATGACTCTGACTTCGACTCTGACTTCATGACTCTGACTCTGATTCTGACTTCATGACTCCGACTTTAACTCTGACTGTGACTTTGACTTGAAGACTCTGACTTCATGACTCTGACTCTGACATTGACTCTGACTTTATGACTCTGACTCTGGCTCTGACTCTGACTTCACGACTCTGACTCTGACTCTGACTTCATGACTCTGACTCTGACTCTGACTTCATGACTCTGACTCTGACTGTGACTCTTACTTCATGACTCTGACTTCATGACTCTGACTTCATGACTCTGACTTCATGACTCTGACTCTGACTCTGGCTTCATGACTCTGACTCTGACTTCATGACCCTGACTCTGACTCTGACATGACTCTGACTTCATGACTCTGACTTCATGACTCTGACTTCATGAATCTGACTTCATGACTCTGACTTCATGACTCTGACTTCATGACCCTGACTTCATGACTCTGACTTTGACTCTGACTTCACGACTCTGACTTCATGACTCTGACTCTGACTCTGACTCTGACTTCATGACTCTGACTCTGACTCTGACTCTGACTTCATGACTCTGACTCTAACTCTGACTTCATGTCTATGACTCTGATTCTGACTTCATGACTTCGACTTTGACTCTGACTGTGACTCTGACTTGACGACTCTGACTTCATGACTCTGACTCTGACTCTGACTCTGACTTTATGACTCTGACTCTGGCTCTGACTCTGACTTCATGACTCTGACTCTGACTCTGAGTTCATGACTCTGACTCTGACTCTGACTTCATGACCCTGACTCTGACTCTGACTGTGACTCTTACTTCATGACTCTGACTTCATGACTCTGACTTCATGACTCTGACTTCATGACTCTGACTCTGACTCTGACTTCATGACTCTGACTCTGACTCTGACTTCATGACTGTGACTCTGACTTCATCACCCTGACTCTGACTCTGATTTCATGACTCTGACTTTGACTCTGACTTCATGACTCTGACTCTGACTCTGACTTCATGACTCTGACTCTGACTCTGACTCTGACTCCATGACTCTGACTCTGACTCTGACTTCATGACTCTGACTCTGACTCTGACTCTGACTTCATGACTGACTCTGACTCTGACTTCATGACTCTGACTCTGACTCTGACTCTGACTTTATGACTCCGACTTCATGACTCTGACTCTGACTCTGACTTGATGACTCTGACTTTGACTCTGACTCTGACTCTAACTGCATGACTCTGACTCTGACTCTGACTTCATGACTCTGACTCTGACTCTGACTCTGACTCTGACTCTGACTTCATGACCCTGACTCTGACTCTGACTGTGACTCTTACTTCATGACTCTGACTTCATGACTCTGACTTCAAGACTCTGACTCTGACTCTGACTTCATGACTCCGACTCTGACTCTGACTTCATGACTCTGACTCTGACTCTGGCTTCATGACTCTGACTCTGACTTCATGACCCTGACTCTGACTCTGACTCTGACTTTATGACTCCGACTTCATGACTCTGACTCTGACTCTGACTTGATGACTCTGACTTTGACTCTGACTCTGACTCTAACTGCATGACTCTGACTCTGACTCTGACTTCATGACTCTGACTCTGACTCTGACTCTGACTCTGACTCTGACTTCATGACCCTGACTCTGACTCTGACTGTGACTCTTACTTCATGACTCTGACTTCATGACTCTGACTTCAAGACTCTGACTCTGACTCTGACTTCATGACTCCGACTCTGACTCTGACTTCATGACTCTGACTCTGACTCTGGCTTCATGACTCTGACTCTGACTTCATGACCCTGACTCTGACTCTGATTTCATGACTCTGACTTCGACTCTGACTTCATGACTCTGACTCTGATTCTGACTTCATGACTCCGACTTTAACTCTGACTGTGACTTTGACTTGAAGACTCTGACTTCATGACTCTGACTCTGACATTGACTCTGACTTTATGACTCTGACTCTGGCTCTGACTCTGACTTCACGACTCTGACTCTGACTCTGACTTCATGACTCTGACTCTGACTCTGACTTCATGACTCTGACTCTGACTGTGACTCTTACTTCATGACTCTGACTTCATGACTCTGACTTCATGACTCTGACTTCATGACTCTGACTCTGACTCTGACTTCATGACTCTGACTCTGACTCTGACTTCATGACTCTGACTCTGACTGTGACTCTTACTTCATGACTCTGACTTCATGACTCTGACTTCATGACTATAACTCTGACTCTGACTTCATGACTCTGACTCTGACTCTGGCTTCATGACTCTGACTCTGACTCTGACTCTGACTTCATGACTCCGACTCTGACTCTGATTTGATGACTCTGACTATGACACTGACTTCATGACTCTGACTCTGACTCCGACTTCATGACTCTGACTCTGACTCTGACTTCATGACTCTGACTCTGACTCTGACTCTGACTTCATGACTCTGACTCTGACTCTGACTTTATGACTATGACTCTGACTCTGACTACATGACTCTGACTCTGACTCTGACTTTATGACTCCGACTTCGACTCTGACTTCATGACCCTGACTCTGACTCTGACATGACTCTGACTTCATGACTCTGACTTCATGACTCTGACTTCATGAATCTGACTTCATGACTCTGACTTCATGACTCTGACTTCATGACTCTGACTTTGACTCTGACTTCACGACTCTGACTTCATGACTCTGACTCTGACTCTGACTCTGACTTTATGACTCTGACTCTGACTCTGACTCTGACTTCATGACTCTGACTCTAACTCTGACTTCATGTCTATGACTCTGATTCTGACTTCATGACTCCGACTTTGACTCTGACTGTGACTCTGACTTGACGACTCTGACTTCATGACTCTGACTCTGACTCTGACTCTGACTTTATGACTCTGACTCTGGCTCTGACTCTGACTTCATGACTCTGACTCTGACTCTGAGTTCATGACTCTGACTCTGACTCTGACTTCATGACCCTGACTCTGACTCTGACTGTGACTCTTACTTCATGACTCTGACTTCATGACTCTGACTTCATGACTCTGACTTCATGACTCTGACTCTGACTCTGACTTCATGACTCTGACTCTGACTCTGACTTCATGACTCTGACTCTGACTTCATCACCCTGACTCTGACTCTGATTTCATGACTCTGACTTTGACTCTGACTTCATGACTCTGACTCTGACTCTGACTTCATGACTCTGACTCTGACTCTGACTCTGACTTCATGACTCTGACTCTGACTCTGACTTCATGACTCTGACTCTGACTCTGACTCTGACTTCATGACTGACTCTGACTCTGACTTGATGACTCTGACTCTGACTCTGACTTCATGACTCTGACTCTGACTCTGACTCTGACTTTATGACTCCGACTTCATGACTCTGACTCTGACTCTGACTTGATGACTCTGACTTTGACTCTGACTTCATGACTCTGACTCTGACTCTAACTTCATGACTCTGACTCTGACTCTGACTTCATGACTCTGACTTCAAGACTCTGACTCTGACTCTGACTTCATGACTCCGACTCTGACTCTGACTTCATGACTCTGACTCTGACTCTGGCTTCATGACTCTGACTCTGACTTCATGACCCTGACTCTGACTCTGACTCTGACTTTATGACTCCGACTTCATGACTCTGACTCTGACTCTGACTTGATGACTCTGACTTTGACTCTGACTCTGACTCTAACTGCATGACTCTGACTCTGACTCTGACTTCATGACTCTGACTCTGACTCTGACTCTGACTCTGACTCTGACTTCATGACCCTGACTCTGACTCTGACTGTGACTCTTACTTCATGACTCTGACTTCATGACTCTGACTTCAAGACTCTGACTCTGACTCTGACTTCATGACTCCGACTCTGACTCTGACTTCATGACTCTGACTCTGACTCTGGCTTCATGACTCTGACTCTGACTTCATGACCCTGACTCTGACTCTGATTTCATGACTCTGACTTCGACTCTGACTTCATGACTCTGACTCTGATTCTGACTTCATGACTCCGACTTTAACTCTGACTGTGACTTTGACTTGAAGACTCTGACTTCATGACTCTGACTCTGACATTGACTCTGACTTTATGACTCTGACTCTGGCTCTGACTCTGACTTCACGACTCTGACTCTGACTCTGACTTCATGACTCTGACTCTGACTCTGACTTCATGACTCTGACTCTGACTGTGACTCTTACTTCATGACTCTGACTTCATGACTCTGACTTCATGACTCTGACTTCATGACTCTGACTCTGACTCTGACTTCATGACTCTGACTCTGACTCTGGCTTCATGACTCTGACTCTGACTCTGACTCTGACTTCATGACTCCGACTCTGACTCTGACTTCATGACTCTGACTCTGACTCTGGCTTCATGACTCTGACTCTGACTTCATGACCCTGACTCTGACTCTGATTTCATGACTCTGACTTTGACTCTGACTTCATGACTCTGACTCTGACTCTGACTTCATGACTCTGACTCTGACTCTGACTCTGACTTCATGACTCTGACTCTGACTCTGACTTCATGACTCTGACTCTGACTCTGACTCTGACTTCATGACTGACTCTGACTCTGACTTGATGACTCTGACTCTGACTCTGACTTCATGACTCTGACTCTGACTCTGACTCTGACTTTATGACTCCGACTTCATGACTCTGACTCTGACTCTGACTTGATGACTCTGACTTTGACTCTGACTTCATGACTCTGACTCTGACTCTAACTTCATGACTCTGACTCTGACTCTGACTTCATGACTCTGACTCTGACTCTGACTCTGACTCTGACTCTGACTTCATGACCCTGACTCTGACTCTGACTGTGACTCTTACTTCATGACTCTGACTTCATGACTCTGACTTCATGACTCTGACTCTGACTCTGACTTCATGACTCCGACTCTGACTCTGACTTCATGACTCTGACTCTGACTCTGGCTTCATGACTCTGACTCTGACTCTGGCTTCATGACTCTGACTCTGACTTCATGACCCTGACTCTGACTCTGATTTCATGACTCTGACTCCGACTCTGACTTCATGACTCTGACTCTGATTCTGACTTCATGACTCCGACTTTAACTCTGACTGTGACTTTGACTTGAAGACTCTGACTTCATGACTCTGACTCTGACTCTGACTCTGACTTTATGACTCTGACTCTGGCTCTGACTCTGACTTCACGACTCTGACTCTGACTCTGACTTCACGACTCTGACTCTGACTCTGACTTCATGACTCTGACTCTGACTCTGACTTCATGACTCTGACTCTGACTGTGACTCTTACTTCATGACTCTGACTTCATGACTCTGACTTCATGACTCTGACTTCATGACTCTGACTCTGACTCTGACTTCATGACTCCGACTCTGACTCTGATTTGATGACTCTGACTATGACACTGACTTCATGACTCTGACTCTGACTCCGACTTCATGACTCTGACTCTGACTCTGACTTCATGACTCTGACTCTGACTCTGACTCTGACTTCATGACTCTGACTCTGACTCTGACTTTATGACTATGACTCTGACTCTGACTTCATGACTCTGACTTTGGCTCTGACTGTGTCTCTGACTTCACGACTCTGACTTCATGACTCTGACTCTGACTCTGACTTCATGACTCTGACTCTGACTCTGACTCTGACTTCATGACTCTGACTCTGACTCTGACTTTATGACTATGACTCTGACTCTGACTTCATGACTCTGACTTTGGCTCTGACTGTGACTCTGACTTCACGACTCTGACTTCATGACTCTGACTCTGACTCTGACTTCATGACTCTGACTCTGACTTTGACTTCATGACCCTGACTCTGACTCTGACTGTGACTCTCACTTCATGACTCTGACTTCATGACTCTGACTCTGACTCTGACTTCATGACTCTGACTCTGACTCTGACTTTGACTCTGACTCTGACTTTGACTTCATGACTTTGACTTCATGACTCTGACTCTGACTTCATGACTCTGACTCTGACTCTGACTTTGACTCTGACTTCATGACTCTGACTCTGATTTTGACTTCATGACTCTGACTCTGACTCTGACTTCATGACTCTGACTCTGACTCTGACTTCATGACTCTGACTCTGACTCTGACTTAATGACCTTGACTCTGACTCTGACTTCATGACTCTGACTCTTACTCTGACTTCATCACTATTACTCTGACTCTCACTTCATGACTCCGACTTTGACGCTGACTATGACTCTGACTTCATGACTCTGACTCTGACTCTGACTTCATGACTATGACTCTGACTTCGTGACTCTGACTCTGACTCTGACTTCATGACTCTGACTCTGACTTTATGACTCTGACTTTGACTCTGACTTCATGACCCTGACTCTGACTCTGACTCTGACTCTGACTCTCACTTCATGACTCTGACTCTGACTCTGATTTCATGACTCTGACTTTGACTCTGACTCCATGATTCTGACTCTGACTCTGACTTCATGACTCTGACTCTGACTCTGACTCTGACTTCATGACTCTGACTCTGACTCTGACTTCATAACCCTGACTCTGACTCTGACTGTGACTCTTACTTCATGACTACGAATTCATGACTCTGACTTCATGACTCTGACTCTGACTCTGACTTCATGACTCTGTCTCTGACTCTGACTCTGACTTCATGACCCTGACTCTGAATCTGATTTCATGACTCTGACTTCATGACTCTGACTCTGACTCTGACTTCATGACTCTGACTCTGACTCTTACTCTGACTTCATGACTCTGACTCTGACTCTGACTTCATGACTCTGACTCTGACTCTGACTTCATGACTCTGACTTTGACGCTGACTCTGACTCTGACTTCATGACTCTGACTCTGACTCTGACTTCATGACCCTGACTCTGACTCTGATTTCATGACTTTGACTTTGACTCTGACTCCGACTTCATGACTCTGACTCTGACTCTGACTCTGACTTCATGACTCTGACTCTGACTCTGACGTCATGACTCTGACTTCATGACTTTGACTTCATGACGATGACTCTGACTCTGACTCTGACTTCATGACTCTGACTCTGACTCTGACTTCATGACTCTGACTCTGACTCTGACTACATGACTCTGACTCTGACTCTGACTCTGACTTCATGACTCTGACCTTGATTTTGACTTTATGACTCTGACTCTGACTCTGACTTTATGACTCTGACTCTGACTCTGACTCTGACTACATGACTCTGACTCTGACTCTGACTTTATGACACCGACTTCGACTCTGACTTCATGACCCTGACTCTGACTCTGACATGACTCTGACTTCATGACTCTGACTTCATGACTCTGACTTCATGAATCTGACTTCTTGACTCTGACTTCATGACTCTGACTTCATGACTCTGACTCTGACTCTGACTCTGACTTCATGACTCTGACTCTGACTCTGACTTCATGACTCTGACTCTGACTCTGACTCTGACTTCATGACTGACTCTGACTCTGACTTGATGACTCTGACTCTGACTCTGACTTCATGACTCTGACTCTGACTCTGACTCTGACTTTATGACTCCGACTTCATGACTCTGACTCTGACTCTGACTTGATGACTCTGACTTTGACTCTGACTCTGACTCTAACTTCATGACTCTGACTCTGACTCTGACTCTGACTTCATGACTCTGACTCTGACTCTGACTCTGACTCTGACTCTGACTTCATGACCCTGACTCTGACTCTGACTGTGACTCTTACTTCATGACTCTGACTTCATGACTCTGACTCTGACTCTGACTTCATGACTCCGACTCTGACTCTGACTTCATGACTCTGACTCTGACTCTGGCTTCATGACTCTGACTCTGACTTCATGACCCTGACTCTGACTCTGATTTCATGACTCTGACTTCGACTCTGACTTCATGACTCTGACTCTGATTCTGACTTCATGACTCCGACTTTAACTCTGACTGTGACTTTGACTTGAAGACTCTGACTTCATGACTCTGACTCTGACTCTGACTCTGACTTTATGACTCTGACTCTGGCTCTGACTCTGACTTCACGACTCTGACTCTGACTCTGACTTCATGACTCTGACTCTGACTCTGACTTCATGACTCTGACTCTGACTCTGACTCTTACTTCATGACTCTGACTTCATGACTCTGACTTCATGACTCTGACTTCATGACTCTGACTCTGACTCTGACTTCATGACTCTGACTCTGACTCTGACTTCATGACTCTGACTCTGACTGTGACTCTTACTTCATGACTCTGACTTCATGACTCTGACTTCATGACTATAACTCTGACTCTGACTTCATGACTCTGACTCTGACTCTGGCTTCATGACTCTGACTCTGACTCTGACTCTGACTTCATGACTCCGACTCTGACTCTGATTTGATGACTCTGACTATGACACTGACTTCATGACTCTGACTCTGACTCCGACTTCATGACTCTGACTCTGACTCTGACTTCATGACTCTGACTCTGACTCTGACGCTGACTCCATGACTCTGACTCTGACTCTGACTTTATGACTATGACTCTGACTCTGACTACATGACTCTGACTCTGACTCTGACTTTATGACTCCGACTTCGACTCTGACTTCATGACCCTGACTCTGACTCTGACATGACTCTGACTTCATGACTCTGACTTCATGACTCTGACTTCATGAATCTGACTTCATGACTCTGACTTCATGACTCTGACTTCATGACTCTGACTTCATGACTCTGACTTTGACTCTGACTTTATGACTCTGACTTCGACTCTGACTTCATGACCCTGACTCTGACTCTGACATGACTCTGACTTCATGACTCTGACTTCATGACTCTGACTTCATGACTCTGACTTCATGACTCTGACTTTGAGTCTGACTTCACGACTCTGACTTCATGACTCTGACTCTGACTCTGACTCTGACTTCATGACTCTGACTCTGACTCTGACTCTGACTTAATGACCTTGACTCTGACTCTGACTCTGACTTCATGACTCTGACTCTGACTCTGACTTCATGACCCTGACTCTGACTCTGACTGTGACTCTTACTGCATGACTCTGACTTCATGACTCTGACTCTGACTCTGACTTCATGACTCTGAATCTGACTCTGACTTCATGACTCTGACTCTGACTTCATGACCCTGACTCTGACTCTGATTTCATGACTCTGACTTTGACTCTGACTTCATGACTCTGACTCTGACTCTGACTTCATGACTCTGACTCTGAGTCTGACTCTGACTTCATGACTCTGACTCTGACTCTGACTTCATGACTCTGACTCTGACTCTGACTCTGACTTCATGACTGACTCTGACTCTGACTTGATGACTCTGACTCTGACTCTGACTTCATGACTCTGACTCTGACTCTGACTCTGACTTCATGACTCCGACTTTATGACTCTGACTCTGACTCTGACTTGATGACTCTGACTTTGACTCTGACTGCATGACTCTGACTCTGACTCTGACTTCATGACTCTGACTCTGACTTCATCACCCTGACTCTGACTCTGATTTCATGACTCTGACTTTGACTCTGACTTCATGACTCTGACTCTGACTCTGACTTCATGACTCTGACTCTGACTCTGACTCTGACTTCATGACTCTGACTCTGACTCTGACTTCATGACTCTGACTCTGACTCTGACTCTGACTTCATGACTGACTCTGACTCTGACTTGATGACTCTGACTCTGACTCTGACTTCATGACTCTGACTCTGACTCTGACTCTGACTTTATGACTCCGACTTCATGACTCTGACTCTGACTCTGACTTGATGACTCTGACTTTGACTCTGACTTCATGACTCTGACTCTGACTCTAACTTCATGACTCTGACTCTGACTCTGACTTCATGACTCTGACTCTGACTCTGACTCTGACTCTGACTCTGACTTCATGACCCTGACTCTGACTCTGACTGTGACTCTTACTTCATGACTCTGACTTCATGACTCTGACTTCATGACTCTGACTCTGACTCTGACTTCATGACTCCGACTCTGACTCTGACTTCATGACTCTCACTCTGACTCTGGCTTCATGACTCTGACTCTGACTTCATGACCCTGACTCTGACTCTGATTTCATGACTCTGACTCCGACTCTGACTTCATGACTCTGACTCTGATTCTGACTTCATGACTCCGACTTTAACTCTGACTGTGACTTTGACTTGAAGACTCTGACTTCATGACTCTGACTCTGACTCTGACTCTGACTTTATGACTCTGACTCTGGCTCTGACTCTGACTTCACGACTCTGACTCTGACTCTGACTTCATGACTCTGACTCTGACTCTGACTTCATGACTCTGACTCTGACTGTGACTCTTACTTCATGACTCTGACTTCATGACTCTGACTTCATGACTCTGACTTCATGACTCTGACTCTGACTCTGACTTCATGACTCTGACTCTGACTCTGACTTCATGACTCTGACTCTGACTGTGACTCTTACTTCATGACTCTGACTTCATGACTCTGACTTCATGACTATAACTCTGACTCTGACTTCATGACTCTGACTCTGACTCTGGCTTCATGCCTCTGACTCTGACTCTGACTCTGACTTCATGACTCCGACTCTGACTCTGATTTGATGACTCTGACTATGACACTGACTTCATGACTCTGACTCTGACTCCGACTTCATGACTCTGACTCTGACTCTGACTTCATGACTCTGACTCTGACTCTGACTCTGACTTCATGACTCTGACTCTGACTCTGACTTTATGACTATGACTCTGACTCTGACTTCATGACTCTGACTTTGGCTCTGACTGTGTCTCTGACTTCACGACTCTGACTTCATGACTCTGACTCTGACTCTGACTTCATGACTCTGACTCTGACTCTGACTCTGACTTTATGACTCTGACTCTGACTCTGACTTTATGACTATGACTCTGACTCTGACTTCATGACTCTGACTTTGGCTCTGACTGTGACTCTGACTCCACGACTCTGACTTCATGACTCTGACTCTGACTCTGACTTCATGACTCTGACTCTGACTTTGACTTCATGACCCTGACTCTGACTCTGACTGTGACTCTCACTTCATGACTCTGACTTCATGACTCTGACTCTGACTCTGACTTCATGACTCTGACTCTGACTCTGACTTTGACTCTGACTCTGACTTTGACTTCATGACTTTGACTTCATGACTCTGACTCTGACTTCATTACTCTGACTCTGACTCTGACTTTGACTCTGACTTCATGACTCTGACTCTGATTTTGACTTCATGACTCTGACTCTGACTCTGACTTCATGACTCTGACTCTGACTCTGACTTCATGACTCTGACTCTGACTCTGACTTAATGACCTTGACTCTGACTCTGACTTCATGACTCTGACTCTTACTCTGACTTCATCACTATTACTCTGACTCTCACTTCATGACTCTGACTTTGACGCTGACTATGACTCTGACTTCATGACTCTGACTCTGACTCTGACTTCATGACTATGACTATGACTTCGTGACTCTGACTCTGACTCTGACTTCATGACTCTGACTCTGACTTTATGACTCTGACTTTGACTCTGACTTCATGACCCTGACTCTGACTCTGACTCTGACTCTGACTCTCACTTCATGACTCTGACTCTGACTCTGATTTCATGACTCTGACTTTGACTCTGACTCCATGATTCTGACTCTGACTCTGACTTCATGACTCTGACTCTGACTCTGACTCTGACTTCATGACTCTGACTCTGACTCTGACTTCATAACCCTGACTCTGACTCTGACTGTGACTCTTACTTCATGACTACGACTTCATGACTCTGACTTCATGACTCTGACTCTGACTCTGACTTCATGACTCTGTCTCTGACTCTGACTCTGACTTCATGACCCTGACTCTGAATCTGATTTCATGACTCCGACTTCATGACTCTGACTCTGACTCTGACTTCATGACTCTGACTCTGACTCTTACTCTGACTTCATGGCTCTGACTCTGACTCTGACTTCATGACTCTGACTCTGACTCTGACTTCATGACTCTGACTTTGACGCTGACTCTGACTCTGACTTCATGACTCTGACTCTGACTCTGACTTCATGACCCTGACTCTGACTCTGATTTCATGACTTTGACTTTGACTCTGACTCCGACTTCATGACTCTGACTCTGACTCTGACTCTGACTTCATGACTCTGACTCTGACTCTGACGTCATGACTCTGACTTCATGACTTTGACTTCATGACGATGACTCTGACTCTGACTCTGACTTCATGACTCTGACTCTGACTCTGACTTCATGACTCTGACTCTGACTCTGACTTCATGACTCTGACTCTGACTCTGACTACATGACTCTGACTCTGACTCTGACTCTGACTTCATGACTCTGACCTTGATTTTGACTTCATGACTCTGACTCTGACTCTGACTTTATGACTCTGACTCTGACTCTGACTCTGACTACATGACTCTGACTCTGACTCTGACTTTATGACACCGACTTCGACTCTGACTTCATGACCCTGACTCTGACTCTGACATGACTCTGACTTCATGACTCTGACTTCATGACTCTGACTTCATGAATCTGACTTCATGACTCTGACTTCATGACTCTGACTTCATGACTCTGACTTCATGACTCTGACTTTGACTCTGACTTCACGACTCTGACTTCATGACTCTGACTCTGACTCTGACTCTGACTTCATGACTCTGACTCTGACTCTGACTCTGACTTCATGACTCTGACTCTAACTCTGACTTCATGTCTATGACTCTGATTCGGACTTCATGACTTCGACTTTGACTCTGACTGTGACTCTGACTTGACGACTCTGACTTCATGACTCTGACTCTGACTCTGACTCTGACTTGATGACTCTGACTCTGGCTCTGACTCTGACTTCATGACTCTGACTCTGACTCTGAGTTCATGACTCTGACTCTGACTCTGACTTCATGACCCTGACTCTGACTCTGACTGTGACTCTTACTTCATGACTCTGACTTCATGACTCTGACTTCATGACTCTGACTTCATGACTCTGACTCTGACTCTGACTTCATGACTCTGACTCTGACTCTGACTTCATGACTCTGACTCTGACTTCATCACCCTGACTCTGACTCTGATTTCATGACTCTGACTTTGACTCTGACTTCATGACTCTGACTCTGACTCTGACTTCATGACTCTGACTCTGACTCTGACTCTGACTTCATGACTCTGACTCTGACTCTGGCTTCATGACTCTGACTCTGACTTCATGACCCTGACTCTGACTCTGATTTCATGACTCTGACTTCGACTCTGACTTCATGACTCTGACTCTGATTCTGACTTCATGACTCCGACTTTAACTCTGACTGTGACTTTGACTTGAAGACTCTGACTTCATGACTCTGACTCTGACTCTGACTCTGACTTTATGACTCTGACTCTGGCTCTGACTCTGACTTCACGACTCTGACTCTGACTCTGACTTCATGACTGTGACTCTGACTGTGACTCTTACTTCATGACTCTGACTTCATGACTCTGACTTCATGACTCTGACTCTGACTCTGACTTCATGACTCTGACTCTGACTCTGACTTCATGACTCTGACTCTGACTGTGACTCTTACTTCATGACTCTGACTTCATGACTCTGACTTCATGACTATAACTCTGACTCTGACTTCATGACTCTGACTCTGACTCTGGCTTCATGACTCTGACTCTGACTCTGACTCTGACTTCATGACTCCGACTCTGACTCTGATTTGATGACTCTGACTATGACACTGACTTCATGACTCTGACTCTGACTCCGACTTCATGACTCTGACTCTGACTCTGACTTCATGACTCTGACTCTGACTCTGACTCTGACTTCATGACTCTGACTCTGACTCTGACTTTATGACTATGACTGTGACTCTGACTACATGACTCTGACTCTGACTCTGACTTTATGACTCCGACTTCGACTCTGACTTCATGACCCTGACTCTGTCTCTGACATGACTCTGACTTCATGACTCTGACTTCATGACTCTGACTTCATGAATCTGACTTCATGACTCTGACTTCATGACTCTGACTTCATGACTCTGACTTCATGACTCTGACTTTGACTCTGACTTTATGACTCTGACTTCGACTCTGACTTCATGACCCTGACTCTGACTCTGACATGACTCTGACTTCATGACTCTGACTTCATGACTCTGACTTCATGACTCTGACTTCATGACTCTGACTTTGAGTCTGACTTCACGACTCTGACTTCATGACTCTGACTCTGACTCTGACTCTGACTTCATGACTCTGACTCTGACTCTGACTCTGACTTAATGACCTTGACTCTGACTCTGACTCTGACTTCATGACTCTGACTCTGACTCTGACTTCATGACCCTGACTCTGACTCTGACTGTGACTCTTACTTCATGACTCTGACTTCATGACTCTGACTCTGACTCTGACTTCATGACTCTGAATCTGACTCTGACTTCATGACTCTGACTCTGACTTCATGACCCTGACTCTGACTCTGATTTCATGACTCTGACTTTGACTCTGACTTCATGACTCTGACTCTGACTCTGACTTCATGACTCTGACTCTGAGTCTGACTCTGACTTCATGACTCTGACTCTGACTCTGACTTCATGACTCTGACTCTGACTCTGACTCTGACTTCATGACTGACTCTGACTCTGACTTGATGACTCTGACTCTGACTCTGACTTCATGACTCTGACTCTGACTCTGACTCTGACTTCATGACTCCGACTTTATGACTCTGACTCTGACTCTGACATGACTCTGACTTCATGACTCTGACTTCATGACTCTGACTTCATGACTCTGACTTCATGACTCTGACTTTGAGTCTGACTTCACGACTCTGACTTCATGACTCTGACTCTGACTCTGACTCTGACTTCATGACTCTGACTCTGACTCTGACTCTGACTTAATGACCTTGACTCTGACTCTGACTCTGACTTCATGACTCTGACTCTGACTCTGACTTCATGACCCTGACTCTGACTCTGACTGTGACTCTTACTTCATGACTCTGACTTCATGACTCTGACTCTGACTCTGACTTCATGACTCTGAATCTGACTCTGACTTCATGACTCTGACTCTGACTTCATGACCCTGACTCTGACTCTGATTTCATGACTCTGACTTTGACTCTGACTTCATGACTCTGACTCTGACTCTGACTTCATGACTCTGACTCTGAGTCTGACTCTGACTTCATGACTCTGACTCTGACTCTGACTTCATGACTCTGACTCTGACTCTGACTCTGACTTCATGACTGACTCTGACTCTGACTTGATGACTCTGACTCTGACTCTGACTTCATGACTCTGACTCTGACTCTGACTCTGACTTCATGACTCCGACTTTATGACTCTGACTCTGACTCTGACTTGATGACTCTGACTTTGACTCTGACTTCATGACTCTGACTCTGACTCTGACTTCATGACTCTGACTCTGACTCCGACTTCATGACTCTGACTTTGACTCTGACTCTGACTTTGACTTCATGACTTTGACTCCATGACTCTGACTCTGACTCCGACTTCATGACTCTGACTTTGACTCTGACTCTGACTTTGACTTCATGACTTTGACTTCATGACTCTGACTCTGACTTCATGACTCTGACTCTGACTCTGACTTTGACTCTGACTTCATGACTCTGACTCTGATTTTGACTTCATGACTCTGACTCTGACTCTGACTTCATGACTCTGACTCTGACTCTGACTTCATGACTCTGACTCTGACTCTGACTTAATGACCTTGACTCTGACTCTGACTTCATGACTCTGACTCTTACTCTGACTTCATCACTATTACTCTGACTCTCACTTCATGACTCTGACTTTGACGCTGACTATGACTCTGACTTCATGACTCTGACTCTGACTCTGACTTCATGACTATGACTCTGACTTCGTGACTCTGACTCTGACTCTGACTTCATGACTCTGACTCTGACTTTATGACTCTGACTTTGACTCTGACTTCATGACCCTGACTCTGACTCTGACTCTGACTCTGACTCTCACTTCATGACTCTGACTCTGACTCTGATTTCATGACTCTGACTTTGACTCTGACTCCATGATTCTGACTCTGACTCTGACTTCATGACTCTGACTCTGACTCTGACTCTGACTTCATGACTCTGACTCTGACTCTGACTTCATAACCCTGACTCTGACTCTGACTGTGACTCTTACTTCATGACTACGACTTCATGACTCTGACTTCATGACTCTGACTCTGACTCTGACTTCATGACTCTGTCTCTGACTCTGACTCTGACTTCATGACCCTGACTCTGAATCTGATTTCATGACTCTGACTTCATGACTCTGACTCTGACTCTGACTTCATGACTCTGACTCTGACTCTTACTCTGACTTCATGGCTCTGACTCTGACTCTGACTTCATGACTCTGACTCTGACTCTGACTTCATGACTCTGACTTTGACGCTGACTCTGACTCTGACTTCATGACTCTGACTCTGACTCTGACTTCATGACCCTGACTCTGACTCTGATTTCATGACTTTGACTTTGACTCTGACTCCGACTTCATGACTCTGACTCTGACTCTGACTCTGACTTCATGACTCTGACTCTGACTCTGACTTCATGACTCTGACTCTGACTGTGACTCTTACTTCATGACTCTGACTTCATGACTCTGACTCTGACTCTGGCTTCATGACTCTGACTCTGACTCTGACTCTGACTTCATGACTCCGACTCTGACTCTGATTTGATGACTCTGACTATGACACTGACTTCATGACTCTGACTCTGACTCCGACTTCATGACTCTGACTCTGACTCTGACTTCATGACTCTGACTCTGACTCTGACTCTGACTTCATGACTCTGACTCTGACTCTGACTTTATGACTATGACTCTGACTCTGACTACATGACTCTGACTCTGACTCTGACTTTATGACTCCGACTTCGACTCTGACTTCATGACCCTGACTCTGACTCTGACATGACTCTGACTTCATGACTCTGACTTCATGACTCTGACTTCATGAATCTGACTTCATGACTCTGACTTCATGACTCTGACTTCATGACTCTGACTTCATGACTCTGACTTTGACTCTGACTTTATGACTCTGACTTCGACTCTGACTTCATGACCCTGACTCTGACTCTGACATGACTCTGACTTCATGACTCTGACTTCATGACTCTGACTTCATGACTCTGACTTTGAGTCTGACTTCACGACTCTGACTTCATGACTCTGACTCTGACTCTGACTCTGACTTCATGACTCTGACTCTGACTCTGACTCTGACTTAATGACCTTGACTCTGACTCTGACTCTGACTTCATGACTCTGACTCTGACTCTGACTTCATGACCCTGACTCTGACTCTGACTGTGACTCTTACTTCATGACTCTGACTTCATGACTCTGACTCTGACTCTGACTTCATGACTCTGAATCTGACTCTGACTTCATGACTCTGACTCTGACTTCATGACCCTGACTCTGACTCTGATTTCATGACTCTGACTTTGACTCTGACTTCATGACTCTGACTCTGACTCTGACTTCATAACTCTGACTCTGAGTCTGACTCTGACTTCATGACTCTGACTCTGACTCTGACTTCATGACTCTGACTCTGACTCTGACTCTGACTTCATGACTGACTCTGACTCTGACTTGATGACTCTGACTCTGACTCTGACTTCATGACTCTGACTCTGACTCTGACTCTGACTTCATGACTCCGACTTTATGACTCTGACTCTGACTCTGACTTGATGACTCTGACTTTGACTCTGACTTCATGACTCTGACTCTGACTCTGACTTCATGACTCTGACTCTGACTTCGACTTCATGACTCTGACTTTGACTCTGACTCTGACTTTGACTTCATGACTTTGACTTCATGACTTTGACTCTGACTTAATGACTCTGACTCTGACTCTGACTTCATGACTCTGACTCTGACTCTGACTTCATGACTCTGACTCTGACTTTGACTCTGACTTCATGACTCTGACTCTGATTTTGACTTCATGACTCTGACTCTGACTCTGACTTCATGACTCTGACTCTGACTCTGACTTCATGACTCTGACTCTGACTCTGACTTCATGACTATGACTCTGACTTCGTGACTCTGACTCTGACTCTGACTTCATGACTCTGACTCTGACTTTATGACTCTGACTTTGACTCTGACTTCATGACCCTGACTCTGACTCTGACTCTGACTCTGACTCTCACTTCATGACTCTGACTCTGACTCTGATTTCATGACTCTGACTTTGACTCTGACTCCATGATTCTGACTCTGACTCCGACTTCATGACTCTGACTCTGACTCTGACTCTGACTTCATGACTCTGACTCTGACTCTGACTTCATAACCCTGACTCTGACTCTGACTGTGACTCTTACTTCATGACTACGACTTCATGACTCTGACTTCATGACTCTGACTCTGACTCTGACTTCATGACTCTGTCTCTGACTCTGACTCTGACTTCATGACCCTGACTCTGAATCTGATTTCATGACTCTGACTTCATGACTCTGACTCTGACTCTGACTTCATGACTCTGACTCTGACTCTTACTCTGACTTCATGGCTCTGATTCTGACTCTGACTTCATGACTCTGACTCTGACTCTGACTTCATGACTCTGACTCTGACTCTTACTCTGACTTCATGGCTCTGATTCTGACTCTGACTTCATGACTCTGACTCTGACTCTGACTTCATTACTCTGACTTTGACGCTGACTCTGACTCTGACTTCATGACTCTGACTCTGACTCTGACTTCATGACCCTGACTCTGACTCTGATTTCATGACTTTGACTTTGACTCTGACTCCGACTTCATGACTCTGACTCTGACTCTGACTCTGACTTCATGACTCTGACTCTGACTCTGACTTCATGACTCTGACTCTGACTGTGACTCTTACTTCATGACTCTGACTTCATGACTCTGACTTCATGACTATAACTCTGACTCTGACTTCATGACTCTGACTCTGACTCTGGCTTCATGACTCTGACTCTGACTCTGACTCTGACTTCATGACTCCGACTCTGACTCTGATTTGATGACTCTGACTATGACACTGACTTCATGACTCTGACTCTGACTCCGACTTCATGACTCTGACTCTGACTCTGACTTCATGACTCTGACTCTGACTCTGACTCTGACTTCATGACTCTGACTCTGACTCTGACTTTATGACTATGACTCTGACTCTGACTACATGACTCTGACTCTGACTCTGACTTTATGACTCCGACTTCGACTCTTACTTCATGACCCTGACTCTGACTCTGACATGACTCTGACTTCATGACTCTGACTTCATGACTCTGACTTCATGAATCTGACTTCATGACTCTGACTTCATGACTCTGACTTCATGACTCTGACTTCATGACTCTGACTTCATGACTCTGACTTTGACTCTGACTTTATGACTCTGACTTCGACTCTGACTTCATGACCCTGACTCTGACTCTGACATGACTCTGACTTCATGACTCTGACTTCATGACTCTGACTTCATGACTCTGACTTTGAGTCTGACTTTACGACTCTGACTTCATGACTCTGACTCTGACTCTGACTCTGACTTCATGACTCTGACTCTGACTCTGACTCTGACTTAATGACCTTGACTCTGACTCTGACTCTGACTTCATGACTCTGACTCTGACTCTGACTTCATGACCCTGACTCTGACTCTGACTGTGACTCTTACTTCATGACTCTGACTTCATGACTCTGACTCTGACTCTGACTTCATGACTCTGAATCTGACTCTGACTTCATGACTCTGACTCTGACTTCATGACCCTGACTCTGACTCTGATTTCATGACTCTGACTTTGACTCTGACTTCATGACTCTGACTCTGACTCTGACTTCATAACTCTGACTCTGAGTCTGACTCTGACTTCATGACTCTGACTCTGACTCTGACTTCATGACTCTGACTCTGACTCTGACTCTGACTTCATGACTGACTCTGACTCTGACTTGATGACTCTGACTCTGACTCTGACTTCATGACTCTGACTCTGACTCTGACTCTGACTTCATGACTCCGACTTTATGACTCTGACTCTGACTCTGACTTGATGACTCTGACTTTGACTCTGACTTCATGACTCTGACTCTGACTCTGACTTCATGACTCTGACTCTGACTCCGACTTCATGACTCTGACTTTGACTCTGACTCTGACTTTGACTTCATGACTTTGACTTCATGACTTTGACTCTGACTTAATGACTCTGACTCTGACTCTGACTTCATGACTCTGACTCTGACTCTGACTTCATGACTCTGACTCTGACTTTGACTCTGACTTCATGACTCTGACTCTGATTTTGACTTCATGACTCTGACTCTGACTCTGACTTCATGACTCTGACTCTGACTCTGACTTCATGACTCTGACTCTGACTCTGACTTATGGACCTTGACTCTGACTCTGACTTCATGACTCTGACTCTGACTCTGACTTCATCACTATTACTCTGTCTCTGACTTCATTACTCTGACTTTGACGCTGACTATGACTCTGACTTCATGACTGTGACTCTGACTCTGACTTCATGACTATGACTCTGACTTCATGACTCTGACTCTGACTCTGACTTCATGACTCTGACTCTGACTCTATGACTCTGACTCTGACTCTGACTTCATGACCCTGACTCTGACTCTGACTCTGACTCTGACTCTCACTTCATGACTCTGACTCTGACTCTGATTTCATGACTCTGACTGTGACTCTGACTCCATGATTCTGACTCTGACTCTGACTTCATGACTCTGACTCTGACTTTGACTTCATGACTCTGACTTCATGAGACTGACTCTGACTCTGACTCTGACTTCATGACCCTGAGTCTGACTCTGACATGACTCTGACTTCATGACTCTGACTTCATGACTCTGACTTCATGACTCTGACTTCATGACTCTGACTTCATGACTCTGACTTCATGACTCTGACTTTGACTCTGACTTCACGACTCTGACTTCATGACTCTGACTCTGACTCTGACTCTGACTTCATGACTCTGACTCTGACTCTGACTCTGACTTCATGACTCTGACTCTGACTCTGACTTCATGACTCTGACTTTGACGCTGACTCTGACTCTGACTTCATGACTCTGACTCTGACTCTGACTTCATGACCCTGACTCTGACTCTGACTGTGACTCTTAATTCATGACTCTGACTTTATGACTCTGACTTCATGACTCTGACTCTGACTCTTACTTCATGACTATGACTCTGACTCTGACTTCATGACTCTGACTCTGACTCTGACTTCATGACTCTGACTCTGACTCTGACTTGATGACTCTGACTTCGACTCTGACTTCATGACTCTAACTCTGACTCTGACTTCATGACTCTGACTCTGACTCTGACTTCATGACTCTCACTCTGACTCTGACTCTGACTTCATGACTCTGACTCTGACTCTGACTCCGACTTCATGACTCTGACTTTGACTCTGACTTTACGACTCTGACTTGATGACTCTGACTCTGACTCTGACTCTGACTTTATGACTCTGAATCTGATTTCATGACTCTGACTTCATGACTCTGACTCTGACTCTGACTTCATGACTCTGACTCTGACTCTTACTTCATGACTATGACTCTGACTCTCACTTCATGACTCTGACTCTGACTCTGACTTGATGACTCTGACTACGACTCTGACTTCATGACTCTGACTCTGACTCTGACTTCATGACTCTGACTCTGACTCTGACTGTGACTTTATGACTCTGACTCTGACTCTGACTTTTTGACTCTGACTCTGACTCTGACTCTGACTTCGTGACTCTGACTCTGACTCTGACTTCATGACTCTGACTCTGACTCTGACTTCATGACTCTGTCTCTGACTCTGACTCTGACTTCATGACCCTGACTCTGACTCTGATTTCATGACTTTGACTTTGACTCTGACTCCGACTTCATGACTCTGACTCTGACTCTGACTCTGACTTCATGACTCTGACTCTGACTCTGACTTCATGACTCTGACTCTGACTGTGACTCTTACTTCATGACTCTGACTTCATGACTCTGACTTCATGACTATAACTCTGACTCTGACTTCATGACTCTGACTCTGACTCTGGCTTCATGACTCTGACTCTGACTCTGACTCTGACTTCATGACTCCGACTCTGACTCTGATTTGATGACTCTGACTATGACACTGACTTCATGACTCTGACTCTGACTCCGACTTCATGACTCTGACTCTGACTCTGACTTCATGACTCTGACTCTGACTCTGACTCTGACTTCATGACTCTGACTCTGACTCTGACTTTATGACTATGACTCTGACTCTGACTACATGACTCTGACTCTGACTCTGACTTTATGACTCCGACTTCGACTCTGACTTCATGACCCTGACTCTGACTCTGACATGACTCTGACTTCATGACTCTGACTTCATGACTCTGACTTCATGAATCTGACTTCATGACTCTGACTTCATGACTCTGACTTCATGACTCTGACTTCATGACTCTGACTTTGACTCTGACTTTATGACTCTGACTTCGACTCTGACTTCATGACCCTGACTCTGACTCTGACATGACTCTGACTTCATGACTCTGACTTCATGACTCTGACTTCATGACTCTGACTTTGAGTCTGACTTTACGACTCTGACTTCATGACTCTGACTCTGACTCTGACTCTGACTTCATGACTCTGACTCTGACTCTGACTCTGACTTAATGACCTTGACTCTGACTCTGACTCTGACTTCATGACTCTGACTCTGACTCTGACTTCATGACCCTGACTCTGACTCTGACTGTGACTCTTACTTCATGACTCTGACTTCATGACTCTGACTCTGACTCTGACTTCATGACTCTGAATCTGACTCTGACTTCATGACTCTGACTCTGACTTCATGACCCTGACTCTGACTCTGATTTCATGACTCTGACTTTGACTCTGACTTCATGACTCTGACTCTGACTCTGACTTCATAACTCTGACTCTGAGTCTGACTCTGACTTCATGACTCTGACTCTGACTCTGACTTCATGACTCTGACTCTGACTCTGACTCTGACTTCATGACTGACTCTGACTCTGACTTGATGACTCTGACTCTGACTCTGACTTCATGACTCTGACTCTGACTCTGACTCTGACTTCATGACTCCGACTTTATGACTCTGACTCTGACTCTGACTTGATGACTCTGACTTTGACTCTGACTTCATGACTCTGACTCTGACTCTGACTTCATGACTCTGACTCTGACTCCGACCTCATGACTCTGACTTTGACTCTGACTCTGACTTTGACTTCATGACTTTGACTTCATGACTTTGACTCTGACTTAATGACTCTGACTCTGACTCTGACTTCATGACTCTGACTCTGACTCTGACTTCATGACTCTGACTCTGACTTTGACTCTGACTTCATGACTCTGACTCTGATTTTGACTTCATGACTCTGACTCTGACTCTGACTTCATGACTCTGACTCTGACTCTGACTTCATGACTCTGACTCTGACTCTGACTTATGGACCTTGACTCTGACTCTGACTTCATGACTCTGACTCTGACTCTGACTTCATCACTATTACTCTGTCTCTGACTTCATTACTCTGACTTTGACGCTGACTATGACTCTGACTTCATGACTGTGACTCTGACTCTGACTTCATGACTATGACTCTGACTTCATGACTCTGACTCTGACTCTGACTTCATGACTCTGACTCTGACTCTATGACTCTGACTCTGACTCTGACTTCATGACCCTGACTCTGACTCTGACTCTGACTCTGACTCTCACTTCATGACTCTGACTCTGACTCTGATTTCATGACTCTGACTGTGACTCTGACTCCATGATTCTGACTCTGACTCTGACTTCATGACTCTGACTCTGACTTTGACTTCATGACTCTGACTTCATGAGACTGACTCTGACTCTGACTCTGACTTCATGACCCTGAGTCTGACTCTGACATGACTCTGACTTCATGACTCTGACTTCATGACTCTGACTTCATGACTCTGACTTCATGACTCTGACTTCATGACTCTGACTTCATGACTCTGACTTTGACTCTGACTTCACGACTCTGACTTCATGACTCTGACTCTGACTCTGACTCTGACTTCATGACTCTGACTCTGACTCTGACTCTGACTTCATGACTCTGACTCTGACTCTGACTTCATGACTCTGACTTTGACGCTGACTCTGACTCTGACTTCATGACTCTGACTCTGACTCTGACTTCATGACCCTGACTCTGACTCTGACTGTGACTCTTACTTCATGACTCTGACTTTATGACTCTGACTTCATGACTCTGACTCTGACTCTTACTTCATGACTATGACTCTGACTCTGACTTCATGACTCTGACTCTGACTCTGACTTCATGACTCTGACTCTGACTCTGACTTGATGACTCTGACTTCGACTCTGACTTCATGACTCTAACTCTGACTCTGACTTCATGACTCTGACTTTGACTCTGACTTCATGACTCTCACTCTGACTCTGACTCTGACTTCGTGACTCTGACTCTGACTCTGACTCCGACTTCATGACTCTGACTTTGACTCTGACTTTACGACTCTGACTTGATGACTCTGACTCTGACTCTGACTCTGACTTTATGACTCTGAATCTGATTTCATGACTCTGACTTCATGACTCTGACTCTGACTCTGACTTCATGACTCTGACTCTGACTCTTACTTCATGACTATGACTCTGACTCTCACTTCATGACTCTGACTCTGACTCTGACTTGATGACTCTGACTACGACTCTGACTTCATGACTCTGACTCTGACTCTGACTTCATGACTCTGACTCTGACTCTGACTGTGACTTTATGACTCTGACTCTGACTCTGACTTTATGACTCTGGCTCTGACTCTGACTCTGACTTCGTGACTCTGACTCTGACTCTGACTTCATGACTCTGACTCTGACTCTGACTTCATGACTCTGTCTTTGACTCTGACTCTGACTTCATGACCCTGACTCTGACTCTGATTTCATGACTTTGACTTTGACTCTGACTTCATGACTCTGACTCTGACTCCGACTTCATGACTCTGACTCTGACTCTGACTCTGACTTCATGACTCTGACTCTGACTCTGACTTCATGACTCTGACTTCATGACTCTGACCTTGATTTTGACTTTATGACTCTGACTCTGACTCTGACTTTATGACTCTGACTCTGACTCTGAATCTGACTACATGACTCTGACTCTGACTCTGACTTTAGGACTCTGACTTCGACTCTGACTTCATGACCCTGACTCTGACTCTGACATGACTCTGACTTCATGACTCTGACTTCATGACTCTGACTTCGACTCTGACTTCACGACTCTGACTTCATGACTCTGACTCTGACTCTGACTCTGACTTCATGACTCTGACTCTGACTCTGACTCTGACTTAATGACCTTGACTCTGACTCTGACTTCATGACTCTGACTCTTACTCTGACTTCATCACTATTACTCTGACTCTCACTTCATGACTCTGACTTTGACGCTGACTATGACTCTGACTTCATGACTCTGACTCTGACTCTGACTTCATGACTATGACTCTGACCTCGTGACTCTGACTCTGACTCTGACTTCATGACTCTGACTCTGACTTTATGACTCTGACTCTGACTCTGACTTTATGACCCTGACTCTGACTCTGACTCTGACTCTGACTCTCACTTCATGACTCTGACTCTGACTCTGATTTCATGACTCTGCCTTTGACTCTGACTCCATGATTCTGACTCTGACTCTGACTTCATGACTCTGACTCTGACTCTGACTCTGACTTCATGACTATGACTCTGACTCTGACTTCATAACCCTGACTCTGACTCTGACTGTGACTCTTACTTCATGACTACGACTTCATGACTCTGACTTCATGACTCTGACTCTGACTCTGACTTCATGACTCTGTCTCTGACTCTGACTCTGACTCCATGACCCTGACTCTGAATCTGATTTCGTGACTCTGACTTCATGACTCTGACTCTGACTCTGAATTCATGACTCTGACTCTGACTCTTACTCTGACTTCATGGCTCTGACTCTGACTCTGACTTCATGACTCTGACTCTGACTCTGACTTCATGACTCTGACTTTGACGCTGACTCTGACTCTGACTTCATGACTCTGACTCTGACTCTGACTTCATGACCCTGACTCTGACTCTGACTGTGACTCTGACTTGACGACTCTGACTTCATGACTCTGACTCTGACTCTGACTCTGACTTTATGACTCTGACTCTGGCTCTGACTCTGACTTCATGACTCTGACTCTGACTCTGACTTCATGACTCTGACTCTGACTCTGACTTCATGACCCTGACTCTGACTCTGACTGTGACTCTTACTTCATGACTCTGACTCTGACTCTGACTTCATGACTCTGAATCTGACTCTGACTTCATGACTCTGACTCTGACTTCATGACCCTGACTCTGACTCTGATTTCATGACTCTGACTTTGACTCTGACTTCATGACTCTGACTCTGACTCTGACTTCATGACTCTGACTCTGACTCTGACTCTGACTTCATGACTCTGACTCTGACTCTGACTTCATGACTCTGACTCTGACTTTGACTCTGACTTCATGACTCTGACTCTGATTTTGACTTCATGACTCTGACTCTGACTCTGACTTCATGACTCTGACTCTGACTCTGACTTCATGACTCTGACTCTGACTCTGACTTTATGACTCTGACTCTGACTCTGACTTATGGACCTTGACTCTGACTCTGACTTTATGACTCTGACTCTGACTCTGACTTCATCACTATTACTCTGACTCTGACTTCATTACTCTGACTTTGACGCTGACTATGACTCTGACTTCATGACTGTGACTCTGACTCTGACTTCATGACTCTGACTCTGACTTCATGACTCTGACTCTGACTCTGACTTTGACTCTGACTTCATGACTCTGACTCTGATTTTGACTTCATGACTCTGACTCTGACTCTGACTTCATGACTCTGACTCTGACTCTGACTTCATGACTCTGACTCTGACTCTGACTTATGGACCTTGACTCTGACTCTGACTTCATGACTCTGACTCTGACTCTGACTTCATCACTATTACTCTGTCTCTGACTTCATTACTCTGACTTTGACGCTGACTATGACTCTGACTTCATGACTGTGACTCTGACTCTGACTTCATGACTATGACTCTGACTTCATGACTCTGACTCTGACTCTGACTTCATGACTCTGACTCTGACTCTATGACTCTGACTCTGACTCTGACTTCATGACCCTGACTCTGACTCTGACTCTGACTCTGACTCTCACTTCATGACTCTGACTCTGACTCTGATTTCATGACTCTGACTGTGACTCTGACTCCATGATTCTGACTCTGACTCTGACTTCATGACTCTGACTCTGACTTTGACTTCATGACTCTGACTTCATGAGACTGACTCTGACTCTGACTCTGACTTCATGACCCTGAGTCTGACTCTGACATGACTCTGACTTCATGACTCTGACTTCATGACTCTGACTTCATGACTCTGACTTCATGACTCTGACTTCATGACTCTGACTTCATGACTCTGACTTTGACTCTGACTTCACGACTCTGACTTCATGACTCTGACTCTGACTCTGACTCTGACTTCATGACTCTGACTCTGACTCTGACTCTGACTTCATGACTCTGACTCTGACTCTGACTTCATGACTCTGACTTTGACGCTGACTCTGACTCTGACTTCATGACTCTGACTCTGACTCTGACTTCATGACCCTGACTCTGACTCTGACTGTGACTCTTACTTCATGACTCTGACTTTATGACTCTGACTTCATGACTCTGACTCTGACTCTTACTTCATGACTATGACTCTGACTCTGACTTCATGACTCTGACTCTGACTCTGACTTCATGACTCTGACTCTGACTCTGACTTGATGACTCTGACTTCGACTCTGACTTCATGACTCTAACTCTGACTCTGACTTCATGACTCTGACTTTGACTCTGACTTCATGACTCTCACTCTGACTCTGACTCTGACTTCGTGACTCTGACTCTGACTCTGACTCCGACTTCATGACTCTGACTTTGACTCTGACTTTACGACTCTGACTTGATGACTCTGACTCTGACTCTGACTCTGACTTTATGACTCTGAATCTGATTTCATGACTCTGACTTCATGACTCTGACTCTGACTCTGACTTCATGACTCTGACTCTGACTCTTACTTCATGACTATGACTCTGACTCTCACTTCATGACTCTGACTCTGACTCTGACTTGATGACTCTGACTACGACTCTGACTTCATGACTCTGACTCTGACTCTGACTTCATGACTCTGACTCTGACTCTGACTGTGACTTTATGACTCTGACTCTGACTCTGACTTTATGACTCTGACTCTGACTCTGACTCTGACTTCGTGACTCTGACTCTGACTCTGACTTCATGACTCTGACTCTGACTCTGACTTCATGACTCTGTCTTTGACTCTGACTCTGACTTCATGACCCTGACTCTGACTCTGATTTCATGACTTTGACTTTGACTCTGACTTCATGACTCTGACTCTGACTCCGACTTCATGACTCTGACTCTGACTCTGACTCTGACTTCATGACTCTGACTCTGACTCTGACTTCATGACTCTGACTTCATGACTCTGACCTTGATTTTGACTTTATGACTCTGACTCTGACTCTGACTTTATGACTCTGACTCTGACTCTGAATCTGACTACATGACTCTGACTCTGACTCTGACTTTAGGACTCTGACTTCGACTCTGACTTCATGACCCTGACTCTGACTCTGACATGACTCTGACTTCATGACTCTGACTTCATGACTCTGACTTCGACTCTGACTTCACGACTCTGACTTCATGACTCTGACTCTGACTCTGACTCTGACTTCATGACTCTGACTCTGACTCTGACTCTGACTTAATGACCTTGACTCTGACTCTGACTTCATGACTCTGACTCTTACTCTGACTTCATCACTATTACTCTGACTCTCACTTCATGACTCTGACTTTGACGCTGACTATGACTCTGACTTCATGACTCTGACTCTGACTCTGACTTCATGACTATGACTCTGACCTCGTGACTCTGACTCTGACTCTGACTTCATGACTCTGACTCTGACTTTATGACTCTGACTCTGACTCTGACTTTATGACCCTGACTCTGACTCTGACTCTGACTCTGACTCTCACTTCATGACTCTGACTCTGACTCTGATTTCATGACTCTGCCTTTGACTCTGACTCCATGATTCTGACTCTGACTCTGACTTCATGACTCTGACTCTGACTCTGACTCTGACTTCATGACTATGACTCTGACTCTGACTTCATAACCCTGACTCTGACTCTGACTGTGACTCTTACTTCATGACTACGACTTCATGACTCTGACTTCATGACTCTGACTCTGACTCTGACTTCATGACTCTGTCTCTGACTCTGACTCTGACTCCATGACCCTGACTCTGAATCTGATTTCGTGACTCTGACTTCATGACTCTGACTCTGACTCTGAATTCATGACTCTGACTCTGACTCTTACTCTGACTTCATGGCTCTGACTCTGACTCTGACTTCATGACTCTGACTCTGACTCTGACTTCATGACTCTGACTTTGACGCTGACTCTGACTCTGACTTCATGACTCTGACTCTGACTCTGACTTCATGACCCTGACTCTGACTCTGACTGTGACTCTGACTTGACGACTCTGACTTCATGACTCTGACTCTGACTCTGACTCTGACTTTATGACTCTGACTCTGGCTCTGACTCTGACTTCATGACTCTGACTCTGACTCTGACTTCATGACTCTGACTCTGACTCTGACTTCATGACCCTGACTCTGACTCTGACTGTGACTCTTACTTCATGACTCTGACTCTGACTCTGACTTCATGACTCTGAATCTGACTCTGACTTCATGACTCTGACTCTGACTTCATGACCCTGACTCTGACTCTGATTTCATGACTCTGACTTTGACTCTGACTTCATGACTCTGACTCTGACTCTGACTTCATGACTCTGACTCTGACTCTGACTCTGACTTCATGACTCTGACTCTGACTCTGACTTCATGACTCTGACTCTGACTTTGACTCTGACTTCATGACTCTGACTCTGATTTTGACTTCATGACTCTGACTCTGACTCTGACTTCATGACTCTGACTCTGACTCTGACTTCATGACTCTGACTCTGACTCTGACTTTATGACTCTGACTCTGACTCTGACTTATGGACCTTGACTCTGACTCTGACTTTATGACTCTGACTCTGACTCTGACTTCATCACTATTACTCTGACTCTGACTTCATTACTCTGACTTTGACGCTGACTATGACTCTGACTTCATGACTGTGACTCTGACTCTGACTTCATGACTCTGACTCTGACTTCATGACTCTGACTCTGACTCTGACTTAATGACCTTGACTCTGACTCTGACTTCATGACTCTGACTCTTACTCTGACTTCATCACTATTACTCTGACTCTCACTTCATGACTCTGACTTCGACGCTGACTATGACTCTGACTTCATGACTCTGACTCTGACTCTGACTTCATGACTATGACTCTGACTTCATGACTCTGACTCTGACTTTATGACTCTGACTCTGACTCTGACTTCATGACCCTGACTCTAACTCTGAATCTGACTCTGACTCTCACTTCATGACTCTGACTCTGACTCTGATTTCATGACTCTGACTTTGACTTTGACTCCATGATTCTGACTCTGACTCTGACTTCATGACTCTGACTCTGACTCTGACTCTGACTTCATGACTCTGACTCTGACTCTGACTTCGACTTCATGACTCTGACTTTGACTCTGACTCCACGACTCTGACTTCGTGACTCTGACTCTGATTCTGACTCTGACTTCATGACTCTGACTCTGACTTCATGACTCTGACTCTAACTATGACTTCATGACTATGGCTCTGACACTGACTTCATGACTCCGACTTTGACTCTGACTGTGACTTCATAACCCTGACTCTGACTCTGACTGTGACTCTTACTTCATGACTACGACTTCATGACTCTGACTTCATGACTCTGACTCTGACTCTGACTCTGACTTCATGACTCTGACTCTGACTCTGACTTCATAACCCTGACTCTGACTCTGACTGTGACTCTTACTTCATGACTACGACTTCATGACTCTGACTTCATGACTCTGACTCTGACTCTGACTTCATGACTCTGTCTCTGACTCTGACTCTGACTTCATGACCCTGACTCTGAATCTGATTTCATGACTCTGACTTCATGACTCTGACTCTGACTCTGACTTCATGACTCTGACTCTGACTCTTACTTCATGACTATGACTCTGACTCTCACTTCATGACTCTGACTCTGACTCTGACTTGATGACTCTGACTACGACTCTGACTTCATGACTCTGACTCTGACTCTGACTTCATGACTCTGACTCTGACTCTGACTCTGACTCTATGACTCTGACTCTGACTCTGACTTTATGACTCTGACTCTGACTCTGACTCTGACTTCGTGACTCTGACTCTGACTCTGACTTCATGACTCTGACTCTGACTCTGACTTCATGACTCTGTCTCTGACTCTGACTCTGACTTCATGACCCTGACTCTGACTCTGATTTCATGACTTTGACTTTGACTCTGACTTCATGACTCTGACTCTGACTCCGACTTCATGACTCTGACTCTGACTCTGATTCTGACTTCATGACTCTGACTCTGACTCTGACTTCATGACTCTGACTTCATGACTCTGACCTTGATTTTGACTTTATGACTCTGACTCTGACTTCATGACTCTGACTCTGACTCTGACTTCATGACTCTGACTTCATGACTCTGACCTTGATTTTGACTTTATGACTCTGACTCTGACTCTGACTTTATGACTCTGACTCTGACTCTGAATCTGACTACATGACTCTGACTCTGACTCTGACTTTATGACTTTGACTTCGACTCTGACTTCATGACTCTGACTTCATGACTCTGACTTTGACTCTGACTTCACGACTCTGACTTCATGACTCTGACTCTGACTCTGACTCTGACTTCATGACTCCGACTCTGACTCTGACTCTGACTTCATGACTCTGACTCTAACTCTGACTTCATGACTATGACTCTGATTCTGACTTCATGACTCCAACTTTGACTCTGACTGTGACTCTGACTTGACGACTCTGACTTCATGACTCTGACTCTGACTCTGACTCTGACTTTATGACTCTGACTCTGGCTCTGACTCTGACCTCATGACTCTGACTCTGACTCTGACTTCATGACTCTGACTCTGACTCTGACTTCATGACCCTGACTCTGACTCTGACTGTGACTCTTACTTCATGACTCTGACTTCATGACTCTGACTCTGACTCTGACTTCATGACTCTGAATCTGACTCTGACTTCATGACTCTGACTCTGACTTCATGACCCTGACTCTGACTCTGATTTCATGACTCTGACTTTGACTCTGACTTCATGACTCTGACTCTGACTCTGACTTCATGACTCTGACTCGGACTCTGACTCTGACTCCATGACTCTGACTCTGACTCTGACTTCATGACTCTGACTCTGCCTCTGACTCTGACTTCATGACTCCGACTTCATGACTCTGACTCTGACTCTGACTTGATGACTCTGACTTGATGACTCTGACTTTGACTCTGACTTCATGACTCTGACTCTGACTCTGACTTCATGACTCTGACTCTGACTCTGACTTCATGACTCTGACTTTGACTCTGACTCTGACTTTGACTTCATGACTTTGACTTCATGACTCTGACTCCGACTTAATGACTCTGACTCTGACTCTGACTTCATGACTCTGACTCTGACTCTGACTTCATGACTCTGACTCTGAGGTTGACTCTGACTTCATGACTCTGACTCTGATTTTGACTTCATGACTCTGACTCTGATTTTGACTTCATGACTCTGACTCTGACTTTGACTTCATGACTCTGACTGTGACTCTGACTTCATGACTCTGACTTCATGACTCTGACTATGACTCTGACTCTGATCTCATGACTCTGACCCTGACTCTGACTTCATGACTCTGACTCTGACTCCGACTTCATGACTCTGACTCTGACTCTGACTTCATGACTCTGACTCTGACTCTGACTCTGACTTCATGACTCTGACTCTGATTTTGACTTCATGACTCTGACTCTGACTCTGACTTCATGACTCTGACTCTGACTCTGACGTCATGACTCTGACTGTGACTCTGACCTCATGACTCTGACTTCATGACTCTGACTCTGACTCTGACTCTGACTTCATGACTCTGACTCTGACTTCATGACTCTGACTCTGACTCTGACTTCATGACTCTGACTTTGACGCAGACTGTGACTCTGACTTCATGACTCTGACTTCATGACTATGACTCTGACTCTGACTCTGACTTTATGACTCCGACTCTGACTCTGACTTCATGACTCTGACTCTGACTCTGACTTCATGACTCTGACTCTGACTCTGACTTCATGACTATGACTCTGACTCTGACTACATGACTCCGACTTTGACTCTGACTGTGACTCTGACTTCACGACTCTGACTTCATGACTCTGACTCTGACTCTGACTCTGACTTTATGACTCTGACTCTGACTCTGACTCTGACTTCATGACTCTGACTCTGACTCTGACTTCATGACTCTGACTCCGACTCTGACTTCATGAATCTGGCTTTATGACTCTGACTCTGACTCTTACTTCATTACTATGACTCTGACTCTGACTTCATGACTTTGACTCTGACTTTGACTTCATGACTCTGACTCTGACTCTGACTCTGACTCTGACTTGATGACTCTGACTTTGACTCTGACTTCATGACTCTGACTCTGACTCTGACTTCATGACTCTGACTCTGACTCTGACTTCATGACTCTGACTCTGACTCTGACTCTGACTTCATGACCCTGACTCTGACTCTGACTGTGACTCTCACTTCATGACTCTGACTTCATGACTCTGACTTCATGACTCTGACTCTGACTCTGACTTCATGACTATGACTCTGACTCTGACTTCATGACTCTGACTCTGACTCTGACTTCATGACTCTGACTCTGACTCTGACTCTGACTTCATGACTGACTCTGACTCTGACTTGATGACTCTGACTTTGACTCTGACTTCATGACTCTGACTCTGACTCTGACTTCATGACTCTGACTCTGACTCTGACTTCATGACTCTGACTCTGACTCTGACTTCATGACTCTGACTCTGACTCTGACTTCATGACTCTGACTCTGACTCTTACTTCTTGACTCTGACTCTGACTCTGACTTCATGACTCTGACTCTGACTCTGACTTCATGACTCTGACTTCATGACTCTGACTATGACTCTGACTCTGATCTCATGACTCTGACTTCATGACTCTGACTCTGACTCCGACTTCATGACTCTGACTCTGACTCTGACTTCATGACTCTGACTCTGACTCTGACTCTGACTTCATGACTCTGACTCTGATTTTGACTTTATGACTCTGCCTCTGACTCTGACTTTATGACTCTGACTCTGACTCTGACTTCATGACTCAGACTCTGACTCTGACTTCATGACCCTGACCCTGACTCTGACTGTGACTCTTACTTCATGACTCTGACTTTATGACTCTGACTCTGACTCTTACTTCATGACTATGACTCTGACTGTGACTTCATGACTCTGACTTCATGACTATGACTCTGACTCTGACTCTGACTTCATGACCCTGACTCTGACTCTGATTTCATGACTCTGACTTCATGACTCTGACTGTGGCTCTGACTTCATGACTCTGACTCCGACTCTGACTTTATGACTCTGACTCTGACTCTGACTTCATGACTCAGACTCTGACTCTGACTTCATGACCCTGACCCTGACGCTGACTGTGACTCTTACTTCATGACTCTGACTTTATGACTCTGACTCTGACTCTTACTTCATGACTATGACTCTGACTGTGACTTCATGACTCTGACTCTGACTCTGACTTCATGACTATGACTCTGACTCTGACTCTGACTTCATGACTCTGACTCTGACTCCGACTTGATGACTCTGACTTTGACTCTGACTTTATGACTCTGACTCCGACTCTGACTTCATGACTCTGACTCTGACTCTGACTCTGACTCTGAATCTGACTCTGACTTCATGACCCTGACTCTGACTCTGACTGTGACTCTTACTTCATGAATCTTACTTTATGACTCTGACTTCATGACTCTGACTCTGACTCTGACTTCATGACTATGACTCTGACTCTGACTTCATGACTCTGACTCTGACTCTGACTTCATGACTCTGACTCTGACTCTGACTTCATGACTCTGACTCTGACTCTGACTCTGACTATGACTCTGACTTCATGACCCTGACTCTGACTCTGACTGTGACTATCACTTCATGACTCTGACTTCATGACTCTGACCTCATGACTCTGACTCTGACTCTGACTTCATGACTATGACTCTGACTCTGACTTCATGACTCTGACTCTGACTCTGACTTCATGACTCTGACTCTGACTCTGACTCTGACTTCATGACTCTGGCTCTGACTCTGACTTCATGACTCTGACTCTGACTCTGACTTTGTGACTCTGACTCTGACTCTGACTTCATGATTATGAATCTGACTCTGACGTCATGACTCCGACATTGCCTCTGACTGTGACTCTGACTTCACGACTCTGACTTCATGACTCTGACTCTGACTCTGACTCTGACTTTATGACTCTGACTCTGACTCTGACTCTGACTTTATGACTCTGACTCTGACTCTGACTCTGACTCTGACTTCATGACTCTGACTTTGACGCAGACTGTCACTCTGACTTCATGACTCTGACTTCATGACTCTGACTCTGACTCTGACTTCATGACTCTGACTCTGACTCTGACTCTGACTTCATGACTCTGACTCTGACTCTGACTTGATGACTCTGACTTTGACTCTGACTTCATGACTCTGACTCTGACTCTGACTTCATGACTCTGACTCTGACTCTGACTTCATGACTCTGACTCTGACTCTGACTCTGACTTCATGACCCGCACTCTGACTCTGACTGTGACTCATACTTCATGAGTTTGACTTGATGACTCTGACTTCATGACTCTGACTCTGACTCTGACTTCATGAGTATGACTCTGACTCTGACTTCATGACTCTGACTCTGACTCTGACTTCATGACTCTGACTCTGACTCTGACTCTGACTTCATGACTGACTCTGACTCTGACTTGATGACTCTGACTTTGACTCTGACTTCATGACTCTGACTCTGACTCTGACTTCATGACTCTGACTCTGACTCTGACTTCATGACTCTGACTCTGACTCTGACTTCATGACTCTGACTCTGACTCTGACTTCATGTCTCTGCCCCTGACTCTGACTTCATGACTCTGACTCTGACTCTGACTTCATGACTCTGCCTCTGACTCTGACTTCATGACTCTGACTTCATGACTCTGACTCTGACTCTGACTCTGACTTCATGACTCTGACTCTGACTCTGACTTGATGAATCTGACTTTGACTCTGACTTCATGACTCTGACTCTGACTCTGACTTCATGACTCTGACTTGATGACTCTGACTTCATGACTCAGACTCTGACTCTGACTTCATGACTCTGACTCTGACTCTGACTTCATGACTCACACTCTGACACTGACTTCATGACCCTGACCCTGACTCTGACTGTGACTCTAACTTCATGACTCTGACATTATGACTCTGACTCTGACTCTTACTTCATGACTATGACTCTGACTGTGAATTCATGACTCTGACTCTGACTCTGACTTCATGACTATGACTCTGACACTGACTCTGACTCCATGACTTTGACTCTGACTCTGACTTGATGACTCTGTCTTTGACTCTGACTTTATGACTCTGACTCTGACTCTGACTTCATGACTCTGACTCTGACTCTGACTTTATGACTCTGACTCTGACTCTGACTCTGACTCTGACTTCATGACTCTGACTTTGACGCAGACTGTCAATCTGACTTCATGACTCTGACTTCATGACTCTGACTCTGACTCTGACTTCATGACTCTGACTCTGACTCTGACTCTGACTTCATGACTCTGACTCTGACTCTGACTTGATGACTCTGACTTTGACTCTGACTTCATGACTCTGACTCTGACTCTGACTTCATGACTCTGACTCTGACTCTGACTCTGACTTCATGACCCTGACTCTGACTCTGACTGTGACTCTTACTCCATGAGTCTGACTTCATGACTCTGACTTCATGACTCTGACTCTGACTCTGACTCTGACTTCATGACTATGACTCTGACTCTGACTTCATGACTCTGACTCTGACTCTGACTTCATGACTCTGACTCTGACTCTGACTCTGACTTCATGACTCTGACTCTGACTCTGACTCTGACTTCATGGCTGACTCTGACTCTGACTTGATGACTCTGACTTTGACTCTGACTTCATGACTCTGACTCCGACTCTGACTTCATGACTCTGACTTTGACGCAGACTGTTACTCTGACTCTGACTCTGACTTCATGATTCTGACTCTGACTCTGACTTCATGACTCTGACTCTGACTCTGACTTCATGACTCTGACTTCATGACTCTGACTCTGACTCTGACTCTGACTTCATGACACTGACTCTGACTCTGACTTGATGAATCTGACTTTGACTCTGACTTCATGACTCTGACTCTGACTCTGACTTCAGGACTCTGACTTGATGATTCTGACTTTGACTCTGACTTCATGACTCTGACTCTGACTCTGACTTCATGACTCTGACTCTGACTCTGACTCTGACTCCATGACTGACTCTGACTCTGACTTGATGACTCTGACTTTGACTCTGACTTCATGACTCTGACTCTGACACTGACTCCATGACTCTGACTCTGACTCTGACTTCATGACTCTGACTCTGACTCTGACTTCATGACTCTGCCCCTGACTCTGACTTCATGACTCTGACTCTGACTCTGACTCTGACTTTATGACTCTGACTCTGACTCTGACTCTGACTCTGACTTCATGACTCTGACTTTGACGCAGACTGTCAATCTGACTTCATGACTCTGACTTCATGACTCTGACTCTGACTCTGACTTCATGACTCTGACTCTGACTCTGACTTCATGACTCTGACTCTGACTCTGACTTGATGACTCTGACTTTGACTATGACTTCATGACTCTGACTCTGACTCTGACTTCATGACTCTGACTCTGACTCTGACTCTGACTTCATGACCCTGACTCTGACTCTGACTGTGACTCTTACTCCATGAGTCTGACTTCATGACTCTGACTTCATGACTCTGACTCTGACTCTGACTTCATGACTATGACTCTGACTCTGACTTCATGACTCTGACTCTGACTCTGACTTCATGACTCTGACTCTGACTCTGACTCTGACTTCATGACTGACTCTGACTCTGACTCTGACTTGATGACTCTGACTTTGACTCTGACTTCATGACTCTGACTCTGACTCTGACTTCATGACTCTGACTCTGACTCTGACTTCATGACTCTGACTCTGACTCTGACTTCATGACTCTGCCCCTGACTCTGACTTCATGACTCTGACTCTGACTCTGACTTCATGACTCTGACTCTGACTCTGACTTCATGACTCTGACTTCATGACTCTGACTCTGACTCTGACTCTGACTTCATGACTCTGACTCTGACTCTGACTTGATGAATCTGACTTTGACTCTGACTTCATGACTCTGACTCTGACTCTGACTTCAGGACTCTGACTTGATGACTCTGACTTTGACTCTGACTTCATGACTTTGACTCTGACTCTGACTTCATGACTCTGACTCTGACTCTGACTTCATGACTCTGACTCTGACTCTGACTTCATGACCCTGACTATAACTCTTATTTCATGACTCTGACTTTGACTCTGACTCCATGACTCTGACTGTGGCTCTGACTTCATGACTCTGACTCCGACTCTGACTTTATGACTCTGACTCTGACTCTGACTTCATGACTTTGACTCTGACTCTGACTTGATGAATCTGACTTTGACTCTGATTTCATGACTCTGACTCTGACTTCATGACTCTGACTCTGACTCTGACTTCATGACTCTGACTCTGACTCTGACTTCATGACTCTGACTCTGACTCTGACTTCATGACCCTGACTATGACTCTGATTTCATGACTCTGACTTTGACTCTAACTTCATGACTCTGACTGTGGCTCTGACTTCATGACTCTGACTCCGACTCTGACTTTATGACTCTGACTCTGACTCTGACTTCATGACTCAGACTCTGACTCTGACTTCATGACCCTGACCCTGACTCTGACTGTGACTCTTACTTCATGACTCTGACTTTATGACTCCGACTCTGACTCTTACTTCATGACTATGACTCTGACTGTGACTTCATGACTCTGACTCTGACTCTGACTTCATGACTATGACTCTGACAATGACTCTGACTTCATGACTTTGACTCTGACTCTGACTTGATGACTCTGACTTTGACTCTGACTTTATGACTCTGACTCTGACTCTGACTTCATGACTCTGACTCTGACTCTGACTCTGACTCTGACTCTGACTTCATGACCCTGACTCTGACTCTGACTGTGACTCTTAATTCATGACTCTGACTTTATGACTCTGACTCTGACTCTTACTTCATGACTATGACTCTGACACTGACTCTGACTTCATGACTTTGACTCTGACTCTGACTTGATGACTCCGACTTTGACTCTGACTTCATGACTCTGACTCTGACTCTGACTTCATGACTCTGACTCTGACTTTGACTCTGACTTCATGACTCTGACTCTGACTCTGACTTCATGACTCTGACTCTGACTCTGACTTGATGAATCTGACTTTGACTCTGACTTCATGACTCTGACTCTGACTCTGACTTCATGACTCTGACTTGATGACTCTGACTTTGACTCTGACTTCATGACTCAGACTCTGACTCTGACTTCATGACTCTGACTCTGACTCTGACTTCATGACTCACACTCTGACACTGACTTCATGACCCTGACCCTGACTCTGACTGTGACTCTAACTTCATGACTCTGACATTATGACTCTGACTCTGACTCTTACTTCATGACTATGACTCTGACTGTGAATTCATGACTCTGACTCTGACTCTGACTTCATGACTATGACTCTGACACTGACTCTGACTTCATGACTTTGACTCTGACTCTGACTTGATGACTCTGTCTTTGACTCTGACTTTATGACTCTGACTCTGACTCTGACTTCATGACTCTGACTCTGACTCTGACTTTATGACTCTGACTCTGACTCTGACTCTGACTCTGACTTCATGACTCTGACTTTGACGCAGACTGTCAATCTGACTTCATGACTCTGACTTCATGACTCTGACTCTGACTCTGACTTCATGACTCTGACTCTGACTCTGACTCTGACTTCATGACTCTGACTCTGACTCTGACTTGATGACTCTGACTTTGACTCTGACTTCATGACTCTGACTCTGACTCTGACTTCATGACTCTGACTCTGACTCTGACTCTGACTTCATGACCCTGACTCTGACTCTGACTGTGACTCTTACTCCATGAGTCTGACTTCATGACTCTGACTTCATGACTCTGACTCTGACTCTGACTCTGACTTCATGACTATGACTCTGACTCTGACTTCATGACTCTGACTCTGACTCTGACTTCATGACTCTGACTCTGACTCTGACTCTGACTTCATGACTCTGACTCTGACTCTGACTCTGACTTCATGGCTGACTCTGACTCTGACTTGATGACTCTGACTTTGACTCTGACTTCATGACTCTGACTCCGACTCTGACTTCATGACTCTGACTTTGACGCAGACTGTTACTCTGACTCTGACTCTGACTTCATGATTCTGACTCTGACTCTGACTTCATGACTCTGACTCTGACTCTGACTTCATGACTCTGACTTCATGACTCTGACTCTGACTCTGACTCTGACTTCATGACACTGACTCTGACTCTGACTTGATGAATCTGACTTTGACTCTGACTTCATGACTCTGACTCTGACTCTGACTTCAGGACTCTGACTTGATGATTCTGACTTTGACTCTGACTTCATGACTCTGACTCTGACTCTGACTTCATGACTCTGACTCTGACTCTGACTCTGACTTCATGACTGACTCTGACTCTGACTTGATGACTCTGACTTTGACTCTGACTTCATGACTCTGACTCTGACACTGACTCCATGACTCTGACTCTGACTCTGACTTCATGACTCTGACTCTGACTCTGACTTCATGACTCTGCCCCTGACTCTGACTTCATGACTCTGACTCTGACTCTGACTCTGACTTTATGACTCTGACTCTGACTCTGACTCTGACTCTGACTTCATGACTCTGACTTTGACGCAGACTGTCAATCTGACTTCATGACTCTGACTTCATGACTCTGACTCTGACTCTGACTTCATGACTCTGACTCTGACTCTGACTCTGACTTCATGACTCTGACTCTGACTCTGACTTGATGACTCTGACTTTGACTATGACTTCATGACTCTGACTCTGACTCTGACTTCATGACTCTGACTCTGACTCTGACTCTGACTTCATGACCCTGACTCTGACTCTGACTGTGACTCTTACTCCATGAGTCTGACTTCATGACTCTGACTTCATGACTCTGACTCTGACTCTGACTTCATGACTATGACTCTGACTCTGACTTCATGACTCTGACTCTGACTCTGACGTCATGACTCTGACTCTGACTCTGACTCTGACTTCATGACTGACTCTGACTCTGACTCTGACTTGATGACTCTGACTTTGACTCTGACTTCATGACTCTGACTCTGACTCTGACTTCATGACTCTGACTCTGACTCTGACTTCATGACTCTGACTCTGACTCTGACTTCATGACTCTGCCCCTGACTCTGACTTCATGACTCTGACTCTGACTCTGACTTCATGACTCTGACTCTGACTCTGACTTCATGACTCTGACTTCATGACTCTGACTCTGACTCTGACTCTGACTTCATGACTCTGACTCTGACTCTGACTTGATGAATCTGACTTTGACTCTGACTTCATGACTCTGACTCTGACTCTGACTTCAGGACTCTGACTTGATGACTCTGACTTTGACTCTGACTTCATGACTTTGACTCTGACTCTGACTTCATGACTCTGACTCTGACTCTGACTTCATGACTCTGACTCTGACTCTGACTTCATGACCCTGACTATAACTCTTATTTCATGACTCTGACTTTGACTCTGACTCCATGACTCTGACTGTGGCTCTGACTTCATGACTCTGACTCCGACTCTGACTTTATGACTCTGACTCTGACTCTGACTTCATGACTTTGACTCTGACTCTGACTTGATGAATCTGACTTTGACTCTGATTTCATGACTCTGACTCTGACTTCATGACTCTGACTCTGACTCTGACTTCATGACTCTGACTCTGACTCTGACTTCATGACTCTGACTCTGACTCTGACTTCATGACCCTGACTATGACTCTGATTTCATGACTCTGACTTTGACTCTAACTTCATGACTCTGACTGTGGCTCTGACTTCATGACTCTGACTCCGACTCTGACTTTATGACTCTGACTCTGACTCTGACTTCATGACTCAGACTCTGACTCTGACTTCATGACCCTGACCCTGACTCTGACTGTGACTCTTACTTCATGACTCTGACTTTATGACTCCGACTCTGACTCTTACTTCATGACTATGTCTCTGACTGTGACTTCATGACTCTGACTCTGACTCTGACTTCATGACTATGACTCTGACAATGACTCTGACTTCATGACTTTGACTCTGACTCTGACTTGATGACTCTGACTTTGACTCTGACTTTTTGACTCTGACTCTGACTTGATGACTCTGACTTTGACTCTGACTTTATGACTCTGACTCTGACTCTGACTTCATGACTCTGACTCTGACTCTGACTCTGACTCTGACTCTGACTTCATGACCCTGACTCTGACTCTGACTGTGACTCTTACTTCATGACTCTGACTTTATGACTCTGACTCTGACTCTTACTTCATGACTATGACTCTGACACTGACTCTGACTTCATGACTTTGACTCTGACTCTGACTTGATGACTCCGACTTTGACTCTGACTTCATGACTCTGACTCTGACTCTGACTTCATGACTCTGACTCTGACTTTGACTCTGACTTCATGACTCTGACTCTGACTCTGACTTCATGACTCTGACTCTGACTCTGACTTCATGACTCTGACTCTGACTCTGACTCTGACTTCATGACCCTGACTCTGACTCTGACTGTGACTCTCACTTCATGACTCTGACTTCATGACTCTGACTTCATGACTCTGACTTCATGACTCTGACTTCATGACTCTGACTTCATGACTCTGACTCTGACTCTGACTTCATGACTATGACTCTGACTCTGACTTCATGACTCTGACTCTGACTCTGACTTCATGACTCTGACTCTGACTCTGACTCTGACTTCATGACTGACTCTGACTCTGACTTGATGACTCTGACTTTGACTCTGACTTCATGACTCTGACTCTGACTCTGACTTCATGACTCTGACTCTGACTCTGACTTGATGACTCTGACTCTGACTCTGACTTCATGACTCTGACTCTGACTCTGACTTCATGACTCTGCCGCTGACTCTGACTTCATGACTCTGACTCTGACTCTGACTTCATGACTCTGACTCTGACTCTGACTCTGACTTCATGACTGACTCTGACTCTGACTTGATGACTCTGACTTTGACTCTGACTTCATGACTCTGACTCTGACTCTGACTTCATGACTCTGACTCTGACTCTGACTTCATGACTCTGACTCTGACACTGACTTCATGACTCTGACTCTGACTCTGACTTCATGACTCTGACTCTGACTCTGACTTCATGACTCTGCCCCTGACTCTGACTTCATGACTCTGACTCTGACTCTGACTTCATGACTCTGACTCTGACTCTGACTTCATGACTCTGACTTCATGACTCTGACTATGACTCTGACTCTCATCTCATGACTCTGACCCTGACTCTGACTTCATGACTCTGACTCTGACTCCGACTTCATGACTCTGACTCTGACTCTGACTTCATGACTCTGACTCTGACTCTGACTTCATGACTATGACTCTGACTTGATGACTTTGACTTTGACTCTGACTTTATGACTCTGACTCTGACTCTGACTTCATGACTCTGACTCTGACTCTGACTCTGACTCTGACTCTGACTTCATGACCCTGACTCTGACTCTGACTGTGACTCTTACTTCATGACTCTGACTTTATGACTCTGACTTCATGACTCTGACTCTGACTCTGACTTCATGACCATGACTCTGACTCTGACTTCATGACTCTGACTCTGACTCTGACTTCATGACTCTGACTCTGACTCTGACTCTGACTTCATGACTGACTCTGACTCTGACTTTGACTCTGACTTCATGACTCCGACTCTGACTCTGACTTCATGACTCTGACTCTGACTCTGACTTCATTACTCTGACTCTGACTCTGACTTCATTACTCTGACTCTGACTCTGACTTTATGACTCTGACTCTGACTCTGACTTCATGACTCTGACTCTGACTCTGACTCTGACTTCATGACTCTGACTCTGACTCTGACTTGATGACTCTGACTTTGACTCTGACTTCATGACTCTGACTCTGACTCTGACTTCATGACTCTGACTCTGACTCTGACTTCATGACTATGACTCTGACACTGACTCTGACTTCATGACTTTGACTCTGACTCTGACTTGATGACTCCGACTTTGACTCTGACTTCATGACTCTGACTCTGACTCTGACTTCATGACTCTGACTCTGACTTTGACTCTGACTTCATGACTCTGACTCTGACTCTGACTTCATGACTCTGACTCTGACTCTGACTTCATGACTCTGACTCTGACTCTGACTCTGACTTCATGACCCTGACTCTGACTCTGACTGTGACCCTCACTTCATGACTCTGACTTCATGACTCTGACTTCATGACTCTGACTCTGACTCTGACTTCATGACTATGACTCTGACTCTGACTTCATGACTCTGACTCTGACTCTGACTTCATGACTCTGACTCTGACTCTGACTCTGACTTCATGACTGACTCTGACTCTGACTTGATGACTCTGACTTTGACTCTGACTTCATGACTCTGACTCAGACTCTGACTTCATGACTCTGACTCTGACTCTGACTTCATGACTCTGACTCTGACTCTGACTTCATGACTCTGACTCTGACTCTGACTTCATGACTCTGCCCCTGACTCTGACTTCATGACTCTGACTCTGACTCTGACTCTGACTCTGACTCTGACTTCATGACTCTGACTCTGACTCTGACTTGATGACTCTGACTTTGACTCTGACTTCATGACTCTGACTCTGACTCTGACTTCATGACTCTGCCCCTGACTCTGACTTCATGACTCTGACTCTGACTCTGACTCTGACTCTGACTCTGACTTCATGACTCTGACTCTGACTCTGACTTGATGACTCTGACTTTGACTCTGACTTCATGACTCTGACTCTGACTCTGACTTCATGACTCTGACTCTGACTCTGACTCTGACTTCATGACCCTGACTCTGACTCTGACTGTGTCTCTCACTTCATGACTCTGACTTCATGACTCTGACTTCATGACTCTGACTTCATGACTCTGACTCTGACTCTGACTTCATGACTATGACTCTGACTCTGACTTCATGACTCTGACTCTGACTCTGACTTAATGACTCTGACTCTGACTCTGACTCTGACTTCATGACTGACTCTGACTCTGACTTGATGACTCTGACTTTGACTCTGACTTCATGACTCTGACTCTGACTCTGACTTCATGACTCTGACTCTGACTCTGACTTGATGACTCTGACTTTGACTCTGACTTCATGACTCTGACTCTGACTCTGACTTCATGACTCTGACTCTGACTCTGACTTCATGACTATGACTCTGACACTGACTTCATGACTCTGACTCTGACTTTGACTCTGACTTCATGACTCTGACTCTGACTCTGACTTCATGACTCTGACTCTGACTCTGACTTCATGACTCTGACTCTGACTCTGACATCATTACTCTGACTCTGACTCTGACTTCATGACTCTAAATCTGACTCTGACTTTATGACTCTGACTCTGACTCTGACTTCGTGACTCTGACTCTGACTCTGACTCTGACTTCATGACTCTGACTCTGACTCTGACTTCATGACTCTGACTCTGACTCTGACTTCATGACTCTGACTCTGACTCTGACTTCATGACTCTGCCCCTGACTCTGACTTCATGACTCTGACTGTGACTCTGACTTCATGACTCTGACTCTGACTCTGACTTCATGACTCTGACTTCATGACTCTGACTATGACTCTGACTCTCATCTCATGACTCTGACCCTGACTCTGACTTCATGACTCTGACTCTGACTCCGACTTCATGACTCTGACTCTGACTCTGACTCTGACTCTGACTTCATGACTCTGACTCTGACTCGGACTTCATGACTATGACTCTGACACTGACTCTGACTTCATGACTTTGACTCTGACTCTGACTTGATGACTCTGACTTTGACTCTGACTTTATGACTCTGACTCTGACTCTGACTTCATGACTCTGACTCTGACTCTGACTCTGACTCTGACTCTGACTTCATGACCCTGACTCTGACTCTGACTGTGACTCTTACTTCATGACTCTGACTTTATGACTCTGACTTCATGACTCTGACTCTGACTCTGACTTGATGACTCTGACTCTGACTCTGACTTCATGACCCTGACTCTGACTCTGACTGTGACTCTTACTTCATGACTCTGACTTTATGACTCTGACTTCATGACTCTGACTCTGACTCTGACTTCATGACTATGACTCTGACTCTGACTTCATGACTCTGACTCTGACTCTGACTTCATGACTCTGACTCTGACTCTGACTCTGACTTCATGACTGACTCTGACTCTGACTTGATGACTCTGACTTTGACTCTGACTTCATGACTCCGACTCTGACTCTGACTTCATGACTCTGACTCTGACTCTGACTTCATTACTCTGACTCTGACTCTGACTTCATGACTCTAAATCTGACTCTGACTTTATGACTCTGACTCTGACTCTGACTTCGTGACTCTGACTCTGACTCTGACTCTGACTTCATGACTCTGACTCTGACTCTGACTTCATGACTATGACTCTGACTCTGACTCTGACTTCATGACCCGGACTCTGACTCTGACTGTGACTCTCACTTCATGACTCTGACTTCATGACTCTGACTTCATGACTCTGACTTCATGACTCTGACTCTGACTCTGACGTCATGACTATGACTCTGACTCTGACTTCATGACCCTGACTCTGACTCTGACTGTGACTCTTACTTCATGACTCTGACTTCATGACTCTGACTTCATGACTCTGACTCTGACTCTGACTTCATAACTATGACTCTGACTCTGACTTCATGACTCTGACTCTGACTCTGACTTCATGACTCTGACTCTGACTCTGACTCTGACTTCATGACTGACTCTGACTCTGACTTGATGACTCTGACTTTGACTCTGACTTCATGACTCCGACTCTGACTCTGACTTCATGACTCTGACTCTGACTCTGACTCTGACTTCATGACTCTGACTCTGACTCTGACTTTATGACTCTGACTCTGACTCTGACTTCATGACTCTGACTCTGACTCTGACTCTGACTTAATGACTCTGACTCTGACTCTGACTTGATGACTCTGACTTTGACTCTGACTTCATGACTCTGACTCTGACTCTGACTTCATGACTCTGACTCTGACTCTGACTTCATGACTCTGACTCTGACTCTGACTCTGACTTCATGACCCTGACTCTGACTCTGACTGTGACTCTCACTTCATGACTCTGACTTCATGACTCTGACTCTGACTCTGACTTCATGACTATGACTCTGACGCTGACTTCATGACTCTGACTCTGACTCTGACTTCATGACTCTGACTCTGACTCTGACTTCATGACTATGACTCTGACTCTGACTTCATGTCTCTGACTATGACTCTGACTTCATGACTGACTCTGACTCTGACTTGATGACTCTGACTTTGACTCTGACTTCATGACTCCGACTCTGACTCTGACTTCATGACTCTGACTCTGACTCTGACTTCATTACTCTGACTCTGACTCTGACTTCATGACTCTGACTCTGACTCTGACTTTATGACTCTGACTCTGACTCTGACTTCATGACTCTGAATCTGACTCTGACTCTGACTTAATGACTCTGACTCTGACTCTGACTTGATGACTCTGACTTTGACTCTGACTTCATGACTCTGACTCTGACTCTGACTTCATGACTCTGACTCTGACTCAGACTTCATGACTCTGACTCTGACTCTGACTCTGACTTCATGACCCTGACTCTGACTCTGACTGTGACTCTCACTTCATGACTCTGACTTCATGACTCTGACTTCATGACTCTGACTCTGACTCTGACTTCATGACTATGACTCTGACTCTGACTTCATGACTCTGACTCTGACTCTGACTTCATGACTCTGACTCTGACTCTGACTCTGACTTCATGACTGACTCTGACTCTGACTTGATGACTCTGACTTTGACTCTGACTTCATGACTCTGACTCTGACTCTGACTTCATGACTCTGACTCTGACTCTGACTTGATGACTCTGACTCTGACTCTGACTTCATGACTCTGACTCTGACTCTGACTTCATGACTCTGCCGCTGACTCTGACTTCATGACTCTGACTCTGACTCTGACTTCATGACTCTGACTCTGACTCTGACTCTGACTTCATGACTGACTCTGACTCTGACTTGATGACTCTGACTTTGACTCTGACTTCATGACTCTGACTCTGACTCTGACTTCATGACTCTGACTCTGACTCTGACTTCATGACTCTGACTCTGACACGGACTTCATGACTCTGACTCTGACTCTGACTTCATGACTCTGACTCTGACTCTGACTTCATGACTCTGCCCCTGACTCTGACTTCATGACTCTGACTCTGACTCTGACTTCATGACTCTGACTCTGACTCTGACTTCATGACTCTGACTTCATGACTCTGACTATGACTCTGACTCTCATCTCATGACTCTGACCCTGACTCTGACTTCATGACTCTGACTCTGACTCCGACTTCATGACTCTGACTCTGACTCTGACTTCATGACTCTGACTCTGACTCTGACTTCATGACTATGACTCTGACTTGATGACTTTGACTTTGACTCTGACTTTATGACTCTGACTCTGACTCTGACTTCATGACTCTGACTCTGACTCTGACTCTGACTCTGACTCTGACTTCATGACCCTGACTCTGACTCTGACTGTGACTCTTACTTCATGACTCTGACTTTATGACTCTGACTTCATGACTCTGACTCTGACTCTGACTTCATGACCATGACTCTGACTCTGACTTCATGACTCTGACTCTGACTCTGACTTCATGACTCTGACTCTGACTCTGACTCTGACTTCATGACTGACTCTGACTCTGACTTGATGACTCTGACTTTGACTCTGACTTCATGACTCCGACTCTGACTCTGACTTCATGACTCTGACTCTGACTCTGACTTCATTACTCTGACTCTGACTCTGACTTCATTACTCTGACTCTGACTCTGACTTTATGACTCTGACTCTGACTCTGACTTCATGACTCTGACTCTGACTCTGACTCTGACTTCATGACTCTGACTCTGACTCTGACTTGATGACTCTGACTTTGACTCTGACTTCATGACTCTGACTCTGACTCTGACTTCATGACTCTGACTCTGACTCTGACTTCATGACTATGACTCTGACACTGACTCTGACTTCATGACTTTGACTCTGACTCTGACTTGATGACTCCGACTTTGACTCTGACTTCATGACTCTGACTCTGACTCTGACTTCATGACTCTGACTCTGACTTTGACTCTGACTTCATGACTCTGACTCTGACTCTGACTTCATGACTCTGACTCTGACTCTGACTTCATGACTCTGACTCTGACTCTGACTCTGACTTCATGACCCTGACTCTGACTCTGACTGTGACCCTCACTTCATGACTCTGACTTCATGACTCTGACTTCATGACTCTGACTCTGACTCTGACTTCATGACTATGACTCTGACTCTGACTTCATGACTCTGACTCTGACTCTGACTTCATGACTCTGACTCTGACTCTGACTTCATGACTCTGACTCTGACTCTGACTCTGACTTCATGACTGACTCTGACTCTGACTTGATGACTCTGACTTTGACTCTGACTTCATGACTCTGACTCAGACTCTGACTTCATGACTCTGCCTCTGACTCTGACTTCATGACTCTGACTCTGACTCTGACTTCATGACTCTGACTCTGACTCTGACTTCATGACTCTGCCCCTGACTCTGACTTCATGACTCTGACTCTGACTCTGACTCTGACTCTGACTCTGACTTCATGACTCTGACTCTGACTCTGACTTGATGACTCTGACTTTGACTCTGACTTCATGACTCTGACTCTGACTCTGACTTCATGACTCTGACTCTGACTCTGACTCTGACTTCATGACCCTGACTCTGACTCTGACTGTGTCTCTCACTTCATGACTCTGACTTCATGACTCTGACTTCATGACTCTGACTCTGACTCTGACTTCATGACTATGACTCTGACTCTGACTTCATGACTCTGACTCTGACTCTGACTTAATGACTCTGACTCTGACTCTGACTCTGACTTCATGACTGACTCTGACTCTGACTTGATGACTCTGACTTTGACTCTGACTTCATGACTCTGACTCTGACTCTGACTTCATGACTCTGACTCTGACTCTGACTCTGACTCTGACTCTGACTTCATGACCCTGACTCTGACTCTGACTGTGACTCTTACTTCATGACTCTGACTTTATGACTCTGACTTCATGACTCTGACTCTGACTCTGACTTCATGACCATGACTCTGACTCTGACTTCATGACTCTGACTCTGACTCTGACTTCATGACTCTGACTCTGACTCTGACTCTGACTTCATGACTGACTCTGACTCTGACTTGATGACTCTGACTTTGACTCTGACTTCATGACTCTGACTCTGACTCTGACTTCATGACTCTGACTCTGACTCTGACTTCATTACTCTGACTCTGACTCTGACTTCATTACTCTGACTCTGACTCTGACTTTATGACTCTGACTCTGACTCTGACTTCATGACTCTGACTCTGACTCTGACTCTGACTTCATGACTCTGACTCTGACTCTGACTTGATGACTCTGACTTTGACTCTGACTTCATGACTCTGACTCTGACTCTGACTTCATGACTCTGACTCTGACTCTGACTTCATGACTATGACTCTGACACTGACTCTGACTTCATGACTTTGACTCTGACTCTGACTTGATGACTCCGACTTTGACTCTGACTTCATGACTCTGACTCTGACTCTGACTTCATGACTCTGACTCTGACTTTGACTCTGACTTCATGACTCTGACTCTGACTCTGACTTCATGACTCTGACTCTAACTCTGACTTCATGACTCTGACTCTGACTCTGACTCTGACTTCATGACCCTGACTCTGACTCTGACTGTGACCCTCACTTCATGACTCTGACTTCATGACTCTGACTTCATGACTCTGACTCTGACTCTGACTTCATGACTATGACTCTGACTCTGACTTCATGACTCTGACTCTGACTCTGACTTCATGACTCTGACTCTGACTCTGACTTCATGACTATGACTCTGACACTGACTCTGACTTCATGACTTTGACTCTGACTCTGACTTGATGACTCCGACTTTGACTCTGACTTCATGACTCTGACTCTGACTCTGACTTCATGACTCTGACTCTGACTTTGACTCTGACTTCATGACTCTGACTCTGACTCTGACTTCATGACTCTGACTCTGACTCTGACTTCATGACTCTGACTCTGACTCTGACTCTGACTTCATGACCCTGACTCTGACTCTGACTGTGACCCTCACTTCATGACTCTGACTTCATGACTCTGACTTCATGACTCTGACTCTGACTCTGACTTCATGACTATGACTCTGACTCTGACTTCATGACTCTGACTCTGACTCTGACTCTGACTTCATGACTGACTCTGACTCTGACTTGATGACTCTGACTTTGACTCTGACTTCATGACTCTGACTCAGACTCTGACTTCATGACTCTGACTCTGACTCTGACTTCATGACTCTGACTCTGACTCTGACTTCATGACTCTGACTCTGACTCTGACTTCATGACTCTGCCTCTGACTCTGACTTCATGACTCTGACTCTGACTCTGACTCTGACTCTGACTCTGACTTCATGACTCTGACTCTGACTCTGACTTGATGACTCTGACTTTGACTCTGACTTCATGACTCTGACTCTGACTCTGACTTCATGACTCTGATTCTGACTCTGACTCTGACTTCATGACCCTGACTCTGACTCTGACTGTGTCTCTCACTTCATGACTCTGACTTCATGACTCTGACTTCATGACTCTGACTCTGACTCTGACTTCATGACTATGACTCTGACTCTGACTTCATGACTCTGACTCTGACTCTGACTTAATGACTCTGACTCTGACTCTGACTCTGACTTCATGACTGACTCTGACTCTGACTTGATGACTCTGACTTTGACTCTGACTTCATGACTCTGACTCTGACTCTGACTTCATGACTCTGACTCTGACTCTGACTCTGACTCTAACTCTGACTTCATGACCCTGACTCTGACTCTGACTGTGACTCTTACTTCATGACTATGACTTTATGACTCTGACTTCATGACTCTGACTCTGACTCTGACTTCATGACCATGACTCTGACTCTGACTTCATGACTCTGACTCTGACTCTGACTTCATGACTCTGACTCTGACTCTGACTCTGACTTCATGACTGACTCTGACTCTGACTTGATGACTCTGACTTTGACTCTGACTTCATGAATCCGACTCTGACTCTGACTTCATGACTCTGACTCTGACTCTGACTTCATTACTCTGACTCTGACTCTGACTTCATTACTCTGACTCTGACTCTGACTTTATGACTCTGACTCTGACTCTGACTTCATGACTCTGACTCTGACTCTGACTCTGACTTCATGACTCTGACTCTGACTCTGACTTGATGACTCTGACTTTGACTCTGACTTCATGACTCTGACTCTGACTCTGACTTCATGACTCTGACTCTGACTCTGACTTCATGACTATGACTCTGACACTGACTCTGACTTCATGACTTTGACTCTGACTCTGACTTGATGACTCCGACTTTGACTCTGACTTCATGACTCTGACTCTGACTCTGACTTCATGACTCTGACTCTGACTTTGACTCTGACTTCATGACTCTGACTCTGACTCTGACTTCATGACTCTGACTCTAACTCTGACTTCATGACTCTGACTCTGACTCTGACTCTGACTTCATGACCCTGACTCTGACTCTGACTGTGACCCTCACTTCATGACTCTGACTTCATGACTCTGACTTCATGACTCTGACTCTGACTCTGACTTCATGACTATGACTCTGACTCTGACTTCATGACTCTGACTCTGACTCTGACTTCATGACTCTGACTCTGACTCTGACTTGATGACTCTGACTTTGACTCTGACTTCATGACTCTGACTCTGACTCTGACTTCATGACTCTGACTCTGACTCTGACTTCATGACTATGACTCTGACACTGACTCCGACTTCATGACTTTGACTCTGACTCTGACTTGATGACTCTGACTTTGACTCTGACTCTGACTCTGACTTCATGACTCTGACTCTGACTCTGACTCTAACTTCATGACTGACTCTGACTCTGACTTGATGACTCTGACTTTGACTCTGACTTCATGACTCTGACTCAGACTCTGACTTCATGACTCTGACTCTGACTCTGACTTCATGACTCTGACTCTGACTCTGACTTCATGACTCTGACTCTGACTCTGACTTCATGACTCTGCCCCTGACTCTGACTTCATGACTCTGACTCTGACTCTGACTCTGACTCTGACTCTGACTTCATGACTCTGACTCTGACTCTGACTTGATGACTCTGACTTTGACTCTGACTTCATGACTCTGACTCTGACTCTGACTTCATGACTCTGACTCTGACTCTGACTCTGACTTCATGACCCTGACTCTGACTCTGACTGTGTCTCTCACTTCATGACTCTGACTTCATGACTCTGACTTCATGACTCTGACTCTGACTCTGACTTCATGACTATGACTCTGACTCTGACTTCATGACTCTGACTCTGACTCTGACTTAATGACTCTGACTCTGACTCTGACTCTGACTCTGACTTGATGACTCTGACTTTGACTCTGACTTCATGACTCTGACTCTGACTCTGACTTCATGACTCTGACTCTGACTCTGACTCTGACTCTGACTCTGACTCTGACTTCATGACCCTGACTCTGACTCTGACTGTGACTCTTACTTCATGACTCTGACTTTATGACTCTGACTTCATGACTCTGACTCTGACTCTGACTTCATGACTATGACTCTGACTCTGACTTCATGACTCTGACTCTGACTCTGACTTCATGACTCTGACTCTGACTCTGACTCTGACTTCATGACTGACTCTGACTCTGACTTGATGACTCTGACTTTGACTCTGACTTCATGACTCCGACTCTGACTCTGACTTCATGACTCTGACTCTGACTCTGACTTCCTTACTCTGACTCTGACTCTGACTTCATGACTCTGACTCTGACTCTGACTTTATGACTCTGACTCTGACTCTGACTTCATGACTCTGACTCTGACTCTGACTCTGACTTCATGACTCTGACTCTGACTCTGACTTGATGACTCTGACTTTGACTCTGACTTCATGACTCTGACTCTGACTCTGACTTCATGACTCTGACTCTGACTCTGACTTCATGACTATGACTTTGACACTGACTCCGACTTCATGACTTTGACTCTGACTCTGACTTGATGACTCTGACTTTGACTCTGACTTCATGACTCTGACTCTGACTCTGACTTCATGACTCTGACTCTGACTCTGACTTCATGACTCTGACTCTGACTCTGACTCTGACTTCATGACCCTGACTCTGACTCTGACTGTGACTGTCACTTCATGACTCTGACTTCATGACTCTGACTTCATGACTCTGACTCTGACTCTGACTTCATGACTATGACTCTGACTCTGACTTCATGACTCTGACTCTGACTCTGACTTCATGACTCTGACTCTGACTCTGACTCTGACTCTGACTTGATGACTCTGACTTTGACTCTGACTTCATGACTCTGACTCTGACTCTGACTTCATGACTCTGACTCTGACTCTGACTTCATGACTATGACTCTGACTCTGACTTCATGACTCTGACTCTGACTCTGACTTCATGACACTGACTTCATGACTCTGACTCTGACTCTGACTTGATGACTCTGACTTTGACTCTGACTTCATGACTCTGACTCTGACTCTGACTTCATGACTCTGACTCTGACTCTGACTCTGACTTCATGACCCTGACTCTGACTCTGACTGTGTCTCTCACTTCATGACTCTGACTTCATGACTCTGACTTCATGACTCTGACTCTGACTCTGACTTCATGACTATGACTCTGACTCTGACTTCATGACTCTGACTCTGACTCTGACTTAATGACTCTGACTCTGACTCTGACTCTGACTTCATGACTGACTCTGACTCTGACTTGATGACTCTGACTTTGACTCTGACTTCATGACTCTGACTCTGACTCTGACTTCATGACTCTGACTCTGACTCTGACTCTGACTCTGACTCTGACTTCATGACCCTGACTCTGACTCTGACTGTGACTCTTACTTCATGACCCTGACTTTATGACTCTGACTTCATGACTCTGACTCTGACTCTGACTTCATGACTATGACTCTGACTCTGACTTCATGACTCTGACTCTGACTCTGACTTCATGACTCTGACTCTGACTCTGACTCTGACTTCATGACTGACTCTGACTCTGACTTGATGACTCTGACTTTGACTCTGACTTCATGACTCCGACTCTGACTCTGACTTCATGACTCTGACTCTGACTCTGACTTCATTACTCTGACTCTGACTCTGACTTCATGACTCTGACTCTGACTCTGACTTTATGACTCTGACTCTGACTCTGACTTCATGACTCTGACTCTGACTCTGACTTCATGACTCTGACTCTGACTCTGACTCTGACTTCATGACCCTGACTCTGACTCTGACTGTGACTCTTACTTCATGACTCTGACTTTATGACTCTGACTTCATGACTCTGACACTGACTCCGACTTCATGACTTTGACTCTGACTCTGACTTGATGACTCTGACTTTGACTCTGACTTCATGACTCTGACTCTGACTCTGACTTCATGACTCTGACTCTGACTCTGACTTCATGACTCTGACTCTGACTCTGACTCTGACTTCATGACTCTGACTCTGACTCTGACTTCATGACTCTGACTCTGACTCTGACTTCATGACTCTGACTCTGACTCTGACTCTGACTTCATGACCCTGACTCTGACTCTGACTGTGACTCTCACTTCATGACTCTGACTTCATGACTCTGACTTCATGACTCTGACTTCATGACTCTGACTCTGACTCTGACTTCATGACTATGACTCTGACTCTGACTTCATGACTCTGACTCTGACTCTGACTTCATGACTCTGACTCTGACTCTGACTCTGACTTCATGACTGACTCTGACTCTGACTTGATGACTCTGACTTTGACTCTGACTTCATGACTCTGACTCTGACTCTGACTTCATGACTCTGACTCTGACTCTGACTTCATGACTCTGACTCTGACTCTGACTTCATGACTCTGACTCTGACTCTGACTCTGACTTCATGACTGACTCTGACTCTGACTTGATGACTCTGACTTTGACTCTGACTTCATGACTCTGACTCAGACTCTGACTTCATGACTCTGACTCTGACTCTGACTTCATGACTCTGACTCTGACTCTGACTTCATGACTCTGACTCTGACTCTGACTTCATGACTCTGCCCCTGACTCTGACTTCATGACTCTGACTCTGACTCTGACTCTGACTCTGACTCTGACTTCATGACTCTGACTCTGACTCTGACTTGATGACTCTGACTTTGACTCTGACTTCATGAGTCTGACTCTGACTCTGACTTCATGACTCTGACTCTGACTCTGACTCTGACTTCATGACCCTGACTCTGACTCTGACTGTGTCTCTCACTTCATGACTCTGACTTCATGACTCTGACTTCATGACTCTGACTCTGACTCTGACTTCATGACTATGACTCTGACTCTGACTTCATGACTCTGACTCTGACTCTGACTTCATGACTCTGACTCTGACTTCATGACTGACTCTGACTCTGACTTGATGACTCTGACTTTGACTCTGACTTCATGACTCTGACTCTGACTCTGACTTCATGACTCTGACTCTGACTCTGACTCTGACTCTGACTCTGACTTCATGACCCTGACTCTGACTCTGACTGTGACTCTTACTTCATGACTCTGACTTTATGACTCTGACTTCATGACTCTGACTCTGACTCTGACTTCATGACTATGACTCTGACTCTGACTTCATGACTCTGACTCTGACTCTGACTTCATGACTCTGACTCTGACTCTGACTCTGACTTCATGACTGACTCTGACTCTGACTTCATGACTCCGACTCTGACTCTGACTTCATGACTCTGACTCTGACTCTGACTTCATTACTCTGACTCTGACTCTGACTTCATGACTCTGACTCTGACTCTGACTTTATGACTCTGACTCTGACTCTGACTTCATGACTCTGACTCTGACTCTGACTCTGACTTCATGACTCTGACTCTGACTCTGACTTGATGACTCTGACTTTGACTCTGACTTCATGACTCTGACTCTGACTCTGACTTCATGACTCTGACTCTGACTCTGACTTCATGACTATGACTCGGACACTGACTCCGACTTCATGACTTTGACTCTGACTCTGACTTGATGACTCTGACTTTGACTCTGACTTCATGACTCTGACTCTGACTCTGACTTCATGACTCTGACTCTGACTCTGACTTCATGACTCTGACTCTGACTCTGACTCTGACTTCATGACCCTGACTCTGACTCTGACTGTGACTCTCACTTCATGACTCTGACTTCATGACTCTGACTTCATGACTCTGACTCTGACTCTGACTTCATGACTATGACTCTGACTCTGACTTCATGACTCTGACTCTGACTCTGACTTCATGACTCTGACTCTGACTCTGACTCTGACTTCATGACTGACTCTGACTCTGACTTGATGACTCTGACTTTGACTCTGACTTCATGACTCTGACTCTGACTCTGACTTCATGACTCTGACTCTGACTCTGACTTCATGACTCTGACTCTGACTCTGACTTCATGACTCTGACTCTGACTCTGACTTCATGACTCTGCCCCTGACTCCGACTTCATGACTCTGACTCTGACTCTGACTTAATGACTCTGACTCTGACTCTGACTTCATGACTCTGACTATGACTCTGACTCTCATCTCATCACTCTGACCCTGACTCTGACTTCATGACTCTGACTCTGACTCTGACTTCATGACTCTGACTCTGACTCTGACTTCATGACTCTGACTCTGACTCTTACTTTATGACTATGAGTCTGACTCTGACTTCATGACTCTGACTCTGACTCTGACTTCATGACTCTGACTCTGACTCTGACTTCATGACTCAGACTCTGACTCTGACTCCATGACTCTGACTCTGATTCTGACTCTGACTTCGTGACTCCGACTCTGACTCTGACTTCATGACTATGACTCTGACTCTGACTTCATGACTCTGACTCTGACTCTGACTTCATGACTCTGACTTCATGACTCTGACTTCATGACTCTGACTCTGACTCTGACTCTGACTTCATGACTCTGACTCTGACTCGGACTTCATGACTCTGACTTTGACTCTGACTCCATGACTCTGACTCTGACTTTGACTTTATGACTCTGACTTCATGACTCTGACTCTGACTTCATGACTCTGACTCTGACTCTGACTCTGACTTCATGACCCTGACTCTGACTCTGACTGTGACCCTCACTTCATGACTCTGACTTCATGACTCTGACTCTGACTTCATGACTATGACTCTGACTCTGACTTCATGACTCTGACTCTGACTCTGACTTAATGACTCTGACTCTGACTCTGACTCTGACTTCATGACTGACTCTGACTCTGACTTGATGACTCTGACTTTGACTCTGACTTCATGACTCTGACTCTGACTCTGACTTCATGACTCTGACTCTGACTCTGACTCTGACTTCATGACCCTGACTCTGACTCTGACTGTGACTCTTACTTCATGACTCTGACTTTATGACTCTGACTTCATGACTCTGACTCTGACTCTGACTTCATGACTATGACTCTGACTCTGACTTCATGACTCTGACTCTGACTCTGACTTCATGACTCTGACTCTGACTCTGACTCTGACTTCATGACTGACTCTGACTCTGACTTGATGACTCTGACTTTGACTCTGACTTCATGACTCCGACTCTGACTCTGACTTCATGACTCTGACTCTGACTCTGACTCTGACTTTATGACTCTGACTCTGACTCTGACTTCATGACTCTGACTCTGACTCTGACTTCATGACTCTGACTCTGACTCTGACTTCATGACTCTGACTCTGACTCTGACTCTGACTTCATGACCCTGACTCTGACTCTGACTGTGACTCTCACTTCATGACTCTGACTTCATGACTCTGACTTCATGACTCTGACTCTGACTCTGACTTCATGACTATGACTCTGACTCTGACTTCATGACTCTGACTCTGACTCTGACTTCATGACTCTGACTCTGACTCTGACTCTGACTTCATGACTGACTCTGACTCTGACTTGATGACTCTGACTTTGACTCTGACTTCATGACTCTGACTCTGACTCTGACTTCATGACTCTGACTCTGACTCTGACTTCATGACTCTGACTCTGACTCTGACTTCATGACTCTGACTCTGACTCTGACTTCATGACTCTGACTCTGACTCTGACTCTGACTTCATGACTGACTCTGACTCTGACTTGATGACTCTGACTTTGACTCTGACTTCATGACTCTGACTCAGACTCTGACTTCATGACTCTGACTCTGACTCTGACTTCATGACTCTGACTCTGACTCTGACTTCATGACTCTGACTCTGACTCTGACTTCATGACTCTGCCCCTGACTCTGACTTCATGACTCTGACTCTGACTCTGACTCTGACTCTGACTCTGACTTCATGACTCTGACTCTGACTCTGACTTGATGACTCTGACTTTGACTCTGACTTCATGAGTCTGACTCTGACTCTGACTTCATGACTCTGACTCTGACTCTGACTCTGACTTCATGACCCTGACTCTGACTCTGACTGTGTCTCTCACTTCATGACTCTGACTTCATGACTCTGACTTCATGACTCTGACTCTGACTCTGACTTCATGACTATGACTCTGACTCTGACTTCATGACTCTGACTCTGACTCTGACTTAATGACTCTGACTCTGACTTCATGACTGACTCTGACTCTGACTTGATGACTCTGACTTTGACTCTGACTTCATGACTCTGACTCTGACTCTGACTTCATGACTCTGACTCTGACTCTGACTCTGACTCTGACTCTGACTTCATGACCCTGACTCTGACTCTGACTGTGACTCTTACTTCATGACTCTGACTTTATGACTCTGACTTCATGACTCTGACTCTGACTCTGACTTCATGACTATGACTCTGACTCTGACTTCATGACTCTGACTCTGACTCTGACTTCATGACTCTGACTCTGACTCTGACTCTGACTTCATGACTGACTCTGACTCTGACTTCATGACTCCGACTCTGACTCTGACTTCATGACTCTGACTCTGACTCTGACTTCATTACTCTGACTCTGACTCTGACTTCATGACTCTGACTCTGACTCTGACTTTATGACTCTGACTCTGACTCTGACTTCATGACTCTGACTCTGACTCTGACTCTGACTCTGACTTCATGACTCTGACTCTGACTCTGACTTGATGACTCTGACTTTGACTCTGACTTCATGACTCTGACTCTGACTCTGACTTCATGACTCTGACTCTGACTCTGACTTCATGACTATGACTCGGACACTGACTCCGACTTCATGACTTTGACTCTGACTCTGACTTGATGACTCTGACTTTGACTCTGACTTCATGACTCTGACTCTGACTCTGACTTCATGACTCTGACTCTGACTCTGACTTCATGACTCTGACTCTGACTCTGACTCTGACTTCATGACCCTGACTCTGACTCTGACTGTGACTCTCACTTCATGACTCTGACTTCATGACTCTGACTTCATGACTCTGACTCTGACTCTGACTTCATGACTATGACTCTGACTCTGACTTCATGACTCTGACTCTGACTCTAACTTCATGACTCTGACTCTGACTCTGACTCTGACTTCATGACTGACTCTGACTCTGACTTGATGACTCTGACTTTGACTCTGACTTCATGACTCTGACTCTGACTCTGACTTCATGACTCTGACTCTGACTCTGACTTCATGACTCTGACTCTGACTCTGACTTCATGACTCTGACTCTGACTCTGACTTCATGACTCTGCCCCTGACTCCGACTTCATGACTCTGACTCTGACTCTGACTTAATGACTCTGACTCTGACTCTGACTTCATGACTCTGACTATGACTCTGACTCTCATCTCATCACTCTGACCCTGACTCTGACTTCATGACTCTGACTCTGACTCTGACTTCATGACTCTGACTCTGACTCTGACTTCATGACTCTGACTCTGACTCTTACTTTATGACTATGAGTCTGACTCTGACTTCATGACTCTGACTCTGACTCTGACTTCATGACTCTGACTCTGACTCTGACTTCATGACTCAGACTCTGACTCTGACTCCATGACTCTGACTCTGATTCTGACTCTGACTTCGTGACTCCGACTCTGACTCTGACTTCATGACTATGACTCTGACTCTGACTTCATGACTCTGACTCTGACTCTGACTTCATGACTCTGACTTCATGACTCTGACTTCATGACTCTGACTCTGACTCTGACTCTGACTTCATGACTCTGACTCTGACTCGGACTTCATGACTCTGACTTTGACTCTGACTCCATGACTCTGACTCTGACTTTGACTTTATGACTCTGACTTCATGACTCTGACTCTGACTTCATGACTCTGACTCTGACTCTGACTCTGACTTCATGACCCTGACTCTGACTCTGACTGTGACCCTCACTTCATGACTCTGACTTCATGACTCTGACTCTGACTTCATGACTATGACTCTGACTCTGACTTCATGACTCTGACTCTGACTCTGACTTAATGACTCTGACTCTGACTCTGACTCTGACTTCATGACTGACTCTGACTCTGACTTGATGACTCTGACTTTGACTCTGACTTCATGACTCTGACTCTGACTCTGACTTCATGACTCTGACTCTGACTCTGACTCTGACTTCATGACCCTGACTCTGACTCTGACTGTGACTCTTACTTCATGACTCTGACTTTATGACTCTGACTTCATGACTCTGACTCTGACTCTGACTTCATGACTATGACTCTGACTCTGACTTCATGACTCTGACTCTGACTCTGACTTCATGACTCTGACTCTGACTCTGACTCTGACTTCATGACTGACTCTGACTCTGACTTGATGACTCTGACTTTGACTCTGACTTCATGACTCCGACTCTGACTCTGACTTCATGACTCTGACTCTGACTCTGACTTCATTACTCTGACTCTGACTCTGACTTCATGACTCTGACTCTGACTCTGACTTTATGACTCTGACTCTGACTCTGACTTCATGACTCTGACTCTGACTCTGACTTCATGACTCTGACTCTGACTCTGACTTCATGACTCTGACTCTGACTCTGACTCTGACTTCATGACCCTGACTCTGACTCTGACTGTGACTCTCACTTCATGACTCTGACTTCATGACTCTGACTTCATGACTCTGACTCTGACTCTGACTTCATGACTATGACTCTGACTCTGACTTCATGACTCTGACTCTGACTCTGACTTCATGACTCTGACTCTGACTCTGACTCTGACTTCATGACTGACTCTGACTCTGACTTGATGACTCTGACTTTGACTCTGACTTCATGACTCCGACTCTGACTCTGACTTCATGACTCTGACTCTGACTCTGACTTCATTACTCTGACTCTGACTCTGACTTCATGACTCTGACTCTGACTCTGACTTTATGACTCTGACTCTGACTCTGACTTCATGACTCTGACTCTGACTCTGACTTCATGACTCTGACTCTGACTCTGACTTCATGACTCTGACTCTGACTCTGACTCTGACTTCATGACCCTGACTCTGACTCTGACTGTGACTCTCACTTCATGACTCTGACTTCATGACTCTGACTTCATGACTCTGACTCTGACTCTGACTTCATGACTATGACTCTGACTCTGACTTCATGACTCTGACTCTGACTCTGACTTCATGACTCTGACTCTGACTCTGACTCTGACTTCATGACTGACTCTGACTCTGACTTGATGACTCTGACTTTGACTCTGACTTCATGACTCTGACTCTGACTCTGACTTCATGACTCTGACTCTGACTCTGACTTCATGACTCTGACTCTGACTCTGACTTCATGACTCTGACTCTGACTCTGACTCTGACTTCATGACTGACTCTGACTCTGACTTGATGACTCTGACTTTGACTCTGACTTCATGACTCTGACTCAGACTCTGACTTCATGACTCTGACTCTGACTCTGACTTCATGACTCTGACTCTGACTCTGACTTCATGACTCTGACTCTGACTCTGACTTCATGACTCTGCCCCTGACTCTGACTTCATGACTCTGACTCTGACTCTGACTCTGACTCTGACTCTGACTTCATGACTCTGACTCTGACTCTGACTTGATGACTCTGACTTTGACTCTGACTTCATGAGTCTGACTCTGACTCTGACTTCATGACTCTGACTCTGACTCTGACTCTGACTTCATGACCCTGACTCTGACTCTGACTGTGTCTCTCACTTCATGACTCTGACTTCATGACTCTGACTTCATGACTCTGACTCTGACTCTGACTTCATGACTATGACTCTGACTCTGACTTCATGACTCTGACTCTGACTCTGACTTAATGACTCTGACTCTGACTTCATGACTGACTCTGACTCTGACTTGATGACTCTGACTTTGACTCTGACTTCATGACTCTGACTCTGACTCTGACTTCATGACTCTGACTCTGACTCTGACTCTGACTCTGACTCTGACTTCATGACCCTGACTCTGACTCTGACTGTGACTCTTACTTCATGACTCTGACTTTATGACTCTGACTTCATGACTCTGACTCTGACTCTGACTTCATGACTATGACTCTGACTCTGACTTCATGACTCTGACTCTGACTCTGACTTCATGACTCTGACTCTGACTCTGACTCTGACTTCATGACTGACTCTGACTCTGACTTCATGACTCCGACTCTGACTCTGACTTCATGACTCTGACTCTGACTCTGACTTCATTACTCTGACTCTGACTCTGACTTCATGACTCTGACTCTGACTCTGACTTTATGACTCTGACTCTGACTCTGACTTCATGACTCTGACTCTGACTCTGACTCTGACTTCATGACTCTGACTCTGACTCTGACTTGATGACTCTGACTTTGACTCTGACTTCATGACTCTGACTCTGACTCTGACTTCATGACTCTGACTCTGACTCTGACTTCATGACTATGACTCGGACACTGACTCCGACTTCATGACTTTGACTCTGACTCTGACTTGATGACTCTGACTTTGACTCTGACTTCATGACTCTGACTCTGACTCTGACTTCATGACTCTGACTCTGACTCTGACTTCATGACTCTGACTCTGACTCTGACTCTGACTTCATGACCCTGACTCTGACTCTGACTGTGACTCTCACTTCATGACTCTGACTTCATGACTCTGACTTCATGACTCTGACTCTGACTCTGACTTCATGACTATGACTCTGACTCTGACTTCATGACTCTGACTCTGACTCTGACTTCATGACTCTGACTCTGACTCTGACTCTGACTTCATGACTGACTCTGACTCTGACTTGATGACTCTGACTTTGACTCTGACTTCATGACTCTGACTCTGACTCTGACTTCATGACTCTGACTCTGACTCTGACTTCATGACTCTGACTCTGACTCTGACTTCATGACTCTGACTCTGACTCTGACTTCATGACTCTGACTCTGACTCTGACTTCATGACTCTGCCCCTGACTCTGACTTCATGACTCTGACTCTGACTCTGACTCTGACTCTGACTCTGACTTCATGACTCTGACTCTGACTCTGACTTGATGACTCTGACTTTGACTCTGACTTCATGAGTCTGACTCTGACTCTGACTTCATGACTCTGACTCTGACTCTGACTCTGACTTCATGACCCTGACTCTGACTCTGACTGTGTCTCTCACTTCATGACTCTGACTTCATGACTCTGACTTCATGACTCTGACTCTGACTCTGACTTCATGACTATGACTCTGACTCTGACTTCATGACTCTGACTCTGACTCTGACTTAATGACTCTGACTCTGACTTCATGACTGACTCTGACTCTGACTTGATGACTCTGACTTTGACTCTGACTTCATGACTCTGACTCTGACTCTGACTTCATGACTCTGACTCTGACTCTGACTCTGACTCTGACTCTGACTTCATGACCCTGACTCTGACTCTGACTGTGACTCTTACTTCATGACTCTGACTTTATGACTCTGACTTCATGACTCTGACTCTGACTCTGACTTCATGACTATGACTCTGACTCTGACTTCATGACTCTGACTCTGACTCTGACTTCATGACTCTGACTCTGACTCTGACTCTGACTTCATGACTGACTCTGACTCTGACTTCATGACTCCGACTCTGACTCTGACTTCATGACTCTGACTCTGACTCTGACTTCATTACTCTGACTCTGACTCTGACTTCATGACTCTGACTCTGACTCTGACTTTATGACTCTGACTCTGACTCTGACTTCATGACTCTGACTCTGACTCTGACTCTGACTTCATGACTCTGACTCTGACTCTGACTTGATGACTCTGACTTTGACTCTGACTTCATGACTCTGACTCTGACTCTGACTTCATGACTCTGACTCTGACTCTGACTTCATGACTATGACTCGGACACTGACTCCGACTTCATGACTTTGACTCTGACTCTGACTTGATGACTCTGACTTTGACTCTGACTTCATGACTCTGACTCTGACTCTGACTTCATGACTCTGACTCTGACTCTGACTTCATGACTCTGACTCTGACTCTGACTCTGACTTCATGACCCTGACTCTGACTCTGACTGTGACTCTCACTTCATGACTCTGACTTCATGACTCTGACTTCATGACTCTGACTCTGACTCTGACTTCATGACTATGACTCTGACTCTGACTTCATGACTCTGACTCTGACTCTGACTTCATGACTCTGACTCTGACTCTGACTCTGACTTCATGACTGACTCTGACTCTGACTTGATGACTCTGACTTTGACTCTGACTTCATGACTCTGACTCTGACTCTGACTTCATGACTCTGACTCTGACTCTGACTTCATGACTCTGACTCTGACTCTGACTTCATGACTCTGACTCTGACTCTGACTTCATGACTCTGCCCCTGACTCCGACTTCATGACTCTGACTCTGACTCTGACTTAATGACTCTGACTCTGACTCTGACTTCATGACTCTGACTATGACTCTGACTCTCATCTCATCACTCTGACCCTGACTCTGACTTCATGACTCTGACTCTGACTCTGACTTCATGACTCTGACTCTGACTCTGACTTCATGACTCTGACTCTGACTCTTACTTTATGACTATGAGTCTGACTCTGACTTCATGACTCTGACTCTGACTCTGACTTCATGACTCTGACTCTGACTCTGACTTCATGACTCAGACTCTGACTCTGACTCCATGACTCTGACTCTGATTCTGACTCTGACTTCGTGACTCCGACTCTGACTCTGACTTCATGACTATGACTCTGACTCTGACTTCATGACTCTGACTCTGACTCTGACTTCATGACTCTGACTTCATGACTCTGACTTCATGACTCTGACTCTGACTCTGACTCTGACTTCATGACTCTGACTCTGACTCGGACTTCATGACTCTGACTTTGACTCTGACTCCATGACTCTGACTCTGACTTTGACTTTATGACTCTGACTTCATGACTCTGACTCTGACTTCATGACTCTGACTCTGACTCTGACTCTGACTTCATGACCCTGACTCTGACTCTGACTGTGACCCTCACTTCATGACTCTGACTTCATGACTCTGACTCTGACTTCATGACTATGACTCTGACTCTGACTTCATGACTCTGACTCTGACTCTGACTTCATGACTCTGACTCTGACTCTGACTCTGACTTCATGACTGACTCTGACTCTGACTTGATGACTCTGACTTTGACTCTGACTTCATGACTCTGACTCAGACTCTGACTTCATGACTCTGACTCTGACTCTGACTTCATGACTCTGACTCTGACTCTGACTTCATGACTCTGACTCTGACTCTGACTTCATGACTCTGCCCCTGACTCTGACTTCATGACTCTGACTCTGACTCTGACTCTGACTCTGACTCTGACTTCATGACTCTGACTCTGACTCTGACTTGATGACTCTGACTTTGACTCTGACTTCATGACTCTGACTCTGACTCTGACTTCATGACTCTGACTCTGACTCTGACTCTGACTTCATGACCCTGACTCTGACTCTGACTGTGTCTCTCACTTCATGACTCTGACTTCATGACTCTGACTTCATGACTCTGACTCTGACTCTGACTTCATGACTATGACTCTGACTCTGACTTCATGACTCTGACTCTGACTCTGACTTAATGACTCTGACTCTGACTCTGACTCTGACTTCATGACTGACTCTGACTCTGACTTGATGACTCTGACTTTGACTCTGACTTCATGACTCTGACTCTGACTCTGACTTCATGACTCTGACTCTGACTCTGACTCTGACTCTGACTCTGACTTCATGACCCTGACTCTGACTCTGACTGTGACTCTTACTTCATGACTCTGACTTTATGACTCTGACTTCATGACTCTCACTCTGACTCTGACTTCATGACTATGACTCTGACTCTGACTTCATGACTCTGGCTCTGACTCTGACTTCATGACTCTGACTCTGACTCTGACTCTGACTTCATGACTCAGACTCTGACTCTGACTCCATGACTCTGACTCTGATTCTGACTCTGACTTCGTGACTCCGACTCTGACTCTGACTTCATGACTATGACTCTGACTCTGACTTCATGACTCTGACTCTGACTCTGACTTCATGACTCTGACTTCATGACTCTGACTTCATGACTCTGACTCTGACTCTGACTCTGACTTCATGACTCTGACTCTGACTCGGACTTCATGACTCTGACTTTGACTCTGACTCCATGACTCTGACTCTGACTTTGACTTTATGACTCTGACTTCATGACTCTGACTCTGACTTCATGACTCTGACTCTGACTCTGACTCTGACTTCATGACCCTGACTCTGACTCTGACTGTGACCCTCACTTCATGACTCTGACTTCATGACTCTGACTCTGACTTCATGACTATGACTCTGACTCTGACTTCATGACTCTGACTCTGACTCTGACTTAATGACTCTGACTCTGACTCTGACTCTGACTTCATGACTGACTCTGACTCTGACTTGATGACTCTGACTTTGACTCTGACTTCATGACTCTGACTCTGACTCTGACTTCATGACTCTGACTCTGACTCTGACTCTGACTTCATGACCCTGACTCTGACTCTGACTGTGACTCTTACTTCATGACTCTGACTTTATGACTCTGACTTCATGACTTTGACTCTGACTCTGACTTCATGACTATGACTCTGACTCTGACTTCATGACTCTGACTCTGACTCTGACTTCATGACTCTGACTCTGACTCTGACTCTGACTTCATGACTGACTCTGACTCTGACTTGATGACTCTGACTTTGACTCTGACTTCATGACTCCGACTCTGACTCTGACTTCATGACTCTGACTCTGACTCTGACTTCATTACTCTGACTCTGACTCTGACTTCATGACTCTGACTCTGACTCTGACTTTATGACTCTGACTCTGACTCTGACTTCATGACTCTGACTCTGACTCTGACTTCATGACTCTGACTCTGACTCTGACTTCATGACTCTGACTCTGACTCTGACTCTGACTTCATGACCCTGACTCTGACTCTGACTGTGACTCTCACTTCATGACTCTGACTTCATGACTCTGACTTCATGACTCTGACTCTGACTCTGACTTCATGACTATGACTCTGACTCTGACTTCATGACTCTGACTCTGACTCTGACTTCATGACTCTGACTCTGACTCTGACTCTGACTTCATGACTGACTCTGACTCTGACTTGATGACTCTGACTTTGACTCTGACTTCATGACTCTGACTCTGACTCTGACTTCATGACTCTGACTCTGACTCTGACTTCATGACTCTGACTCTGACTCTGACTTCATGACTCTGACTCTGACTCTGACTCTGACTTCATGACTGACTCTGACTCTGACTTGATGACTCTGACTTTGACTCTGACTTCATGACTCTGACTCAGACTCTGACTTCATGACTCTGACTCTGACTCTGACTTCATGACTCTGACTCTGACTCTGACTTCATGACTCTGACTCTGACTCTGACTTCATGACTCTGCCCCTGACTCTGACTTCATGACTCTGACTCTGACTCTGACTCTGACTCTGACTCTGACTTCATGACTCTGACTCCGACTCTGACTTGATGACTCTGACTTTGACTCTGACTTCATGAGTCTGACTCTGACTCTGACTTCATGACTCTGACTCTGACTCTGACTCTGACTTCATGACCCTGACTCTGACTCTGACTGTGTCTCTCACTTCATGACTCTGACTTCATGACTCTGACTTCATGACTCTGACTCTGACTCTGACTTCATGACTATGACTCTGACTCTGACTTCATGACTCTGACTCTGACTCTGACTTAATGACTCTGACTCTGACTTCATGACTGACTCTGACTCTGACTTGATGACTCTGACTTTGACTCTGACTTCATGACTCTGACTCTGACTCTGACTTCATGACTCTGACTCTGACTCTGACTCTGACTCTGACTCTGACTTCATGACCCTGACTCTGACTCTGACTGTGACTCTTACTTCATGACTCTGACTTTATGACTCTGACTTCATGACTCTGACTCTGACTCTGACTTCATGACTATGACTCTGACTCTGACTTCATGACTCTGACTCTGACTCTGACTTCATGACTCTGACTCTGACTCTGACTCTGACTTCATGACTGACTCTGACTCTGACTTCATGACTCCGACTCTGACTCTGACTTCATGACTCTGACTCTGACTCTGACTTCATTACTCTGACTCTGACTCTGACTTCATGACTCTGACTCTGACTCTGACTTTATGACTCTGACTCTGACTCTGACTTCATGACTCTGACTCTGACTCTGACTCTGACTTCATGACTCTGACTCTGACTCTGACTTGATGACTCTGACTTTGACTCTGACTTCATGACTCTGACTCTGACTCTGACTTCATGACTCTGACTCTGACTCTGACTTCATGACTATGACTCGGACACTGACTCCGACTTCATGACTTTGACTCTGACTCTGACTTGATGACTCTGACTTTGACTCTGACTTCATGACTCTGACTCTGACTCTGACTTCATGACTCTGACTCTGACTCTGACTTCATGACTCTGACTCTGACTCTGACTCTGACTTCATGACCCTGACTCTGACTCTGACTGTGACTCTCACTTCATGACTCTGACTTCATGACTCTGACTTCATGACTCTGACTCTGACTCTGACTTCATGACTATGACTCTGACTCTGACTTCATGACTCTGACTCTGACTCTGACTTCATGACTCTGACTCTGACTCTGACTCTGACTTCATGACTGACTCTGACTCTGACTTGATGACTCTGACTTTGACTCTGACTTCATGACTCTGACTCTGACTCTGACTTCATGACTCTGACTTCATGACTCTGACTTCATGACTCTGACTCTGACTCTGACTCTGACTTCATGACTCTGACTCTGACTCGGACTTCATGACTCTGACTTTGACTCTGACTCCATGACTCTGACTCTGACTTTGACTTTATGACTCTGACTTCATGACTCTGACTCTGACTTCATGACTCTGACTCTGACTCTGACTCTGACTTCATGACCCTGACTCTGACTCTGACTGTGACCCTCACTTCATGACTCTGACTTCATGACTCTGACTCTGACTTCATGACTATGACTCTGACTCTGACTTCATGACTCTGACTCTGACTCTGACTTCATGACTCTGACTCTGACTCTGACTCTGACTTCATGACTGACTCTGACTCTGACTTGATGACTCTGACTTTGACTCTGACTTCATGACTCTGACTCAGACTCTGACTTCATGACTCTGACTCTGACTCTGACTTCATGACTCTGACTCTGACTCTGACTTCATGACTCTGACTCTGACTCTGACTTCATGACTCTGCCCCTGACTCTGACTTCATGACTCTGACTCTGACTCTGACTCTGACTCTGACTCTGACTTCATGACTCTGACTCTGACTCTGACTTGATGACTCTGACTTTGACTCTGACTTCATGACTCTGACTCTGACTCTGACTTCATGACTCTGACTCTGACTCTGACTCTGACTTCATGACCCTGACTCTGACTCTGACTGTGTCTCTCACTTCATGACTCTGACTTCATGACTCTGACTTCATGACTCTGACTCTGACTCTGACTTCATGACTATGACTCTGACTCTGACTTCATGACTCTGACTCTGACTCTGACTTAATGACTCTGACTCTGACTCTGACTCTGACTTCATGACTGACTCTGACTCTGACTTGATGACTCTGACTTTGACTCTGACTTCATGACTCTGACTCTGACTCTGACTTCATGACTCTGACTCTGACTCTGACTCTGACTCTGACTCTGACTTCATGACCCTGACTCTGACTCTGACTGTGACTCTTACTTCATGACTCTGACTTTATGACTCTGACTTCATGACTCTCACTCTGACTCTGACTTCATGACTATGACTCTGACTCTGACTTCATGACTCTGGCTCTGACTCTGACTTCATGACTCTGACTCTGACTCTGACTCTGACTTCATGACTGACTCTGACTCTGACTTGATGACTCTGACTTTGACTCTGACTTCATGACTCCGACTCTGACTCTGACTTCATGACTCTGACTCTGACTCTGACTTCATTACTCTGACTCTGACTCTGACTTCATGACTCTGACTCTGACTCTGACTTTATGACTCTGACTCTGACTCTGACTTCATGACTCTGACTCTGACTCTGACTCTGACTTCATGACTCTGACTCTGACTCTGACTTGATGACTCTGACTTTGACTCTGACTTCATGACTCTGACTCTGACTCTGACTTCATGACTCTGACTCTGACTCTGACTTCATGACTATGACTCTGACACTGACTCCGACTTCATGACTTTGACTCTGACTCTGACTTGATGACTCTGACTTTGACTCTGACTTCATGACTCTGACTCTGACTCTGACTTCATGACTCTGACTCTGACTCTGACTTCATGACTCTGACTCTGACTCTGATTCTGACTTCATGACCCTGACTCTGACTCTGACTGTGACTCTCACTTCATGACTCTGACTTCATGACTCTGACTTCATGACTCTGACTCTGACTCTGACTTCATGACTATGACTCTGACTCTGACTTCATGACTCTGACTCTGACTCTGACTTCATGACTCTGACTCTGACTCTGACTCTGACTTCATGACTGACTCTGACTCTGACTTGATGACTCTGACTCTGACTCTGAATTCATGACTCTGACTTTGACGCTGACTCTGACTCTGACCTTATGACTCTGACTCTGACTCTGACTTCATGACCCTGACTCTGACTTTGACTGTGACTCTTACTTCATGACTCTGACTTTATGACTCTGATTCTGACTCTTACTTCATGACTATGACTTTGACTCTGACTTCATGACTCTGACTCTGACTCTGACGTCATGACTCTGACTCTGATCCTGACTCTGACTTCATGACTCAGACTCTGACTCTGACTTCATGACTCTGACTCTGACTCTGACTTCATGACTCTGACTCTGACGCTGACTTCATGACTCTGACTCTGACTCTGAATTCATGACTCTGACTCTGACTCTGACTCTGACTTCATGACTCTGACTCTGACTCTGACTTGATGACTCTGACTTTGACTCTGACTTCATGACTCTGACTCTGACTCTGACTTCATGACTCTGACTCTGACTCTGACTTCATGACTATGACTCTGACACTGACTCTGACTTCATGACTTTGACTCTGACTCTGACTTGATGACTATGACTTTGACTCTGACTTCATGACTCTGACTCTGACTCTGACTTCATGACTCTGACTCTGACTCTGACTTCATGACTCTGACTCTGACTCTGACTCTGACTACATGACCCTGACTCTGACTCTGACTGTGACTCTCACTTCATGACTCTGACTTCATGACTCTGACTTCATGACTCTGACTCTGACTCTGACTTCATGACTATGACTCTGACTCTGACTTCATGACTCTGACTCTGACTCTGACTTCATGACTCTGACTCTGACTCTGACTCTGACTTCATGACTGACTCTGACTCTGACTTGATGACTCTGACTTTGACTCTGACTTCATGACTCTGACTCTGACTCTGACTTCATGACTCTGACTCTGACTCTGACTTCATGACTCTGACTCTGACTCTGACTTCATGACTCTGACTCTGACTCTGACTTCATGACTCTGCCCCTGACTCCGACTTCATGACTCTGACTCTGACTCTGACTTCATGACTCTGACTCTGACTCTGACTTCATGACTCTGACTATGACTCTGACTCTCATCTCATCACTCTGACCCTGACTCTGACTTCATGACTCTGACTCTGACTCTGACTTCATGACTCTGCCCCTGACTCCGACTTCATGACTCTGACTCTGACTCTGACGTCATGACTCTGACTCTGATCTTGACTCTGACTTCATGACTCAGACTCTGACTCTGACTTCATGACTCTGACTCTGACTCTGACTTCATGACTCTGACTCTGACGCTGACTTCATGACTCTGACTCTGACTCTGACTTCATGACTCTGACTCTGACTCTGACTCTGACTTCATGACCCTGACTCTGACTCTGACTGTGACTCTCACTTCATGACTCTGACTTCATGACTCTGACTTTATGACTCTGACTTCATGACTCTGACTCTGACTCTGACTTCATGACCATGACTCTGACTCTGACTTCATGACTCTGACTCTGACTCTGACTTCATGACTCTGACTCTGACTCTGACTCTGACTTCATGACTGACTTTGACTCTGACTTGATGACTCTGACTTTGACTCTGACTTCATGACTCCGACTCTGACTCTGACTTCATGACTCTGACTCTGACTCTGACTTCATTACTCTGACTCTGACTCTGACTTCATGACTCTGACTCTGACTCTGACTCTGACTTCATGACTGACTCTGACTCTGACTTGATGACTCTGACTTTGACTCTGACTTCATGACTCCGACTCTGACTCTGACTTCATGACTCTGACTCTGACTCTGACTTCATTACTCTGACTCTGACTCTGACTTCATGACTCTGACTCTGACTCTGACTTTATGACTCTGACTCTGACTCTGACTCTGAATTCATGACTCTGACTCTGACTCTGACTCTGACTTCATGACTCTGACTATGACTCTGACTTGATGACTCTGACTTTGACTCTGACTTCATGACTCTGACTCTGACTCTGACTTCATGACTCTGACTCTGACTCTGACTTCATGACTATGACTCTGACACTGACTCTGACTTCATGACTTTGACTCTGACTCTGACTTGATGACTATGACTTTGACTCTGACTTCATGACTCTGACTCTGACTCTGACTTCATGACTCTGACTCTGACTCTGACTTCATGACTCTGACTTTGACTCTGACTCTGACTACATGACCCTGACTCTGACTCTGACTGTGACTCTCACTTCATGACTCTGACTTCATGACTCTGACTTCATGACTCTGACTCTGACTCTGACTTCATGACTATGACTCTGACTCTGACTTCATGACTCTGACTCTGACTCTGACTTCATGACTCTGACTCTGACTCTGACTCTGACTTCATGACTGACTCTGACTCTGACTTGATGACTCTGACTTTGACTCTGACTTCATGACTCTGACTCTGACTCTGACTTCATGACTCTGACTCTGACTCTGACTTCATGACTCTGACTCTGACTCTGACTTCATGACTCTGACTCTGACTCTGACTTCATGACTCTGCCCCTGACTCCGACTTCATGACTCTGACTCTGACTCTGACTTCATGACTCTGACTCTGACTCTGACTTCATGACTCTGACTATGACTCTGACTCTCATCTCATCACTCTGACCCTGACTCTGACTTCATGACTCTGACTCTGACTCTGACTTCATGACTCTGCCCCTGACTCCGACTTCATGACTCTGACTCTGACTCTGACTTTATGACTCTGACTCTGACTCTGACTTCATGACTCAGACTCTGACTCTGACTTCATGACTCTGACTCTGATTCTGACTCTGACTTCATGACTCTGACTCTGATTTTGACTTTATGACTCTGACTCTGACTCTGACTTGATGACTCTGACTCTGACTCTGACGTCACGACTCTGACTCTGACTCTGACTTTATGACTCTGACTCTGACTCTGACTCTGACTTCATGACTCTGACTCTGACTCTGACTCTGACTTCATGACTCTGACTCTGACTCTGACTTGATGACTCTGACTTTGACTCTGACTTCATGACTCTGACTCTGACTCTGACTTCATGACTCTGACTCTGACTCTGACTTCATGACTATGACTCTGACACTGACTCTGACTTCATGACTTTGACTCTGACTCTGACTTGATGACTCTGACTTTGACTCTGACTTCATGACTCTGACTCTGACTCTGACTTCATGACTCTGACTCTGACTCTGACTTCATGACTTTGACTCTGACTCTGACTCTGACTTCATGACCCTGACTCTGACTTTGACTGTGACTCTCACTTCATGACTCTGACTTCATGACTCTGACTTCATGACTCTGACTCTGACTCTGACTTCATGACTATGACTCTGACTCTGACTTCATGACTCTGACTCTGACTCTGACTTCATGACTCTGAATCTGACTCTGACTCTGACTTCATGACTGACTCTGACTCTGACTTGATGACTCTGACTTTGACTCTGACTTCATGACTCTGACTCTGACTCTGACTTCATGACTCTGACTCTGACTCTGACTTCATGACTCTGACTCTGACTCTGACTTCATGACTCTGACTCTGACTCTGACTTCATGACTCTGCCCCTGACTCCGACTTCATGACTCTGACTCTGACTCTGACTTCATGACTCTGACTCTGACTCTGACTTCATGACTCTGACTATGACTCTGACTCTCATCTCATCACTCTGACCCTGACTCTGACTTCATGACTCTGACTCTGACTCTGACTTCATGACTCTGACTCTGACTCTGACTTCATGACTCTGACTCTGACTCTTACTTCATGACTATGAGTCTGACTCTGACTTCATGACTCTGACTCTGACTCGGACTTCATGACTCTGACTCTGACTCTGACTTCATGACTCAGACTCTGACTCTGACTCCATGACTCTGACTCTGATTCTGACTCTGACTTCATGACTCCGACTCTGACTCTGACTTCATGACTATGACTCTGACTCTGACTTCATGACTCTGACTCTGACTCTGACTTCATGACTCTGACTTCATGACTCTGACTTCATGACTCTGACTCTGACTCTGACTCTGACTTCATGACTCTGACTCTGACTCTGACTTCATGACTCTGACTTTGACTCTGACTCCATGACTCTGACTCTGACTTTGACTTTATGACTCTGACTTCATGACTCTGACTCTGACATCATGACTCTGACTCTGACTCTGACTTCATGACTCTGACTCTGACGCTGACTTCATGACTCTGACTCTGACTTTGACTCTGACTTCATGACTCTGACTCTGATTTTGACTTCATGACTCTGACTCTGACTCTGACTTCATGACTCTGACTTTGACGCTGACTCTGACTCTGACTTTATGACTCTGACTCTGACTCTGACTTCATGACCCTGACTCTGACTTTGACTGTGACTCTTACTTCATGACTCTGACTTTATGACTCTGACTCTGACTCTTACTTCATGACTATGACTCTGACTCTGACTTCATGACTCTGACTCTGACTCTGACTTCATGACTCTGACTCTGATCTTGACTCTGACTTCATGACTCAGACTCTGACTCCGACTTCATGACTCTGACTCTGACTCTGACTTTATGACTCTGACTTCGACTCTGACTTCATGACTCAGACTCTGACTCTGACTTCATGACTCTGACTCTGATTCTGACTCTGACTTCATGACTCTGACTCTGACTCTGACTTCATGACTCTGACTCTGACTCTGACTTCATGACTCTGACTCTGACTCTGACTTCATGACTCTGACTCTGACTCTTACTTCTTGACTCTGACTCTGACTCTGACTTCATGACTCTGACTCTGACTCTGACTTCATGACTCTGACTGTGACTCTGACTTGATGACTCTGACTTCATGACTCTGACTATGACTCTGACTCTGATCTCATGACTCTGACCCTGACTCTGACTTCATGACTCTGACTCTGACTCCGACTTCATGACTCTGACTCTGACTCTGACTTCATGACTCTGACTCTGACTCTGACTCTGACTTCATGACTCTGACTCTGATTTTGACTTTATGACTCTGACTCTGACTCTGACTCTGACTCTGACTTCATGACCCTGACTCTGACTCTGACTGTGACTCTCACTTCATGACTCTGACTTCATGACTCTGACTTCATGACTCTGACTCTGACTCTGACTTCATGACTATGACTCTGACTCTGACTTCATGACTCTGACTCTGACTCTGACTTCATGACTCTGACTCTGACTCTGACTCTGACTTCATGACTGACTCTGACTCTGACTTGATGACTCTGACTTTGACTCTGACTTCATGACTCTGACTCTGACTCTGACTTCATGACTCTGACTCTGACTCTGACTTCATGACTCTGACTCTGACTCTTACTTCTTGACTCTGACTCTGACTCTGACTTCATGACTCTGACTCTGACTCTGACTTCATGACTCTGACTGTGACTCTGACTTCATGACTCTGACTTCATGACTCTGACTATGACTCTGAGTCTGATCTCATGACTCTGACCCTGACTCTGACTTCATGACTCTGACTCTGACTCTGACTTCCTGACTCTGACTCTGACTCCGACTTCATGACTCTGACTCTGACTCTGACTTCATGACTCTGACTCTGACTCTGACTCTGACTTCATGACTCTGACTCTGACTTCATGACTCTGACTCTGACTCTGACGTCATGACTCTGACTGTGACTCTGACCTCATGACTCTGACTTCATGACTCTGACTCTGACTCTGACTCTGACTTCATGACTCTGACTCTGACTCTGACTTTATGACTCTGACTCTGACTCTGACTTGATGACTCTGACTCTGACTCTGACGTCATGACTCTGACTGTGACTCTGACCTCATGACTCTGACTTCATGACTCTGACTCTGACTCTGACTCTGACTTCATGACTCTGACTCTGACTTCATGACTCTGACTCGGACTCTGACTTCATGACTCTGACTTTGACGCAGACTGTGACTCTGACTTCATGACTCTGACTCTGACTCTGACTCTGACTTCTTGACTCTGACTCTGACTCTGACTTCATGACTCTGACTCTGACTCTGACTTCATGACTCTGACTCTGACTCTGACTTCATGAGTATGAATCTGGCTCTGACTTCATGACTCCGACATTGACTCTGACTGTGACTCTGACTTCACGACTTTGACTTCATGACTCTGACTCTGACTCTGACTTTGACTTCCTGACTCTGACTCTGACTCTGTCTCTGACTTCATGACTCTGACTCTGACTCTGACTTCATGACTCTGACTCTGACTCTGACTTCATGACTCTGACTCTGACTCTGACTCTGACTTCATGACTCTGACTCTGACTCTGACTTCATGACTCTGACTTTGACTCTGACTCCATGACTCTGACTCTGACTTTGACATTATGACTCTGACTGCATGACTCTGACTCTGACATCATGACTCTGACTCTGACTCTGACTTCATGACTCTGACTCTGACTCTGACTTCATGACTCTGACTCTGACTCTGACTTCATGACTCTGACTCTGACTTTGACTCTGACTTCATGACTCTGACTCTGATTTCGACTTCATGACTCTGACTCTGACTCTGACTTCATAACTCTGACTTTGACGCTGACTCTGACTTCATGACTCTGACTCTGATTTTGACTTCATGACTCTGACTCTGACTCTGACTTCATGACTCTGACTTTGACTCTGACTTCATGACTCTGCCCCTGACTCTGACTTCATGACTCTGACTCTGACCTCATGACTCTGACTCTGACTCCGACTGTGACTCTTACTTCATGACTCTGACTTTATGACTCTGACTTCATGACTCTGACTCTGACTCTTACTTCATGACTATGAGTCCGACTCTGACTTTATGACTCTGACTCTGACTCTGACTTCATGACTCTGACTCTGACTCTGACTTCATGACTCAGACTCTGACTCTGACTTCATGACTCTGACTCTGATTCTGACTCTGACTTCATGACTCCGACTCTGACTCTGACTTCATGACTATGACTCTGACTCTGACTTCATGACTCTGACTCTGACTCTGACTTCATGACTCTGACTTCATGACTCTGACTCTGACTCTCACTCTGACTTCATGACTCTGACTCTGACTCTGACTTCATGACTCTGACTTTGACTCTGACTCCATGACTCTGACTCTGACTTTGACTTTATGACTCTGACTTCATGACTCTGACTCTGACTCTGACTTTATGACTCTGACTCTGACTGTGACTCTGACTTCATGACTCTGACTCTGATTTTGACTTCATGACTCTGACTCTGACTCTGACTTCATGACTCTGACTTTGACTCTGACTTCATGACTCTGCCCCTGACTCTGACTTCATGACTCTGACTCTGACTCTGACTCTGACTCTGACTCTGACTTCATGACTCTGACTCTGACTCTGACTTGATGACTCTGACTTTGACTCTGACTTCATGACTCTGACTCTGACTCTGACTTCATGACTCTGACTCTGACTCTGACTCTGACTTCATGACCCTGACTCTGACTCTGACTGTGTCTCTCACTTCATGACTCTGACTTCATGACTCTGACTTCATGACTCTGACTCTGACTCTGACTTCATGACTATGACTCTGACTCTGACTTCATGACTCTGACTCTGACTCTGACTTAATGACTCTGACTCTGACTCTGACTCTGACTTCATGACTATGACTCTGACACTGACTCTGACTTCATGACTTTGACTCTGACTCTGACTTGATGACTCCGACTTTGACTCTGACTTCATGACTCTGACTCTGACTCTGACTTCATGACTCTGACTCTGACTTTGACTCTGACTTCATGACTCTGACTCTGACTCTGACTTCATGACTCTGACTCTAACTCTGACTTCATGACTCTGACTCTGACTCTGACTCTGACTTCATGACCCTGACTCTGACTCTGACTGTGACCCTCACTTCATGACTCTGACTTCATGACTCTGACTTCATGACTCTGACTCTGACTCTGACTTCATGACTATGACTCTGACTCTGACTTCATGACTCTGACTCTGACTCTGACTTCATGACTCTGACTCTGACTCTGACTTGATGACTCTGACTTTGACTCTGACTTCATGACTCTGACTCTGACTCTGACTTCATGACTCTGACTCTGACTCTGACTTCATGACTATGACTCTGACACTGACTCCGACTTCATGACTTTGACTCTGACTCTGACTTGATGACTCTGACTTTGACTCTGACTTCATGACTCTGACTCTGACTCTGACTCCATGACTCTGACTCTGACTCTGACTCTAACTTCATGACTGACTCTGACTCTGACTTGATGACTCTGACTTTGACTCTGACTTCATGACTCTGACTCAGACTCTGACTTCATGACTCTGACTCTGACTCTGACTCCATGACTCTGACTCTGACTCTGACTTCATGACTCTGACTCTGACTCTGACTTCATGACTCTGCCCCTGACTCTGACTTCATGACTCCGACTCTGACTCTGACTCTGACTCTGACTCTGACTTCATGACTCTGACTCTGACTCTGACTTGATGACTCTGACTTTGACTCTGACTTCATGACTCTGACTCTGACTCTGACTTCATGACTCTGACTCTGACTCTGACTCTGACTTCATGACCCTGACTCTGACTCTGACTGTGTCTCTCACTTCATGACTCTGACTTCATGACTCTGACTTCATGACTCTGACTCTGACTCTGACTTCATGACTATGACTCTGACTCTGACTTCATGACTCTGACTCTGACTCTGACTTAATGACTCTGACTCTGACTCTGACTCTGACTCTGACTTGATGACTCTGACTTTGACTCTGACTTCATGACTCTGACTCTGACTCTGACTTCATGACTCTGACTCTGACTCTGACTCTGACTCTGACTCTGACTCTGACTCTGACTCTGACTCTGACTTCATGACCCTGACTCTGACTCTGACTGTGACTCTTACTTCATGACTCTGACTTTATGACTCTGACTTCATGACTCTGACTCTGACTCTGACTTCATGACTATGACTCTGACTCTGACTTCATGACTCTGACTCTGACTCTGACTTCATGATTCTGACTCTGACTCTGACTCTGACTTCATGACTGACTCTGACTCTGACTTGATGACTCTGACTTTGACTCTGACTTCATGACTCCGACTCTGACTCTGACTTCATGACTCTGACTCTGACTCTGACTTCCTTACTCTGACTCTGACTCTGACTTCATGACTCTGACTCTGACTCTGACTTTATGACTCTGACTCTGACTCTGACTTCATGACTCTGACTCTGACTCTGACTCTGACTTCATGACTCTGACTCTGACTCTGACTTGATGACTCTGACTTTGACTCTGACTTCATGACTCTGACTCTGACTCTGACTTCATGACTCTGACTCTGACTCTGACTTCATGACTATGACTCTGACACTGACTCCGACTTCATGACTTTGACTCTGACTCTGACTTGATGACTCTGACTTTGACTCTGACTTCATGACTCTGACTCTGACTCTGACTTCATGACTCTGACTCTGACTCTGACTTCATGACTCTGACTCTGACTCTGACTCTGACTTCATGACCCTGACTCTGACTCTGACTGTGACTGTCACTTCATGACTCTGACTTCATGACTCTGACTTCATGACTCTGACTCTGACTCTGACTCTGACTCTGACTTGATGACTCTGACTTTGACTCTGACTTCATGACTCTGACTCTGACTCTGACTTCATGACTCTGACTCTGACTCTGACTTCATGACTATGACTCTGACTCTGACTTCATGACTCTGACTCTGACTCTGACTTCATGACACTGACTTCATGACTCTGACTCTGACTCTGACTTGATGACTCTGACTTTGACTCTGACTTCATGACTCTGACTCTGACTCTGACTTCATGACTCTGACTCTGACTCTGACTCTGACTTCATGACCCTGACTCTGACTCTGACTGTGTCTCTCACTTCATGACTCTGACTTCATGACTCTGACTTCATGACTCTGACTCTGACTCTGACTTCATGACTATGACTCTGACTCTGACTTCATGACTCTGACTCTGACTCTGACTTAATGACTCTGACTCTGACTCTGACTCTGACTTCATGACTGACTCTGACTCTGACTTGATGACTCTGACTTTGACTCTGACTTCATGACTCTGACTCTGACTCTGACTTCATGACTCTGACTCTGACTCTGACTCTGACTCTGACTCTGACTTCATGACCCTGACTCTGACTCTGACTGTGACTCTTACTTCATGACTCTGACTTTATGACTCTGACTTCATGACTCTGACTCTGACTCTGACTTCATGACTATGACTCTGACTCTGACTTCATGACTCTGACTCTGACTCTGACTTCATGACTCTGACTCTGACTCTGACTCTGACTTCATGACTGACTCTGACTCTGACTTGATGACTCTGACTTTGACTCTGACTTCATGACTCCGACTCTGACTCTGACTTCATGACTCTGACTCTGACTCTGACTTCATTACTCTGACTCTGACTCTGACTTCATGACTCTGACTCTGACTCTGACTTTATGACTCTGACTCTGACTCTGACTTCATGACTCTGACTCTGACTCTGACTTCATGACTCTGACTCTGACTCTGACTCTGACTTCATGACCCTGACTCTGACTCTGACTGTGACTCTTACTTCATGACTCTGACTTTATGACTCTGACTTCATGACTCTGACACTGACTCCGACTTCATGACTTTGACTCTGACTCTGACTTGATGACTCTGACTTTGACTCTGACTTCATGACTCTGACTCTGACTCTGACTTCATGACTCTGACTCTGACTCTGACTTCATGACTCTGACTCTGACTCTGACTCTGACTTCATGACCCTGACTCTGACTCTGACTGTGACTCTCACTTCATGACTCTGACTTCATGACTCTGACTTCATGACTCTGACTCTGACTCTGACTTCATGACTATGACTCTGACTCTGACTTCATGACTCTGACTCTGACTCTGACTTCATGACTCTGACTCTGACTCTGACTCTGACTTCATGACTGACTCTGACTCTGACTTGATGACTCTGACTTTGACTCTGACTTCATGACTCTGACTCTGACTCTGACTTCATGACTCTGACTCTGACTCTGACTTCATGACTCTGACTCTGACTTTGACTTCATGACTCTGACTCTGACTCTGACTCTGACTTCATGACTGACTCTGACTCTGACTTGATGACTCTGACTTTGACTCTGACTTCATGACTCTGACTCAGACTCTGACTTCATGACTCTGACTCTGACTCTGACTTCATGACTCTGACTCTGACTCTGACTTCATGACTCTGACTCTGACTCTGACTTCATGACTCTGCCCCTGACTCTGACTTCATGACTCTGACTCTGACTCTGACTCTGACTCTGACTCTGACTTCATGACTCTGACTCTGACTCTGACTTGATGACTCTGACTTTGACTCTGACTTCATGAGTCTGACTCTGACTCTGACTTCATGACTCTGACTCTGACTCTGACTCTGACTTCATGACCCTGACTCTGACTCTGACTGTGTCTCTCACTTCATGACTCTGACTTCATGACTCTGACTTCATGACTCTGACTCTGACTCTGACTTCATGACTATGACTCTGACTCTGACTTCATGACTCTGACTCTGACTCTGACTTAATGACTCTGACTCTGACTCTGACTCTGACTCTGACTTGATGACTCTGACTTTGACTCTGACTTCATGACTCTGACTCTGACTCTGACTTCATGACTCTGACTCTGACTCTGACTCTGACTCTGACTCTGACTCTGACTCTGACTCTGACTCTGACTTCATGACCCTGACTCTGACTCTGACTGTGACTCTTACTTCATGACTCTGACTTTATGACTCTGACTTCATGACTCTGACTCTGACTCTGACTTCATGACTATGACTCTGACTCTGACTTCATGACTCTGACTCTGACTCTGACTTCATGATTCTGACTCTGACTCTGACTCTGACTTCATGACTGACTCTGACTCTGACTTGATGACTCTGACTTTGACTCTGACTTCATGACTCCGACTCTGACTCTGACTTCATGACTCTGACTCTGACTCTGACTTCCTTACTCTGACTCTGACTCTGACTTCATGACTCTGACTCTGACTCTGACTTTATGACTCTGACTCTGACTCTGACTTCATGACTCTGACTCTGACTCTGACTCTGACTTCATGACTCTGACTCTGACTCTGACTTGATGACTCTGACTTTGACTCTGACTTCATGACTCTGACTCTGACTCTGACTTCATGACTCTGACTCTGACTCTGACTTCATGACTATGACTCTGACACTGACTCCGACTTCATGACTTTGACTCTGACTCTGACTTGATGACTCTGACTTTGACTCTGACTTCATGACTCTGACTCTGACTCTGACTTCATGACTCTGACTCTGACTCTGACTTCATGACTCTGACTCTGACTCTGACTCTGACTTCATGACCCTGACTCTGACTCTGACTGTGACTGTCACTTCATGACTCTGACTTCATGACTCTGACTTCATGACTCTGACTCTGACTCTGACTCTGACTCTGACTTGATGACTCTGACTTTGACTCTGACTTCATGACTCTGACTCTGACTCTGACTTCATGACTCTGACTCTGACTCTGACTTCATGACTATGACTCTGACTCTGACTTCATGACTCTGACTCTGACTCTGACTTCATGACACTGACTTCATGACTCTGACTCTGACTCTGACTTGATGACTCTGACTTTGACTCTGACTTCATGACTCTGACTCTGACTCTGACTTCATGACTCTGACTCTGACTCTGACTCTGACTTCATGACCCTGACTCTGACTCTGACTGTGTCTCTCACTTCATGACTCTGACTTCATGACTCTGACTTCATGACTCTGACTCTGACTCTGACTTCATGACTATGACTCTGACTCTGACTTCATGACTCTGACTCTGACTCTGACTTAATGACTCTGACTCTGACTCTGACTCTGACTTCATGACTGACTCTGACTCTGACTTGATGACTCTGACTTTGACTCTGACTTCATGACTCTGACTCTGACTCTGACTTCATGACTCTGACTCTGACTCTGACTCTGACTCTGACTCTGACTTCATGACCCTGACTCTGACTCTGACTGTGACTCTTACTTCATGACTCTGACTTTATGACTCTGACTTCATGACTCTGACTCTGACTCTGACTTCATGACTATGACTCTGACTCTGACTTCATGACTCTGACTCTGACTCTGACTTCATGACTCTGACTCTGACTCTGACTCTGACTTCATGACTGACTCTGACTCTGACTTGATGACTCTGACTTTGACTCTGACTTCATGACTCCGACTCTGACTCTGACTTCATGACTCTGACTCTGACTCTGACTTCATTACTCTGACTCTGACTCTGACTTCATGACTCTGACTCTGACTCTGACTTTATGACTCTGACTCTGACTCTGACTTCATGATTCTGACTCTGACTCTGACTTCATGACTCTGACTCTGACTCTGACTCTGACTTCATGACCCTGACTCTGACTCTGACTGTGACTCTTACTTCATGACTCTGACTTTATGACTCTGACTTCATGACTCTGACACTGACTCCGACTTCATGACTTTGACTCTGACTCTGACTTGATGACTCTGACTTTGACTCTGACTTCATGACTCTGACTCTGACTCTGACTTCATGACTCTGACTCTGACTCTGACTTCATGACTCTGACTCTGACTCTGACTCTGACTTCATGACCCTGACTCTGACTCTGACTGTGACTCTCACTTCATGACTCTGACTTCATGACTCTGACTTCATGACTCTGACTCTGACTCTGACTTCATGACTATGACTCTGACTCTGACTTCATGACTCTGACTCTGACTCTGACTTCATGACTCTGACTCTGACTCTGACTCTGACTTCATGACTGACTCTGACTCTGACTTGATGACTCTGACTTTGACTCTGACTTCATGACTCTGACTCTGACTCTGACTTCATGACTCTGACTCTGACTCTGACTTCATGACTCTGACTCTGACTTTGACTTCATGACTCTGACTCTGACTCTGACTCTGACTTCATGACTGACTCTGACTCTGACTTGATGACTCTGACTTTGACTCTGACTTCATGACTCTGACTCAGACTCTGACTTCATGACTCTGACTCTGACTCTGACTTCATGACTCTGACTCTGACTCTGACTTCATGACTCTGACTCTGACTCTGACTTCATGACTCTGCCCCTGACTCTGACTTCATGACTCTGACTCTGACTCTGACTCTGACTCTGACTCTGACTTCATGACTCTGACTCTGACTCTGACTTGATGACTCTGACTTTGACTCTGACTTCATGAGTCTGACTCTGACTCTGACTTCATGACTCTGACTCTGACTCTGACTCTGACTTCATGACCCTGACTCTGACTCTGACTGTGTCTCTCACTTCATGACTCTGACTTCATGACTCTGACTTCATGACTCTGACTCTGACTCTGACTTCATGACTATGACTCTGACTCTGACTTCATGACTCTGACTCTGACTCTGACTTAATGACTCTGACTCTGACTTCATGACTGACTCTGACTCTGACTTGATGACTCTGACTTTGACTCTGACTTCATGACTCTGACTCTGACTCTGACTTCATGACTCTGACTCTGACTCCGACTCTGACTCTGACTCTGACTTCATGACCCTGACTCTGACTCTGACTGTGACTCTTACTTCATGACTCTGACTTTATGACTCTGACTTCATGACTCTGACTCTGACTCTGACTTCATGACTATGACTCTGACTCTGACTTCATGACTCTGACTCTGACTCTGACTTCATGACTCTGACTCTGACTCTGACTCTGACTTCATGACTGACTCTGACTCTGACTTGATGACTCTGACTTTGACTCTGACTTCATGACTCCGACTCTGACTCTGACTTCATGACTCTGACTCTGACTCTGACTTCATTACTCTGACTCTGACTCTGACTTCATGACTCTGACTCTGACTCTGACTTTATGACTCTGACTCTGACTCTGACTTCATGACTCTGACTCTGACTCTGACTCTGACTTCATGACTCTGACTCTGACTCTGACTTGATGACTCTGACTTTGACTCTGACTTCATGACTCTGACTCTGACTCTGACTTCATGACTCTGACTCTGACTCTGACTTCATGACTATGACTCGGACACTGACTCCGACTTCATGACTTTGACTCCGACTCTGACTTGATGACTCTGACTTTGACTCTGACTTCATGACTCTGACTCTGACTCTGACTTCATGACTCTGACTCTGACTCTGACTTCATGACTCTGACTCTGACTCTGACTGTGACTTCATGACCCTGACTCTGACTCTGACTGTGACTCTCACTTCATGACTCTGACTTCATGACTCTGACTTCATGACTCTGACTCTGACTCTGACTTCATGACTATGACTCTGACTCTGACTTCATGACTCTGACTCTGACTCTGACTTCATGACTCTGACTCTGACTCTGACTCTGACTTCATGACTGACTCTGACTCTGACTTGATGACTCTGACTTTGACTCTGACTTCATGACTCTGACTCTGACTCTGACTTCATGACTCTGACTCTGACTCTGACTTCATGACTCTGACTCTGACTCTGACTTCATGACTCTGACTCTGACTCTGACTTCATGACTCTGCCCCTGACTCCGACTTCATGACTCTGACTCTGACTCTGACTTAATGACTCTGACTCTGACTCTGACTTCATGACTCTGACTATGACTCTGACTCTCATCTCATCACTCTGACCCTGACTCTGACTTCATGACTCTGACTCTGACTCTGACTTCATGACTCTGACTCTGACTCTGACTTCATGACTCTGACTCTGACTCTTACTTTATGACTATGAGTCTGACTCTGACTTCATGACTCTGACTCTGACTCTGACTTCATGACTCTGACTCTGACTCTGACTTCATGACTCAGACTCTGACTCTGACTCCATGACTCTGACTCTGATTCTGACTCTGACTTCGTGACTCCGACTCTGACTCTGACTTCATGACTATGACTCTGACTCTGACTTCATGACTCTGACTCTGACTCTGACTTCATGACTCTGACTTCATGACTCTGACTTCATGACTCTGACTCTGACTCTGACTCTGACTTCATGACTCTGACTCTGACTCGGACTTCATGACTCTGACTTTGACTCTGACTCCATGACTCTGACTCTGACTTTGACTTTATGACTCTGACTTCATGACTCTGACTCTGACTTCATGACTCTGACTCTGACTCTGACTCTGACTTCATGACCCTGACTCTGACTCTGACTGTGACCCTCACTTCATGACTCTGACTTCATGACTCTGACTTCATGACTCTGACTCTGACTTCATGACTATGACTCTGACTCTGACTTCATGACTCTGACTCTGACTCTGACTTCATGACTCTGACTCTGACTCTGACTCTGACTTCATGACTGACTCTGACTCTGACTTGATGACTCTGACTTTGACTCTGACTTCATGACTCTGACTCAGACTCTGACTTCATGACTCTGACTCTGACTCTGACTTCATGACTCTGACTCTGACTCTGACTTCATGACTCTGACTCTGACTCTGACTTCATGACTCTGCCCCTGACTCTGACTTCATGACTCTGACTCTGACTCTGACTCTGACTCTGACTCTGACTTCATGACTCTGACTCTGACTCTGACTTGATGACTCTGACTTTGACTCTGACTTCATGACTCTGACTCTGACTCTGACTTCATGACTCTGACTCTGACTCTGACTCTGACTTCATGACCCTGACTCTGACTCTGACTGTGTCTCTCACTTCATGACTCTGACTTCATGACTCTGACTTCATGACTCTGACTCTGACTCTGACTTCATGACTATGACTCTGACTCTGACTTCATGACTCTGACTCTGACTCTGACTTAATGACTCTGACTCTGACTCTGACTCTGACTTCATGACTGACTCTGACTCTGACTTGATGACTCTGACTTTGACTCTGACTTCATGACTCTGACTCTGACTCTGACTTCATGACTCTGACTCTGACTCTGACTCTGACTCTGACTCTGACTTCATGACCCTGACTCTGACTCTGACTGTGACTCTTACTTCATGACTCTGACTTTATGACTCTGACTTCATGACTCTCACTCTGACTCTGACTTCATGACTATGACTCTGACTCTGACTTCATGACTCTGGCTCTGACTCTGACTTCATGACTCTGACTCTGACTCTGACTCTGACTTCATGACTGACTCTGACTCTGACTTGATGACTCTGACTTTGACTCTGACTTCATGACTCCGACTCTGACTCTGACTTCATGACTCTGACTCTGACTCTGACTTCATTACTCTGACTCTGACTCTGACTTCATGACTCTGACTCTGACTCTGACTTTATGACTCTGACTCTGACTCTGACTTCATGACTCTGACTCTGACTCTGACTCTGACTTCATGACTCTGACTCTGACTCTGACTTGATGACTCTGACTTTGACTCTGACTTCATGACTCTGACTCAGACTCTGACTTCATGACTCTGACTCTGACTCTGACTTCATGACTCTGACTCTGACTCTGACTTCATGACTCTGACTCTGACTCTGACTTCATGACTCTGCCCCTGACTCTGACTTCATGACTCTGACTCTGACTCTGACTCTGACTCTGACTCTGACTTCATGACTCTGACTCTGACTCTGACTTGATGACTCTGACTTTGACTCTGACTTCATGACTCTGACTCTGACTCTGACTTCATGACTCTGACTCTGACTCTGACTCTGACTTCATGACCCTGACTCTGACTCTGACTGTGTCTCTCACTTCATGACTCTGACTTCATGACTCTGACTTCATGACTCTGACTCTGACTCTGACTTCATGACTATGACTCTGACTCTGACTTCATGACTCTGACTCTGACTCTGACTTAATGACTCTGACTCTGACTCTGACTCTGACTTCATGACTGACTCTGACTCTGACTTGATGACTCTGACTTTGACTCTGACTTCATGACTCTGACTCTGACTCTGACTTCATGACTCTGACTCTGACTCTGACTCTGACTCTGACTCTGACTTCATGACCCTGACTCTGACTCTGACTGTGACTCTTACTTCATGACTCTGACTTTATGACTCTGACTTCATGACTCTCACTCTGACTCTGACTTCATGACTATGACTCTGACTCTGACTTCATGACTCTGGCTCTGACTCTGACTTCATGACTCTGACTCTGACTCTGACTCTGACTTCATGACTGACTCTGACTCTGACTTGATGACTCTGACTTTGACTCTGACTTCATGACTCCGACTCTGACTCTGACTTCATGACTCTGACTCTGACTCTGACTTCATTACTCTGACTCTGACTCTGACTTCATGACTCTGACTCTGACTCTGACTTTATGACTCTGACTCTGACTCTGACTTCATGACTCTGACTCTGACTCTGACTCTGACTTCATGACTCTGACTCTGACTCTGACTTGATGACTCTGACTTTGACTCTGACTTCATGACTCTGACTCTGACTCTGACTTCATGACTCTGACTCTGACTCTGACTTCATGACTATGACTCTGACACTGACTCCGACTTCATGACTTTGACTCTGACTCTGACTTGATGACTCTGACTTTGACTCTGACTTCATGACTCTGACTCTGACTCTGACTTCATGACTCTGACTCTGACTCTGACTTCATGACTCTGACTCTGACTCTGATTCTGACTTCATGACCCTGACTCTGACTCTGACTGTGACTCTCACTTCATGACTCTGACTTCATGACTCTGACTTCATGACTCTGACTCTGACTCTGACTTCATGACTATGACTCTGACTCTGACTTCATGACTCTGACTCTGACTCTGACTTCATGACTCTGACTCTGACTCTGACTCTGACTTCATGACTGACTCTGACTCTGACTTGATGACTCTGACTCTGACTCTGAATTCATGACTCTGACTTTGACGCTGACTCTGACTCTGACCTTATGACTCTGACTCTGACTCTGACTTCATGACCCTGACTCTGACTTTGACTGTGACTCTTACTTCATGACTCTGACTTTATGACTCTGATTCTGACTCTTACTTCATGACTATGACTTTGACTCTGACTTCATGACTCTGACTCTGACTCTGACTTCATGACTCTGACTCTGATCTTGACTCTGACTTCATGACTCAGACTCTGACTCTGACTTCATGACTCTGACTCTGACTCTGACTTCATGACTCTGACTCTGACTCTGACTTCATGACTCTGACTCTGACTCTGACTTCATGACTCTGACTCTGACTCTGACTCTGACTTCATGACCCTGACTCTGACTCTGACTGTGACTCTCACTTCATGACTCTGACTTCATGACTCTGACTTTATGACTCTGACTTCATGACTCTGACTCTGACTTTGACTTCATGACCATGACTCTGACTCTGACTTCATGACTCTGACTCTGACTCTGACTTCATGACTCTGACTCTGACTCTGACTCTGACTTCATGACTGACTTTGACTCTGACTTGATGACTCTGACTTTGACTCTGACTTCATGACTCCGACTCTGACTCTGACTTCATGACTCTGACTCTGACTCTGACTTCATTACTCTGACTCTGACTCTGACTTCATGACTCTGACTCTGACATCATGACTCTGACTCTGACTCTGACTTCATGACTCTGACTCTGACGCTGACTTCATGACCCTGACTCTGACTTTGACTGTGACTCTTAGTTCATGACTCTGACTTTATGACTCTGACTCTGACTCTTACTTCATGACTATGACTCTGACTCTGACTTCATGACTCTGACTCTGACTCTGACTTCATGACTCTGACTCTGATCTTGACTCTGACTTCATGACTCAGACTCTGACTCCGACTTCATGACTCTGACTCTGACTCTGACTTTATGACTCTGACTTCGACTCTGACTTCATGACTCAGACTCTGACTCTGACTTCATGACTCTGACTCTGATTCTGACTCTGACTTCATGACTCTGACTCTGACTCTGACTTCATGACTCTGACTCTGACTCTGACTTCATGACTCTGACTCTGACTCTGACTTCATGACTCTGACTCTGACTCTGACTTCATGACTCTGACTCTGACTCTGACTTCATGACTCTGACTCTGACTCTGACTTCATGACTCTGCCCCTGACTCTGACTTCATGACTCTGACTCTGACTCTGACTCTGACTCTGACTCTGACTTCATGACTCTGACTCTGACTCTGACTTGATGACTCTGACTTTGACTCTGACTTCATGAGTCTGACTCTGACTCTGACTTCATGACTCTGACTCTGACTCTGACTCTGACTTCATGACCCTGACTCTGACTCTGACTGTGTCTCTCACTTCATGACTCTGAATTCATGACTCTGACTTCATGACTCTGACTCTGACTCTGACTTCATGACTATGACTCTGACTCTGACTTCATGACTCTGACTCTGACTCTGACTTAATGACTCTGACTCTGACTCTGACTCTGACTCTGACTTGATGACTCTGACTTTGACTCTGACTTCATGACTCTGACTCTGACTCTGACTTCATGACTCTGACTCTGACTCTGACTCTGACTCTGACTCTGACTCTGACTCTGACTCTGACTCTGACTTCATGACCCTGACTCTGACTCTGACTGTGACTCTTACTTCATGACTCTGACTTCATGACTCTGACTCTGACTCTGACTTCATGACTATGACTCTGACTCTGACTTCATGACTCTGACTCTGACTCTGACTTCATGACTCTGACTCTGACTCTGACTCTGACTTCATGACTGACTCTGACTCTGACTTCATGACTCCGACTCTGACTCTGACTTCATGACTCTGACTCTGACTCTGACTTCATTACTCTGACTCTGACTCTGACTTCATGACTCTGACTCTGACTCTGACTTTATGACTCTGACTCTGACTCTGACTTCATGACTCTGACTCTGACTCTGACTCTGACTTCATGACTCTGACTCTGACTCTGACTTGATGACTCTGACTTTGACTCTGACTTCATGACTCTGACTCTGACTCTGACTTCATGACTCTGACTCTGACTCTGACTTCATGACTATGACTCGGACACTGACTCCGACTTCATGACTTTGACTCTGACTCTGACTTGATGACTCTGACTTTGACTCTGACTTCATGACTCTGACTCTGACTCTGACTTCATGACTCTGACTCTGACTCTGACTTCATGACTCTGACTCTGACTCTGACTCTGACTTCATGACCCTGACTCTGACTCTGACTGTGACTCTCACTTCATGACTCTGACTTCATGACTCTGACTTCATGACTCTGACTCTGACTCTGACTTCATGACTATGACTCTGACTCTGACTTCATGACTCTGACTCTGACTCTGACTTCATGACTCTGACTCTGACTCTGACTCTGACTTCATGACTGACTCTGACTCTGACTTGATGACTCTGACTTTGACTCTGACTTCATGACTCTGACTCTGACTCTGACTTCATGACTCTGACTCTGACTCTGACTTCATGACTCTGACTCTGACTCTGACTTCATGACTCTGACTCTGACTCTGACTTCATGACTCTGCCCCTGACTCCGACTTCATGACTCTGACTCTGACTCTGACTTAATGACTCTGACTCTGACTCTGACTTCATGACTCTGACTATGACTCTGACTCTCATCTCATCACTCTGACCCTGACTCTGACTTCATGACTCTGACTCTGACTCTGACTTCATGACTCTGACTCTGACTCTGACTTCATGACTCTGACTCTGACTCTTACTTTATGACTATGAGTCTGACTCTGACTTCATGACTCTGACTCTGACTCTGACTTCATGACTCTGACTCTGACTCTGACTTCATGACTCAGACTCTGACTCTGACTCCATGACTCTGACTCTGATTCTGACTCTGACTTCGTGACTCCGACTCTGACTCTGACTTCATGACTATGACTCTGACTCTGACTTCATGACTCTGACTCTGACTCTGACTTCATGACTCTGACTTCATGACTCTGACTTCATGACTCTGACTCTGACTCTGACTCTGACTTCATGACTCTGACTCTGACTCGGACTTCATGACTCTGACTTTGACTCTGACTCCATGACTCTGACTCTGACTTTGACTTTATGACTCTGACTTCATGACTCTGACTCTGACTTCATGACTCTGACTCTGACTCTGACTCTGACTTCATGACCCTGACTCTGACTCTGACTGTGACCCTCACTTCATGACTCTGACTTCATGACTCTGACTCTGACTTCATGACTATGACTCTGACTCTGACTTCATGACTCTGACTCTGACTCTGACTTCATGACTCTGACTCTGACTCTGACTCTGACTTCATGACTGACTCTGACTCTGACTTGATGACTCTGACTTTGACTTTGACTTCATGACTCTGACTCAGACTCTGACTTCATGACTCTGACTCTGACTCTGACTTCATGACTCTGACTCTGACTCTGACTTCATGACTCTGACTCTGACTCTGACTTCATGACTCTGCCCCTGACTCTGACTTCATGACTCTGACTCTGACTCTGACTCTGACTCTGACTCTGACTTCATGACTCTGACTCTGACTCTGACTTGATGACTCTGACTTTGACTCTGACTTCATGACTCTGACTCTGACTCTGACTTCATGACTCTGACTCTGACTCTGACTCTGACTTCATGACCCTGACTCTGACTCTGACTGTGTCTCTCACTTCATGACTCTGACTTCATGACTCTGACTTCATGACTCTGACTCTGACTCTGACTTCATGACTATGACTCTGACTCTGACTTCATGACTCTGACTCTGACTCTGACTCTGACTTCATGACTGACTCTGACTCTGACTTGATGACTCTGACTTTGACTCTGACTTCATGACTCTGACTCTGACTCTGACTTCATGACTCTGACTCTGACTCTGACTTCATGACTCTGACTCTGACTCTGACTTCATGACTCTGACTCTGACTCTGACTTCATGACTCTGCCCCTGACTCCGACTTCATGACTCTGACTCTGACTCTGACTTCATGACTCTGACTCTGACTCTGACTTCATGACTCTGACTATGACTCTGACTCTCATCTCATCACTCTGACCCTGACTCTGACTTCATGACTCTGACTCTGACTCTGACTTCATGACTCTGCCCCTGACTCCGACTTCATGACTCTGACTCTGACTCTGACGTCATGACTCTGACTCTGATCTTGACTCTGACTTCATGACTCAGACTCTGACTCTGACTTCATGACTCTGACTCTGACTCTGACTTCATGACTCTGACTCTGACGCTGACTTCATGACTCTGACTCTGACTCTGACTTCATGACTCTGACTCTGACTCTGACTCTGACTTCATGACCCTGACTCTGACTCTGACTGTGACTCTCACTTCATGACTCTGACTTCATGACTCTGACTTTATGACTCTGACTTCATGACTCTGACTCTGACTCTGACTTCATGACCATGACTCTGACTCTGACTTCATGACTCTGACTCTGACTCTGACTTCATGACTCTGACTCTGACTCTGACTCTGACTTCATGACTGACTTTGACTCTGACTTGATGACTCTGACTTTGACTCTGACTTCATGACTCCGACTCTGACTCTGACTTCATGACTCTGACTCTGACTCTGACTTCATTACTCTGACTCTGACTCTGACTTCATGACTCTGACTCTGACTCTGACTCTGACTTCATGACTGACTCTGACTCTGACTTGATGACTCTGACTTTGACTCTGACTTCATGACTCCGACTCTGACTCTGACTTCATGACTCTGACTCTGACTCTGACTTCATTACTCTGACTCTGACTCTGACTTCATGACTCTGACTCTGACTCTGACTTTATGACTCTGACTCTGACTCTGACTCTGAATTCATGACTCTGACTCTGACTCTGACTCTGACTTCATGACTCTGACTCTGACTCTGACTTGATGACTCTGACTTTGACTCTGACTTCATGACTCTGACTCTGACTCTGACTTCATGACTCTGACTCTGACTCTGACTCTGACTTCATGACTGACTCTGACTCTGACTTGATGACTCTGACTTTGACTCTGACTTCATGACTCTGACTCTGACTCTGACTTCATGACTCTGACTCTGACTCTGACTTCATGACTCTGACTCTGACTCTGACTTCATGACTCTGACTCTGACTCTGACTTCATGACTCTGCCCCTGACTCCGACTTCATGACTCTGACTCTGACTCTGACTTCATGACTCTGACTCTGACTCTGACTTCATGACTCTGACTATGACTCTGACTCTCATCTCATCACTCTGACCCTGACTCTGACTTCATGACTCTGACTCTGACTCTGACTTCATGACTCTGCCCCTGACTCCGACTTCATGACTCTGACTCTGACTCTGACTTTATGACTCTGACTCTGACTCTGACTTCATGACTCAGACTCTGACTCTGACTTCATGACTCTGACTCTGATTCTGACTCTGACTTCATGACTCTGACTCTGATTTTGACTTTATGACTCTGACTCTGACTCTGACTTGATGACTCTGACTCTGACTCTGACGTCACGACTCTGACTCTGACTCTGACTTTATGACTCTGACTCTGACTCTGACTCTGACTTCATGACTCTGACTCTGACTCTGACTCTGACTTCATGACTCTGACTCTGACTCTGACTTGATGACTCTGACTTTGACTCTGACTTCATGACTCTGACTCTGACTCTGACTTCATGACTCTGACTCTGACTCTGACTTCATGACTATGACTCTGACACTGACTCTGACTTCATGACTTTGACTCTGACTCTGACTTGATGACTCTGACTTTGACTCTGACTTCATGACTCTGACTCTGACTCTGACTTCATGACTCTGACTCTGACTCTGACTTCATGACTTTGACTCTGACTCTGACTCTGACTTCATGACCCTGACTCTGACTTTGACTGTGACTCTCACTTCATGACTCTGACTTCATGACTCTGACTTCATGACTCTGACTCTGACTCTGACTTCATGACTATGACTCTGACTCTGACTTCATGACTCTGACTCTGACTCTGACTTCATGACTCTGAATCTGACTCTGACTCTGACTTCATGACTGACTCTGACTCTGACTTGATGACTCTGACTTTGACTCTGACTTCATGACTCTGACTCTGACTCTGACTTCATGACTCTGACTCTGACTCTGACTTCATGACTCTGACTCTGACTCTGACTTCATGACTCTGACTCTGACTCTGACTTCATGACTCTGCCCCTGACTCCGACTTCATGACTCTGACTCTGACTCTGACTTCATGACTCTGACTCTGACTCTGACTTCATGACTCTGACTATGACTCTGACTCTCATCTCATCACTCTGACCCTGACTCTGACTTCATGACTCTGACTCTGACTCTGACTTCATGACTCTGACTCTGACTCTGACTTCATGACTCTGACTCTGACTCTTACTTCATGACTATGAGTCTGACTCTGACTTCATGACTCTGACTCTGACTCGGACTTCATGACTCTGACTCTGACTCTGACTTCATGACTCAGACTCTGACTCTGACTCCATGACTCTGACTCTGATTCTGACTCTGACTTCATGACTCCGACTCTGACTCTGACTTCATGACTATGACTCTGACTCTGACTTCATGACTCTGACTCTGACTCTGACTTCATGACTCTGACTTCATGACTCTGACTTCATGACTCTGACTCTGACTCTGACTCTGACTTCATGACTCTGACTCTGACTCTGACTTCATGACTCTGACTTTGACTCTGACTCCATGACTCTGACTCTGACTTTGACTTTATGACTCTGACTTCATGACTCTGACTCTGACATCATGACTCTGACTCTGACTCTGACTTCATGACTCTGACTCTGACGCTGACTTCATGACTCTGACTCTGACTTTGACTCTGACTTCATGACTCTGACTCTGATTTTGACTTCATGACTCTGACTCTGACTCTGACTTCATGACTCTGACTTTGACGCTGACTCTGACTCTGACTTTATGACTCTGACTCTGACTCTGACTTCATGACCCTGACTCTGACTTTGACTGTGACTCTTACTTCATGACTCTGACTTTATGACTCTGACTCTGACTCTTACTTCATGACTATGACTCTGACTCTGACTTCATGACTCTGACTCTGACTCTGACTTCATGACTCTGACTCTGATCTTGACTCTGACTTCATGACTCAGACTCTGACTCCGACTTCATGACTCTGACTCTGACTCTGACTTTATGACTCTGACTTCGACTCTGACTTCATGACTCAGACTCTGACTCTGACTTCATGACTCTGACTCTGATTCTGACTCTGACTTCATGACTCTGACTCTGACTCTGACTTCATGACTCTGACTCTGACTCTGACTTCATGACTCTGACTCTGACTCTGACTTCATGACTCTGACTCTGACTCTGACTTCATGACTCTGACTATGACTCTGACTCTCATCTCATCACTCTGACCCTGACTCTGACTTCATGACTCTGACTCTGACTCTGACTTCATGACTCTGACTCTGACTCTGACTTTATGACTCTGACTCTGACTCTTACTTCATGACTATGAGTCTGACTCTGACTTCATGACTCTGACTCTGACTCGGACTTCATGACTCTGACTCTGACTCTGACTTCATGACTCAGACTCTGACTCTGACTCCATGACTCTGACTCTGATTCTGACTCTGACTTCATGACTCCGACTCTGACTCTGACTTCATGACTATGACTCTGACTCTGACTTCATGACTCTGACTCTGACTCTGACTTCATGACTCTGACTTCATGACTCTGACTTCATGACTCTGACTCTGACTCTGACTCTGACTTCATGACTCTGACTCTGACTCTGACTTCATGACTCTGACTTTGACTCTGACTCCATGACTCTGACTCTGACTTTGACTTTATGGCTCTGACTTCATGACTCTGACTCTGACATCATGACTCTGACTCTGACTCTGACTTCATGACTCTGACTCTGACGCTGACTTCATGACTCTGACTCTGACTTTGACTCTGACTTCATGACTCTGACTCTGATTTTGACTTCATGACTCTGACTCTGACTCTGACTTCATGACTCTGACTTTGACGCTGACTCTGACTCTGACTTTATGACTCTGACTCTGACTCTGACTTCATGACCCTGACTCTGACTTTGACTGTGACTCTTACTTCATGACTCTGACTTTATGACTCTGACTCTGACTCTTACTTCATGACTATGACTCTGACTCTGACTTCATGACTCTGACTCTGACTCTGACTTCATGACTCTGACTCTGATCTTGACTCTGACTTCATGACTCAGACTCTGACTCCGACTTCATGACTCTGACTCTGACTCTGACTTTATGACTCTGACTTCGACTCTGACTTCATGACTCAGACTCTGACTCTGACTTCATGACTCTGACTCTGATTCTGACTCTGACTTCATGACTCTGACTCTGACTCTGACTTCATGACTCTGACTCTGACTCTGACTTCATGACTCTGACTCTGACTCTGACTTCATGACTCTGACTCTGACTCTTACTTCTTGACTCTGACTCTGACTCTGACTTCATGACTCTGACTCTGACTCTGACTTCATGACTCTGACTGTGACTCTGACTTGATGACTCTGACTTCATGACTCTGACTATGACTCTGACTCTGATCTCATGACTCTGACCCTGACTCTGACTTCATGACTCTGACTCTGACTCCGACTTCATGACTCTGACTCTGACTCTGACTTCATGACTCTGACTCTGACTCTGACTCTGACTTCATGACTCTGACTCTGATTTTGACTTTATGACTCTGACTCTGACTCTGACTCTGACTCTGACTTCATGACCCTGACTCTGACTCTGACTGTGACTCTCACTTCATGACTCTGACTTCATGACTCTGACTTCATGACTCTGACTCTGACTCTGACTTCATGACTATGACTCTGACTCTGACTTCATGACTCTGACTCTGACTCTGACTTCATGACTCTGACTCTGACTCTGACTCTGACTTCATGACTGACTCTGACTCTGACTTGATGACTCTGACTTTGACTCTGACTTCATGACTCTGACTCTGACTCTGACTTCATGACTCTGACTCTGACTCTGACTTCATGACTCTGACTCTGACTCTTACTTCTTGACTCTGACTCTGACTCTGACTTCATGACTCTGACTCTGACTCTGACTTCATGACTCTGACTGTGACTCTGACTTCATGACTCTGACTTCATGACTCTGACTATGACTCTGAGTCTGATCTCATGACTCTGACCCTGACTCTGACTTCATGACTCTGACTCTGACTCTGACTTCCTGACTCTGACTCTGACTCCGACTTCATGACTCTGACTCTGACTCTGACTTCATGACTCTGACTCTGACTCTGACTCTGACTTCATGACTCTGACTCTGACTTCATGACTCTGACTCTGACTCTGACGTCATGACTCTGACTGTGACTCTGACCTCATGACTCTGACTTCATGACTCTGACTCTGACTCTGACTCTGACTTCATGACTCTGACTCTGACTCTGACTTTATGACTCTGACTCTGACTCTGACTTGATGACTCTGACTCTGACTCTGACGTCATGACTCTGACTGTGACTCTGACCTCATGACTCTGACTTCATGACTCTGACTCTGACTCTGACTCTGACTTCATGACTCTGACTCTGACTTCATGACTCTGACTCTGACTCTGACTTCATGACTCTGACTTTGACGCAGACTGTGACTCTGACTTCATGACTCTGACTCTGACTCTGACTCTGACTTCTTGACTCTGACTCTGACTCTGACTTCATGACTCTGACTCTGACTCTGACTTCATGACTCTGACTCTGACTCTGACTTCATGAGTATGAATCTGGCTCTGACTTCATGACTCCGACATTGACTCTGACTGTGACTCTGACTTCACGACTCTGACTTCATGACTCTGACTCTGACTCTGACTTTGACTTCCTGACTCTGACTCTGACTCTGTCTCTGACTTCATGACTCTGACTCTGACTCTGACTTCATGACTCTGACTCTGACTCTGACTTCATGACTCTGACTCTGACTCTGACTCTGACTTCATGACTCTGACTCTGACTCTGACTTCATGACTCTGACTTTGACTCTGACTCCATGACTCTGACTCTGACTTTGACATTATGACTCTGACTGCATGACTCTGACTCTGACATCATGACTCTGACTCTGACTCTGACTTCATGACTCTGACTCTGACTCTGACTTCATGACTCTGACTCTGACTCTGACTTCATGACTCTGACTCTGACTTTGACTCTGACTTCATGACTCTGACTCTGATTTCGACTTCATGACTCTGACTCTGACTCTGACTTCATAACTCTGACTTTGACGCTGACTCTGACTCTGACTTCATGACTCTGACTCTGACTCTGACCTCATGACTCTGACTCTGACTCCGACTGTGACTCTTACTTCATGACTCTGACTTTATGACTCTGACTTCATGACTCTGACTCTGACTCTTACTTCATGACTATGAGTCCGACTCTGACTTTATGACTCTGACTCTGACTCTGACTTCATGACTCTGACTCTGACTCTGACTTCATGACTCAGACTCTGACTCTGACTTCATGACTCTGACTCTGATTCTGACTCTGACTTCATGACTCCGACTCTGACTCTGACTTCATGACTATGACTCTGACTCTGACTTCATGACTCTGACTCTGACTCTGACTTCATGACTCTGACTTCATGACTCTGACTCTGACTCTCACTCTGACTTCATGACTCTGACTCTGACTCTGACTTCATGACTCTGACTTTGACTCTGACTCCATGACTCTGACTCTGACTTTGACTTTATGACTCTGACTTCATGACTCTGACTCTGACTCTGACTTTATGACTCTGACTCTGACTGTGACTCTGACTTCATGACTCTGACTCTGATTTTGACTTCATGACTCTGACTCTGACTCTGACTTCATGACTCTGACTTTGACTCTGACTTCATGACTCTGCCCCTGACTCTGACTTCATGACTCTGACTCTGACTCTGACTCTGACTCTGACTCTGACTTCATGACTCTGACTCTGACTCTGACTTGATGACTCTGACTTTGACTCTGACTTCATGACTCTGACTCTGACTCTGACTTCATGACTCTGACTCTGACTCTGACTCTGACTTCATGACCCTGACTCTGACTCTGACTGTGTCTCTCACTTCATGACTCTGACTTCATGACTCTGACTTCATGACTCTGACTCTGACTCTGACTTCATGACTATGACTCTGACTCTGACTTCATGACTCTGACTCTGACTCTGACTTAATGACTCTGACTCTGACTCTGACTCTGACTTCATGACTATGACTCTGACACTGACTCTGACTTCATGACTTTGACTCTGACTCTGACTTGATGACTCCGACTTTGACTCTGACTTCATGACTCTGACTCTGACTCTGACTTCATGACTCTGACTCTGACTTTGACTCTGACTTCATGACTCTGACTCTGACTCTGACTTCATGACTCTGACTCTAACTCTGACTTCATGACTCTGACTCTGACTCTGACTCTGACTTCATGACCCTGACTCTGACTCTGACTGTGACCCTCACTTCATGACTCTGACTTCATGACTCTGACTTCATGACTCTGACTCTGACTCTGACTTCATGACTATGACTCTGACTCTGACTTCATGACTCTGATCTTGACTCTGACTTCATGACTCAGACTCTGACTCCGACTTCATGACTCTGACTCTGACTCTGACTTTATGACTCTGACTTCGACTCTGACTTCATGACTCAGACTCTGACTCTGACTTCATGACTCTGACTCTGATTCTGACTCTGACTTCATGACTCTGACTCTGACTCTGACTTCATGACTCTGACTCTGACTCTGACTTCATGACTCTGACTCTGACTCTGACTTCATGACTCTGACTCTGACTCTTACTTCTTGACTCTGACTCTGACTCTGACTTCATGACTCTGACTCTGACTCTGACTTCATGACTCTGACTGTGACTCTGACTTGATGACTCTGACTTCATGACTCTGACTATGACTCTGACTCTGATCTCATGACTCTGACCCTGACTCTGACTTCATGACTCTGACTCTGACTCCGACTTCATGACTCTGACTCTGACTCTGACTTCATGACTCTGACTCTGACTCTGACTCTGACTTCATGACTCTGACTCTGATTTTGACTTTATGACTCTGACTCTGACTCTGACTCTGACTCTGACTTCATGACCCTGACTCTGACTCTGACTGTGACTCTCACTTCATGACTCTGACTTCATGACTCTGACTTCATGACTCTGACTCTGACTCTGACTTCATGACTATGACTCTGACTCTGACTTCATGACTCTGACTCTGACTCTGACTTCATGACTCTGACTCTGACTCTGACTCTGACTTCATGACTGACTCTGACTCTGACTTGATGACTCTGACTTTGACTCTGACTTCATGACTCTGACTCTGACTCTGACTTCATGACTCTGACTCTGACTCTGACTTCATGACTCTGACTCTGACTCTTACTTCTTGACTCTGACTCTGACTCTGACTTCATGACTCTGACTCTGACTCTGACTTCATGACTCTGACTGTGACTCTGACTTCATGACTCTGACTTCATGACTCTGACTATGACTCTGAGTCTGATCTCATGACTCTGACCCTGACTCTGACTTCATGACTCTGACTCTGACTCTGACTTCCTGACTCTGACTCTGACTCCGACTTCATGACTCTGACTCTGACTCTGACTTCATGACTCTGACTCTGACTCTGACTCTGACTTCATGACTCTGACTCTGACTTCATGACTCTGACTCTGACTCTGACGTCATGACTCTGACTGTGACTCTGACCTCATGACTCTGACTTCATGACTCTGACTCTGACTCTGACTCTGACTTCATGACTCTGACTCTGACTCTGACTTTATGACTCTGACTCTGACTCTGACTTGATGACTCTGACTCTGACTCTGACGTCATGACTCTGACTGTGACTCTGACCTCATGACTCTGACTTCATGACTCTGACTCTGACTCTGACTCTGACTTCATGACTCTGACTCTGACTTCATGACTCTGACTCTGACTCTGACTTCATGACTCTGACTTTGACGCAGACTGTGACTCTGACTTCATGACTCTGACTCTGACTCTGACTCTGACTTCTTGACTCTGACTCTGACTCTGACTTCATGACTCTGACTCTGACTCTGACTTCATGACTCTGACTCTGACTCTGACTTCATGAGTATGAATCTGGCTCTGACTTCATGACTCCGACATTGACTCTGACTGTGACTCTGACTTCACGACTCTGACTTCATGACTCTGACTCTGACTCTGACTTTGACTTCCTGACTCTGACTCTGACTCTGTCTCTGACTTCATGACTCTGACTCTGACTCTGACTTCATGACTCTGACTCTGACTCTGACTTCATGACTCTGACTCTGACTCTGACTCTGACTTCATGACTCTGACTCTGACTCTGACTTCATGACTCTGACTTTGACTCTGACTCCATGACTCTGACTCTGACTTTGACATTATGACTCTGACTGCATGACTCTGACTCTGACATCATGACTCTGACTCTGACTCTGACTTCATGACTCTGACTCTGACTCTGACTTCATGACTCTGACTCTGACTCTGACTTCATGACTCTGACTCTGACTTTGACTCTGACTTCATGACTCTGACTCTGATTTCGACTTCATGACTCTGACTCTGACTCTGACTTCATAACTCTGACTTTGACGCTGACTCTGACTCTGACTTCATGACTCTGACTCTGACTCTGACCTCATGACTCTGACTCTGACTCCGACTGTGACTCTTACTTCATGACTCTGACTTTATGACTCTGACTTCATGACTCTGACTCTGACTCTTACTTCATGACTATGAGTCCGACTCTGACTTTATGACTCTGACTCTGACTCTGACTTCATGACTCTGACTCTGACTCTGACTTCATGACTCAGACTCTGACTCTGACTTCATGACTCTGACTCTGATTCTGACTCTGACTTCATGACTCCGACTCTGACTCTGACTTCATGACTATGACTCTGACTCTGACTTCATGACTCTGACTCTGACTCTGACTTCATGACTCTGACTTCATGACTCTGACTCTGACTCTCACTCTGACTTCATGACTCTGACTCTGACTCTGACTTCATGACTCTGACTTTGACTCTGACTCCATGACTCTGACTCTGACTTTGACTTTATGACTCTGACTTCATGACTCTGACTCTGACTCTGACTTTATGACTCTGACTCTGACTGTGACTCTGACTTCATGACTCTGACTCTGATTTTGACTTCATGACTCTGACTCTGACTCTGACTTCATGACTCTGACTTTGACTCTGACTTCATGACTCTGCCCCTGACTCTGACTTCATGACTCTGACTCTGACTCTGACTCTGACTCTGACTCTGACTTCATGACTCTGACTCTGACTCTGACTTGATGACTCTGACTTTGACTCTGACTTCATGACTCTGACTCTGACTCTGACTTCATGACTCTGACTCTGACTCTGACTCTGACTTCATGACCCTGACTCTGACTCTGACTGTGTCTCTCACTTCATGACTCTGACTTCATGACTCTGACTTCATGACTCTGACTCTGACTCTGACTTCATGACTATGACTCTGACTCTGACTTCATGACTCTGACTCTGACTCTGACTTAATGACTCTGACTCTGACTCTGACTCTGACTTCATGACTATGACTCTGACACTGACTCTGACTTCATGACTTTGACTCTGACTCTGACTTGATGACTCCGACTTTGACTCTGACTTCATGACTCTGACTCTGACTCTGACTTCATGACTCTGACTCTGACTTTGACTCTGACTTCATGACTCTGACTCTGACTCTGACTTCATGACTCTGACTCTAACTCTGACTTCATGACTCTGACTCTGACTCTGACTCTGACTTCATGACCCTGACTCTGACTCTGACTGTGACCCTCACTTCATGACTCTGACTTCATGACTCTGACTTCATGACTCTGACTCTGACTCTGACTTCATGACTATGACTCTGACTCTGACTTCATGACTCTGACTCTGACTCTGACTTCATGACTCTGACTCTGACTCTGACTTGATGACTCTGACTTTGACTCTGACTTCATGACTCTGACTCTGACTCTGACTTCATGACTCTGACTCTGACTCTGACTTCATGACTATGACTCTGACACTGACTCCGACTTCATGACTTTGACTCTGACTCTGACTTGATGACTCTGACTTTGACTCTGACTTCATGACTCTGACTCTGACTCTGACTCCATGACTCTGACTCTGACTCTGACTCTAACTTCATGACTGACTCTGACTCTGACTTGATGACTCTGACTTTGACTCTGACTTCATGACTCTGACTCAGACTCTGACTTCATGACTCTGACTCTGACTCTGACTTCATGACTCTGACTCTGACTCTGACTTCATGACTCTGACTCTGACTCTGACTTCATGACTCTGCCCCTGACTCTGACTTCATGACTCTGACTCTGACTCTGACTCTGACTCTGACTCTGACTTCATGACTCTGACTCTGACTCTGACTTGATGACTCTGACTTTGACTCTGACTTCATGACTCTGACTCTGACTCTGACTTCATGACTCTGACTCTGACTCTGACTCTGACTTCATGACCCTGACTCTGACTCTGACTGTGTCTCTCACTTCATGACTCTGACTTCATGACTCTGACTTCATGACTCTGACTCTGACTCTGACTTCATGACTATGACTCTGACTCTGACTTCATGACTCTGACTCTGACTCTGACTTAATGACTCTGACTCTGACTCTGACTCTGACTCTGACTTGATGACTCTGACTTTGACTCTGACTTCATGACTCTGACTCTGACTCTGACTTCATGACTCTGACTCTGACTCTGACTCTGACTCTGACTCTGACTCTGACTCTGACTCTGACTCTGACTTCATGACCCTGACTCTGACTCTGACTGTGACTCTTACTTCATGACTCTGACTTTATGACTCTGACTTCATGACTCTGACTCTGACTCTGACTTCATGACTATGACTCTGACTCTGACTTCATGACTCTGACTCTGACTCTGACTTCATGATTCTGACTCTGACTCTGACTCTGACTTCATGACTGACTCTGACTCTGACTTGATGACTCTGACTTTGACTCTGACTTCATGACTCCGACTCTGACTCTGACTTCATGACTCTGACTCTGACTCTGACTTCCTTACTCTGACTCTGACTCTGACTTCATGACTCTGACTCTGACTCTGACTTTATGACTCTGACTCTGACTCTGACTTCATGACTCTGACTCTGACTCTGACTCTGACTTCATGACTCTGACTCTGACTCTGACTTGATGACTCTGACTTTGACTCTGACTTCATGACTCTGACTCTGACTCTGACTTCATGACTCTGACTCTGACTCTGACTTCATGACTATGACTCTGACACTGACTCCGACTTCATGACTTTGACTCTGACTCTGACTTGATGACTCTGACTTTGACTCTGACTTCATGACTCTGACTCTGACTCTGACTTCATGACTCTGACTCTGACTCTGACTTCATGACTCTGACTCTGACTCTGACTCTGACTTCATGACCCTGACTCTGACTCTGACTGTGACTGTCACTTCATGACTCTGACTTCATGACTCTGACTTCATGACTCTGACTCTGACTCTGACTTTATGACTCTGACTCTGACTCTGACTTCATGACTCTGACTCTGACTCTGACTTCATGACTCTGACTCTGACTCTGACTCTGACTTCATGACCCTGACTCTGACTCTGACTGTGACTCTTACTTCATGACTCTGACTTTATGACTCTGACTTCATGACTCTGACACTGACTCCGACTTCATGACTTTGACTCTGACTCTGACTTGATGACTCTGACTTTGACTCTGACTTCATGACTCTGACTCTGACTCTGACTTCATGACTCTGACTCTGACTCTGACTTCATGACTCTGACTCTGACTCTGACTCTGACTTCATGACCCTGACTCTGACTCTGACTGTGACTCTCACTTCATGACTCTGACTTCATGACTCCGACTTCATGACTCTGACTCTGACTCTGACTTCATGACTATGACTCTGACTCTGACTTCATGACTCTGACTCTGACTCTGACTTCATGACTCTGACTCTGACTCTGACTCTGACTTCATGACTGACTCTGACTCTGACTTGATGACTCTGACTTTGACTCTGACTTCATGACTCTGACTCTGACTCTGACTTCATGACTCTGACTCTGACTCTGACTTCATGACTCTGACTCTGACTTTGACTTCATGACTCTGACTCTGACTCTGACTCTGACTTCATGACTGACTCTGACTCTGACTTGATGACTCTGACTTTGACTCTGACTTCATGACTCTGACTCAGACTCTGACTTCATGACTCTGACTCTGACTCTGACTTCATGACTCTGACTCTGACTCTGACTTCATGACTCTGACTCTGACTCTGACTTCATGACTCTGCCCCTGACTCTGACTTCATGACTCTGACTCTGACTCTGACTCTGACTCTGACTCTGACTTCATGACTCTGACTCTGACTCTGACTTGATGACTCTGACTTTGACTCTGACTTCATGAGTCTGACTCTGACTCTGACTTCATGACTCTGACTCTGACTCTGACTCTGACTTCATGACCCTGACTCTGACTCTGACTGTGTCTCTCACTTCATGACTCTGACTTCATGACTCTGACTTCATGACTCTGACTCTGACTCTGACTTCATGACTATGACTCTGACTCTGACTTCATGACTCTGACTCTGACTCTGACTTAATGACTCTGACTCTGACTTCATGACTGACTCTGACTCTGACTTGATGACTCTGACTTTGACTCTGACTTCATGACTCTGACTCTGACTCTGACTTCATGACTCTGACTCTGACTCTGACTCTGACTCTGACTCTGACTTCATGACCCTGACTCTGACTCTGACTGTGACTCTTACTTCATGACTCTGACTTTATGACTCTGACTTCATGACTCTGACTCTGACTCTGACTTCATGACTATGACTCTGACTCTGACTTCATGACTCTGACTCTGACTCTGACTTCATGACTCTGACTCTGACTCTGACTCTGACTTCATGACTGACTCTGACTCTGACTTGATGACTCTGACTTTGACTCTGACTTCATGACTCCGACTCTGACTCTGACTTCATGACTCTGACTCTGACTCTGACTTCATTACTCTGACTCTGACTCTGACTTCATGACTCTGACTCTGACTCTGACTTTATGACTCTGACTCTGACTCTGACTTCATGACTCTGACTCTGACTCTGACTCTGACTTCATGACTCTGACTCTGACTCTGACTTGATGACTCTGACTTTGACTCTGACTTCATGACTCTGACTCTGACTCTGACTTCATGACTCTGACTCTGACTCTGACTTCATGACTATGACTCGGACACTGACTCCGACTTCATGACTTTGACTCCGACTCTGACTTGATGACTCTGACTTTGACTCTGACTTCATGACTCTGACTCTGACTCTGACTTCATGACTCTGACTCTGACTCTGACTTCATGACTCTGACTCTGACTCTGACTGTGACTTCATGACCCTGACTCTGACTCTGACTGTGACTCTCACTTCATGACTCTGACTTCATGACTCTGACTTCATGACTCTGACTCTGACTCTGACTTCATGACTATGACTCTGACTCTGACTTCATGACTCTGACTCTGACTCTGACTTCATGACTCTGACTCTGACTCTGACTCTGACTTCATGACTGACTCTGACTCTGACTTGATGACTCTGACTTTGACTCTGACTTCATGACTCTGACTCTGACTCTGACTTCATGACTCTGACTCTGACTCTGACTTCATGACTCTGACTCTGACTCTGACTTCATGACTCTGACTCTGACTCTGACTTCATGACTCTGCCCCTGACTCCGACTTCATGACTCTGACTCTGACTCTGACTTAATGACTCTGACTCTGACTCTGACTTCATGACTCTGACTATGACTCTGACTCTCATCTCATCACTCTGACCCTGACTCTGACTTCATGACTCTGACTCTGACTCTGACTTCATGACTCTGACTCTGACTCTGACTTCATGACTCTGACTCTGACTCTTACTTTATGACTATGAGTCTGACTCTGACTTCATGACTCTGACTCTGACTCTGACTTCATGACTCTGACTCTGACTCTGACTTCATGACTCAGACTCTGACTCTGACTCCATGACTCTGACTCTGATTCTGACTCTGACTTCGTGACTCCGACTCTGACTCTGACTTCATGACTATGACTCTGACTCTGACTTCATGACTCTGACTCTGACTCTGACTTCATGACTCTGACTTCATGACTCTGACTTCATGACTCTGACTCTGACTCTGACTCTGACTTCATGACTCTGACTCTGACTCGGACTTCATGACTCTGACTTTGACTCTGACTCCATGACTCTGACTCTGACTTTGACTTTATGACTCTGACTTCATGACTCTGACTCTGACTTCATGACTCTGACTCTGACTCTGACTCTGACTTCATGACCCTGACTCTGACTCTGACTGTGACCCTCACTTCATGACTCTGACTTCATGACTCTGACTTCATGACTCTGACTCTGACTTCATGACTATGACTCTGACTCTGACTTCATGACTCTGACTCTGACTCTGACTTCATGACTCTGACTCTGACTCTGACTCTGACTTCATGACTGACTCTGACTCTGACTTGATGACTCTGACTTTGACTCTGACTTCATGACTCTGACTCAGACTCTGACTTCATGACTCTGACTCTGACTCTGACTTCATGACTCTGACTCTGACTCTGACTTCATGACTCTGACTCTGACTCTGACTTCATGACTCTGCCCCTGACTCTGACTTCATGACTCTGACTCTGACTCTGACTCTGACTCTGACTCTGACTTCATGACTCTGACTCTGACTCTGACTTGATGACTCTGACTTTGACTCTGACTTCATGACTCTGACTCTGACTCTGACTTCATGACTCTGACTCTGACTCTGACTCTGACTTCATGACCCTGACTCTGACTCTGACTGTGTCTCTCACTTCATGACTCTGACTTCATGACTCTGACTTCATGACTCTGACTCTGACTCTGACTTCATGACTATGACTCTGACTCTGACTTCATGACTCTGACTCTGACTCTGACTTAATGACTCTGACTCTGACTCTGACTCTGACTTCATGACTGACTCTGACTCTGACTTGATGACTCTGACTTTGACTCTGACTTCATGACTCTGACTCTGACTCTGACTTCATGACTCTGACTCTGACTCTGACTCTGACTCTGACTCTGACTTCATGACCCTGACTCTGACTCTGACTGTGACTCTTACTTCATGACTCTGACTTTATGACTCTGACTTCATGACTCTCACTCTGACTCTGACTTCATGACTATGACTCTGACTCTGACTTCATGACTCTGGCTCTGACTCTGACTTCATGACTCTGACTCTGACTCTGACTCTGACTTCATGACTGACTCTGACTCTGACTTGATGACTCTGACTTTGACTCTGACTTCATGACTCCGACTCTGACTCTGACTTCATGACTCTGACTCTGACTCTGACTTCATTACTCTGACTCTGACTCTGACTTCATGACTCTGACTCTGACTCTGACTTTATGACTCTGACTCTGACTCTGACTTCATGACTCTGACTCTGACTCTGACTCTGACTTCATGACTCTGACTCTGACTCTGACTTGATGACTCTGACTTTGACTCTGACTTCATGACTCTGACTCTGACTCTGACTTCATGACTCTGACTCTGACTCTGACTTCATGACTATGACTCTGACACTGACTCCGACTTCATGACTTTGACTCTGACTCTGACTTGATGACTCTGACTTTGACTCTGACTTCATGACTCTGACTCTGACTCTGACTTCATGACTCTGACTCTGACTCTGACTTCATGACTCTGACTCTGACTCTGATTCTGACTTCATGACCCTGACTCTGACTCTGACTGTGACTCTCACTTCATGACTCTGACTTCATGACTCTGACTTCATGACTCTGACTCTGACTCTGACTTCATGACTATGACTCTGACTCTGACTTCATGACTCTGACTCTGACTCTGACTTCATGACTCTGACTCTGACTCTGACTCTGACTTCATGACTGACTCTGACTCTGACTTGATGACTCTGACTCTGACTCTGAATTCATGACTCTGACTTTGACGCTGACTCTGACTCTGACCTTATGACTCTGACTCTGACTCTGACTTCATGACCCTGACTCTGACTTTGACTGTGACTCTTACTTCATGACTCTGACTTTATGACTCTGATTCTGACTCTTACTTCATGACTATGACTTTGACTCTGACTTCATGACTCTGACTCTGACTCTGACTTCATGACTCTGACTCTGATCTTGACTCTGACTTCATGACTCAGACTCTGACTCTGACTTCATGACTCTGACTCTGACTCTGACTTCATGACTCTGACTCTGACTCTGACTTCATGACTCTGACTCTGACTCTGACTTCATGACTCTGACTCTGACTCTGACTCTGACTTCATGACCCTGACTCTGACTCTGACTGTGACTCTCACTTCATGACTCTGACTTCATGACTCTGACTTTATGACTCTGACTTCATGACTCTGACTCTGACTTTGACTTCATGACCATGACTCTGACTCTGACTTCATGACTTTGACTCTGACTCTGACTTCATGACTCTGACTCTGACTCTGACTCTGACTTCATGACTGACTTTGACTCTGACTTGATGACTCTGACTTTGACTCTGACTTCATGACTCCGACTCTGACTCTGACTTCATGACTCTGACTCTGACTCTGACTTCATTACTCTGACTCTGACTCTGACTTCATGACTCTGACTCTGACATCATGACTCTGACTCTGACTCTGACTTCATGACTCTGACTCTGACGCTGACTTCATGACCCTGACTCTGACTTTGACTGTGACTCTTACTTCATGACTCTGACTTTATGACCCTGACTCTGACTCTGACTGTGTCTCTCACTTCATGACTCTGACTTCATGACTCTGACTTCATGACTCTGACTCTGACTCTGACTTCATGACTATGACTCTGACTCTGACTTCATGACTCTGACTCTGACTCTGACTTAATGACTCTGACTCTGACTCTGACTCTGACTTCATGACTGACTCTGACTCTGACTTGATGACTCTGACTTTGACTCTGACTTCATGACTCTGACTCTGACTCTGACTTCATGACTCTGACTCTGACTCTGACTCTGACTCTGACTCTGACTTCATGACCCTGACTCTGACTCTGACTGTGACTCTTACTTCATGACTCTGACTTTATGACTCTGACTTCATGACTCTCACTCTGACTCTGACTTCATGACTATGACTCTGACTCTGACTTCATGACTCTGGCTCTGACTCTGACTTCATGACTCTGACTCTGACTCTGACTCTGACTTCATGACTGACTCTGACTCTGACTTGATGACTCTGACTTTGACTCTGACTTCATGACTCCGACTCTGACTCTGACTTCATGACTCTGACTCTGACTCTGACTTCATTACTCTGACTCTGACTCTGACTTCATGACTCTGACTCTGACTCTGACTTTATGACTCTGACTCTGACTCTGACTTCATGACTCTGACTCTGACTCTGACTCTGACTTCATGACTCTGACTCTGACTCTGACTTGATGACTCTGACTTTGACTCTGACTTCATGACTCTGACTCTGACTCTGACTTCATGACTCTGACTCTGACTCTGACTTCATGACTATGACTCTGACACTGACTCCGACTTCATGACTTTGACTCTGACTCTGACTTGATGACTCTGACTTTGACTCTGACTTCATGACTCTGACTCTGACTCTGACTTCATGACTCTGACTCTGACTCTGACTTCATGACTCTGACTCTGACTCTGATTCTGACTTCATGACCCTGACTCTGACTCTGACTGTGACTCTCACTTCATGACTCTGACTTCATGACTCTGACTTCATGACTCTGACTCTGACTCTGACTTCATGACTATGACTCTGACTCTGACTTCATGACTCTGACTCTGACTCTGACTTCATGACTCTGACTCTGACTCTGACTCTGACTTCATGACTGACTCTGACTCTGACTTGATGACTCTGACTCTGACTCTGAATTCATGACTCTGACTTTGACGCTGACTCTGACTCTGACCTTATGACTCTGACTCTGACTCTGACTTCATGACCCTGACTCTGACTTTGACTGTGACTCTTACTTCATGACTCTGACTTTATGACTCTGATTCTGACTCTTACTTCATGACTATGACTTTGACTCTGACTTCATGACTCTGACTCTGACTCTGACTTCATGACTCTGACTCTGATCTTGACTCTGACTTCATGACTCAGACTCTGACTCTGACTTCATGACTCTGACTCTGACTCTGACTTCATGACTCTGACTCTGACTCTGACTCTGACTTCATGACTGACTCTGACTCTGACTTGATGACTCTGACTCTGACTCTGAATTCATGACTCTGACTTTGACGCTGACTCTGACTCTGACCTTATGACTCTGACTCTGACTCTGACTTCATGACCCTGACTCTGACTTTGACTGTGACTCTTACTTCATGACTCTGACTTTATGACTCTGATTCTGACTCTTACTTCATGACTATGACTTTGACTCTGACTTCATGACTCTGACTCTGACTCTGACTTCATGACTCTGACTCTGATCTTGACTCTGACTTCATGACTCAGACTCTGACTCTGACTTCATGACTCTGACTCTGACTCTGACTTCATGACTCTGACTCTGACTCTGACTTCATGACTCTGACTCTGACTCTGACTTCATGACTCTGACTCTGACTCTGACTCTGACTTCATGACCCTGACTCTGACTCTGACTGTGACTCTCACTTCATGACTCTGACTTCATGACTCTGACTTTATGACTCTGACTTCATGACTCTGACTCTGACTTTGACTTCATGACCATGACTCTGACTCTGACTTCATGACTTTGACTCTGACTCTGACTTCATGACTCTGACTCTGACTCTGACTCTGACTTCATGACTGACTTTGACTCTGACTTGATGACTCTGACTTTGACTCTGACTTCATGACTCCGACTCTGACTCTGACTTCATGACTCTGACTCTGACTCTGACTTCATTACTCTGACTCTGACTCTGACTTCATGACTCTGACTCTGACATCATGACTCTGACTCTGACTCTGACTTCATGACTCTGACTCTGACGCTGACTTCATGACCCTGACTCTGACTTTGACTGTGACTCTTACTTCATGACTCTGACTTTATGACCCTGACTCTGACTCTGACTGTGTCTCTCACTTCATGACTCTGACTTCATGACTCTGACTTCATGACTCTGACTCTGACTCTGACTTCATGACTATGACTCTGACTCTGACTTCATGACTCTGACTCTGACTCTGACTTAATGACTCTGACTCTGACTCTGACTCTGACTTCATGACTGACTCTGACTCTGACTTGATGACTCTGACTTTGACTCTGACTTCATGACTCTGACTCTGACTCTGACTTCATGACTCTGACTCTGACTCTGACTCTGACTCTGACTCTGACTTCATGACCCTGACTCTGACTCTGACTGTGACTCTTACTTCATGACTCTGACTTTATGACTCTGACTTCATGACTCTCACTCTGACTCTGACTTCATGACTATGACTCTGACTCTGACTTCATGACTCTGGCTCTGACTCTGACTTCATGACTCTGACTCTGACTCTGACTCTGACTTCATGACTGACTCTGACTCTGACTTGATGACTCTGACTTTGACTCTGACTTCATGACTCCGACTCTGACTCTGACTTCATGACTCTGACTCTGACTCTGACTTCATTACTCTGACTCTGACTCTGACTTCATGACTCTGACTCTGACTCTGACTTTATGACTCTGACTCTGACTCTGACTTCATGACTCTGACTCTGACTCTGACTCTGACTTCATGACTCTGACTCTGACTCTGACTTGATGACTCTGACTTTGACTCTGACTTCATGACTCTGACTCTGACTCTGACTTCATGACTCTGACTCTGACTCTGACTTCATGACTATGACTCTGACACTGACTCCGACTTCATGACTTTGACTCTGACTCTGACTTGATGACTCTGACTTTGACTCTGACTTCATGACTCTGACTCTGACTCTGACTTCATGACTCTGACTCTGACTCTGACTTCATGACTCTGACTCTGACTCTGATTCTGACTTCATGACCCTGACTCTGACTCTGACTGTGACTCTCACTTCATGACTCTGACTTCATGACTCTGACTTCATGACTCTGACTCTGACTCTGACTACATGACTATGACTCTGACTCTGACTTCATGACTCTGACTCTGACTCTGACTTCATGACTCTGACTCTGACTCTGACTCTGACTTCATGACTGACTCTGACTCTGACTTGATGACTCTGACTCTGACTCTGAATTCATGACTCTGACTTTGACGCTGACTCTGACTCTGACCTTATGACTCTGACTCTGACTCTGACTTCATGACCCTGACTCTGACTTTGACTGTGACTCTTACTTCATGACTCTGACTTTATGACTCTGATTCTGACTCTTACTTCATGACTATGACTTTGACTCTGACTTCATGACTCTGACTCTGACTCTGACTTCATGACTCTGACTCTGATCTTGACTCTGACTTCATGACTCAGACTCTGACTCTGACTTCATGACTCTGACTCTGACTCTGACTTCATGACTCTGACTCTGACTCTGACTTCATGACTCTGACTCTGACTCTGACTTCATGACTCTGACTCTGACTCTGACTCTGACTTCATGACCCTGACTCTGACTCTGACTGTGACTCTCACTTCATGACTCTGACTTCATGACTCTGACTTTATGACTCTGACTTCATGACTCTGACTCTGACTTTGACTTCATGACCATGACTCTGACTCTGACTTCATGACTCTGACTCTGACTCTGACTTCATGACTCTGACTCTGACTCTGACTCTGACTTCATGACTGACTTTGACTCTGACTTGATGACTCTGACTTTGACTCTGACTTCATGACTATGACTCTGACTCTGACTTCATGACTCTGACTCTGACTCTGACTTAATGACTCTGACTCTGACTCTGACTCTGACTTCATGACTGACTCTGACTCTGACTTGATGACTCTGACTTTGACTCTGACTTCATGACTCTGACTCTGACTCTGACTTCATGACTCTGACTCTGACTCTGACTTCATGACTCTGACTCTGACTCTGATTCTGACTTCATGACCCTGACTCTGACTCTGACTGTGACTCTCACTTCATGACTCTGACTTCATGACTCTGACTTCATGACTCTGACTCTGACTCTGACTTCATGACTATGACTCTGACTCTGACTTCATGACTCTGACTCTGACTCTGACTTCATGACTCTGACTCTGACTCTGACTCTGACTTCATGACTGACTCTGACTCTGACTTGATGACTCTGACTCTGACTCTGAATTCATGACTCTGACTTTGACGCTGACTCTGACTCTGACCTTATGACTCTGACTCTGACTCTGACTTCATGACCCTGACTCTGACTTTGACTGTGACTCTTACTTCATGACTCTGACTTTATGACTCTGATTCTGACTCTTACTTCATGACTATGACTTTGACTCTGACTTCATGACTCTGACTCTGACTCTGACTTCATGACTCTGACTCTGATCTTGACTCTGACTTCATGACTCAGACTCTGACTCTGACTTCATGACTCTGACTCTGACTCTGACTTCATGACTCTGACTCTGACTCTGACTTCATGACTCTGACTCTGACTCTGACTTCATGACTCTGACTCTGACTCTGACTCTGACTTCATGACCCTGACTCTGACTCTGACTGTGACTCTCACTTCATGACTCTGACTTCATGACTCTGACTTTATGACTCTGACTTCATGACTCTGACTCTGACTTTGACTTCATGACCATGACTCTGACTCTGACTTCATGACTTTGACTCTGACTCTGACTTCATGACTCTGACTCTGACTCTGACTCTGACTTCATGACTGACTTTGACTCTGACTTGATGACTCTGACTTTGACTCTGACTTCATGACTCCGACTCTGACTCTGACTTCATGACTCTGACTCTGACTCTGACTTCATTACTCTGACTCTGACTCTGACTTCATGACTCTGACTCTGACATCATGACTCTGACTCTGACTCTGACTTCATGACTCTGACTCTGACGCTGACTTCATGACCCTGACTCTGACTTTGACTGTGACTCTTACTTCATGACTCTGACTTTATGACCCTGACTCTGACTCTGACTGTGTCTCTCACTTCATGACTCTGACTTCATGACTCTGACTTCATGACTCTGACTCTGACTCTGACTTCATGACTATGACTCTGACTCTGACTTCATGACTCTGACTCTGACTCTGACTTAATGACTCTGACTCTGACTCTGACTCTGACTTCATGACTGACTCTGACTCTGACTTGATGACTCTGACTTTGACTCTGACTTCATGACTCTGACTCTGACTCTGACTTCATGACTCTGACTCTGACTCTGACTCTGACTCTGACTCTGACTTCATGACCCTGACTCTGACTCTGACTGTGACTCTTACTTCATGACTCTGACTTTATGACTCTGACTTCATGACTCTCACTCTGACTCTGACTTCATGACTATGACTCTGACTCTGACTTCATGACTCTGGCTCTGACTCTGACTTCATGACTCTGACTCTGACTCTGACTCTGACTTCATGACTGACTCTGACTCTGACTTGATGACTCTGACTTTGACTCTGACTTCATGACTCCGACTCTGACTCTGACTTCATGACTCTGACTCTGACTCTGACTTCATTACTCTGACTCTGACTCTGACTTCATGACTCTGACTCTGACTCTGACTTTATGACTCTGACTCTGACTCTGACTTCATGACTCTGACTCTGACTCTGACTCTGACTTCATGACTCTGACTCTGACTCTGACTTGATGACTCTGACTTTGACTCTGACTTCATGACTCTGACTCTGACTCTGACTTCATGACTCTGACTCTGACTCTGACTTCATGACTATGACTCTGACACTGACTCCGACTTCATGACTTTGACTCTGACTCTGACTTGATGACTCTGACTTTGACTCTGACTTCATGACTCTGACTCTGACTCTGACTTCATGACTCTGACTCTGACTCTGACTTCATGACTCTGACTCTGACTCTGATTCTGACTTCATGACCCTGACTCTGACTCTGACTGTGACTCTCACTTCATGACTCTGACTTCATGACTCTGACTTCATGACTCTGACTCTGACTCTGACTTCATGACTATGACTCTGACTCTGACTTCATGACTCTGACTCTGACTCTGACTTCATGACTCTGACTCTGACTCTGACTCTGACTTCATGACTGACTCTGACTCTGACTTGATGACTCTGACTCTGACTCTGAATTCATGACTCTGACTTTGACGCTGACTCTGACTCTGACCTTATGACTCTGACTCTGACTCTGACTTCATGACCCTGACTCTGACTTTGACTGTGACTCTTACTTCATGACTCTGACTTTATGACTCTGATTCTGACTCTTACTTCATGACTATGACTTTGACTCTGACTTCATGACTCTGACTCTGACTCTGACTTCATGACTCTGACTCTGATCTTGACTCTGACTTCATGACTCAGACTCTGACTCTGACTTCATGACTCTGACTCTGACTCTGACTTCATGACTCTGACTCTGACTCTGACTTCATGACTCTGACTCTGACTCTGACTTCATGACTCTGACTCTGACTCTGACTCTGACTTCATGACCCTGACTCTGACTCTGACTGTGACTCTCACTTCATGACTCTGACTTCATGACTCTGACTTTATGACTCTGACTTCATGACTCTGACTCTGACTTTGACTTCATGACCATGACTCTGACTCTGACTTCATGACTCTGACTCTGACTCTGACTTCATGACTCTGACTCTGACTCTGACTCTGACTTCATGACTGACTTTGACTCTGACTTGATGACTCTGACTTTGACTCTGACTTCATGACTCTGACTCTGACTCTGACTTCATGACTCTGACTCTGACTCTGACTTCATGACTATGACTCTGACACTGACTCCGACTTCATGACTTTGACTCTGACTCTGACTTGATGACTCTGACTTTGACTCTGACTTCATGACTCTGACTCTGACTCTGACTTCATGACTCTGACTCTGACTCTGACTTCATGACTCTGACTCTGACTCTGATTCTGACTTCATGACCCTGACTCTGACTCTGACTGTGACTCTCACTTCATGACTCTGACTTCATGACTCTGACTTCATGACTCTGACTCTGACTCTGACTTCATGACTATGACTCTGACTCTGACTTCATGACTCTGACTCTGACTCTGACTTCATGACTCTGACTCTGACTCTGACTCTGACTTCATGACTGACTCTGACTCTGACTTGATGACTCTGACTCTGACTCTGAATTCATGACTCTGACTTTGACGCTGACTCTGACTCTGACCTTATGACTCTGACTCTGACTCTGACTTCATGACCCTGACTCTGACTTTGACTGTGACTCTTACTTCATGACTCTGACTTTATGACTCTGATTCTGACTCTTACTTCATGACTATGACTTTGACTCTGACTTCATGACTCTGACTCTGACTCTGACTTCATGACTCTGACTCTGATCTTGACTCTGACTTCATGACTCAGACTCTGACTCTGACTTCATGACTCTGACTCTGACTCTGACTTCATGACTCTGACTCTGACTCTGACTTCATGACTCTGACTCTGACTCTGACTTCATGACTCTGACTCTGACTCTGACTCTGACTTCATGACCCTGACTCTGACTCTGACTGTGACTCTCACTTCATGACTCTGACTTCATGACTCTGACTTTATGACTCTGACTTCATGACTCTGACTCTGACTTTGACTTCATGACCATGACTCTGACTCTGACTTCATGACTCTGACTCTGACTCTGACTTCATGACTCTGACTCTGACTCTGACTCTGACTTCATGACTGACTTTGACTCTGACTTGATGACTCTGACTTTGACTCTGACTTCATGACTATGACTCTGACTCTGACTTCATGACTCTGACTCTGACTCTGACTTAATGACTCTGACTCTGACTCTGACTCTGACTTCATGACTGACTCTGACTCTGACTTGATGACTCTGACTTTGACTCTGACTTCATGACTCTGACTCTGACTCTGACTTCATGACTCTGACTCTGACTCTGACTTCATGACTCTGACTCTGACTCTGATTCTGACTTCATGACCCTGACTCTGACTCTGACTGTGACTCTCACTTCATGACTCTGACTTCATGACTCTGACTTCATGACTCTGACTCTGACTCTGACTTCATGACTATGACTCTGACTCTGACTTCATGACTCTGACTCTGACTCTGACTTCATGACTCTGACTCTGACTCTGACTCTGACTTCATGACTGACTCTGACTCTGACTTGATGACTCTGACTCTGACTCTGAATTCATGACTCTGACTTTGACGCTGACTCTGACTCTGACCTTATGACTCTGACTCTGACTCTGACTTCATGACCCTGACTCTGACTTTGACTGTGACTCTTACTTCATGACTCTGACTTTATGACTCTGATTCTGACTCTTACTTCATGACTATGACTTTGACTCTGACTTCATGACTCTGACTCTGACTCTGACTTCATGACTCTGACTCTGATCTTGACTCTGACTTCATGACTCAGACTCTGACTCTGACTTCATGACTCTGACTCTGACTCTGACTTCATGACTCTGACTCTGACTCTGACTTCATGACTCTGACTCTGACTCTGACTTCATGACTCTGACTCTGACTCTGACTCTGACTTCATGACCCTGACTCTGACTCTGACTGTGACTCTCACTTCATGACTCTGACTTCATGACTCTGACTTTATGACTCTGACTTCATGACTCTGACTCTGACTTTGACTTCATGACCATGACTCTGACTCTGACTTCATGACTTTGACTCTGACTCTGACTTCATGACTCTGACTCTGACTCTGACTCTGACTTCATGACTGACTTTGACTCTGACTTGATGACTCTGACTTTGACTCTGACTTCATGACTCCGACTCTGACTCTGACTTCATGACTCTGACTCTGACTCTGACTTCATTACTCTGACTCTGACTCTGACTTCATGACTCTGACTCTGACATCATGACTCTGACTCTGACTCTGACTTCATGACTCTGACTCTGACGCTGACTTCATGACCCTGACTCTGACTTTGACTGTGACTCTTACTTCATGACTCTGACTTTATGACCCTGACTCTGACTCTGACTGTGTCTCTCACTTCATGACTCTGACTTCATGACTCTGACTTCATGACTCTGACTCTGACTCTGACTTCATGACTATGACTCTGACTCTGACTTCATGACTCTGACTCTGACTCTGACTTAATGACTCTGACTCTGACTCTGACTCTGACTTCATGACTGACTCTGACTCTGACTTGATGACTCTGACTTTGACTCTGACTTCATGACTCTGACTCTGACTCTGACTTCATGACTCTGACTCTGACTCTGACTCTGACTCTGACTCTGACTTCATGACCCTGACTCTGACTCTGACTGTGACTCTTACTTCATGACTCTGACTTTATGACTCTGACTTCATGACTCTCACTCTGACTCTGACTTCATGACTATGACTCTGACTCTGACTTCATGACTCTGGCTCTGACTCTGACTTCATGACTCTGACTCTGACTCTGACTCTGACTTCATGACTGACTCTGACTCTGACTTGATGACTCTGACTTTGACTCTGACTTCATGACTCCGACTCTGACTCTGACTTCATGACTCTGACTCTGACTCTGACTTCATTACTCTGACTCTGACTCTGACTTCATGACTCTGACTCTGACTCTGACTTTATGACTCTGACTCTGACTCTGACTTCATGACTCTGACTCTGACTCTGACTCTGACTTCATGACTCTGACTCTGACTCTGACTTGATGACTCTGACTTTGACTCTGACTTCATGACTCTGACTCTGACTCTGACTTCATGACTCTGACTCTGACTCTGACTTCATGACTATGACTCTGACACTGACTCCGACTTCATGACTTTGACTCTGACTCTGACTTGATGACTCTGACTTTGACTCTGACTTCATGACTCTGACTCTGACTCTGACTTCATGACTCTGACTCTGACTCTGACTTCATGACTCTGACTCTGACTCTGATTCTGACTTCATGACCCTGACTCTGACTCTGACTGTGACTCTCACTTCATGACTCTGACTTCATGACTCTGACTTCATGACTCTGACTCTGACTCTGACTTCATGACTATGACTCTGACTCTGACTTCATGACTCTGACTCTGACTCTGACTTCATGACTCTGACTCTGACTCTGACTCTGACTTCATGACTGACTCTGACTCTGACTTGATGACTCTGACTCTGACTCTGAATTCATGACTCTGACTTTGACGCTGACTCTGACTCTGACCTTATGACTCTGACTCTGACTCTGACTTCATGACCCTGACTCTGACTTTGACTGTGACTCTTACTTCATGACTCTGACTTTATGACTCTGATTCTGACTCTTACTTCATGACTATGACTTTGACTCTGACTTCATGACTCTGACTCTGACTCTGACTTCATGACTCTGACTCTGATCTTGACTCTGACTTCATGACTCAGACTCTGACTCTGACTTCATGACTCTGACTCTGACTCTGACTTCATGACTCTGACTCTGACTCTGACTTCATGACTCTGACTCTGACTCTGACTTCATGACTCTGACTCTGACTCTGACTCTGACTTCATGACCCTGACTCTGACTCTGACTGTGACTCTCACTTCATGACTCTGACTTCATGACTCTGACTTTATGACTCTGACTTCATGACTCTGACTCTGACTTTGACTTCATGACCATGACTCTGACTCTGACTTCATGACTCTGACTCTGACTCTGACTTCATGACTCTGACTCTGACTCTGACTCTGACTTCATGACTGACTTTGACTCTGACTTGATGACTCTGACTTTGACTCTGACTTCATGACTCCGACTCTGACTCTGACTTCATGACTCTGACTCTGACTCTGACTTCATTACTCTGACTCTGACTCTGACTTCATGACTCTGACTCTGACATCATGACTCTGACTCTGACTCTGACTTCATGACTCTGACTCTGACGCTGACTTCATGACCCTGACTCTGACTTTGACTGTGACTCTTACTTCATGACTCTGACTTTATGACTCTGACTCTGACTCTTACTTCATGACTATGACTCTGACTCTGACTTCATGACTCTGACTCTGACTCTGACTTCATGACTCTGACTCTGATCTTGACTCTGACTTCATGACTCAGACTCTGACTCCGACTTCATGACTCTGACTCTGACTCTGACTTTATGACTCTGACTTCGACTCTGACTTCATGACTCAGACTCTGACTCTGACTTCATGACTCTGACTCTGATTCTGACTCTGACTTCATGACTCTGACTCTGACTCTGACTTCATGACTCTGACTCTGACTCTGACTTCATGACTCTGACTCTGACTCTGACTTCATGACTCTGACTCTGACTCTTACTTCTTGACTCTGACTCTGACTCTGACTTCATGACTCTGACTCTGACTCTGACTTCATGACTCTGACTGTGACTCTGACTTGATGACTCTGACTTCATGACTCTGACTATGACTCTGACTCTGATCTCATGACTCTGACCCTGACTCTGACTTCATGACTCTGACTCTGACTCCGACTTCATGACTCTGACTCTGACTCTGACTTCATGACTCTGACTCTGACTCTTACTTCTTGACTCTGACTCTGACTCTGACTTCATGACTCTGACTCTGACTCTGACTTCATGACTCTGACTGTGACTCTGACTTGATGACTCTGACTTCATGACTCTGACTATGACTCTGACTCTGATCTCATGACTCTGACCCTGACTCTGACTTCATGACTCTGACTCTGACTCTGACTCTGACTTCATGACTCTGACTCTGATTTTGACTTTATGACTCTGACTCTGACTCTGACTCTGACTCTGACTTCATGACCCTGACTCTGACTCTGACTGTGACTCTCACTTCATGACTCTGACTTCATGACTCTGACTTCATGACTCTGACTCTGACTCTGACTTCATGACTATGACTCTGACTCTGACTTCATGACTCTGACTCTGACTCTGACTTCATGACTCTGACTCTGACTCTGACTCTGACTTCATGACTGACTCTGACTCTGACTTGATGACTCTGACTTTGACTCTGACTTCATGACTCTGACTCTGACTCTGACTTCATGACTCTGACTCTGACTCTGACTTCATGACTCTGACTCTGACTCTTACTTCTTGACTCTGACTCTGACTCTGACTTCATGACTCTGACTCTGACTCTGACTTCATGACTCTGACTGTGACTCTGACTTCATGACTCTGACTTCATGACTCTGACTATGACTCTGAGTCTGATCTCATGACTCTGACCCTGACTCTGACTTCATGACTCTGACTCTGACTCTGACTTCCTGACTCTGACTCTGACTCCGACTTCATGACTCTGACTCTGACTCTGACTTCATGACTCTGACTCTGACTCTGACTCTGACTTCATGACTCTGACTCTGACTTCATGACTCTGACTCTGACTCTGACGTCATGACTCTGACTGTGACTCTGACCTCATGACTCTGACTTCATGACTCTGACTCTGACTCTGACTCTGACTTCATGACTCTGACTCTGACTCTGACTTTATGACTCTGACTCTGACTCTGACTTCATGACTCAGACTCTGACTCTGACTTCATGACTCTGACTCTGATTCTGACTCTGACTTCATGACTCTGACTCTGATTTTGACTTTATGACTCTGACTCTGACTCTGACTTGATGACTCTGACTCTGACTCTGACGTCATGACTCTGACTGTGACTCTGACCTCATGACTCTGACTTCATGACTCTGACTCTGACTCTGACTCTGACTTCATGACTCTGACTCTGACTTCATGACTCTGACTCTGACTCTGACTTCATGACTCTGACTTTGACGCAGACTGTGACTCTGACTTCATGACTCTGACTCTGACTCTGACTCTGACTTCTTGACTCTGACTCTGACTCTGACTTCATGACTCTGACTCTGACTCTGACTTCATGACTCTGACTCTGACTCTGACTTCATGAGTATGAATCTGGCTCTGACTTCATGACTCCGACATTGACTCTGACTGTGACTCTGACTTCACGACTCTGACTTCATGACTCTGACTCTGACTCTGACTTTGACTTCCTGACTCTGACTCTGACTCTGTCTCTGACTTCATGACTCTGACTCTGACTCTGACTTCATGACTCTGACTCTGACTCTGACTTCATGACTCTGACTCTGACTCTGACTCTGACTTCATGACTCTGACTCTGACTCTGACTTCATGACTCTGACTTTGACTCTGACTCCATGACTCTGACTCTGACTTTGACATTATGACTCTGACTGCATGACTCTGACTCTGACATCATGACTCTGACTCTGACTCTGACTTCATGACTCTGACTCTGACTCTGACTTCATGACTCTGACTCTGACTCTGACTTCATGACTCTGACTCTGACTTTGACTCTGACTTCATGACTCTGACTCTGATTTCGACTTCATGACTCTGACTCTGACTCTGACTTCATAACTCTGACTTTGACGCTGACTCTGACTCTGACTTCATGACTCTGACTCTGACTCTGACCTCATGACTCTGACTCTGACTCCGACTGTGACTCTTACTTCATGACTCTGACTTTATGACTCTGACTTCATGACTCTGACTCTGACTCTTACTTCATGACTATGAGTCCGACTCTGACTTTATGACTCTGACTCTGACTCTGACTTCATGACTCTGACTCTGACTCTGACTTCATGACTCAGACTCTGACTCTGACTTCATGACTCTGACTCTGATTCTGACTCTGACTTCATGACTCCGACTCTGACTCTGACTTCATGACTATGACTCTGACTCTGACTTCATGACTCTGACTCTGACTCTGACTTCATGACTCTGACTTCATGACTCTGACTCTGACTCTCACTCTGACTTCATGACTCTGACTCTGACTCTGACTTCATGACTCTGACTTTGACTCTGACTCCATGACTCTGACTCTGACTTTGACTTTATGACTCTGACTTCATGACTCTGACTCTGACTCTGACTTTATGACTCTGACTCTGACTGTGACTCTGACTTCATGACTCTGACTCTGATTTTGACTTCATGACTCTGACTCTGACTCTGACTTCATGACTCTGACTTTGACGCTGACTCTGACTCTGACTTTATGACTCTGACTCTGACTCTGACTTCATGACCCTGACTCTGACTTTGACTGTGACTCTTACTTCATGACTCTGACTTTATGACTCTGACTTCATGACTCTGACTCTGACTCTTACTTCATGACTATGACTCTGACTCTGACTTCATGACTCTGACTCTGACTCTGACTTCATGACTCTGACTCTGACTTTGACTCTGACTTCATGACTCTGACTCTGACTCTGACTTCATGACTCTGACTCTGACTCTGACTTTATGACTCTGACTCTGACTCTGACTACATGACTCAGACTCTGACTCTGACTTCATGACTCTGACTCTGATTCTGACTCTGACTTCATGACTCTGACTCTGACTCTGACTTCATGACTCTGACTCTGACTCTGACTTCATGACTCTGACTCTGACTCTGACTTCATGACTCTGACTCTGACTCTTACTTCTAGACTCTGACTCTGACTCTGACTTCATGACTCTGACTCTGACTCTGACTTTATGACTCTGACTCTGACTCTGACTTCATGACTCAGACTCTGACTCTGACTTCATGACTCTGACTCTGATTCTGACTCTGACTTCATGACTCTGACTCTGACTCTGACTTCATGACTCTGACTCTGACTCTGACTTCATGACTCTGACTCTGACTCTGACTTCATGACTCTGACTCTGACTCTTACTTCTTGACTCTGACTCTGACTCTGACTTCATGACTCTGACTCTGACTCTGACTTCATGACTCTGACTGTGACTCTGACTTCATGTCTCTGACTTCATGACTCTGACTATGACTCTGACTCTGATCTCATGACTCTGACCCTGACTCTGACTTCATGACTCTGACTCTGACTCTGACTTCCTGACTCTGACTCTGACTCCGACTTCATGACTCTGACTCTGACTCTGACTTCATGACTCTGACTCTGACTCTGACTCTGACTTCATGACTCTGACTCTGATTTTGACTTTATGACTCTGACTCTGACTCTGACTTCATGACTCTGACTCTGACTCTGACGTCATGACTCTGACTGTGACTCTGACCTCATGACTCTGACTTCATGACTCTGACTCTGACTCTGACTCTGACTTCATGACTCTGACTCTGACTCTGACTTTATGACTCTGACTCTGACTCTGACTTCATGACTCAGACTCTGACTCTGACTTCATGACTCTGACTCTGATTCTGACTCTGACTTCATGACTCTGACTCTGATTTTGACTTTATGACTCTGACTCTGACTCTGACTTGATGACTCTGACTCTGACTCTGACGTCATGACTCTGACTGTGACTCTGACCTCATGACTCTGACTTCATGACTCTGACTCTGACTCTGACTCTGACTTCATGACTCTGACTCTGACTTCATGACTCTGACTCTGACTCTGACTTCATGACTCTGACTTTGACGCAGACTGTGACTCTGACTTCATGACTCTGACTCTGACTCTGACTCTGACTTCTTGACTCTGACTCTGACTCTGACTTCATGACTCTGACTCTGACTCTGACTTCATGACTCTGACTCTGACTCTGACTTCATGAGTATGAATCTGGCTCTGACTTCATGACTCCGACATTGACTCTGACTGTGACTCTGACTTCACGACTCTGACTTCATGACTCTGACTCTGACTCTGACTTCATGACTCTGACTCTGACTCTGACTTCATGACTCTGACTCTGACTCTTACTTCATGACTATGAGTCCGACTCTGACTTTATGACTCTGACTCTGACTCTGACTTCATGACTCTGACTCTGACTCTGACTTCATGACTCAGACTCTGACTCTGACTTCATGACTCTGACTCTGATTCTGACTCTGACTTCATGACTCCGACTCTGACTCTGACTTCATGACTATGACTCTGACTCTGACTTCATGACTCTGACTCTGACTCTGACTTCATGACTCTGACTTCATGACTCTGACTCTGACTCTCACTCTGACTTCATGACTCTGACTCTGACTCTGACTTCATGACTCTGACTTTGACTCTGACTCCATGACTCTGACTCTGACTTTGACTTTATGACTCTGACTTCATGACTCTGACTCTGACTCTGACTTTATGACTCTGACTCTGACTGTGACTCTGACTTCATGACTCTGACTCTGATTTTGACTTTATGACTCTGACTCTGACTCTGACTTCATGACTCTGACTCTGACTCTGACGTCATGACTCTGACTGTGACTCTGACCTCATGACTCTGACTTCATGACTCTGACTCTGACTCTGACTCTGACTTCATGACTCTGACTCTGACTCTGACTTTATGACTCTGACTCTGACTCTGACTTCATGACTCTGACTCTGACTCTGTCTCTGACTTCATGACTCTGACTCTGACTCTGACTTCATGACTCTGACTCTGACTCTGACTTCATGACTCTGACTCTGACTCTGACTCTGACTTCATGACTCTGACTCTGACTCTGACTTCATGACTCTGACTTTGACTCTGACTCCATGACTCTGACTCTGACTTTGACATTATGACTCTGACTGCATGACTCTGACTCTGACATCATGACTCTGACTCTGACTCTGACTTCATGACTCTGACTCTGACTCTGACTTCATGACTCTGACTCTGACTCTGACTTCATGACTCTGACTCTGACTTTGACTCTGACTTCATGACTCTGACTCTGATTTCGACTTCATGACTCTGACTCTGACTCTGACTTCATAACTCTGACTTTGACGCTGACTCTGACTCTGACTTCATGACTCTGACTCTGACTCTGACCTCATGACTCTGACTCTGACTCCGACTGTGACTCTTACTTCATGACTCTGACTTTATGACTCTGACTTCATGACTCTGACTCTGACTTCATGACTCTGACTCTGACTCTGACTTCATGACTCTGACTTTGACGCAGACTGTGACTCTGACTTCATGACTCTGACTCTGACTCTGACTCTGACTTCTTGACTCTGACTCTGACTCTGACTTCATGACTCTGACTCTGACTCTGACTTCATGACTCTGACTCTGACTCTGACTTCATGAGTATGAATCTGGCTCTGACTTCATGACTCCGACATTGACTCTGACTGTGACTCTGACTTCACGACTCTGACTTCATGACTCTGACTCTGACTCTGACTTCATGACTCTGACTCTGACTCTGACTTCATGAGTATGAATCTGGCTCTGACTTCATGACTCCGACATTGACTCTGACTGTGACTCTGACTTCACGACTCTGACTTCATGACTCTGACTCTGACTCTGACTTTGACTTCCTGACTCTGACTCTGACTCTGTCTCTGACTTCATGACTCTGACTCTGACTCTGACTTCATGACTCTGACTCTGACTCTGACTTCATGACTCTGACTCTGACTCTGACTCTGACTTCATGACTCTGACTCTGACTCTGACTTCATGACTCTGACTTTGACTCTGACTCCATGACTCTGACTCTGACTTTGACATTATGACTCTGACTGCATGACTCTGACTCTGACATCATGACTCTGACTCTGACTCTGACTTCATGACTCTGACTCTGACTCTGACTTCATGACTCTGACTCTGACTCTGACTTCATGACTCTGACTCTGACTTTGACTCTGACTTCATGACTCTGACTCTGATTTCGACTTCATGACTCTGACTCTGACTCTGACTTCATAACTCTGACTTTGACGCTGACTCTGACTCTGACTTCATGACTCTGACTCTGACTCTGACCTCATGACTCTGACTCTGACTCCGACTGTGACTCTTACTTCATGACTCTGACTTTATGACTCTGACTTCATGACTCTGACTCTGACTCTTACTTCATGACTATGAGTCCGACTCTGACTTTATGACTCTGACTCTGACTCTGACTTCATGACTCTGACTCTGACTCTGACTTCATGACTCAGACTCTGACTCTGACTTCATGACTCTGACTCTGATTCTGACTCTGACTTCATGACTCCGACTCTGACTCTGACTTCATGACTATGACTCTGACTCTGACTTCATGACTCTGACTCTGACTCTGACTTCATGACTCTGACTTCATGACTCTGACTCTGACTCTCACTCTGACTTCATGACTCTGACTCTGACTCTGACTTCATGACTCTGACTTTGACTCTGACTCCATGACTCTGACTCTGACTTTGACTTTATGACTCTGACTTCATGACTCTGACTCTGACTCTGACTTTATGACTCTGACTCTGACTGTGACTCTGACTTCATGACTCTGACTCTGATTTTGACTTCATGACTCTGACTCTGACTCTGACTTCATGACTCTGACTTTGACGCTGACTCTGACTCTGACTTTATGACTCTGACTCTGACTCTGACTTCATGACCCTGACTCTGACTTTGACTGTGACTCTTACTTCATGACTCTGACTTTATGACTCTGACTTCATGACTCTGACTCTGACTCTTACTTCATGACTATGACTCTGACTCTGACTTCATGACTCTGACTCTGACTCTGACTTCATGACTCTGACTCTGACTTTGACTCTGACTTCATGACTCTGACTCTGACTCTGACTTCATGACTCTGACTCTGACTCTGACTTTATGACTCTGACTCTGACTCTGACTACATGACTCAGACTCTGACTCTGACTTCATGACTCTGACTCTGATTCTGACTCTGACTTCATGACTCTGACTCTGACTCTGACTTCATGACTCTGACTCTGACTCTGACTTCATGACTCTGACTCTGACTCTGACTTCATGACTCTGACTCTGACTCTTACTTCTTGACTCTGACTCTGACTCTGACTTCATGACTCTGACTCTGACTCTGACTTCATGACTCTGACTGTGACTCTGACTTCATGACTCTGACTTCATGACTCTGACTATGACTCTGACTCTGATCTCATGACTCTGACCCTTACTCTGACTTCATGACTCTGAATCTGACTTCGACTTCATGACTCTGACTCTGACTCTGACTTCATGACTCTGACTCTGACTCTGACTCTGACTTCATGACTCTGACTCTGATTTTGACTTTATGACTCTGACTCTGACCCTGACTTCATGACTCTGACTCTGACTCTGACGTCATGACTCTGACTGTGACTCTGACCTCATGACTCTGACTTCATGACTCTGACTCTGACTCTGACTCTGACTTCATGACTCTGACTCTGACTTCATGACTCTGACTCTGACTCTGACTTCATGACTCTGACTTTGACGCAGACTGTGACTCTGACTTCATGACTCTGACTCTGACTCTGACTCTGACTTCTTGACTCTGACTCTGACTCTGACTCCATGACTCTGACTCTGACTCTGACTTCATGACTCAGACTCTGACTCTGACTTCATGACTCCGACATTGACTCTGACTGTGACTCTGACTTCACGACTCTGACTTCATGACTCTGACTCTGACTCTGACTTCATGACTCAGACTCTGACTCTGACTTCATGAGTATGAATCTGGCTCTGACTTCATGACTCCGACATTGACTCTGACTGTGACTCTGACTTCACGACTCTGACTTCATGACTCTGACTCTGACTCTGACTTTGACTTCATGACTCTGACTCTGACTCTGACTTCTTGACTCTGACTCTGACTCTGACTCCATGACTCTGACTCTGACTCTGACTTCATGACTCAGACTCTGACTCTGACTTCATGACTCCGACATTGACTCTGACTGTGACTCTGACTTCACGACTCTGACTTCATGACTCTGACTCTGACTCTGACTTCATGACTCAGACTCTGACTCTGACTTCATGAGTATGAATCTGGCTCTGACTTCATGACTCCGACATTGACTCTGACTGTGACTCTGACTTCACGACTCTGACTTCATGACTCTGACTCTGACTCTGACTTCATGACTCAGACTCTGACTCTGACTTCATGAGTATGAATCTGGCTCTGACTTCATGACTCCGACATTGACTCTGACTGTGACTCTGACTTCACGACTCTGACTTCATGACTCTGACTCTGACTCTGACTTTGACTTCATGACTCTGACTCTGACTCTGACTCTGACTCTGACTTCATGACTCTGACTCTGACTCTGACTTCATGACTCTGACTCCGACTCTGACTTCATGACCCTGACTCTGACTCTGACTGTGACTCTCACTTCATGACTCTGACTTCATGACTCTGACTCTAAATCTGACTTCATGACTCTGACTCTGACTCTGACTTCCTGACTCTGACTCTGACTCTGACTCTGACTTCATGACTCTGACTCTGACTCTGACTTCATGACTCTGACTCTGACTCTGACTCTGACTTCATGACTGACTCTGACTCTGACTTGATGACTCTGACTTTGACTCTGACTTCATGACTCTGACTCTGACTCTGACTTCATGACTCTGACTCTGACTCTGACTTCATGACTCTGACTCTGACTCTGACTTCATGACTCTGACTCTGACTCTTACTTCTTGACTCTGACTCTGACTCTGACTTCATGACTCTGACTCTGACTCTGACTCCATGACTCTGACTCTGACTCTGACTTCATGACTCTGACTTCATGACTCTGACTATGACTCTGACTCTGATCTCATGACTCTGACCCTGACTCTGACTTCATGACTCTGACTCTGACTCCGACTTCATGACTCTGACTCTGACTCTGACTTCATGACTCTGACTCTGACTCTGACTCTGACTTCATGACTCTGACTCTGATTTTGACTTTATGACTCTGACTCTGACTCTGACTTCATGACTCTGACTCTGACTCTGACGTCATGACTCTGACTGTGACTCTGACCTCATGACTCTGACTTCATGACTCTGACTCTGACTCTGACTCTGACTTCATGACTCTGACTCTGACTTCATGACTCTGACTCTGACTCTGACTTCATGACTCTGACTTTGACGCAGACTGTGACTCTGACTTCATGACTCTGACTCTGACTCTGACTCTGACTTCTTGACTCTGACTCTGACTCTGACTTCATGACTCTGACTCTGACTCTGACTTCATGACTCTGACTCTGACTCTGACTTCATGAGTATGAATCTGGCTCTGACTTCATGACTCCGACATTGACTCTGACTGTGACTCTGACTTCACGACTCTGACTTCATGGCTCTGACTCTGACTCTGACTTCATGACTCTGACTCTGACTCTGACTTCATGAGTATGAATCTGGCTCTGACTTCATGACTCTGACTCTGACTCTGACTTCATGACTCTGACTCTGACTCTGACTTCATGAGTATGAATCTGGCTCTGACTTCATGACTCCGACATTGACTCTGACTGTGACTCTGACTTCACGACTCTGACTTCATGACTCTGACTCTGACTCTGACTTCATGACTCTGACTCTGACTCTGACTTCATGAGTATGAATCTGGCTCTGACTTCATGTTTCCGACATTGACTCTGACTGTGACTCTGACTTCACGACTCTGACTTCATGACTCTGACTCTGACTCTGACTTTGACTTCATGACTCTGACTCTGACTCTGACTCTGACTTCATGACTCTGACTCTGACTCTGACTTCATGACTCTGACTCCGACTCTGACTTCATGACCCTGACTCTGACTCTGACTGTGACTCTCACTTCATGACTCTGACTCTAAATCTGACTTCATGACTCCGACTCTGACTCTGACTTCCTGACTCTGACTCTGACTCTGACTCTGACTTCATGACTCCGACTCTGACTCTGACTCTGACTTCATGACTGACTCTGACTCTGACTTGATGACTCTGACTTTGACTCTGACTTCATGACTCTGACTCTGACTCTGACTTCATGACTCTGACTCTGACTCTGACTTCATGACTCTGACTCTGACTCTGACTTCATGACTCTGACTCTGACTCTTACTTCTTGACTCTGACTCTGACTCCGACTTCATGACTCTGACTCTGACTCTTACTTCATGACTATGACTCTGACTCTGACTTCATGACTCTGACTCTGACTCTGACTTCATGACTCTGACTCTGACTTTGACTCTGACTTCATGACTCTGACTCTGACTCTGACTTCATGACTCTGACTTTATGACTCTGACTCTGACTCTGACTTCATGACTCAGACTCTGACTCTGACTTCATGACTCTGACTCTGATTCTGACTCTGACTTCATGACTCTGACTCTGACTCTGACTTCATGACTCTGACTCTGACTCTGACTTCATGACTCTGACTCTGACTCTTACTTCTTGACTCTGACTCTGACTCTGACTTCATGACTCTGACTCTGACTCTGACTTTATGACTCTGACTGTGACTCTGACTTCATGACTCTGACTTCATGACTCTGACTATGACTCTGACTCTGATTTCATGACTCTGACCCTGACTCTGACTTCATGACTCTGACTCTGACTCCGACTTCATGACTCTGACTCTGACTCTGACTTCATAACTCTGACTCTGACTCCGACTCTGACTTCATGACTCTGACTCTGATTTTGACTTTATGACTCTGACTCTGACTCTGACTTCATGACTCTGACTCTGACTCTGACGTCATGACTCTGACTGTGACTCTGACCTCATGACTCTGACTTCATGACTCTGACTCTGACTCTGACTTCATGACTCTGACTCTGACTCTGACGTCATGACTCTGACTGTGACTCTGACATCATGACTCTGACTTCATGACTCTGACTCTGACTCTGACTCTGACTTCATGACTCTGACTCTGACTTCATGACTCTGACTCTGACTCTGACTTCATGACTCTGACTTTGACGCAGACTGTGACTCTGACTTCATGACTCTGACTCTGACTCTGACTCTGACTTCTTGACTCTGACTCTGACTCTGACTTCATGACTCTGACTCTGACTCTGACTTCATGACTCTGACTCTGACTCTGACTCTGACTTCTTGACTCTGACTCTGACTCTGACTTCATGACTCTGACTCTGACTCTGACTTCATGACTCTGACTCTGACTCTGACTTCATGAGTATGAATCTGGCTCTGACTTCATGACTCCGACATTGACTCTGACTGTGACTCTGACTTCACGACTCTGACTTCATGACTCTGACTCTGACTCTGACTTCATGACTCTGACTCTGACTCTGACCTCATGAGTATGAATCTGGCTCTGACTTCATGACTCCGACATTGACTCTGACTGTGACTCTGACTTCACGACTCTGACTTCATGACTCTGACTCCGACTCTGACTTCATGACCCTGACTCTGACTCTGACTGTGACTCTCACTTCATGACTCTGACTTCATGACTCTGACTCTAAATCTGACTTCATGACTCTGACTCTGACTCTGACTTCCTGACTCTGACTCTGACTCTGACTCTGACTTCATGACTCTGACTCTGACTCTGACTTCATGACTCTGACTCTGACTCTGACTCTGACTTCATGACTGACTCTGACTCTGACTTGATGACTCTGACTTTGACTCTGACTTCATGACTCTGACTCTGACTCTGACTTCATGACTCTGACTCTGACTCTGACTTCATGACTCTGACTCTGACTCTGACTTCATGACTCTGACTCTGACTCTTACTTCTTGACTCTGACTCTGACTCTGACTTCATGACTCTGACTCTGACTCTGACTTCATGACTCTGACTCTGACTCTGACTTCATGACTCTGACTTCATGACTCTGACTATGACTCTGACTCTGATCTCATGACTCTGACCCTGACTCTGACTTCATGACTCAGACTCTGACTCCGACTTCATGACTCTGACTCTGACTCTGACTTCATGACTCTGACTCTGACTCTGACTCTGACTTCATGACTCTGACTCTGATTTTGACTTTATGACTCTGACTCTGACTCTGACTTCATGACTCTGACTCTGACTCTGACGTCATGACTCTGACTGTGACTCTGACTTCATGACTCTGACTTCATGACTCTGACTCTGTCTCTGACTCTGACTTCATGACTCTGACTCTGACTTCATGACTCTGACTCCGACTCTGACTTCATGACTTTGACTTTGACGCAGACTGTGACTCTGACTTCATGACTCTGACTCTGACTCTGACTCTGACTTCTTGACTCTGACTCTGACTCTGACTTCATGACTCTGACTCTGACTCTGACTTCATGACTCTGACTCTGACTCTGACTTCATGAGTATGAATCTGGCTCTGACTTCATGACTCCGACATTGACTCTGACTGTGACTCTGACTTCACGACTCTGACTTCATGACTCTGACTCTGACTCTGACTTCATGACTCTGACTCTGACTCTGACTTCATGAGTATGAATCTGGCTCTGACTATATGACTCTGACTCTGACTCTGACTTCATGACTCTGACTCTGACTCTGACTTCATGAGTATGAATCTGGCTCTGACTTCATGACTCCGACATTGACTCTGACTGTGACTCTGACTTCACGACTCTGACTTCATGACTCTGACTCTGACTCTGACTTTGACTTCATGACTCTGACTCTGACTCTGACTCTGACTTCATGACTCTGACTCTGACTCTGACTTCATGACTCTGACTCCGACTCTGAGTTCATGACCCTGACTCTGACTCTGACTGTGACTCTCACTTCATGACTCTGACTTCATGACTCTGACTCTAAATCTGACTTCATGACTCTGACTCTGACTCTGACTTCATGACTCTGACTTCATGACTCTGACTTCATGACTCTGACTATGACTCTGACTCTGATCTCATGACTCTGACCCTGACTGTGACTTCATGTCTCTGACTCTGACTCCGACTTCATGACTCTGACTCTGACTCTGACTTCATGACTCTGACTCTGACTCTGACTCTGACTTCATGACTCTGACTCTGATTTTGACTTTATGACTCTGACTCTGACTCTGACTTCATGACTCTGAATCTGACTCTGACGTCATGACTCTGACTTCATGACTCTGACTCTGACTCTGACTCTGACTTCATGACTCTGACTCTGACTTCATGACTCTGACTCTGACTCTGACTCTGACTTCATGACTCTGACTCTGACTTCATGACTCTGACTCTGATTCTGACTCTGACTTCTTGACTCTGACTCTGACTCTGACTTCCTGACTCTGACTCTGACTCCGACTTCATGACTCTGACTCTGACTCTGACTTCATGAGTATGAATCTGGCTCTGACTTCATGACTCCGACATTGACTCTGACTGTGACTCTGACTTCACGACTCTGACTTCATGACTCTGACTCTGACTCTGACTTCAGGACTCTGACTCTGACTCTGACTTCATGAGTCTGACTTTGACGCAGACTGTGACTCTGACTTGATGACTCTGACTTCATGACTCTGACTCTGACTCTGACTCTGACTTCATGACTCTGACTCTGACTCTGACTTCATGACTCTGACTCTGACTCTGACCTCATGACTCTGACTCTGACTCTGACTTCATGACTCTGACTCCGACTCTGACTTCATGACCCTGACTCTGACTCTGACTGTGACTCTCACTTCATGACTCTGACTTCATGACTCTGACTCTGACTCTGACTCTGACTTCATGACTCTGACTCTGACTCTGACTTCATGACTCTGACTTTGACTCTGACTCCATGACTCTGACTCTGACTTTGACTTTATGACTCTGACTGCATGACTCTGACTCTGACATCATGACTCTGACTCTGACTCTGACTTCATGACTCTGACTCTGACTCTGACTTCATGACTCTGACTCTGACTTTGACTCTGACTTCCATAGTTAGGGTCAGGAAGGAGGACAGGGTGGAGGTCAAGGTCACGTCAAGGTCAAAGTGGATTTCAGGGTGGAGGTCAAGGTCAGAATCAAGTTCAAAGTGGAGGTCAGGATGGAGGTCAAGGTCACGTCAAGGCCAAAGTGGAGGTCAGGGTGGAGGTCAAGGTCACGTCAAGGTCAAAGTGGAGGTCAGGGTGGAGGTCAAGGTCACGTCAAGGTTAAAGTGGAGGTCAGGGTGGAGGTCAAGGTCACGTCAAGGTCAAAGTGGAGGTCAAGGTCACGTCAAGGTCACGGTCAAGGTCGAAGTGGAGGTCAAGGTCAGAGTCAAGGTCAGGGTGAAGGCAGAGGCAGAGGCAGAGGCAGAGGCAGATGCAGAGGCAGAGCCAGAGGCAGATGGAGAGGCAAAGGCAGAGGCAAAGGCAGAGGCAGAGGCAGAGGCAGATGCAGAGGCAGAGGCAGAGGCAGATGCAGAGGCAAAGGCAGAGGCAGAGGCAGAGGCAGATGCAGAGGCGAAGGCAGAGGCAGAGGCAGATGCAGAGGCAAAGGCAGAGGCAGAGTCAGAGCCAGATGCAGAGGCAGAGGCAGAGGCAGATGCAGAGGCAAAGGCAGAGGCAGAGGCAGACGTAGGAGCATAGTTAGGGTCAGGAAGGAGGTCAGGGTGGAGGTCAAGGTCACGTCAAGGTCAAAGTGGATTTCAGGGTGGAGGTCAAGGTCACGTCAAGGTCACGGTCAAGGTCGAAGTAGAGCTCAAGGTCGAAGTCAAGGTCAGAGTTGAGGCAAAGGCAGAGGCAGAGGCAGAGGCAGATGCAGAGGCAGAGCCAGAGGCAGATGGAGAGGCAAAGGCAGAGGCAGAGGCAGAGGCAGATGCAGAGGCAGAGGCAGAGGCAGAGGCAGATGCAGAGGCAAAGGCAGAGGCAAAGGCAGAGGCAGAGGCAGAGGCAGATGCAGATGCAGAGGCAGAGGCAGATGCGGAGGCTAAGACAGAGGCAGAGGCAGAGGCAGGAGCATAGTTAGGGTCAGGAAGGAGGACAGGGTGGAGGTCAAGGTCACGTCAAGGTCAAAGTGGATTTCAGGGTGGAGGTCAAGGTCAGGGTCAAGGTCAAAGTGGAGGTCAGGATGCAGGTCAAGGTCACGTCAAGGCCAAAGTGGAGGTCAGGGTGAAGGTCAAGGTCAGCTCAAGGTCACGGTCGAGGTCGAAGTGGAGGTCAAGGTCACGTCAAGGTCACGGTCAAGGTCGAAGTGGAGGTCAAGGTCAGAGTCAAGGTCAGGGTGTAGGCAGAGGCAGAGGCAGAGGCACAGGCAGATACAAAGGCAGAGGCAGAGGCAGATGCAGAGGCAAATGCAGAGGCAGAGGCAGAGGCAGAGGCAGAGGCAGAGGCAGAGGCAGAGGCAGATGCAGAGGCAAAGGCAGAGGCAGAGGCAGAGGCAGGAGCATAGTTAGGGTCAGGAAGGAGGTCAGGGCCGAGGTCAAGGTCACGTCAAGGTCAAAGTGGATTTCAGGGTGGAGGTCAAGGTCACGTCAAGGTCAAAGTGGAGGTCAGGGTGGAGGTCAAGGTCACGTCAAGGTCAAAGTGGATTTCAGGGTGGAGGTCAAGGTCACGTCAAGGTCAAAGTGGAGGTCAGGGTGGAGGTCAAGGTCACGTCAAGGTCAAAGTGGAGGTCAGGGTGGAGGTCAAGGTCACGTCAAGGTCAAAGTGGAGGTCAGGGTGGAGGTCAAGGTCACGTCAAGGTCGAAGTGGAGGTCAAGGTCACCTCAAGGTCACGGTCAAGGTCGAAGTGGAGGTCAAGGTCAGAGTCAAGGTCAGGGTGAAGGCAGAGGCAGAGGCAGAGGCAGAGGCGGATGCAGAGGCAGATGCAGAGGCAAAGGCAGAGGCAGAGGCAGAGGTAGGAGCATAGTTAGGGTCAGGAAGGAGGTCAGGGTGGAGGTCAAGGTCACGTCAAGGTCAAAGTGGATTTCAGGGTGGAGGTCAAGGTCACGTCAAGGTCAAAGTGGAGGTCAGGGTGGAGGTCAAGGTCACGTCAAGGTCAAAGTGGAGGTCAAGGTCACGTCAAGGTCACGGTCAAGGTCGAAGTGGAGGTCAAGGTCAGAGTCAAGGTCAGGGTGAAGGCAGATGCAGAGGCAGAGGCAGAGGCAGATGCAGAGGCAGAGGCAGATGCAGAGGCAAAGGCAAAGGCAGAGGCAGAGGCAGAGGCAGAAGCAGAGGCAGAGCCAGAGGCAGATGGAGAGGCAAAAGCAGAGGCAGAGGCAGAGGCAGAGGCAGAGGCAGAGGCAGAGGCAGATGCAGAGGCAGAGGCAGAGGCAGATGCAGAGGCAGAGGCAGAGGCAGATGCAGAGGCAAAGGCAGAGGCAGAGGCAGAGTTAGGAGAATAGTTAAGGTAGGAAGGAGGTCAGGGTGGAGGTCAAGGTCACGTCAAGGTCAAAGTGGATTTCAGGGTGGAGGTCAAGGTCACGTCAAGGTCAAAGTGGAGGTTAAGGTTACCTCAAGGTCACGGTCAAGGTCGAAGTGGAGGTCAAGGTCAGAGTCAAGGTCAGGGTGAAGGCAGAGGCAGAGGCAGCGGCAGAGGCAGATGCAGAGGCAGATGCAGAGGCAAAGGCAGAGGCAGAGTCAGAGGCAGATGCAGACGCAGAGGCAGAGGCAGATGCAGAGGCAAAGGCAGAGGCAGAGGCAGAGGTAGGAGCATAGTTAGGGTCAAAGTGGAGGTCAGGGTGGAGGTCAAGGTGACGTCAAGGTCAAAGTGGAGGTCAGGGTGGAGGTCAAGGTCACGTCAAGGTCAAAGTGGAGGTCAGGGTAACGGTCAAGGTCACGTCAAGGTCAAAGTAGAGGTCAAGGTCACGTCAAGGTCACGGTCAAGGTCGAAGTGGAGGTCAAGGTCAGAGTCAAGGTCAGGGTGAAGAGGCAGATGGAGAGGCAGAGCCAGAGGCAGATGAAGAGGCAAAGGCAGAGGCAGAGGCAGAGGCAGAGGCAGAGGCAGAGGCAGATGCAGAGGCAGAGGCAGAGGCGGAGGCAGATGCAGAGGCAGAGGCAGAGGCAGAGGATGATGCAGAGGCAGAGGCAGAGGCAGATGCAGAGGCAGAGGCAGAGGCAGATGCAGAGGCAAAGGCAGAGGCAGAGGCAGAGGTAGGAGAATAGTTAAGGTAGAAAGGAGGTCAGGGTGGAGGTCAAGGTCACGTCAAGGTCAAAGTGGATTTCAGGGTGGAGGTCAAGGTCACGTCAAGGTCAAAGTGGATTTCAGGGTGGAGGTCAAGGTCACGTCAAGGTCAAAGTGGAGGTCAAGGTTACCTCAAGGTCACGGTCAAGGTCGAAGTGGAGGTCAAGGTCAGAGTCAAGGTCAGGGTGAAGGCAGAGGCAGAGGCAGCGGCAGAGGCAGATGCAGAGGCAGATGCAGAGGCAAAGGCAGAGGCAGAGGCAGAGGTAGGAGCATAGTTAGGGTCAGGAAGGAGGACAGGGTGGAGGTCAAGGTCACGTCAAGGTCAGAGTGGATTTCAGGGTGGAGGTCAAGGTCAGGGTCAAGGTCAAAGTGGAGGTCAGGATGGAGGTCAAGGTCACGTCAAGGCCAAAGTGGAGGTCAGGTCGGAGGTCAAGGTCACCTCAAGGTCACGGTCAAGGTCGAAGTGAAGGTCAAGGTGAGAGTCAAGGTCAGGGTGAAGGCGAAGGCAGAGGCAGAGGCAGAGGCGGATGCAGAGGCAGAGGCAGAGGCAGATGCAGAGGCAAAGGCAGAGGCAAAGGCAGAGGCAGGAGCATAGTTAGGGTCAGGAAGGAGGTCAGGGTGGAGGTCAAGGTCACGTCAAGGTCAAAGTGGATTTCAGGGTGAAGGTCAAGAACACGTCAAGGTCAAAGTGGAGGTCAGGTTGGAGGTCAAGGTCACGTCAAGGCCAAAGTGGATGTCAAGGTGAAGGTCAAGGTCACGTCAAGGTCAAAGTGGAGGTCAAGGACACGTCAAGGTCACGGTAAAGGTCGAAGTGGAGGTCAAGGTCAGAGTCAAGGTCAGATTGACGGCAGAGGCAGAGGCAGAGGCAGAGGCAGATGCAGAGGCAGAGCCAGAGGCAGATGGAGAGGCAAAGGCAGAGGCAAAGGCAAAGGCAGAGGCAGAGGCAGATGCAGAGGCAGAGGCACAGGCAGATGCAGAGGCAAAGGCAGAGGCAAAAGCAGAGGCAGATGCAGAGGCAGAGGCAGAGGCAAATGCAGAGGCAAAGGCAGAGGCAGAGTCAGAGGCAGATGCAGAGGCAGAGGCAGAGGCAGATGCAGAGGCAAAGGCAAAGGCAGAGGCAGAAGTAGGAGCATAGTTAGGGTCAAAGTGGAGGTCAGGGTGGAGGTCAAGGTCACGTCAAGGTCAAAGTGGAGGTCAGGGTGGAGGTCAAGGTCACGTCAAGGTCAAAGTGGAGGTCAGGGTAACGGTCAAGGTCACGTCAAGGTCAAAGTGGATTTCAGGGTGGAGGTCAAGGTCACGTCAAGGTCAAAGTGGAGGTCAGGGTGGAGGTCAAGGTCACGTCAAGGTCAAAGTGGATTTCAGGGTGGAGGTCAAGGAAACGTCAAGGTCAAAGTGGAGGTCAGGGTGGAGGTCAAGATCACGTCAAGGTCAAAGTGGAGGTCAGGGTGGAGGTCAAGGTCACGTCAAGGTCAAAGTGGAGGTCAAGGTCACCTCAAGGTCACGGTCAAGGTCGAAGTGGAGGTCAAGGTCAGAGTCAAGGTCAGGGTGAAGGCAGATGCAGAGGCAGAGGCAGAGTCAGATGCAGAGGCAGAGGCAGATGCAGAGGCAAAGGCAGAGGCAGAGGCAGAGGCAGAGGCAGAGGCAGATGCAGAGGCAGAGCCAGAGGCAGATGGAGAGGCAAAGGCAGAGGCAGAGGCAGAGGCAGAGGCAGAGGCAGAGGCAGAGGCAGAGGCAGAGGCAGATGCAGAGGCAGAGGCAGAGGCAGACGCAGATGCAGAGGCAGAGGCAGAGGCAGATGCAGAGGCAAAGGCAGAGGCAGAGGCAGAGGTAGGAGCATAGTTAGGGTAGGAAGGAGGTCAGGGTGGAGGTCAGGGTGGAGGTCAAGGTCACGTCAAGGTCAAAGTGGAGGTCAGGGCGGAGGTCAAGGTCACGTCACGGTGAAAGTGGAGGTCAAGGTGGAGGTCAAGGTCACGTCAAGGTCAAAGTGGAGGTCAAGGTCACGTCAAGGTCAAAGTGGAGGTCAAGGTCACCTCAAGGTCACGGTCGAGGTCGAAGTGGAGGTCAAGGTCAGAGTCAAGGTCAGGGTGAAGGCAGAGGCAGAGGCAGAGGCAGAGGCAGATGCAGAGGCAGATGCAGAGGCAAAGGCAAAGGCAGAGGCAGAGGTAGGAGCATAGTAAGGGTCAGGAAGGAGGTCAGGGTGGAGGTCAAGGTCACGTCAAGGTCAAAGTGGATTTCAGGGTGGAGGTCAAGGTCACGTCAAGGTCAAAGTGGAGGTCAGGGTGGAGGTCAAGGTCACGTCAAGGTCAAAGTGTAGGTCAGGGTGGAGGTCAAGGTCACGTCAAGGTCAAAGTGGAGGTCAAGGTCACCTCAAGGTCACGGTCAAGGTCGAAGTGGAGGTCAAGGTCAGAGTCAAGGTCAGGGTGAAGGCAGAGGCAGAGGCAGAGGCAGAGGCAGATGCAGAGGCAGAGGCAGAGGCAGAGGCAGATGCAGAGGCAGAGGCAGAGGCAGAGGCAGATGCAGAGGCAGAGGCAGAGGCAGATGCAGAGGCAGAGGCAGAGGCAGATGCAGAGGCAAAGGCAGAGGCAGAGGCAGAGGTAGGAGAATAGTTAAGATAGGAAGGAGGTCAGGGTGGAGGTCAAGGTCACGTCAAGGTCAAAGTGGATTTCAGGGTGGAGGTCAAGGTCACGTCAAGGTCAAAGTGGAGGTCAAGGTTACCTCAAGGTCACGGTCAAGGTCGAAGTGGAGGTCAAGGTCAGAGTCAAGGTCAGGGTGAAGGCAGAGGCAGAGGCAGCGGCAGAGGCAGATGCAGAGGCAGATGCAGAGGCAAAGGCAGAGGCAGAGGCAGAGGTAGGAGCATAGTTAGGGTCAGGAAGGAGGACAGGGTGGAGGTCAAGGTCACGTCAAGGTCAAAGTGGATTTCAGGGTGGAGGTCAAGGTCAGGGTCAAGGTCAAAGTGGAGGTCAGGATGGAGGTCAAGGTCACGTCAAGGCCAAAGTGGAGGTCAAGGTGGAGGTCAAGGTCACGTCAAGGTCAAAGTGGAGGTCAAGGACACGTCAATGTCACGGTAAAGGTCGAAGTGGAGGTCAAGGTCAGAGTCAAGGTCAGATTGACGGCAGAGGCAGAGGCAGAGGCAGAGGCAGATGCAGAGGCAGAGCCAGAGGCAGATGGAGAGGCAAAGGCAGAGGCAAAGGCAGAGGAAGAGGCAGATGCAGAGGCAGAGGCAGAGGCAGATGCAGAGGCAAAGGCAGAGGCAAAGGCAGAGGCAGATGCAGAGGCAAAGGCAGAAGCAGAGTCAGAGGCAGATGCAGAGGCAGAGGCAGAGGCAGATGCAGAGGCAAACGCAGAGGCAGAGGCAGAGGTAGGAGCATAGTTAGGGTCAAAGTGGAGGTCAGGGTGGAGGTCAAGGTCACGTCAAGGTCAAAGTGAAGGTCAGGGTGGAGGTCAAGGTCACGTCATGGTTAAAGTGGAGGTCAGGGTAACGGTCAAGGTCACGTCAAGGTCAAAGTGGAGGTCAAGGTCACGTCAAGGTCACGGTCAAGGTCAAAGTGGAGGTCAAGGTCAGAGTCAAGGTCAGGGTGTAGGCAGAGGCAGAGGCAGAGGCAGATGCAGAGGCAAATGCAGAGGGAGAGGCAGAGGCGGAGGCAGAGGCAGAGGCAGAGGCAGAGGCAGAGGCAGAGGCAGAGGCAGAGGCAGATGCAGAGGCAAAGGCAGAGGCAGAGGCAGAGGCAGGAGCATAGTTAGGGTCAGGAAGGAGGACAGGGTGGAGGTCAAGGTCACGTCAAGGTCAAAGTGGATCGCAGGGTGGAGGTCAAGGTCAGGGTCAAGTTCAAAGTGGAGGTCAGGATGGAGGTCAAGGTCACGTCAAGGCCAAAGTGGAGGTCAGGGTGGAGGTCAAGGTCACGTCAAAGTCAAAGTGGAGGTCAGGGTGGAGGTCAAGGTCACGTCGAGGTCAAAGTGGAGGTCAGGGTGGAGGTCAAGGTCACGTCAAGGTCAAAGTGAAGGTCAAGGTCACGTCACGGTCACGGTCAAGGTCGAAGTGGAGGTCAAGGTCAGAGTCAAGGTCAGGGTGAAGGCAGAGGCAGAGGCAAAGGCAGAGGCAGATGCAGAGGCAGAGCCAGAGGCAGATGGAGAGGCAAAGGCAGAGGCAGAGGCAGAGGCAGATGCAGAGGCAGAGGCAGAGGCAGATGCAGAGGCAAAGGCAGAGGCAGAGGCAGAGGCAGATGCAGAGGCAGAGGCAGAGGCAGATGCAGAGGCAAAGGCAGAGGCAGAGTCTGAGCCAGATGCAGAGGCAGAGGCAGAGGCAGATGCAGAGGCAAAGGCAGACGCAGAGGCAGACGTAGGAGCATAGTTAGGGTCAGGAAGGAGGTCAGGGTGGAGGTCAAGGTCACGTCAAGGTCAAAGTGGATTTCAGGGTGGAGGTCAATCTCACGTCAAGGTCACGGTCAAGGTCGAAGTGGAGCTCAAGGTCAGAGTCAAGGTCAGAGTTAAGGCAAAGGCAGAGGCAGAGGCAGAGGCAGATGCAGAGGCAGAGCCAGAGGCAGATGCAGAGGCAAATGCAGAGGCAGAGGCAGAGGCAGAGGCAGAGGCAGAGGCAGAGGCAGAGGCAGATGCAGAGGCAAAGGCAGAGGCAGAGGCAGAGGCAGGAGCATAGTTAGGGTCAGGAAGGAGGACAGGGTGGAGGTCAAGGTCACGTCAAGGTCAAAGTGGATTTCAGGGTGGAGGTCAAGGTCAGGGTCAAGTTCAAAGTGGAGGTCATGATGGAGGTCAAGGTCACGTCAAGGCCAAAGTGGAGGTCAAGGTGGAGGTCAAGGTCACGTCAAGGTCAAAGTGGAGGTCAGGGTGGAGGTCAAGGTCACGTCAAGGTCAAAGTGGAGGTCAAGGTTACCTCAAGGTCACGGTCAAGGTCGAAGTGGAGGTCAAGGTCAGAGTCAAGGTCAGGGTGAAGGCAGAGGCAGAGGCAGCGGCAGAGGCAGATGCAGAGCCAGATGCAGAGGCAAAGGCAGAGGCAGAGGCAGAGGTAGGAGCATAGTTCGGGTCAGGAAGGAGGACAGGGTGGAGGTCAAGGTCACGTCAAGGTCAAAGTGGATTTCAGGGTGGAGGTCAAGGTCAGGGTCAAGGTCAAAGTGGAGGTCAGGATGGAGGTCAAGGTCACGTCAAGGCCAAAGTGGAGGTCAGGTCGGAGGTCAAGGTCACCTCAAGGTCACGGTCAAGGTCGAAGTGAAGGTCAAGGTCAGAGTCAAGGTCAGGGTGAAGGCGAAGGCAGAGGCAGAGGCAGAGGCGGATGCAGAGGCAGAGGCAGAGGCAGATGCAGAGGCAAAGGCAGAGGCAAAGGCAGAGGCAGGAGCATAGTTAGGGTCAGGAAGGAGGTCAGGGTGGAGGTCAAGGTCACGTCAAGGTCAAAGTGGATTTCAGGGTGAAGGTCGAGAACACGTCAAGGTCAAAGTGGAGGTCAGGTTGGAGGTCAAGGTCACGTCAAGGCCAAAGTGGATGTCAAGGTGAAGGTCAAGGTCACGTCAAGGTCAAAGTGGAGGTCAAGGACACGTCAAGGTCACGGTAAAGGTCGAAGTGGAGGTCAAGGTCAGAGTCAAGGTCAGATTGACGGCAGAGGCAGAGGCAGAGGCAGAGGCAGATGCAGAGGCCGAGCCAGAGGCAGATGGAGAGGCAAAGGCAGAGGCAAAGGCAGAGGCAGAGGCAGAGGCAGATGCAGAGGCAGAGGCAGAGGCAGATGCAGAGGCAAAGGCAGAGGCAAAGGCAGAGGCAGATGCAGAGGCAGAGGCAGAGGCAAATGCAGAGGCAAAGGCAGAGGCAGAGTCAGAGGCAGATGCAGAGGCAGAGGCAGAGGCAGATGCAGAGGCAAAGGCAAAGGCAGAGGCAGAAGTAGGAGCATAGTTAGGGTCAAAGTGGAGGTCAGGGTGGAGGTCAAGGTCACGTCAAGGTCAAAGTGGAGGTCAGGGTGGAGGTCAAGGTCACGTCAAGGTCAAAGTGGATTCCAGGGTGTAGGTCGAGGTCACGTTAGAGTCAAAGTGGAGGTCAGGGTGGAGGTCAAGGTCACGTCAAGGTCAAAGTGGATTTCAGGGTGGAGGTCAAGAACACGTCAAGGTCAAAGTGGAGGTCAGGGTGGAGGTCAAGGTCACGTCAAGGCCAAAGTGGAGGTCACGGTGGAGGTCAAGGTCAAGTCAAGGTCAAAGTGGAGGTCAAGGACACGTCAAGGTCACGGTAAAGGTCGAAGTGGAGGTCAAGGTCAGAGTCAAGGTCAGATTGACGGCAGAGGCAGAGGCAGAGGCAGAGGCAGATGCAGAGGCAGAGCCAGAGGCAGAGCCAGAGGCAGATGGAGAGGCAAAGGCAGAGGCAAAGGCAGAGGCAGAGGCAGAGGCAGATGAAGAGGCAGAGGCAGAGGCAGATGCAGAGGCAAAGGCAGAGGCAGAGGCAGAGGCAGATGCAGAGGCAGAGGCAGAGGCAGAGGCAGATGCAGAGGCAAAGGCAGAGGCAGAGTCAGAGGCAAATGCAGAGGCAGAGGCAGAGGCAGATGCAGAGGCAAAGGCAGAGGCAGAGGCAGGGGTAGGAGCATAGTTCGCGTCAGGAAGGAGGTCAGGGTGGAGGTCAAGGTCACGTCAAGGTCAAAGTGGATTTCAGGGTGGAGGTCAAGGTCACGTCAAGGTCAAAGTGGAGGTCAGGGTAACGGTCAAGATCACGTCAAGGTCAAAGTGGAGGTCAAGGTCACCTCAAGGTCACGGTCAAGGTCGAAGTGAAGGTCAAGGTCAGAGTCAAGGTCAGGGTGAAGGCGAAGGCAGAGGCAGAGGCAGAGGCGGATGCAGAGGCAGAGGCAGAGGCAGATGCAGAGGCAAAGGCAGAGGCAGAGGCAGAGGTAGGAGCATAGTTAGGGTAGGAAGGAGGTCAGGGTGGAGGTCAAGGTCACGTCAAGGTCAAAGTGGATTTCAGGGTGGAGGTCAAGGTCACGTCAAGGTCAAAGTGGAGGTCAGGGTGGAGGTCAAGGTCACGTCAAGGTCAAAGTGGATTTCAGGGCGGAGGTCAAGGTCACGTCAAGGTCAAAGTGGAGGTCAGGGTGGAGGTCAAGGTCACGTCAAGGTCAAAGTGGAGGTCAGGGTGGAGGTCAAGGTCACGTCAAGGTCAAAGTGGAGGTCAGGGTGAAGGTCAAGGTCACGTCAAGGTCGAAGTGGAGGTCAAGGTCACCTCAAGGTCACGGTCAAGGTCGAAGTGGAGGTCAAGGTCAGAGTCAAGGTCAGGGTGAAGGAAGATGCAGAGGCAGAGGCAGAGGCAGATGCAGAGGCAGAGGCAGATGCAGAGGCAAAGGAAGAGGCAGAGGCAGAGGCAGATGCAGAGGCAGACGCAGAGGCAGAGGCAGATGCAGAGGCAGAGGCAGAGGCAGATGCAGAGGCAAAGGCAGAGGCAGAGGCAGAGGTTGGAGCATAGTTAGGGTAGGAAGGAGGTCAGGGTGGAGGTCAAGGTCACGTCAAGGTCAAAGTGGATTTCAGGGTGGAGGTCAAGGTCACGTCAAGGTCAAAGTGGAGGTCAGGGTGGAGGTCAAGGTGACGTCAAGGTCAAAGCGGATTTCAGGGTGGAGGTCAAGGTCTCGTCAAGGTCAAAGTGGAGGTCAGGGTGGAGGTCAAGGTCACGTCAAGGTCAAAGTGGAGGTCAAGGTCACCTCAAGGTCACGGTCAAGGTCGAAGTGGAGGTCAAGGTCAGAGTCAAGGTCAGGGTGAAGGCAGAGGCAGAGGCAGATGCGGAGGCAGAGGCAGATGCAGAGGCAGAGGCAGATGCAGAGGCAAAGGCAGAGGCAGAGGCAGAGGCAGATGCAGAGGCAAAGGCAGAGGCAGAGGCAGAGGTAGGAGCATAGTTAGGGTCAGGAAGGAGGTCAGGGTGGAGGTCAAGGTCACGTCAAGGTCAAAGTGGATTTCAGGGTGGAGGTCGAGGTCACGTTAGAGTCAAAGTGGAGGTCAGGGTGGAGGTCAAGGTGACGTCAAGGTCAAAGTGGATTTCAGGGTGGAGGTCAAGGTCTCGTAAAGGTCAAAGTGGAGGTCAGGGTGGAGGTCAAGGTCACGTCAAGGTCAAAGTGGAGGTCAGGGTGGAGGTCAAGGTCACGTCAAGGTCAAAGTGGAGGTCAAGGTCACCTCAAGGTCACGGTCAAGGTCGAAGTGAAGGTCAAGGTCAGAGTCAAGGTCAGGGTGAAGGCAGAGGCAGAGGCAGATGCGGAGGCAGAGGCAGATGCAGAGGCAGAGGCAGATGCAGAGGCAAAGGCAGAGGCAGAGGCAGAGGCAGATGCAGAGGCAAAGGCAGAGGCAGAGGCAGAGGTAGGAGCATAGTTAGGGTCAGGAAGGAGGTCAGGGTGGAGGTCAAGGTCACGTCAAGGTCAAAGTGGATTTCAGGGTGTAGGTCGAGGTCACGTTAGAGTCAAAGTGGAGGTCAGGGTGGAGGTCAAGGTCACGTCAAGGTCAAAGTGGATTTCAGGGTGGAGGTCAAGGTCACGTCAAGGTCAAAGTGGAGGTCAGGATGGAGGTCAAGGTCACGTCAAGGTCAAAGTGGAGGTCAGGGTGAAGGTCAAGGTCACGTCAAGGTCAAAGTGGAGGTCAAGGTCACCTCAAGGTCACGGTCAAGGTCGAAGTGGAGGTCAAGGTCAGAGTCAAGGTCAGGGTGAAGGCGAAGGCAGAGGCAGAGGCAGAGGCAGATGCAGAGGCAAAGGCAGAGGCAAAGGCAGAGGCAGGAGCATAGTTAGGGTCAGGAAGGAGGTCAGGGTGGAGGTCAAGGTCACGTCGAGGTCAAAGTGGATTTCAGGGTGGAGGTCAAGAACACGTCAAGGTCAAAGTGGAGGTCAGGGTGGAGGTCAAGGTCACGTCAAGGCCAAAGTGGAGGTCACGGTGGAGGTCAAGGTCAAGTCAAGGTCAAAGTGGAGGTCAAGGACACGTCAAGGTCACGGTAAAGGTCGAAGTGGAGGTCAAGGTCAGAGTCAAGGTCAGATTGACGGCAGAGGCAGAGGCAGAGGCAGAGGCAGATGCAGAGGCAGAGCCAGAGGCAGAGCCAGAGGCAGATGGAGAGGCAAAGGCAGAGGCAAAGGCAGAGGCAGAGGCAGAGGCAGATGAAGAGGCAGAGGCAGAGGCAAAGGCAGAGGCAGAGTCAGAGGCAAATGCAGAGGCAGAGGCAGAGGCAGATGCAGAGACAAAGGCAGAGGCAGAGGCAGAGGTAGGAGCATAGTTCGCGTCAGGAAGGAGGTCAGGGTGGAGGTCAAGGTCACGTCAAGGTCAAAGTGGATTTCAGGGTGGAGGTCAAGGTCACGTCAAGGTCAAAGTGGATTTCAGGGTGGAGGTCAAGGTCACGTCAAGGTCAAAGTGGAGGTCAGGGTAACGGTCAAGATCACGTCAAGGTCAAAGTGGAGGTCAAGGTCACCTCAAGGTCACGGTCAAGGTCGAAGTGAAGGTCAAGGTCAGAGTCAAGGTCAGGGTGAAGGCGAAGGCAGAGGCAGAGGCAGAGGCGGATGCAGAGGCAGAGGCAGAGGCAGATGCAGAGGCAAAGGCAGAGGCAGAGGCAGAGGTAGGAGCATAGTTAGGGTAGGAAGGAGGTCAGGGTGGAGGTCAAGGTCACGTCAAGGTCAAAGTGGATTTCAGGGTGGAGGTCAAGGTCACGTCAAGGTCAAAGTGGAGGTCAGGGTGGAGGTCAAGGTAACGTCAAGGTCAAAGTGGATTTCAGGGTGGAGGTCAAGGTCACGTCAAGGTCAAAGTGGAGGTCAGGGTGGAGGTCAAGGTCACGTCAAGGTCAAAGTGGAGGTCAGGGTGGAGGTCAAGGTCACGTCAAGGTCAAAGTGGAGGTCAGCGTGAAGGTCAAGGTCACGTCAAGGTCAAAGTGGAGGTCAAGGTCACCTCAAGGTCACGGTCAAGGTCGAAGTGGAGGTCAAGGTCAGAGTCAAGGTCAGGGTAAAGGAAGATGCAGAGGCAGAGGCAGAGGCAGATGCAGAGGCAGAGGCAGATGCAGAGGCAAAGGCAGAGGCAGAGGCAGAGGCAGATGCAGAGGCAGACGCAGAGGCAGAGGCAGATGCAGAGGCAGAGGCAGAGGCAGATGCAGAGGCAAAGGCAGAGGCAGAGGCAGAGGTTGGAGCATAGTTAGGGTAGGAAGGAGGTCAGGGTGGAGGTCAAGGTCACGTCAAGATCAAAGTGGATTTCAGGGTGGAGGTCAAGGTCACGTCAAGGTCAAAGTGGAGGTCAGGGTGGAGGTCAAGGTGACGTCAAGGTCAAAGTGGATTTCAGGGTGGAGGTCAAGGTCTCGTCAAGGTCAAAGTGGAGGTCAGGGTGGAGGTCAAGGTCACGTCAAGGTCAAAGTGGAGGTCAGGGTGGAGGTCAAGGTCACGTCAAGGTCAAAGTGGAGGTCAAGGTCACCTCAAGGTCACGGTCAAGGTCGAAGTGGAGGTCAAGGTCAGAGTCAAGGTCAGGGTGAAGGCAGAGGCAGAGGCAGATGCGGAGGCAGAGGCAGATGCAGAGGCAGAGGCAGATGCAGAGGCAAAGGCAGAGGCAGAGGCAGAGGTAGGAGCATAGTTAGGGTCAGGAAGGAGGTAAGGGTGGAGGTCAAGGTCACGTCAAGGTCAAAGTGGATTTCAGGGTGGAGGTCGAGGTCACGTTAGAGTCAAAGTGGAGGTCAGGGTGGAGGTCAAGGTGACGTCAAGGTCAAAGTGGATTTCAGGGTGGAGGTCAAGGTCTCGTCAAGGTCAAAGTGGAGGTCAAGGTCACCTCAAGGTCACGGTCAAGGTCGAAGTGGAGGTCAAGGTCAGAGTCAAGGTCAGGGTGAAGGCAGAGGCAGAGGCAGATGCGGAGGCAGAGGCAGATGCATAGGCAGAGGCAGATGCAGAGGCAAAGGCAGAGGCAGAGGAAGAGGTAGGAGCATAGTTAGGGTCAGGAAGGAGGTCAGGGTGGAGGTCAAGGTCACGTCAAGGTCAAAGTGGATTTCAGGGTGGAGGTCGAGGTCACGTTAGAGTCAAAGTGGAGGTCAGGGTGGAGGTCAAGGTCACGTCAAGGTCAAAGTGGATTTCAGGGTGGAGGTCAAGGTCACGTCAAGGTCAAAGTGGAGGTCAGGATGGAGGTCAAGGTCACGTCAAGGTCAAAGTGGAGGTCAGGGTGAAGGTCAAGGTCACGTCAAGGTCAAAGTGGAGGTCAAGGTCACCTCAAGGTCACGGTCAAGGTCGAAGTGGAGGTCAAGGTCAGAGTCAAGGTCAGGGTGAAGGCGAAGGCAGAGGCAGAGGCAGAGGCAAATGCAGAGGCAAAGGCAGAGGCAAAGGCAGAGGCAGAGGCAGAGGCAGATGCAGAGGCAAAGGCAGAGGCAGAGGCAGAGGCAGGGGCATAGTTAGGGTCAGGAAGGAGGTCAGGGTGGAGGTCAAGGTCACGTCGAGGTCAAAGTGGATTTCAGGGTGGAGGTCAAGAACACGTCAAGGTCAAAGTGGAGGTTAGGGTGGAGGTCAAGGTCACGTCAAGGCCAAAGTGGAGGTCACGGTGGAGATCAAGGTCACGTCAAGGTCAAAGTGGAGGTCAAGGACACGTCAAGGTCACGGTAAAGGTCGAAGTGGAGGTCAAGGTCAGAGTCAAGGTCAGATTGACGGCAGAGGCAGAGGCAGAGGCAGATGCAGAGGCAAAGGCAGAGGCAGAGGCAGAGGCAGATGCAGAGGCAGAGGCAGAGGCAGAGGCAGATACAGAGGCAAAGGCAGAGGCAGAGTCAGAGGCAAATGCAGAGGCAGAGGCAGAGGCAGATGCAGAGGCAAAGGCAGAGGCAGAAGCAGAGGTAGGAGCATAGTTAGGGTCAGGAAGGAGGTCAGGGTGGAGGTCAAGGTCACGTCAAGGTCAAAGTGGATTTCAGGGTGGAGGTCAAGGTCACGTCAAGGTCAAAGTGGAGGTCAGGGTAACGGTCAAGATCACGTCAAGGTCAAAGTGGAGGTCAAGGTCACCTCAAGGTCACGGTCAAGGTCGAAGTGAAGGTCAAGGTCAGAGTCAAGGTCAGGGTGAAGGCGAAGGCAGAGGCAGAGGCAGAGGCGGATGCAGAGGCAGAGGCAGAGGCAGATGCAGAGGCAAAGGCAGAGGCAGAGGCAGAGGTAGGAGCATAGTTAGGGTAGGAAGAAGGTCAGGGTGGAGGTCAAGGTCACGTCAAGGTCAAAGTGGATTTCAGGGTGGAGGTCAAGGTCACGTCAAGGTCAAAAAGGAGGTCAGGGTCACGTCAAGGTCACGGTCAAGGTCGAAGTGGAGGTCAAGGTCAGAGTCAAGGTCAGGGTGAAGGCAGAGGCAGAGGCAGAGGCAGAGGTAGGAGCATAGTTAGGGTCAGGAAGGAGGTCAGGGTGGAGGTCAAGGTCACGTCGAGGGCAAAGTGGATTTCAGGGTGGAGGTCAAGGTCACGTCAAGGTCAAAGTGGATTTCAGGGTGGAGGTCAAGAACACGTTAAGGTCAAAGTGGAGGTCAGGGTGGAGGTCAAGGTCACGTCAAGGCCAAAGTGGAGGTCAGGGTGGAGGTCAAGGTCACGTCAAGGTCAAAGTGGAGGTCAAGGACACGTCAAGGTCACGGTCAAGGTCGAAGTGGAGGTCAAGGTCAGAGTCAAGGTCAGATTGAAGGCAGAGGCAGAGGCAGAGGCAGAGGCAGATGCAGAGGCAGAGCCAGAGGCAGAGCCAAAGGCAGATGGAGAGGCAAAGGCAGAGGCAAAGGCAGAGGCAGAGGCAGAGGCAGATGCAGAGGCAAAGGCAGAGGCACAGGCAGAGGTAGGAGCATAGATAGGGTCAGGAAGGAGGTCAGAGTTGAGGTCAAGGTCACGTCAAGGTCAAAGTGGAGGTCAGGGTGGAGGTCAAGGTCACCTCAAGGCCAAAGTGGAGGTCAGGGTGGAGATCAAGGTCACGTCAAGGTCAAAGTGGAGGTCAAGGACACGTCAAGGTCACGGTCAAGGTCGAAGTGGAGGTCAAGGTCAGAGTCAAGGTCAGGGTGAAGGCAGAGGCAGAGGCAGATGCGGAGGCAGAGGCAGATGCAGAGGCAGAGGCAGATGCAGAGGCAGAGGCAGAGGCAGAGGCAGAGGCAGATGCAGAGGCAAAGGCAGAGGCAGAGGCAGAGGTAGGAGCATAGTTAGGGTCAGGAAGGAGGTCAGGGTGGAGGTCAAGGTCACGTCAAGGTCAAAGTGGATTTCAGGGTGTAGGTCAAGGTCACGTTAGAGTCAAAGTGGAGGTCAGGGTGGAGGTCAAGGTCACGGCAAGGTCAAAGTGGATTTCAGGGTGGAGGTCAAGGTCACGTCAAGGTCAAAGTGGAGGTCAGGATGGAGGTCAAGGTCACGTCAAGGTCAAAGTGGAGGTCAGGGTGAAGGTCAAGGTCACGTCAAGGTCAAAGTGGAGGTCAAGGTCACCTCAAGGTCACGGTCAAGGTCGAAGTGGAGGTCAAGGTCAGAGTCAAGGTCAGGGTGAAGGCGAAGGCAGAGGCAGAGGCAGAGGCAGATGCAGAGGCAAAGGCAGAGGCAAAGGCAGAGGCAGGAGCATAGTTAGGGTCAGGAAGGAGGTCAGGGTGGAGGTCAAGGTCACGTCGAGGTCAAAGTGGATATCAGGGTGGAGGTCAAGATCACGCCAAGGTCAAAGTGGAGGTCAGGGTGGAGGTCAAGGTCACGTCAAGGCCAAAGTGGAGGTCACGGTGGAGGTCAAGGTCAAGTCAAGGTCAAAGTGGAGGTCAACGACACGTCAAGGTCACGGTAAAGGTCGAAGTGGAGGTCAAGGTCGGAGTCAAGGTCAGATTGACGGCAGAGGCAGAGGCAGAGGCAGAGGCAGATGCAGAGGCAGAGCCAGAGGCAGAGCCAGAGGCAGATGGAGAGGCAAAGGCAGAGGCAAAGGCAGAGGCAGAGGCAGAGGCAGATGCAGAGGCAAAGGCAGAGGCAGAGGCAGAGGCAGATGCAGAGGCAGAGGCAGAGGCAGAGGCAGATGCAGAGGCAAAGGCAGAGGCAGAGTCAGAGGCAAATGCAGAGGCAGAGGCAGAGGCAGATGCAGATGCAAAGGCAGAGGCAGAGGCAGAGGTAGGAGCATAGTTCGCGTCAGGAAGGAGGTCAGGGTGGAGGTCAAGGTCTCGTCAAGGTCAAAGTGGCGGTCAGGGTGGAGGTCAAGGTCACGTCAAGGTCAAAGTGGAGGTCAGGGTGGAGGTCAAGGTCACGTCAAGGTCAAAGTGGAGGTCAAGGTCACCTCAAGGTCACGGTCAAGGTCGAAGTGGAGGTCAAGGTCAGAGTCAAGGTCAGGGTGAAGGCAGAGGCAGAGGCAGATGCGAAAGCAGAGGCAGATGCAGAGGCAGAGGCAGATGCAGAGGCAAAGGCAGAGGCAGAGGCAGAGGCAGATGCAGAGGCAAAGGCAGAGGCAGAGGCAGAGGTAGGAGCATAGTTAGGGTCAGGAAGGAGGTCAGGGTGGAGGTCAAGGTCACGTCAGGGTCAAAGTGGATTTCAGGGTGGAGGTCGAGGTCACGTTAGAGTCAAAGTGGAGGTTAGGGTGGAGGTCAAGGTGACGTCAAGGTCAAAGTGGATTTCAGGGTGGAGGTCAAGGTCTCGTCAAGGTCAAAGTGGAGGTCAGGGTGGAGGTCAAGGTCACGTCAAGGTCAAAGTAGAGGTCAGGGTGGAGGTCAAGGTCACCTCAAGGTCACGGTCAAGGTCGAAGTGGAGGTCAAGGTCAGAGTCAAGGTCAGGGTGAAGGCAGAGGCAGAGGCAGATGCGGAGGCAGAGGCAGATGCAGAGGCAGAGGCAGATGCAGAGGCAAAGGCAGAGGCAGAGGCAGAGGCAGATGCAGAGGCAGATGCAGAGGCAGAGGCAGAGGTAGGAGCATAGTTAGGGTCAGGAAGGAGGTCAGGGTGGAGGTCAAGGTCACGTCAAAGTCAAAGTGGATTTCAGGGTGGAGGTCGAGGTCACGTTAGAGTCAAAGTGGAGGTCAGGGTGGAGTTCAAGGTCACGTCAAGGTCAAAGTGGATTTCAGGGTGGAGGTCAAGGTCACGTCAAGGTCAAAGTGGAGGTCAGGATGGAGGTCAAGGTCACGTCAAGGTCAAAGTGGAGGTCAGGGTGAAGGTCAAGGTCACGTCAAGGTCAAAGTGGAGGTCAAGGTCACCTCAAGGTCACGGTCAAGGTCGAAGTGGAGGTCAAGGTCAGAGTCAAGGTCAGGGTGAAGGCGAAGGCAGAGGCAGAGGCAGATGCAGAGGCAAAGGCAGAGGCAAAGGCAGAGGCAGAGGCAGAGGAAGATGCAGAGGCAAAGGCAGAGGCAGAGGCAGAGGCAGGAGCATAGTTAGGGTCAGGAAGGAGGTCAGGGTGGAGGTCAAGGTCACGTCGAGGTCAAAGTGGATTTCAGGGTGGAGGTCAAGAACACGTCAAGGTCAAAGTGGAGGTCAGGGTGGAGGTCAATGTCACGTCAAGGCCAAAGTGGAGGTCACGGTGGAGATCAAGGTCACGTCAAGGTCAAAGTGGAGGTCAAGGACACGTCAAGGTCACGGTAAAGGTCGAAGTGGAGGTCAAGGTCAGAGTCAAGGTCAGATTGACGGCAGGGGCAGAGGCAGAGGCAGAGGCAGATGCAGAGGCAGAGCCAGAGGCAGAGCCAGAGGCAGATGGAGAGGCAAAGGCAGAGGCAAAGGCAGAGGCAGAGGCAGAGGCAGATGCAGAGGCAGAGGCAGATGCAGAGGCAAAGGCAGAGGCAGAGGCAGAGGCAGATGCAGAGGCAGAGGCAGAGGCAGAGGCAGATGCAGAGGCAAAGGCAGAGGCAGAGTCAGAGGCAAATGCAGAGGCAGAGGCAGAGGCAGATGCGGAGGCAAAGGCAGAGGCAGAGGCAGAGGTAGGAGCATAGTTAGGGTCAGGAAGGAGGTCAGGGTGGAGGTCAAGGTCACGTCAAGGTCAAAGTGGATTTCAGGGTGGAGGTCAAGGTCACGTCAAGGTCAAAGTGGAGGTCAGGGTAACGGTCAAGATCACGTCAAGGTCAAAGTGGAGGTGAGGGTGGAGGTCAAGGTCACGTCAAGGTCAAAGTGGAGGTCAAGGTCACCTCAAGGTCACGGTCAAGGTCGAAGTGGAGGTCATGGTCAGAGTCACGGTCAGGGTGAAGGCAGAGGCAAAGGCAGAGGCGGAGGCAGAGGCAGATGCAGAGGCAGAGGCAGATGCAGAGGCAAAGGCAGAGGCAGAGGCAGAGGCAGATGCAGAGGCAAAGGCAGAGGCAGAGGCAGAGGTAGGAGCATAGTTAGGGTCAGGAAGGAGGTCAGGGTGGAGGTCAAGGTCACGTCAAGGTCAAAGTGGATTTCAGGGTGGAGGTCGAGGTCACGTTAGAGTCAAAGTGGAGGTCAGGGTGGAGGTCAAGGTCACGTCAAGGTCAAAGTGGATTTCAGGGTGGAGGTCAAGGTCACGTCAAGGTCAAAGTGGAGGTCAGGATGGAGGTCAAGGTCACGTCAAGGTCAAAGTGGAGGTCAGGGTGAAGGTCAAGGTCACGTCAAGGTCAAAGTGGAGGTCAAGGTCACCTCAAGGTCACGGTCAAGGTCGAAGTGGAGGTCAAGGTCAGAGTCAAGGTCAGGGTGAAGGCGAAGGCAGAGGCAGAGGCAGATGCAGAGGCAAAGGCAGAGGCAAAGGCAGAGGCAGAGGCAGAGGCAGATGCAGAGGCAAAGGCAGAGGCAGAGGCAGAGGCAGGAGCATAGTTAGGGTCAGGAAGGAGGTCAGGGTGGAGGTCAAGGTCACGTCGAGGTCAAAGGGGATTTCAGGGTGGAGGTCAAGAACACGTCAAGGTCAAAGTGGAGGTCAGGGTGGAGGTCAAGGTCACGTCAAGGCCAAAGTGGAGGTCACGGTGGAGATCAAGGTCACGTCAAGGTCAAAGTGGAGGTCAAGGACACGTCAAGGTCACGGTAAAGGTCGAAGTGGAGGTCAAGGTCAGAGTCAAGGTCAGATTGACGGCAGAGGCAGAGGCAGAGGCAGAGGCAGATGCAGAGGCAGAGCCAGAGGCAGAGCCAGAGGCAGATGGAGAGGCAAAGGCAGAGGCAAAGGCAGAGGCAGAGGCAGAGGCAGATGCAGAGGCAGAGGCAGATGCAGAGGCAAAGGCAGAGGCAGAGGCAGAGGCAGATGCAGAGGCAGAGGCAAAGGCAGATGCAGAGGCAAAGGCAGAGGCAGAGTCAGAGGCAAATGCAGAGGCAGAGGCAGAGGCAGATGCAGAGGCAAAGGCAGAGGCAGAGGCAGAGGTAGGAGCATAGTTAGGGTCAGGAAGGAGGTCAGGGTGGAGGTCAAGGTCACGTCAAGGTCAAAGTGGATTTCAGGGTGGAGGTCAAGGTCACGTCAAGGTCAAAGTGGAGGTCAGGGTAACGGTCAAGATCACGTCAAGGTCAAAGTGGAGGTCAGGGTGGAGGTCAAGGTCACGTCAAGGTCAAAGTGGAGGTCAAGGTCACCTCAAGGTCACGGTCAAGGTCGAAGTGGAGGTCAAGGTCAGAGTCACGGTCAGGGTGAAGGCAGAGGCAGAGGCAGAGGCGGAGGCAGAGGCAGATGCAGAGGCAGAGGCAGATGCAGAGGCAAAGGCAGAGGCAGAGGCAGAGGCAGGAGCATAGTTAAAGTCAGGAAGGAGGTCAGGGTGGAGGTCAAGGCCACGTCAAGGTCAAAGTGAAGGTCAGGGTGGAGGTCAAGCTCACGTCAAGGTCAAAGTGGAGGTCAGGGTGGAGGTCAAGGTCACGTCAAGGTCAAAGTGGAGGTCAAGGTCACCTCAAGGTCACGGTCAAGGTCGAAGTGAAGGTCAAGGTCAGAATCAAGGTCAGGGTGAAGGCAGAGGTAGAGGCAGAGGCAGAGGCAGATGCAGAGGCAGAGGCAGATGCAGAGGCAAAGGCAGAGGCAGAGGCAGAGGTAGGAGCATAGTTAGGGTCAGGAAGAAGGTCAGGGTGGAGGTCAAGGTCACGTCAAGGTCAAAGTGGAGGTCAGGGTGGAGGTCAAGGTCACGTCAAGGTCAAAGTGGAGGTCAAGGTCACCTCAAGGTCACGGTCAAGGTCGAAGTGGAGGTCAAGGTCAGAGTCAAGGTCAGGGTGAAGGCAGAGGCAGAGGCAGAGGCGGAGGCAGAGGCAGATGCAGAGGCAGAGGCAGATGCAGAGGCAAAGGCAGAGGCAGAGGCAAAGGCAGGAGCATAGTTAGGGTCAGGAAGGAGGTCAGGGTGGAGGTCAAGGTCACGTCAAGGTCAAAGTAGAGGTCAGGGTGGAGGTCAAGGTCACGTCAAGGTCAAAGTGGAGGTGAGGGTGGAGGTCAAGGTCACGTCAAGGTCAAAGTGGAGGTCAGGGTGGAGGTCAAGGTCACGTCAAGGTCAAAGTGGAGGTCAAGGTCACCTCAAGGTCACGGTCAAGGTCGAAGTGGACTTCAAGGTCAGAGTCACGGTCAGGGTGAAGGCAGAGGCAGAGGCAGAGGCAGAGGCAGAGGCAGATGCAGAGGCAGAGGCAGATGCAGAGGCAAAGGCAGAGGCAGAGGCAGATGCAGAGGCAAAGGCAGAGGCAGAGGCAGAGGCAGGAGCATAGTTAAAGTCAGGAAGGAGGTCAGGGTGGAGGTCAAGGCCACGTCAAGGTCAAAGTGAAGGTCAGGGTGGAGGTCAAGCTCACGTCAAGGTCAAAGTGGTGGTCAGGGTGGAGGTCAAGGTCACGTCAAGGTCAAAGTGGAGGTCAAGGTCACCTCAAGGTCGCGGTCAAGGTCGAAGTGAAGGTCAAGGTCAGAATCAAGGTCAGGGTGAAGGCAGAGGCAGAGGCAGAGGCAGAGGCAGATGCAGAGGCAAAGGCAGAGGCGGAGGCAGAGGTAGGAGCATCGTTAGGGTCAGGAAGGAGGTCAGGGTGGAGGTCAAGGTCACGTCAAGGTCAAAGTGGAGGTCAGGGTGGAGGTCAAGGTCACGTCAAGGTCAAAGTGGAGGTCAAGGTCACCTCAAGGTCACGGTCAAGGTCGAAGTGGAGGTCAAGGTCAGAGTCAAGGTCAGGGTGAAGGCAGAGGCAGAGGCAGAGGCCGAGGCAGAGGCAGATGCAGAGGCAGAGGCAGATGCAGAGGCAAAGGCAGAGGCAGAGCCAAAGGCAGGAGCATAGTTAGGGTCAGGAAGGAGGTCAGGGTGGAGGTCAAGGTCACGTCAAGGTCAAAGTGGAGGTCAGGGTGGAGGTCAAGCTCACGTAAAGGTCAAAGTGGAGGTCAAGGTCACGTCAAGGTCAAAGTGGAGGTCAGGGTGGAGGTCAAGGTCACGTCAAGGTCAAAGTGGAGGTCGAGGTCACCTCAAGGTCACGGTCAAGGTCGAAGTGGAGGTCAAGGTCACAGTCAAGGTCAGGGTGAAGGCAGAGGCAGAGGCAGAGGCAGAGGCAGCGGCAGATGCAGAGGCAGAGGCAGAGGCAGATGCAGAGGCAAAGGCAGAGGCAGAGGCAGTGGCAGAGGCAGAGGCGGAGGCAGAGGCAGGTGCAGAGGCAGAGGCAGATGCAGAGGCGAAGGCAGAGGCAGAGGCAGAGGCAGCAGCATAGTTAGGGTCAGGAAGGAGGTCAGGGTGGAGGTCAAGGCCACGTCCACGTCAAAGTGGGGGTCAGGGTGGAGGTCAAGGTCACGTCAAGGTCAAAGTGGAGGTCAGAGTGGAGGTCAAGGTCACGTCAAGGTCAAAGTGGAGGTCAGGGTGGAGGTCAAGGTCACGTCAAGGTCAAAGTGGAGGTCAGGGTAGAGGTCAAGGTCACGTCAAGGTCAAAGTGGAGGTCAAGGTCACCTCAAGGTCACGGTCAAGGTCGAAGTGAAGGTCAAGGTCAGAATCAAGGTCAGGGTGAAGGCAGAGGCAGAGGCAAAGGCAGAGGCAGATGCAGAGGCAAAGGCAGATGCAGAGGCAAAGGCAGAGGCAGAGGCAGAGGTAGGAGCATAGTTAGGGTCAGGAAGGACGTCAGGGTGGAGGTCAAGGTCACGTCAAGGTCAAAGTGGAGGTCAGGGTGGAGGTCAAGGTCACGTCAACGTCAAAGTGGAGGTCAAGGTCACCTCAAGGTCACGGTCAAGGTCGAAGTGGAGGTCAAGGTCAGAGTCAAGGTCAGGGTGAAGGCAGAGGCAGAGGCAGAGGCAGAAGCAGATGCAGAGGCAGAGGCAGAGGCGGATGCAGAGGCAAAGGCAGAGGCAGAGGCAGAGGCAGGAGCATAGTTAGGGTCAGGAAGGAGGTCAGGGTGGAGGTCAAGGCCACGTCAAGGTCAAAGTGGAGGTCGAGGTCACCTCAAGGTCACGGTCAAGGTCGAAGTGGAGGTCAAGGTCACAGTCAAGGTCAGGGTGAAGGCAGAGGCAGAGGCAGAGGCAGAGGCAGAGGCAGCGGCAGATGCAGAGGCAGAAGCAGAGGCAGATGCAGAGGCAAAGGCACAGGCAAAGGCAGTAGCAGAGGCAGAGGCGGAGGCAGAGGCAGGTGCAGAGGCAGAGGCAGATGCAGAGGCGAAGGCAGAGGCAGAGGCAGAGGCAGGAGCATAGTTAGGGTCAGGAAGGAGGTCAGGGTAGAGGTCAAGGCTACGTCCAAGTCAAAGTGGGGGTCAGGGTGGAGGTCAAGGTCACGTCAAGGTCAAAGTGGAGGTCAGAGTGGAGGTCAAGGTCACGTCAAGGTCAAAGTGGAGGTCAGGGTGGAGGTCAAGGTCACGTCAAGGTCAAAGTGGAGGTCAGGGTGGAGGTCAAGGTCACGTCAAGGTCAAAGTGGAGGTCGAGGTCGCCTCAAGGTCACGGTCAAGGTCGAAGTGGAGGTCAAGGTCGCAGTCAAGGTCAGGGTGAAGGCAGAGGCAGAGGCAGAGGCAGAGGCAGCGGCAGATGCAGAGGCAGAGGCAGAGGCAGATGCAGAGGCAAAGGCACAGGCAGAGGCAGTAGCAGAGGCAGAGGCGGAGGCAGAGGCAGGTGCAGAGGCAGAGGCAGATGCAGAGGCGAAGGCAGAGGCAGAGGCAGAGGCAGGAGCATAGTTAGGGTCAGGAAGGAGGTCAGGGTGGAGGACAAGGCCACGTCCACGTCAAAGTGGGGGTCAGGGTGGAGGTCAAGGTCACGTCAAGGTCAAAGTGGATTTCAGGGTGGAGGTCAAGGTCACGTCAAGGTCAAAGTGGAGGTCAGGGTGGAGGTCAAAGTCACGTCAAGGTCAAAGTGGAGGTAAAGGTGGTGGTCAAGGTCACGTCAAGGTCAAAGTGGAGGTCAGGGTGGAGGTCAAGGTCACGTCAAGGTCAAAGTGGAGGTCAGGGTGGAGGTCAAAATCACGTCAAGGTCAGAGTGGAGGTCAGGGTGGAGGTCAAGGTCACGTCAAGGTCAAAGTGGAGGTCAGGGTGGAGGTCAAGGTCACGTGAAGGTCAAAGTGGAGGTTAAGGTCACCTCAAGGTCACGCCAAGTTCGAAGTGGAGGTCAAGGTCAGAGTCAAGGTCAGGGTGAAGGCAGAGGCACAGGCAGAGGCAGAGGCAGATGCAGAGGCAGAGGCAGAGGCAGATGCAGAGGCAAAGGCAGAGGCAGAGGCAGCGGTAGAAGCATAGTTAGGGTCAGGAAGGAGGTCAGGGTGGAGGTCAAGGTCACGACAAGGTCAAAGTGGATTTCAGGGTGGAGGTCAAGGTCACGTCAAAGTCAAAGTGGAGGTCATGGTGGAGGTCAAGGTCACGTGAAGGTCAAAGTGGAGGTCAAGGTCACCTCAAGGTCACGGTCAAGGTCAAAGTGGAGGTCAAGGTCAGAGTCAAGGTCAGGGTGAAGGCAGAGGCAGAGGCAGAGGCAGAGGCAGATGCAGAGGCAGAGGCAGAGGGAGATGCAGAGGCAAAGGTAGAGGCAGAGGCAGCGGTAGGAGCATAGTTAGGGTCAGGAAGGAGGTCAGGGTGGAGGTCAAGGTCACGTCAAGGTCAAAGTGGATTTCAGGGAGGAGGTCAAGGTCACGTCAAGGTCAAAGTGGAGGTCAGGGTGGAGGTCAAGGTCAGGTCAAGGTCAAAGTGGAGGTCAGGGTGGAGGTCAAGGTCACGTCAAGGTCAAAGCACAGGTCAGGGTGGAGGTCAAGGTCACGTCAAGGTCAAAGTGGCGGTCAGGGTGGAGGTCAAGGTCACGTCAAGGTCGAAGTGCAGGTCAAGGTCACCTCAAGGTCACGGTCAAGGTCGAAGTGGAGGTCAAGGTCAGAGTCAAGGTCAGGGTGAAGGCAGAGGCAGAGGCAGAGGCAGAGGCAGATGCAGAGGCAGAGGCAGAGGCAGAGGCAGAGGCAGAGGCAGCGGTAGGAGCATAGTTAGGGTCAGGTAGGAGGTCAGGGTGGAGGTCAAGGTCACGTCAAGGTCAAAGTGGATTTCAGGGTGGAGGTCAAGGTCACGTCAAGGTCAAAGTGGAGGTCAGGGTGGAGGTCAGGGTCACGTCAAGGTCAAAATTGAGGTCAGGGTGGAGGTCAAGGTCACGTCAAGGTCAAAGTGGAGGTCAGGGTGGGGGTCAAGGTCACGTCAAGGTCAAAGTGGAGGTCAGGGTGGAGGTCAAGCTCACGTAAAGGTCAAAGTGGAGGTCAGGGTGGAGGTCAAGGTCACGTGAAGGTCAAAGTGGAGGTCAAGGTCACCTCAAGGTCACGGTCAAGGTCGAAGTGGAGGTCAAGGTCAGAGTCAAGGTCAGGGTGAAGGCAGAGGCAGAGGCAGAGGCAGAGGCAGATGCAGAGGCAGAGGCAGAGGCAGATGCAGAGGCAAAGGCAGAGGCAGAGGCAGCGGTAGGAATATGGTTAGGGTCAGGAAGGAGGTCAGGGTGGAGGTCAAGGTCACGACAAGGTCAAAGTGGATTTCAGGGTGGAGGTCAAGGTCACGTCAAGGTCAAAGTGGAGGTCAGGGTGGAGGTCAAGGTCGCGTCAAGGTCAAAGTGGAGGTCAGGGTGGAGGTCAAGGTCACGTGAAGGTCAAAGTGGAGGTCAAGGTCACCTCAAGGTCACGGTCAAGGTCGAAGTGGAGGTCAAGGTCAGAGTCAAGGTCAGGGTGAAGGCGAAGGCAGAGGCAGAGGCAGAGGCAGATGCAGAGGCAAAGGCAGAGGCAAAGGCAGAGGCAGGAGCATAGTTAGGGTCAGGAAGGAGGTCAGGGTGGAGGTCAAGGTCACGTCGAGGTCAAAGTGGATTTCAGGGTGGAGGTCAAGATCACGCCAAGGTCAAAGTGGAGGTCAGGGTGGAGGTCAAGGTCACGTCAAGGCCAAAGTGGAGGTCACGGTGGAGGTCAAGGTCAAGTCGAGGTCAAAGTGGAGGTCAAGGACACGTCAAGGTCACGGTAAAGGTCGAAGTGGAGGTCAAGGTCGGAGTCAAGGTCAGATTGACGGCAGAGACAGAGGCAGAGGCAGAGGCAGATGCAGAGGCAGAGCCAGAGGCAGAGCCAGAGGCAGATGGAGAGGCAAAGGCAGAGGCAAAGGCAGAGGCAGAGGCAGAGGCAGATGAAGAGGCAGAGGCAGAGGCAGATGCAGAGGCAAAGGCAGAGGCAGAGGCAGAGGCAGATGCAGAGGCAGAGGCAGAGGCAGAGGCAGATGCAGAGGCAAAGGCAGAGGCAGAGTCAGAGGCAAATGCAGAGGCAGAGGCAGCGGCAGATGCAGAGGCAAAGGCAGAGGCAGAGGCAGAGGTAGGAGCATAGTTCGCGTCAGGAAGGAGGTCAGGGTGGAGGTCAAGGTCACGTCAAGGTCAAAGTGGATTTCAGGGTGGAGGTCAAGGTCACGTCAAGGTCAAAGTGGAGGTCAGGGTAACGGTCAAGATCACGTCAAGGTCAAAGTGGAGGTCAAGGTCACCTCAAGGTCAAAGTGGAGGTCGGGTGGAGGTCAAGGTCACGTCGAGGTCAAAGTGGATTTCAGGGTTGAGGTCAAGGTCACGTCAAGGTCAAAGTGGAGGTCAGGGTGGAGGTCAAGGTCACGTCAAGGTCAAAGTGGAGGTCAGGGTGGAGGTCAAGGTCACGTCAAGGTCAAAGTGGAGGTCAGGGTGAAGGTCAAGGTCACGTCAAGGTCAAAGTGGAGGTCAGGGTGGAGGTCAAGGTCACGTCAAGGTCAAAGTACAGGTCAGGGTGGAGGTCAAGGTCACGTCAAGGTCAAAGTGGCGGTCAGGGTGGAGGTCAAGGTCACGTCAAGGTCGAAGTGCAGGTCAAGGTCACCTCAAGGTCACGGTCAAGGTCGAAGTGGAGGTCAAGGTCAGAGTCAAGGTCAGGGTGAAGGCAGAGGCAGAGGCAGAGGCAGAGGCAGATGCAGAGGCAGAGGCAGAGGCAGAGGCAGAGGCAGAGGCAGATGCAGAGGCAAAGGCAGAGGCAGAGGCAGAGGCAGGAGCATAGTTAGGGTCAGGAAGGAGGTCAGGGTGGAGGTCAAGGCCACGTCAAGGTCAAAGTGGAGGTCGAGGTCACCTCAAGGTCACGGTCAAGGTCGAAGTGGAGGTCAAGGTCACAGTCAAGGTCAGGGTGAAGGCAGAGGCAGAGGCAGAGGCAGAGGCAGCGGCAGATGCAGAGGCAGAAGCAGAGGCAGATGCAGAGGCAAAGGCACAGGCAAAGGCAGTAGCAGAGGCAGAGGCGGAGGCAGAGGCAGGTGCAGAGGCAGAGGCAGATGCAGAGGCGAAGGCAGAGGCAGAGGCAGAGGCAGGAGCATAGTTAGGGTCAGGAAGGAGGTCAGGGTAGAGGTCAAGGCTACGTCCAAGTCAAAGTGGGGGTCAGGGTGGAGGTCAAGGTCACGTCAAGGTCAAAGTGGAGGTCAGAGTGGAGGTCAAGGTCACGTCAAGGTCAAAGTGGAGGTCAGGGTGGAGGTCAAGGTCACGTCAAGGTCAAAGTGGAGGTCAGGGTGGAGGTCAAGGTCACGTCAAGGTCAAAGTGGAGGTCGAGGTCGCCTCAAGGTCACGGTCAAGGTCGAAGTGGAGGTCAAGGTCGCAGTCAAGGTCAGGGTGAAGGCAGAGGCAGAGGCAGAGGCAGAGGCAGCGGCAGATGCAGAGGCAGAGGCAGAGGCAGATGCAGAGGCAAAGGCACAGGCAGAGGCAGTAGCAGAGGCAGAGGCGGAGGCAGAGGCAGGTGCAGAGGCAGAGGCAGATGCAGAGGCGAAGGCAGAGGCAGAGGCAGAGGCAGGAGCATAGTTAGGGTCAGGAAGGAGGTCAGGGTGGAGGTCAAGGCCACGTCCACGTCAAAGTGGGGGTCAGGGTGGAGGTCAAGGTCACGTCAAGGTCAAAGTGGATTTCAGGGTGGAGGTCAAGGTCACGTCAAGGTCAAAGTGGAGGTCAGGGTGGAGGTCAAAGTCACGTCAAGGTCAAAGTGGAGGTAAAGGTGGTGGTCAAGGTCACGTCAAGGTCAAAGTGGAGGTCAGGGTGGAGGTCAAGGTCACGTCAAGGTCAAAGTGGAGGTCAGGGTGGAGGTCAAAATCACGTCAAGGTCAGAGTGGAGGTCAGGGTGGAGGTCAAGGTCACGTCAAGGTCAAAGTGGAGGTCAGGGTGGAGGTCAAGGTCACGTGAAGGTCAAAGTGGAGGTTAAGGTCACCTCAAGGTCACGCCAAGTTCGAAGTGGAGGTCAAGGTCAGAGTCAAGGTCAGGGTGAAGGCAGAGGCACAGGCAGAGGCAGAGGCAGATGCAGAGGCAGAGGCAGAGGCAGATGCAGAGGCAAAGGCAGAGGCAGAGGCAGCGGTAGGAGCATAGTTAGGGTCAGGAAGGAGGTCAGGGTGGAGGTCAAGGTCACGACAAGGTCAAAGTGGATTTCAGGGTGGAGGTCAAGGTCACGTCAAAGTCAAAGTGGAGGTCATGGTGGAGGTCAAGGTCACGTGAAGGTCAAAGTGGAGGTCAAGGTCACCTCAAGGTCACGGTCAAGGTCAAAGTGGAGGTCAAGGTCAGAGTCAAGGTCAGGGTGAAGGCAGAGGCAGAGGCAGAGGCAGAGGCAGATGCAGAGGCAGAGGCAGAGGCAGAGGGAGATGCAGAGGCAAAGGTAGAGGCAGAGGCAGCGGTAGGAGCATAGTTAGGGTCAGGAAGGAGGTCAGGGTGGAGGTCAAGGTCACGTCAAGGTCAAAGTGGATTTCAGGGAGGAGGTCAAGGTCACGTCAAGGTCAAAGTGGAGGTCAGGGTGGAGGTCAAGGTCAGGTCAAGGTCAAAGTGGAGGTCAGGGTGGAGGTCAAGGTCACGTCAAGGTCAAAGCACAGGTCAGGGTGGAGGTCAAGGTCACGTCAAGGTCAAAGTGGCGGTCAGGGTGGAGGTCAAGGTCACGTCAAGGTCGAAGTGCAGGTCAAGGTCACCTCAAGGTCACGGTCAAGGTCGAAGTGGAGGTCAAGGTCAGAGTCAAGGTCAGGGTGAAGGCAGAGGCAGAGGCAGAGGCAGAGGCAGATGCAGAGGCAGAGGCAGAGGCAGAGGCAGAGGCAGAGGCAGAGGCAGAGGCAGCGGTAGGAGCATAGTTAGGGTCAGGAAGGAGGTCAGGGTGGAGGTCAAGGTCACGTCAAGGTGAAAGTGGATTTCAGGGTGGAGGTCAAGGTCACGTCAAGGTCAAAGTGGAGGTCAGGGTGGAGGTCAGGGTCACGTCAAGGTCAAAATTGAGGTCAGGGTGGAGGTCAAGGTCACGTCAAGGTCAAAGTGGAGGTCAGGGTGGGGGTCAAGGTCACGTCAAGGTCAAAGTGGAGGTCAGGGTGGAGGTCAAGCTCACGTAAAGGTCAAAGTGGAGGTCAGGGTGGGGGTCAAGGTCACGTGAAGGTCAAAGTGGAGGTCAAGGTCACCTCAAGGTCACGGTCAAGGTCGAAGTGGAGGTCAAGGTCAGAGTCAAGGTCAGGGTTAAGGCAGAGGCAGAGGCAGAGGCAGAGGCAGATGCAGAGGCAGAGGCAGAGGCAGATGCAGAGGCAAAGGCAGAGGCAGAGGCAGCGGTAGGAGCATGGTTAGGGTCAGGAAGGAGGTCAGGGTGGAGGTCAAGGTCACGACAAGGTCAAAGTGGATTTCAGGGTGGAGGTCAAGGTCACGTCAAGGTCAAAGTGGAGGTCAGGGTGGAGGTCAAGGTCGCGTCAAGGTCAAAGTGGAGGTCAGGGTGGAGGTCAAGGTCACGTGAAGGTCAAAGTGGAGGTCAAGGTCACCTCAAGGTCACGGTCAAGGTCGAAGTGGAGGTCAAGGTCAGAGTCAAGGTCAGGGTGAAGGCGAAGGCAGAGGCAGAGGCAGAGGCAGATGCAGAGGCAAAGGCAGAGGCAAAGGCAGAGGCAGGAGCATAGTTAGGGTCAGGAAGGAGGTCAGGGTGGAGGTCAAGGTCACGTCGAGGTCAAAGTGGATTTCAGGGTGGAGGTCAAGATCACGCCAAGGTCAAAGTGGAGGTCAGGGTGGAGGTCAAGGTCACGTCAAGGCCAAAGTGGAGGTCACGGTGGAGGTCAAGGTCAAGTCAAGGTCAAAGTGGAGGTCAAGGACACGTCAAGGTCACGGTAAAGGTCGAAGTGGAGGTCAAGGTCGGAGTCAAGGTCAGATTGACGGCAGAGGCAGAGGCAGAGGCAAAGGCAGATGCAGAGGCAGAGCCAGAGGCAGAGCCAGAGGCAGATGGAGAGGCAAAGGCAGAGGCAAAGGCAGAGGCAGAGGCAGAGGCAGATGAAGAGGCAGAGGCAGAGGCAGATGCAGAGGCAAAGGCAGAGGCAGAGGCAGAGGCAGAGGCAGAGGCAGAGGCAGAGGCAGATGCAGAGGCAAAGGCAGAGGCAGAGTCAGAGGCAAATGCAGAGGCAGAGGCAGAGGCAGATGCAGAGGCAAAGGCAGAGGCAGAGGCAGAGGTAGGAGCATAGTTCGCGTCAGGAAGGAGGTCAGGGTGGAGGTCAAGGTCACGTCAAGGTCAAAGTGGATTTCAGGGTGGAGGTCAAGGTCACGTCAAGGTCAAAGTGGAGGTCAGGGTAACGGTCAAGATCACGTCAAGGTCAAAGTGGAGGTCAAGGTCACCTCAAGGTCAAAGTGGAGGTCGGGTGGACGTCAAGGTCACGTCGAGGTCAAAGTGGATTTCAGGGTGGAGGTCAAGGTCACGTCAAGGTCAAAGTGGAGGTCAGGGTGGAGGTCAAGGTCACGTCAAGGTCAAAGTGGAGGTCAGGGTGGAGGTCAAGGTCACGTCAAGGTCAAAGTGGAGGTCAGGGTGAAGGTCAAGGTCACGTCAAGGTCAAAGTGGAGGTCAAGGTCACCTCAAGGTCACGGTCAAGGTCGAAATGGAGGTCAAGGTCAGAGTCAAGGTCAGGGTGAAGGAAGATGCAGAGGCAGAGGCAGAGGCAGATGCAGAGGCAGAGGCAGATGCAGAGGCAAAGGCAGAGGCAGAGGCAGAGGCAGATGCAGAGGCAGACGCAGAGGCAGAGGCAGATGCAGAGGCAGAGGCAGAGGCAGATGCAGAGGCAAAGGCAGAGGCAGAGGCAGAGGTTGGAGCATAGTTAGGGTAGGAAGGAGGTCAGGGTGGAGGTCAAGGTCACGTCAAGGTCAAAGTGGATTTCAGGGTGGAGGTCAAGGTCACGTCAAGGTCAAAGTGGAGGTCAGGGTGGGGGTCAAGGTGACGTCAAGGTCAAAGTGGATTTCAGGGTGGAGGTCAAGGTCTCGTCAAGGTCAAAGTGGAGGTCAGGGTGGAGGTCAAGGTCACGTCAAGGTCAAAGTGGAGGTCAGGGTGGAGGTCAAGGTCACGTCAAGGTCAAAGTGGAGGTCAAGGTCACCTCAAGGTCACGGTCAAGGTCGAAGTGGAGGTCAAGGTCAGAGTCAAGGTCAGGGTGAAGGCAGAGGCAGAGGCAGATGCGGAGGCAGAGGCAGATGCAGAGGCAGAGGCAGATGCAGAGGCAAAGGCAGAGGCAGAGGCAGAGGCAGATGCAGAGGCAAAGGCAGAGGCAGAGGCAGAGGTAGGAGCATAGTTAGAGTCAGGAAGGAGGTCAGGGTGGAGGTCAAGGTCACGTCAGGGTCAAAGTGGATTTCAGGGTGGAGGTCGAGGTCACGTTAGAGTCAAAGTGGAGGTTAGGGTGGAGGTCAAGGTGACGTCAAGGTCAAAGTGGATTTCAGGGTGGAGGTCAAGGTCTCGTCAAGGTCAAAGTGGAGGTCAGGGTGGAGGTCAAGGTCACGTCAAGGTCAAAGTGGAGGTCAGGGTGGAGGTCAAGGTCACGTCAAGGTCAAAGTGGAGGTCAAGGTCACCTCAAGGTCACGGTCAAGGTCGAAGTGGAGGTCAAGGTCAGAGTCAAGGTCAGGGTGAAGGCAGAGGCAGAGGCAGATGCGGAGGCAGAGGCAGATGCAGAGGCAGAGGCAGATGCAGAGGCAAAGGCAGAGGCAGAGGCAGCGGTAGGAGCATGGTTAGGGTCAGGAAGGAGGTCAGGGTGGAGGTCAAGGTCACGACAAGGTCAAAGTGGATTTCAGGGTGGAGGTCAGGGTCACGTCAAGGTCAAAGTGGAGGTCAGGGTGGAGGTCAAGGTCGCGTCAAGGTCAAAGTGGAGGTCAGGGTGGAGGTCAAGGTCACGTGAAGGTCAAAGTGGAGGTCAAGGTCACCTCAAGGTCACGGTCAAGGTCGAAGTGGAGGTCAAGGTCAGAGTCAAGGTCAGGGTGAAGGCGAAGGCAGAGGCAGAGGCAGAGGCAGATGCAGAGGCAAAGGCAGAGGCAAAGGCAGAGGCAGGAGCATAGTTAGGGTCAGGAAGGAGGTCAGGGTGGAGGTCAAGGTCACGTCGAGGTCGAAGTGGATTTCAGGGTGGAGGTCAAGATCACGCCAAGGTCAAAGTGGAGGTCAGGGTGGAGGTCAAGGTCACGTCAAGGCCAAAGTGGAGGTCACGGTGGAGGTCAAGGTCAAGTCAAGGTCAAAGTGGAGGTCAAGGACACGTCAAGGTCACGGTAAAGGTCGAAGTGGAGGTCAAGGTCGGAGTCAAGGTCAGATTGACGGCAGAGGCAGAGGCAGAGGCAGAGGCAGATGCAGAGGCAGAGCCAGAGGCAGAGCCAGAGGCAGATGGAGAGGCAAAGGCAGAGGCAAAGGCAGAGGCAGAGGCAGAGGCAGATGAAGAGGCAGAGGCAGAGGCAGATGCAGAGGCAAAGGCAGAGGCAGAGGCAGAGGCAGATGCAGAGGCAGAGGCAGAGGCAGAGGCAGATGCAGAGGCAAAGGCAGAGGCAGAGTCAGAGGCAAATGCAGAGGCAGAGGCAGAGGCAGATGCAGAGGCAAAGGCAGAGGCAGAGGCAGAGGTAGGAGCATAGTTCGCGTCAGGAAGGAGGTCAGGGTGGAGGTCAAGGTCACGTCAAGGTCAAAGTGGATTTCAGGGTGGAGGTCAAGGTCACGTCAAGGTCAAAGTGGAGGTCAGGGTAACGGTCAAGATCACGTCAAGGTCAAAGTGGAGGTCAAGGTCACCTCAAGGTCAAAGTGGAGGTCGGGTGGAGGTCAAGGTCACGTCGAGGTCAAAGTGGATTTCAGGGTGGAGGTCAAGGTCACGTCAAGGTCAAAGTGGAGGTCAGGGTGGAGGTCAAGGTTACGTCAAGGTCAAAGTGGAGGTCAGGGTGGAGGTCAAGGTCACGTCAAGGTCAAAGTGGAGGTCAGGGTGAAGGTCAAGGTCACGTCAAGGTCAAAGTGGAGGTCAGGGTGGAGGTCAAGGTCACGTCAAGGTCAAAGTACAGGTCAGGGTGGAGGTCAAGGTCACGTCAAGGTCAAAGTGGCGGTCAGGGTGGAGGTCAAGGTCACGTCAAGGTCGAAGTGCAGGTCAAGGTCACCTCAAGGTCACGGTCAAGGTCGAAGTGGAGGTCAAGGTCAGAGTCAAGGTCAGGGTGAAGGCAGAGGCAGAGGCAGAGGCAGAGGCAGATGCAGAGGCAGAGGCAGAGGCAGAGGCAGAGGCAGAGGCAGATGCAGAGGCAAAGGCAGAGGCAGAGGCAGAGGCAGGAGCATAGTTAGGGTCAGGAAGGAGGTCAGGGTGGAGGTCAAGGCCACGTCAAGGTCAAAGTGGAGGTCGAGGTCACCTCAAGGTCACGGTCAAGGTCGAAGTGGAGGTCAAGGTCACAGTCAAGGTCAGGGTGAAGGCAGAGGCAGAGGCAGAGGCAGAGGCAGCGGCAGATGCAGAGGCAGAAGCAGAGGCAGATGCAGAGGCAAAGGCACAGGCAAAGGCAGTAGCAGAGGCAGAGGCGGAGGCAAAGGCAGGTGCAGAGGCAGAGGCAGATGCAGAGGCGAAGGCAGAGGCAGAGGCAGAGGCAGGAGCATAGTTAGGGTCAGCAAGGAGGTCAGGGTAGAGGTCAAGGCTACGTCCAAGTCAAAGTGGGGGTCAGGGTGGAGGTCAAGGTCACGTCAAGGTCAAAGTGGAGGTCAGAGTGGAGGTCAAGGTCACGTCAAGGTCAAAGTGGAGGTCAGGGTGGAGGTCAAGGTCACGTCAAGGTCAAAGTGGAGGTCAGGGTGGAGGTCAAGGTCACGTCAAGGTCAAAGTGGAGGTCGAGGTCGCCTCAAGGTCACGGTCAAGGTCGAAGTGGAGGTCAAGGTCGCAGTCAAGGTCAGGGTGAAGGCAGAGGCAGAGGCAGAGGCAGAGGCAGCGGCAGATGCAGAGGCAGAGGCAGAGGCAGATGCAGAGGCAAAGGCACAGGCAGAGGCAGTAGCAGAGGCAGAGGCGGAGGCAGAGGCAGGTGCAGAGGCAGAGGCAGATGCAGAGGCGAAGGCAGAGGCAGAGGCAGAGGCAGGAGCATAGTTAGGGTCAGGAAGGAGGTCAGGGTGGAGGTCAAGGCCACGTCCACGTCAAAGTGGGGGTCAGGGTGGAGGTCAAGGTCACGTCAAGGTCAAAGTGGATTTCAGGGTGGAGGTCAAGGTCACGTCAAGGTCAAAGTGGAGGTCAGGGTGGAGGTCAAAGTCACGTCAAGGTCAAAGTGGAGGTAAAGGTGGTGGTCAAGGTCACGTCAAGGTCAAAGTGGAGGTCAGGGTGGAGGTCAAGGTCACGTCAAGGTCAAAGTGGAGGTCAGGGTGGAGGTCAAAATCACGTCAAGGTCAGAGTGGAGGTCAGGGTGGAGGTCAAGGTCACGTCAAGGTCAAAGTGCAGGTCAGGGTGGAGGTCAAGGTCACGTGAAGGTCAAAGTGGAGGTTAAGGTCACCTCAAGGTCACGCCAAGTTCGAAGTGGAGGTCAAGGTCAGAGTCAAGGTCAGGGTGAAGGCAGAGGCACAGGCAGAGGCAGAGGCAGATGCAGAGGCAGAGGCAGAGGCAGATGCAGAGGCAAAGGCAGAGGCAGAGGCAGCGGTAGGAGCATAGTTAGGGTCAGGAAGGAGGTCAGGGTGGAGGTCAAGGTCACGACAAGGTCAAAGTGGATTTCAGGGTGGAGGTCAAGGTCACGTCAAAGTCAAAGTGGAGGTCATGGTGGAGGTCAAGGTCACGTGAAGGTCAAAGTGGAGGTCAAGGTCACCTCAAGGTCACGGTCAAGGTCAAAGTGGAGGTCAAGGTCAGAGTCAAGGTCAGGGTGAAGGCAGAGGCAGAGGCAGAGGCAGAGGCAGATGCAGAGGCAGAGGCAGAGGGAGATGCAGAGGCAAAGGTAGAGGCAGAGGCAGCGGTAGGAGCATAGTTAGGGTCAGGAAGGAGGTCAGGGTGGAGGTCAAGGTCACGTCAAGGTCGAAGTGGATTTCAGGGAGGAGGTCAAGGTCACGTCAAGGTCAAAGTGGAGGTCAGGGTGGAGGTCAAGGTCAGGTCAAGGTCAAAGTGGAGGTCAGGGTGGAGGTCAAGGTCACGTCAAGGTCAAAGCACAGGTCAGGGTGGAGGTCAAGGTCACGTCAAGGTCAAAGTGGCGGTCAGGGTGGAGGTCAAGGTCACGTCAAGGTCGAAGTGCAGGTCAAGGTCACCTCAAGGTCACGGTCAAGGTCGAAGTGGAGGTCAAGGTCAGAGTCAAGGTCAGGGTGAAGGCAGAGGCAGAGGCAGAGGCAGAGGCAGATGCAGAGGCAGAGGCAGAGGCAGAGGCAGAGGCAGAGGCAGAGGCAGCGGTAGGAGCATAGTTAGGGTCAGGAAGGAGGTCAGGGTGGAGGTCAAGGTCACGTCAAGGTCAAAGTGGATTTCAGGGTGGAGGTCAAGGTCATGTCAAGGTCAAAGTGGAGGTCAGGGTGGAGGTCAGGGTCACGTCAAGGTCAAAATTGAGGTCAGGGTGGAGGTCAAGGTCACGTCAAGGTCAAAGTGGAGGTCAGGGTGGGGGTCAAGGTCACGTCAAGGTCAAAGTGGAGGTCAGGGTGGAGGTCAAGCTCACGTAAAGGTCAAAGTGGAGGTCAGGGTGGAGGTCAAGGTCACGTGAAGGTCAAAGTGGAGGTCAAGGTCACCTCAAGGTCACGGTCAAGGTCGAAGTGGAGGTCAAGGTCAGAGTCAAGGTCAGGGTGAAGGCAGAGGCAGAGGCAGAGGCAGAGGCAGATGCAGAGGCAGAGGCAGAGGCAGATGCAGAGGCAAAGGCAGAGGCAGAGGCAGCGGTAGGAGCATGGTTAGGGTCAGGAAGGAGGTCAGGGTGGAGGTCAAGGTCACGACAAGGTCAAAGTGGATTTCAGGGTGGAGGTCAAGGTCACGTCAAGGTCAAAGTGGAGGTCAGGGTGGAGGTCAAGGTCGCGTCAAGGTCAAAGTGGAGGTCAGGGTGGAGGTCAAGGTCACGTGAAGGTCAAAGTGGAGGTCAAGGTCACCTCAAGGTCACGGTCAAGGTCGAAGTGGAGGTCAAGGTCAGAGTCAAGGTCAGGGTGAAGGCGAAGGCAGAGGCAGAGGCAGAGGCAGATGCAGAGGCAAAGGCAGAGGCAAAGGCAGAGGCAGGAGCATAGTTAGGGTCAGGAAGGAGGTCAGGGTGGAGGTCAAGGTCACGTCGAGGTCAAAGTGGATTTCAGGGTGGAGGTCAAGATCACGCCAAGGTCAAAGTGGAGGTCAGGGTGGAGGTCAAGGTCACGTCAAGGCCAAAGTGGAGGTCACGGTGGAGGTCAAGGTCAAGTCAAGGTCAAAGTGGAGGTCAAGGACACGTCAAGGTCACGGTAAAGGTCGAAGTGGAGGTCAAGGTCGGAGTCAAGGTCAGATTGACGGCAGAGGCAGAGGCAGAGGCAGAGGCAGATGCAGAGGCAGAGCCAGAGGCAGAGCCAGAGGCAGATGGAGAGGCAAAGGCAGAGGCAAAGGCAGAGGCAGAGGCAGAGGCAGATGAAGAGGCAGAGGCAGAGGCAGATGCAGAGGCAAAGGCAGAGGCAGAGGCAGAGGCAGATGCAGAGGCAGAGGCAGAGGCAGATGCAGAGGCAAAGGCAGAGGCAGAGTCAGAGGCAAATGCAGAGGCAGAGGCAGAGGCAGATGCAGAGGCAAAGGCAGAGGCAGAGGCAGAGGTAGGAGCATAGTTCGCGTCAGGAAGGAGGTCAGGGTGGAGGTCAAGGTCACGTCAAGGTCAAAGTGGATTTCAGGGTGGAGGTCAAGGTCACGTCAAGGTCAAAGTGGAGGTCAGGGTAACGGTCAAGATCACGTCAAGGTCAAAGTGGAGGTCAAGGTCACCTCAAGGTCAAAGTGGAGGTCGGGTGGAGGTCAAGGTCACGTCGAGGTCAAAGTGGATTTCAGGGTGGAGGTCAAGGTCACGTCAAGGTCAAAGTGGAGGTCAGGGTGGAGGTCAAGGTCACGTCAAGGTCAAAGTGGAGGTCAGGGTGGAGGTCAAGGTCACGTCAAGGTCAAAGTGGAGGTCAGGGTGAAGGTCAAGGTCACGTCAAGGTCAAAGTGGAGGTCAAGGTCACCTCAAGGTCACGGTCAAGGTCGAAATGGAGGTCAAGGTCAGAGTCAAGGTCAGGGTGAAGGAAGATGCAGAGGCAGAGGCAGAGGCAGATGCAGAGGCAGAGGCAGATGCAGAGGCAAAGGCAGAGGCAGAGGCAGAGGCAGATGCAGAGGCAGACGCAGAGGCAGAGGCAGATGCAGAGGCAGAGGCAGAGGCAGATGCAGAGGCAAAGGCAGAGGCAGAGGCAGAGGTTGGAGCATAGTTAGGGTAGGAAGGAGGTCAGGGTGGAGGTCAAGGTCACGTCAAGGTCAAAGTGGATTTCAGGGTGGAGGTCAAGGTCACGTCAAGGTCAAAGTGGAGGTCAGGGTGGGGGTCAAGGTGACGTCAAGGTCAAAGTGGATTTCAGGGTGGAGGTCAAGGTCTCGTCAAGGTCAAAGTGGAGGTCAGGGTGGAGGTCAAGGTCACGTCAAGGTCAAAGTGGAGGTCAGGGTGGAGGTCAAGGTCACGTCAAGGTCAAAGTGGAGGTCAAGGTCACCTCAAGGTCACGGTCAAGGTCGAAGTGGAGGTCAAGGTCAGAGTCAAGGTCAGGGTGAAGGCAGAGGCAGAGGCAGATGCGGAGGCAGAGGCAGATGCAGAGGCAGAGGCAGATGCAGAGGCAAAGGCAGAGGCAGAGGCAGAGGCAGATGCAGAGGCAAAGGCAGAGGCAGAGGCAGAGGTAGGAGCATAGTTAGAGTCAGGAAGGAGGTCAGGGTGGAGGTCAAGGTCACGTCAGGGTCAAAGTGGATTTCAGGGTGGAGGTCAAGAACACGTCAAGGTCAAAGTGGAGGTCAGGGTGGAGGTCAAGGTCACGTCAAGGCCAAAGTGGAGGTCACGGTGGAGATCAAGGTCACGTCAAGGTCAAAGTGGAGGTCAAGGACACGTCAAGGTCACGGTAAAGGTCGAAGTGGAGGTCAAGGTCAGAGTCAAGGTCAGATTGACGGCAGAGGCAGAGGCAGAGGCAGAGGCAGATGCAGAGGCAGAGCCAGAGGCAGAGCCAGAGGCAGATGGAGAGGCAAAGGCAGAGGCAAAGGCAGAGGCAGAGGCAGAGGCAGATGCAGAGGCAGAGGCAGATGCAGAGGCAAAGGCAGAGGCAGAGGCAGAGGCAGATGCAGAGGCAGAGGCAGAGGCAGAGGCAGATGCAGAGGCAAAGGCAGAGGCAGAGTCAGAGGCAAATGCAGAGGCAGAGGCAGAGGCAGATGCAGAGGCAAAGGCAGAGGCAGAGGCAGAGGTAGGAGCATAGTTAGGGTCAGGAAGGAGGTCAGGGTGGAGGTCAAGGTCACGTCAAAGTCAAAGATGATTTCAGGGTGGAGGTCGAGGTCACGTTAGAGTCAAAGTGGAGGTCAGGGTGGAGGTCAAGGTCACGTCAAGGTCAAAGTGGATTTCAGGGTGGAGGTCAAGGTCACGTCAAGGTCAAAGTGGAGGTCAGGATGGAGGTCAAGGTCACGTCAAGGTCAAAGTGGAGGTCAGGGTGAAGGTCAAGGTCACGTCAAGGTCAAAGTGGAGGTCAAGGTCACCTCAAGGTCACGGTCAAGGTCGAAGTGGAGGTCAAGGTCAGAGTCAAGGTCAGGGTGAAGGCGAAGGCGAAGGCAGAGGCAGAGGCAGATGCAGAGGCAAAGGCAGAGGCAAAGGCAGAGGCAGAGGCAGAGGCAGATGCAGAGGCAAAGGCAGAGGCAGAGGCAGAGGCAGGAGCATAGTTAGGGTCAGGAAGGAGGTCAGGGTGGAGGTCAAGGTCACGTCGAGGTCAAAGTGGATTTCAGGGTGGAGGTCAAGAACACGTCAAGGTCAAAGTGGAGGTCAGGGTGGAGGTCAAGGTCACGTCAAGGCCAAAGTGGAGGTCACGGTGGAGATCAAGGTCACGTCAAGGTCAAAGTGGAGGTCAAGGACACGTCAAGGTCACGGTAAAGGTCGAAGTGGAGGTCAAGGTCAGAGTCAAGGTCAGATTGACGGCAGAGGCAGAGGCAGAGGCAGAGGCAGATGCAGAGGCAGAGCCAGAGGCAGAGCCAGAGGCAGATGGAGAGGCAAAGGCAGAGGCAAAGGCAGAGGCAGAGGCAGAGGCAGATGCAGAGGCAGAGGCAGATGCAGAGGCAAAGGCAGAGGCAGAGGCAGAGGCAGATGCAGAGGCAGAGGCAGAGGCAGAGGCAGATGCAGAGGCAAAGGCAGAGGCAGAGTCAGAGGCAAATGCAGAGGCAGAGGCAGAGGCAGATGCAGAGGCAAAGGCAGAGGCAGAGGCAGAGGTAGGAGCATAGTTAGGGTCAGGAAGGAGGTCGGGGTGGAGGTCAAGGTCACGTCAAGGTCAAAGTGGATTTCAGGGTGGAGGTCAAGGTCACGTCAAGGTCAAAGTGGAGGTCAGGGTAACGGTCAAGATCACGTCAAGGTCAAAGTGGAGGTCAGGGTGGAGGTCAAGGTCACGTCAAGGTCAAAGTGGAGGTCAAGGTCACCTCAAGGTCACGGTCAAGGTCGAAGTGGAGGTCAAGGTCAGAGTCACGGTCAGGGTGAAGGCAGAGGCAGAGGCAGAGGCGGAGGCAGAGGCAGATGCAGAGGCAGAGGCAGATGCAGAGGCAAAGGCAGAGGCAGAGGCAGAGGCAGATGCAGAGGCAAAGGCAGAGGCAGAGGCAGAGGTAGGAGCATAGTTAGGGTCAGGAAGGAGGTCAGGGTGGAGGTCAAGGTCACGTCAAGGTCAAAGTGGAGGTCAAGGTCACCTCAAGGTCACGGTCAAGGTCGAAGTGGAGGTCAAGGTCAGAGTCACGGTCAGGGTGAAGGCAGAGGCAGAGGCAGAGGCGGAGGCAGAGGCAGATGCAGAGGCAGAGGCAGATGCAGAGGCAAAGGCAGAGGCAGAGGCAGAGGCAGATGCAGAGGCAAAGGCAGAGGCAGAGGCAGAGGTAGGAGCATAGTTAGGGTCAGGAAGGAGGTCAGGGTGGAGGTCAAGGTCACGTCAAGGTCAAAGTGGATTTCAGGGTGGAGGTCGAGGTCACGTTAGAGTCAAAGTGGAGGTCAGGGTGGAGGTCAAGGTCACGTCAAGGTCAAAGTGGATTTCAGGGTGGAGGTCAAGGTCACGTCAAGGTCAAAGTGGAGGTCAGGATGGAGGTCAAGGTCACGTCAAGGTCAAAGTGGAGGTCAGGGTGAAGGTCAAGGTCACGTCAAGGTCAAAGTGGAGGTCAAGGTCACCTCAAGGTCACGGTCAAGGTCGAAGTGGAGGTCAAGGTCAGAGTCAAGGTCAGGGTGAAGGCGAAGGCAGAGGCAGAGGCAGATGCAGAGGCAAAGGCAGAGGCAAAGGCAGAGGCAGAGGCAGAGGCAGATGCAGAGGCAAAGGCAGAGGCAGAGGCAGAGGCAGGAGCATAGTTAGGGTCAGGAAGGAGGTCAGGGTGGAGGTCAAGGTCACGTCGAGGTCAAAGTGGATTTCAGGGTGGAGGTCAAGAACACGTCAAGGTCAAAGTGGAGGTCAGGGTGGAGGTCAAGGTCACGTCAAGGCCAAAGTGGAGGTCACGGTGGAGATCAAGGTCACGTCAAGGTCGAAGTGGAGGTCAAGGACACGTCAAGGTCACGGTAAAGGTCGAAGTGGAGGTCAAGGTCAGAGTCAAGGTCAGATTGACGGCAGAGGCAGAGGCAGAGGCAGAGGCAGATGCAGAGGCAGAGCCAGAGGCAGAGCCAGAGGCAGATGGAGAGGCAAAGGCAGAGGCAAAGGCAGAGGCAGAGGCAGAGGCAGATGCAGAGGCAGAGGCAGATGCAGAGGCAAAGGCAGAGGCAGAGGCAGAGGCAGATGCAGAGGCAGAGGCAGAGGCAGATGCAGAGGCAAAGGCAGAGGCAGAGTCAGAGGCAAATGCAGAGGCAGAGGCAGAGGCAGATGCAGAGGCAAAGGCAGAGGCAGAGGCAGAGGTAGGAGCATAGTTAGGGTCAGGAAGGAGGTCAGGGTGGAGGTCAAGGTCACGTCAAGGTCAAAGTGGATTTCAGGGTGGAGGTCAAGGTCACGTCAAGGTCAAAGTGGAGGTCAGGGTAACGGTCAAGATCACGTCAAGGTCAAAGTGGAGGTCAGGGTGGAGGTCAAGGTCACGTCAAGGTCAAAGTGGAGGTCAAGGTCACCTCAAGGTCACGGTCAAGGTCGAAGTGGAGGTCAAGGTCAGAGTCACGGTCAGGGTGAAGGCAGAGGCAGAGGCAGAGGCGGAGGCAGAGGCAGATGCAGAGGCAGAGGCAGATGCAGAGGCAAAGGCAGAGGCAGATGCAGAGGCAGGAGCATAGTTAAAGTCAGGAAGGAGGTCAGAGTGGAGGTCAAGGCCACGTCAAGGTCAAAGTGAAGGTCAGGGTGGAGGTCAAGCTCACGTCAAGGTCAAAGTGGAGGTCAGGGTGGAGGTCAAGGTCACGTCAAGGTCAAAGTGGAGGTCAAGGTCACCTCAAGGTCACGGTCAAGGTCGAAGTGAAGGTCAAGGTCAGAATCAAGGTCAGGGTGAAGGCAGAGGCAGAGGCAGAGGCAGAGGCAAAGGCAGAGGCAGAGGCAGAGGTAGGAGCATAGTTAGGGTCAGGAAGAAGGTCAGGGTGGAGGTCAAGGTCACGTCAAGGTCAAAGTGGAGGTCAGGGTGGAGGTCAAGGTCACGTCAAGGTCAAAGTGGAGGTCAAGGTCACCTCAAGGTTACGGTCAAGGTCGAAGTGGAGGTCAAGGTCAGAGTCAAGGTCAGGGTGAAGGCAGAGGCAGAGGCAGAGGCGGAGGCAGAGGCAGATGCAGAGGCAGAGGCAGATGCAGAGGCAAAGGCAGAGGCAGAGGCAAAGGCAGGAGCATAGTTAGGGTCAGGAAGGAGGTCAGGGTGGAGGTCAAGGTCACGTCAAGGTCAAAGTAGAGGTCAGGGTGGAGGTCAAGGTCACGTCAAGGTCAAAGTGGAGGTCAAGGTCACGTCAAGGTCAAAGTGGAGGTCAGGGTGGAGGTCAAGGTCACGTCAACGTCAAAGTGGAGGTCAAGGTCACCTCAAGGTCACGGTCAAGGTCGAAGTGGAGGTCAAGGTCAGAGTCAAGGTCAGGGTGAAGGTAGAGGCAGAGGCAGAGGCGGAGGCAGAGGCAGAGGCAGGTGCAGAGGCAGAGGCAGATGCAGAGGCAAAGGCAGAGGCAGAGGCAGTGGCAGAGGCAGAGGCGGAGGCAGAGGCAGGTGCAGAGGCAGAGGCAGATGCAGAGGCGAAGGCAGAGGCAGAGGGAGAGGCAGGAGCATAGTTAGGGTCAGGAAGGAGGTCAGGGTGGAGGTCAAGGCCACGTCAACGTCAAAGTGGGGGTCAGGGTGGAGGTCAAGGTCACGTCAAGGTCAAAGTGGAGGTCAGGGTGAAGGTCAAGGTCACGTCAAGGTTAAAGCGGAGGTCAAGGTCACCTCAAGGTCACGGTCAAGGTCGAAGTGAAGGTCAAGGTCAGAGTCAAGGTCAGGGTGAAGGCAGAGGCAGAGGCAGAGGCAGAGGCAGATGCAGAGGCAGAGGCAGAGGCAGAGGCAGATGCAGAGGCAAAGGCAGAGGCAGAGGCAGCGGTAGGAGCATAGTTAGGGTCAGGAAGGAGGTCAGGGTGGAGGTCAAGGTCACGTCAAGTTCAATGTGGATTTCAGGGTGGAGGTCAAGGTCACGTCAAGGTTAAAGCGGAGGTCAAGGTCACCTCAAGGTCACGGTCAAGGTCGAAGTGGAGGTCAAGGTCAGAGTCAAGGTCAGGGTGAAGGCAGAGGCAGAGGCAGAGGCAGAGGCAGATGCAGAGGCAGAGGCAGAGGCAGAGGCAGATGCAGAGGCAAAGGCAGAGGCAGAGGCAGCGGTAGGAGCATAGTTAGGGTCAGGAAGGAGGTCAGGGTGGAGGTCAAGGTCACGTCAAGTTCAATGTGGATTTCAGGGTGGAGGTCAAGGTCACGTCAAGGTCAAAGTGGAGGTCAGGGTGGAGGTCAAGGTCACGTCAAGGTCAAAGTAGAGGTCAAGGTCACCTCAAGGTCACGGTCAAGGTCGAAGTGGAGGTCAAGGTCAGAGTCAAGGTCAGGGTGAAGGCAGAGGCAGAGGCAGAGGCAGAGGCAGATGCAGATGCAGAGGCAGGGGCAGATGCAGAGGCAAAGGCAGAGGCAGAGGCAGAGGCAGAGGCAGAGGCAGAGGCAGAGGCGGAGGCAGAGGCAGATGCAGAGGCAGAGGCAGATGCAGAGGCAAAGGCAGAGGCAGAGGCAGAGGCAGGAGCATAGTTAGGGTCAGGAAGGAGGTCAGGGTGGAGGTCAAGGTCACGTCAAGGTCAAAGTGGATTTCAGGGTGGAGGTCAAGGTCATGTCAAGGTCAAAGTGGAGGTGAGGGTGGAGGTCAAGGTCACGTCAAGGTCAAAGTGGAGGTCAGGGTGGAGGTCAAGGTCACGTCAAGGTCAAAGTGGAGGTCAAGGTCACCTCAAGGTCACGGTCAAGGTCGAAGTGGAGGTCAAGGTCAGAGTCACGGTCAGGGTGAAGGCAGAGGCAGAGGCAGAGGCAGAGGCAGAGGCAGATGCAGAGGCAGAGGCAGGAGCATAGTTAAAGTCAGGAAGGAGGTCAGGGTGGAGGTCAAGGCCACGTCAAGGTCAAAGTGAAGGTCAGGGTAGAGGTCAAGCTCACGTCAAGGTCAAAGTGGTGGTCAGGGTGGAGGTCAAGGTCACGTCAAGGTCAAAGTGGAGGTCAAGGTCACCTCAAGGTCACGGTCAAGGTCGAAGTGAAGGTCAAGGTCAGAATCAAGGTCAGGGTGAAGGCAGAGGCAGAGGCAGAGGCAGAGGCAGATGCAGTGGCAGAGGCAGATGCAGAGGCAAAGGCAGAGGCAGAGGCAGAGGTAGGAGCATCGTTAGGGTCGGGAAGGAGGTCAGGGTGAAGGTCAAGGTCACGTCAAGGTCAAAGTGGAGGTCAGGGTGGAGGTCAAGGTCACGTCAAGGTCAAAGTGGAGGTCAAGGTCACCTCAAGGTCACGGTCAAGGTCGAAGTGGCGGTCAAGGTCACAGTCAAGGTCAGGGTGAAGGCAGAGGCAGAGGCAGAGGCAGAGGCAGCGGCAGATGCAGAGGCAGAGGCAGAGGCAGATGCAGAGGCAAAGGCAGAGGCAGAGGCAGTGGCAGAGGCAGAGGCGGAGGCAGAGGCAGGTGCAGAGGCAGAGGCAGATGCAGAGGCGAAGGCAGAGGCAGAGGCAGAGGCAGGAGCATAGTTAGGGTCAGGAAGGAGGTCAGGGTGGAGGTCGAGGTCACGTTAGAGTCAAAGTGGAGGTTAGGGTGGAGGTCAAGGTGACGTCAAGGTCAAAGTGGATTTCAGGGTGGAGGTCAAGGTCTCGTCAAGGTCAAAGTGGAGGTCAGGGTGGAGGTCAAGGTCACGTCAAGGTCAAAGTGGAGGTCAGGGTGGAGGTCAAGGTCACGTCAAGGTCAAAGTGGAGGTCAAGGTCACCTCAAGGTCACGGTCAAGGTCGAAGTGCAGGTCAAGGTCAGAGTCAAGGTCAGGGTGAAGGCAGAGGCAGAGGCAGATGCGGAGGCAGAGGCAGATGCAGAGGCAGAGGCAGATGCAGAGGCAAAGGCAGAGGCAGAGGCAGAGGCAGATGCAGAGGCAAAGGCAGAGGCAGAGGCAGAGGTAGGAGCATAGTTAGGGTCAGGAAGGAGGTCAGGGTGGAGGTCAAGGTCACGTCAAAGTCAAAGTGGATTTCAGGGTGGAGGTCGAGGTCACGTTAGAGTCAAAGTGGAGGTCAGGGTGGAGGTCAAGGTCACGTCAAGGTCAAAGTGGATTTCAGGGTGGAGGTCAAGGTCACGTCAAGGTCAAAGTGGAGGTCAGGATGGAGGTCAAGGTCACGTCAAGGTCAAAGTGGAGGTCAGGGTGAAGGTCAAGGTCACGTCAAGGTCAAAGTGGAGGTCAAGGTCACCTCAAGGTCACGGTCGAGGTCGAAGTGGAGGTCAAGGTCAGAGTCAAGGTCAGGGTGAAGGCGAAGGCAGAGGCAGAGGCAGATGCAGAGGCAAAGGCAGAGGCAAAGGCAGAGGCAGAGGCAGAGGCAGATGCAGAGGCAAAGGCAGAGGCAGAGGCAGAGGCAGGAGCATAGTTAGGGTCAGGAAGGAGGTCAGGGTGGAGGTCAGGGTGGAGGTCAAGGTCACGTCGAGGTCAAAGTGGATTTCAGGGTGGAGGTCAAGAACACGTCAAGGTCAAAGTGGAGGTCAGGGTGGAGGTCAAGGTCACGTCAAGGCCAAAGTGGAGGTCACGGTGGAGATCAAGGTCACGTCAAGGTCAAAGTGGAGGTCAAGGACACGTCAAGGTCACGGTAAAGGTCGAAGTGGAGGTCAAGGTCAGAGTCAAGGTCAGATTGACGGCAGAGGCAGAGGCAGAGGCAGATGCAGAGGCAGAGCCAGAGGCAGAGCCAGAGGCAGATGGAGAGGCAAAGGCAGAGGCAAAGGCAGAGGCAGAGGCAGAGGCAGATGCAGAGGCAGAGGCAGATGCAGAGGCAAAGGCAGAGGCAGAGGCAGAGGCAGATGCAGAGGCAGAGGCAGAGGCAGATGCAGAGGCAAAGGCAGAGGCAGAGTCAGAGGCAAATGCAGAGGCAGAGGCAGAGGCAGATGCAGAGGCAAAGGCAGAGGCAGAGGCAGAGGTTGGAGCATAGTTAGGGTCAGGAAGGAGGTCAGGGTGGAGGTCAAGGTCACGTCAAGGTCAAAGTGGATTTCAGGGTGGATGTCAAGGTCACGTCAAGGTCAAAGTGGAGGTCAGGGTAACGGTCAAGATCACGTCAAGGTCAAAGTGGAGGTCAGGGTGGAGGTCAAGGTCACGTCAAGGTCAAAGTGGAGGTCAAGGTCACCTCAAGGTCACGGTCAAGGTCGAAGTGGAGGTCAAGGTCAGAGTCACGGTCAGGGTGAAGGCAGAGGCAGAGGCAGAGGCGGAGGCAGAGGCAGATGCAGAGGCAGAGGCAGATGCAGAGGCAAAGGCAGAGGCAGAGGCAGAGGCAGGAGCATAGTTAAAGTCAGGAAGGAGGTCAGGGTGGAGGTCAAGGCCACGTCAAGGTCAAAGTGAAGGTCAGGGTGGAGGTCAAGCTCACGTCAAGGTCAAAGTGGAGGTCAGGGTGGAGGTCAAGGTCACGTCAAGGTCAAAGTGGAGGTCAAGGTCACCTCAAGGTCACGGTCAAGGTCGAAGTGAAGGTCAAGGTCAGAATCAAGGTCAGGGTGAAGGCAGAGGCAGAGGCAGAGGCAGAGGCAGATGCAGAGGCAGAGGCAGATGCAGAGGCAAAGGCAGAGGCAGAGGCAGAGGTAGGAGCATAGTTAGAGTCAGGAAGAAGGTCAGGGTGGAGGTCAAGGTCACGTCAAGGTCAAAGTGGAGGTCAGGGTGGAGGTCAAGGTCACGTCAAGGTCAAAGTGGAGGTCAAGGTCACCTCAAGGTCACGGTCAAGGTCGAAGTGGAGGTCAAGGTCAGAGTCAAGGTCAGGGTGAAGGCAGAGGCAGAGGCAGAGGCGGAGGCAGAGGCAGATGCAGAGGCAGAGGCAGATGCAGAGGCAAAGGCAGAGGCAGAGGCAAAGGCAGGAGCATAGTTAGGGTCAGGAAGGAGGTCAGGGTGGAGGTCAAGGTCACGTCAAGGTCAAAGTAGAGGTCAGGGTGGAAGTCAAGGTCACGTCAAGGTCAAAGTGGAGGTCAAGGTCACGTCAAGGTCAAAGTGGAGGTCAGGGTGGAGGTCAAGGTCACGTCAACGTCAAAGTGGAGGTCAAGGTCACCTCAAGGTCACGGTCAAGGTCGAAGTGAAGGTCAAGGTCAGAGTCAAGGTCAGGGTGAAGGTAGAGGCAGAGGCAGAGGCGGAGGCAGAGGCAGATGCAGAGGCAGAGGCAGATGCAGAGGCAAAGGCAGAGGCAGAGGCAGAGGCAGGAGCATAGTTAGGGTCAGGAAGGAGGTCAGGGTGGAGGTCAAGGCCACGTCAAGGTCAAAGTGGAGGTCATGGTGGAGGTCAAGCTCACGTCAAGGTCAAAGTGGAGGTCAGGGTGGAGGTCAAGGTCACGTCAAGGTCAAAGTGGAGGTCGAGGTCACCTCAAGGTCACGGTCAAGGTCGAAGTGGAGGTCAAGGTCAGAGTCAAGGTCAGGGTGAAGGCAGAGGCAGAGGCAGAGGCAGAGGCAGATGCAGAGGCAGAGGCAGAGGCAGAGGCAGATGCAGAGGCAAAGGCAGAGGCAGAGGCAGCGGTAGGAGCATAGTTAGGGTCAGGAAGGAGGTCAGGGTGGAGGTCAAGGTCACGTCAAGTTCAATGTGGATTTCAGGGTGGAGGTCAAGGTCACGTCAAGGTCAAAGTGGAGGTCAGGGTGGAGGTCAAGGTCACGTCAAGGTCAAAGTAGAGGTCAAGGTCACCTCAAGGTCACGGTCAAGGTCGAAGTGGAGGTCAAGGTCAGAGTCAAGGTCAGGGTGAAGGCAGAGGCAGAGGCAGAGGCAGAGGCAGATGCAGATGCAGAGGCAGGGGCAGATGCAGAGGCAAAGGCAGAGGCAGAGGCAGAGGCAGAGGCAGAGGCAGAGGCAGAGGCAGAGGCAGAGGCGGAGGCAGAGGCAGATGCAGAGGCAGAGGCAGATGCAGAGGCAAAGGCAGAGGCAGAGGCAGAGGCAGGAGCATAGTTAGGGTCAGGAAGGAGGTCAGGGTGGAGGTCAAGGTCACGTCAAGGTCAAAGTGGATTTCAGGGTGGAGGTCAAGGTCATGTGAAGGTCAAAGTGGAGGTGAGGGTGGAGGTCAAGGTCACGTCAAGGTCAAAGTGGCGGTCAGGGTGGAGGTCAAGGTCACGTCAAGGTCAAAGTGGAGGTCAAGGTCACCTCAAGGTCACGGTCAAGGTCGAAGTGGAGGTCAAGGTCTTAGTCACGGTCAGGGTGAAGGCAGAGGCAGAGGTAGAGGCAGAGGCAGAGGCAGATGCAGAGGCAGAGGCAGATGCAGAGGCAAAGGCAGAGGCAGAGGCAGATGCAGAGGCAAAGGCAGAGGCAGAGGCAGAGGCAGGAGCATAGTTAAAGTCAGGAAGGAGGTCAGGGTGGAGGTCAAGGCCACGTCAAGGTCAAAGTGAAGGTCAGGGTGGAGGTCAAGCTCACGTCAAGGTCAAAGTGGTGGTCAGGGTGGAGGTCAAGGTCACCTCAAGGTCACGGTCAAGGTCGAAGTGAAGGTCAAGGTCAGAATCAAGGTCAGGGTGAAGGCAGAGGCAGAGGCAGAGGCAGAGGCAGATGCAGAGGCAGAGGCAGATGCAGAGGCAAAGGCAGAGGCAGAGGCAGAGGTAGGAGCATCGTAAGGGTCAGGAAGGAGGTCAGGGTGAAGGTCAAGGTCACGTCAAGGTCAAAGTGGAGGTCAGGGTGGAGGTCAAGGTCACGTCAAGGTCAAAGTGGAGGTCAAGGTCACCTCAAGGTCACGGTCAAGGTCGAAGTGGAGGTCAAGGTCAGAGTCAAGGTCAGGGTGAAGGCAGAGGCAGAGGCAGAGGCGGAGGCAGAGGCAGATGCAGAGGCAGAGGCAGATGCAGAGGCAAAGGCAGAGGCAGAGGCAAAGGCAGGAGCATAGTTAGGGTCAGGAAGGAGGTCAGGGTGGAGGTCAAGGTCACGACAAGGTCAAAGTGGAGGTCAGGGTGGAGGTCAAGCTCACGTAGAGGTCAAAGTGGAGGTCAAGGTCACGTCAAGGTCAAAGTGGAGGTCAGGGTGGAGGTCAAGGTCACGTCAAGGTCAAAGTGGAGGTCGAGGTCACCTCAAGGTCACGGTCAAGGTCGAAGTGGAGGTCAAGGTCACAGTCAAGGTCAGGGTGAAGGCAGAGGCCGAGGCAGAGGCAGAGGCAGCGGCAGATGCAGAGGCAGAGGCAGAGGCAGATGCAGAGGCAAAGGCAGAGGCAGAGGCAGTGGCAGAGGCAGAGGCGGAGGCAGAGGCAGGTGCAGAGGCAGAGGCAGATGCAGAGGCGAAGGCAGAGGCAGAGGCAGAGGCAGGAGCATAGTTAGGGTCAGGAAGGAGGTCAGGGTGGAGGTCAAGGCCACGTCCACGTCAAAGTGGGGGTCAGGGTGGAGGTCAAGGTCACGTCAAGGTCAAAGTGGAGGTCAGAGTGGAGGTCAAGGTCACGTCAAGATCAAAGTGGAGGTCAGGGTGGAGGTCAAGGTCACGTCAAGGTCAAAGTGGAGGTCAGGGTAGAGGTCAAGGTCACGTCAAGGTCAAAGTGGAGGTCAAGGTCACCTCAAGGTCACGGTCAAGGTCGAAGTGAAGGTCAAGGTCAGAATCAAGGTCAGGGTGAAGGCAGAGGCAGAGGCAGAGGCAGAGGCAGATGCAGAGGCAAAGGCAGATGCAGAGGCAAAGGCAGAGGCAGAGGCAGAGGTAGGAGCATAGTTAGGGTCAGGAAGGACGTCAGGGTGGAGGTCAAGGTCACGTCAAGGTCAAAGTGGAGGTCAGGGTGGAGGTCAAGGTCACGTCAACGTCAAAGTGGAGGTCAAGGTCACCTCAAGGTCACGGTCAAGGTCGAAGTGGAGGTCAAGGTCAGAGTCAAGGTCAGGGTGAAGGCAGAGGCAGAGGCAGAGGCAGAAGCAGATGCAGAGGCAGAGGCAGAGGCGGATGCAGAGGCAAAGGCAGAGGCAAAGGCAGAGGCAGGAGCATAGTTAGGGTCAGGAAGGAGGTCAGGGTGGGGGTCAAGGTCACGCCAAGGTCAAAGTGGATTTCAGGGTGGAGGTCAAGGTCACGTCAAGGTCAAAGTGGAGGTCAGGGTGGAGGTCAAATTCACGTCAAGGTCAAAGTGGAGGTAAGGGTGGAGGTCAAGGTCACGTCAAGGTCAAAGTGGAGGTCAGGGTGGAGGTCAAGGTCACGTCAAGGTCAAAGTGGAGGTCAGGGTGGAGGTCAAAATCACGTCAAGGTCAGAGTGGAGGTCAGGGTGGAGGTCAAGGTCACGTCAAGGTCAAAGTGGAGGTCAGGGTGGAGGTCAAGGTCAGGTCAAGGTCAAAGTGGAGGTCAGGGTGGAGGTCAAGGTCACGTCAAGGTCAAAGTACAGGTCAATGTGGAGGTCAAGGTCACGTCAAGGTCAAAGTGGCGGTCAGGGTGGAGGTCAAGGTCACGTCAAGGTCGAAGTGCAGGTCAAGGTCACCTCAAGGTCACGGTCAAGGTCGAAGTGGAGGTCAAGGTCAGAGTCAAGGTCAGGGTGAAGGCAGAGGCAGAGGCAGAGGCAGAGGCAGATGCAGAGGCAGAGGCAGAGGCAGAGGCAGAGGCAGAGGCAGATGCAGAGGCAAAGGCAGAGGCAGAGGCAGAGGCAGGAGCATAGTTAGGGTCAGGAAGGAGGTCAGGGTGGAGGTCAAGGCCACGTCAAGGTCAAAGTGGAGGTCGAGGTCACCTCAAGGTCACGGTCAAGGTCGAAGTGGAGGTCAAGGTCACAGTCAAGGTCAGGGTGAAGGCAGAGGCAGAGGCAGAGGCAGAGGCAGCGGCAGATGCAGAGGCAGAAGCAGAGGCAGATGCAGAGGCAAAGGCACAGGCAAAGGCAGTGGCAGAGGCAGAGGCGGAGGCAGAGGCAGGTGCAGAGGCAGAGGCAGATGCAGAGGCGAAGGCAGAGGCAGAGGCAGAGGCAGGAGCATAGTTAGGGTCAGGAAGGAGGTCAGGGTAGAGGTCAAGGCTACGTCCACGTCAAAGTGGGGGTCAGGGTGGAGGTCAAGGTCACGTCAAGGTCAAAGTGGAGGTCAGAGTGGAGGTCAAGGTCACGTCAAGGTCAAAGTGGAGGTCAGGGTGGAGGTCAAGGTCACGTCAAGGTCAAAGTGGAGGTCAGGGTGGAGGTCAAGGTCACGTCAAGGTCAAAGTGGAGGTCGAGGTCGCAGTCAAGGTCAGGGTGAAGGCAGAGGCAGAGGCAGAGGCAGAGGCAGCGGCAGATGCAGAGGCAGAGGCAGAGGCAGATGCAGAGGCAAAGGCACAGGCAGAGGCAGTAGCAGAGGCAGAGGCGGAGGCAGAGGCAGGTGCAGAGGCACAGGCAGATGCAGAGGCGAAGGCAGAGGCAGAGGCAGAGGCAGGAGCATAGTTAGGGTCAGGAAGGAGGTCAGGGTGGAGGTCAAGGCCACGTCCACGTCAAAGTGGGGGTCAGGGTGGAGGTCAAGGTCACGTCAAGGTCAAAGTGGATTTCAGGGTGGAGGTCAAGGTCACGTCAAGGTCAAAGTGGAGGTCAGGGTGGAGGTCAAAGTCACGTCAAGGTCAAAGTGGAGGTAAGGGTGGTGGTCAAGGTCACGTCAAGGTCAAAGTGGAGGTCAGGGTGGAGGTCAAGGTCACGTCAAGGTCAAAGTGGAGGTCAAGGTCACCTCAAGGTCACGGTCAAGGTCAAAGTGGAGGTCAAGGTCATAGTCAAGGTCAGTATGAAGGCAGAGGCAGAGGCAGAGGCAGAGGCAGATGCAGAGGCAGAGGCAGAGGCAGATGCAGAGGCAAAGGCAGAGGCAGAGGCAGCGGTAGGAGCATAGTTAGGGTCAGGAAGGAGGTCAGGGTGGAGGTCAAGGTCACGTCAAGGTCAAAGTGGATTCCAGGGTGGAGGTCAAGGTCACGTCAAGGTCAAAGTGGAGGTCAGGGTGGCGGTCAAGGTCACGTCAAGGTCGAAGTGGAGGTGAGAGTGGAGGTCAAGGTCACGTCAAGGTCAAAGTGGAGGTCAAGGTCACCTCAAGGTCACGGTCAAGGTCGAAGTGGAGGTCAAGGTCTTAGTCACGGTCAGGGTGAAGGCAGAGGCAGAGGTAGAGGCAGAGGCAGAGGCAGATGCAGAGGCAGAGGCAGATGCAGAGGCAAAGGCAGAGGCAGAGGCAGATGCAGAGGCAAAGGCAGAGGCAGAGGCAGAGGCAGGAGCATAGTTAAAGTCAGGAAGGAGGTCAGGGTGGAGGTCAAGGCCACGTCAAGGTCAAAGTGAAGGTCAGGGTGGAGGTCAAGCTCACGTCAAGGTCAAAGTGGTGGTCAGGGTGGAGGTCAAGGTCACCTCAAGGTCACGGTCAAGGTCGAAGTGAAGGTCAAGGTCAGAATCAAGGTCAGGGTGAAGGCAGAGGCAGAGGCAGAGGCAGAGGCAGATGCAGAGGCAGAGGCAGATGCAGAGGCAAAGGCAGAGGCAGAGGCAGAGGTAGGAGCATCGTAAGGGTCACGAAGGAGGTCAGGGTGAAGGTCAAGGTCACGTCAAGGTCAAAGTGGAGGTCAGGGTGGAGGTCAAGGTCACGTCAAGGTCAAAGTGGAGGTCAAGGTCACCTCAAGGTCACGGTCAAGGTCGAAGTGGAGGTCAAGGTCAGAGTCAAGGTCAGGGTGAAGGCAGAGGCAGAGGCAGAGGCGGAGGCAGAGGCAGATGCAGAGGCAGAGGCAGATGCAGAGGCAAAGGCAGAGGCAGAGGCAAAGGCAGGAGCATAGTTAGGGTCAGGAAGGAGGTCAGGGTGGAGGTCAAGGTCACGACAAGGTCAAAGTGGAGGTCAGGGTGGAGGTCAAGCTCACGTAGAGGTCAAAGTGGAGGTCAAGGTCACGTCAAGGTCAAAGTGGAGGTCAGGGTGGAGGTCAAGGTCACGTCAAGGTCAAAGTGGAGGTCGAGGTCACCTCAAGGTCACGGTCAAGGTCGAAGTGGAGGTCAAGGTCACAGTCAAGGTCAGGGTGAAGGCAGAGGCCGAGGCAGAGGCAGAGGCAGCGGCAGATGCAGAGGCAGAGGCAGAGGCAGATGCAGAGGCAAAGGCAGAGGCAGAGGCAGTGGCAGAGGCAGAGGCGGAGGCAGAGGCAGGTGCAGAGGCAGAGGCAGATGCAGAGGCGAAGGCAGAGGCAGAGGCAGAGGCAGGAGCATAGTTAGGGTCAGGAAGGAGGTCAGGGTGGAGGTCAAGGCCACGTCCACGTCAAAGTGGGGGTCAGGGTGGAGGTCAAGGTCACGTCAAGGTCAAAGTGGAGGTCAGAGTGGAGGTCAAGGTCACGTCAAGATCAAAGTGGAGGTCAGGGTGGAGGTCAAGGTCACGTCAAGGTCAAAGTGGAGGTCAGGGTAGAGGTCAAGGTCACGTCAAGGTCAAAGTGGAGGTCAAGGTCACCTCAAGGTCACGGTCAAGGTCGAAGTGAAGGTCAAGGTCAGAATCAAGGTCAGGGTGAAGGCAGAGGCAGAGGCAGAGGCAGAGGCAGATGCAGAGGCAAAGGCAGATGCAGAGGCAAAGGCAGAGGCAGAGGCAGAGGTAGGAGCATAGTTAGGGTCAGGAAGGACGTCAGGGTGGAGGTCAAGGTCACGTCAAGGTCAAAGTGGAGGTCAGGGTGGAGGTCAAGGTCACGTCAACGTCAAAGTGGAGGTCAAGGTCACCTCAAGGTCACGGTCAAGGTCGAAGTGGAGGTCAAGGTCAGAGTCAAGGTCAGGGTGAAGGCAGAGGCAGAGGCAGAGGCAGAAGCAGATGCAGAGGCAGAGGCAGAGGCGGATGCAGAGGCAAAGGCAGAGGCAAAGGCAGAGGCAGGAGCATAGTTAGGGTCAGGAAGGAGGTCAGGGTGGGGGTCAAGGTCACGCCAAGGTCAAAGTGGATTTCAGGGTGGAGGTCAAGGTCACGTCAAGGTCAAAGTGGAGGTCAGGGTGGAGGTCAAATTCACGTCAAGGTCAAAGTGGAGGTAAGGGTGGAGGTCAAGGTCACGTCAAGGTCAAAGTGGAGGTCAGGGTGGAGGTCAAGGTCACGTCAAGGTCAAAGTGGAGGTCAGGGTGGAGGTCAAAATCACGTCAAGGTCAGAGTGGAGGTCAGGGTGGAGGTCAAGGTCACGTCAAGGTCAAAGTGGAGGTCAGGGTGGAGGTCAAGGTCAGGTCAAGGTCAAAGTGGAGGTCAGGGTGGAGGTCAAGGTCACGTCAAGGTCAAAGTACAGGTCAATGTGGAGGTCAAGGTCACGTCAAGGTCAAAGTGGCGGTCAGGGTGGAGGTCAAGGTCACGTCAAGGTCGAAGTGCAGGTCAAGGTCACCTCAAGGTCACGGTCAAGGTCGAAGTGGAGGTCAAGGTCAGAGTCAAGGTCAGGGTGAAGGCAGAGGCAGAGGCAGAGGCAGAGGCAGATGCAGAGGCAGAGGCAGAGGCAGAGGCAGAGGCAGAGGCAGATGCAGAGGCAAAGGCAGAGGCAGAGGCAGAGGCAGGAGCATAGTTAGGGTCAGGAAGGAGGTCAGGGTGGAGGTCAAGGCCACGTCAAGGTCAAAGTGGAGGTCGAGGTCACCTCAAGGTCACGGTCAAGGTCGAAGTGGAGGTCAAGGTCACAGTCAAGGTCAGGGTGAAGGCAGAGGCAGAGGCAGAGGCAGAGGCAGCGGCAGATGCAGAGGCAGAAGCAGAGGCAGATGCAGAGGCAAAGGCACAGGCAAAGGCAGTGGCAGAGGCAGAGGCGGAGGCAGAGGCAGGTGCAGAGGCAGAGGCAGATGCAGAGGCGAAGGCAGAGGCAGAGGCAGAGGCAGGAGCATAGTTAGGGTCAGGAAGGAGGTCAGGGTAGAGGTCAAGGCTACGTCCACGTCAAAGTGGGGGTCAGGGTGGAGGTCAAGGTCACGTCAAGGTCAAAGTGGAGGTCAGAGTGGAGGTCAAGGTCACGTCAAGGTCAAAGTGGAGGTCAGGGTGGAGGTCAAGGTCACGTCAAGGTCAAAGTGGAGGTCAGGGTGGAGGTCAAGGTCACGTCAAGGTCAAAGTGGAGGTCGAGGTCGCAGTCAAGGTCAGGGTGAAGGCAGAGGCAGAGGCAGAGGCAGAGGCAGCGGCAGATGCAGAGGCAGAGGCAGAGGCAGATGCAGAGGCAAAGGCACAGGCAGAGGCAGTAGCAGAGGCAGAGGCGGAGGCAGAGGCAGGTGCAGAGGCAGAGGCAGATGCAGAGGCGAAGGCAGAGGCAGAGGCAGAGGCAGGAGCATAGTTAGGGTCAGGAAGGAGGTCAGGGTGGAGGTCAAGGCCACGTCCACGTCAAAGTGGGGGTCAGGGTGGAGGTCAAGGTCACGTCAAGGTCAAAGTGGATTTCAGGGTGGAGGTCAAGGTCACGTCAAGGTCAAAGTGGAGGTCAGGGTGGAGGTCAAAGTCACGTCAAGGTCAAAGTGGAGGTAAGGGTGGTGGTCAAGGTCACGTCAAGGTCAAAGTGGAGGTCAGGGTGGAGGTCAAGGTCACGTCAAGGTCAAAGTGGAGGTCAAGGTCACCTCAAGGTCACGGTCAAGGTCAAAGTGGAGGTCAAGGTCATAGTCAAGGTCAGTATGAAGGCAGAGGCAGAGGCAGAGGCAGAGGCAGATGCAGAGGCAGAGGCAGAGGCAGATGCAGAGGCAAAGGCAGAGGCAGAGGCAGCGGTAGGAGCATAGTTAGGGTCAGGAAGGAGGTCAGGGTGGAGGTCAAGGTCACGTCAAGGTCAAAGTGGATTCCAGGGTGGAGGTCAAGGTCACGTCAAGGTCAAAGTGGAGGTCAGGGTGTAGGTCAAGGTCACGTCAAGGTCAAAGTGGAGGTCAGGGTGGCGGTCAAGGTCACGTCAAGGTCGAAGTGGAGGTGAGAGTGGAGGTCAAGGTCACGTCAAGGTCAAAGTGGAGGACAAGGTCACCTCAAGGTCACGGTCAAGGTCGAAGTGGAGGTCAAGGTCAGAGTCAAGGTCAGGGTGAAGGCAGAGGCAGAGGCAGAGGCAGAGGCAGAGGCAGAGGCAGATGCAGAGGCAGAGGCAGAGGCAGATGCAGAGGCAAAGGCAGAGGCAAAGGCAGAGGCAGGAGCATAGTTAGGGTCAGGAAGGAGGTCAGGGTGGGGGTCAAGGTCACGTCAAGGTCAAAGTGGATTTCAGGGTGGAGGTCAAGGTCACGTCAAGGTCAAAGTCCAGGTCAGGGTGGGGGTCAAGGTCACGTCAAGGTCAAAGTGGATTTCAGGGTGGAGGTCAAGGTCACGTCAAGGTCAAAGTGGAGGTCAGGGTGGAGGTCAAGGTCACGTCAAGGTCAAAGTGGAGGTCAGGGTGAAGGTCAAGGTCACGTGACGGTCAAAGTGGAGGTCAAGGTCACCTCAAGGTCACGGTCAAGGTCGAAGTGGAGGTCAAGCTCAGAGTCAAGGTCAGGGTGAAGGCAGAGGCAGAGGCAGAGGCAGAGGCAGATGCAGAGGCAGAGGCAGAGGCAGATGGAGAGGCAAAGGCAGAGGCAGAGGCAGCGGTAGGAGCATAGTTAGGGTCAGGAAGGAGGTCAGGGTGGAGGTCAAGGTCACGTCAAGGTCAAAGTGGATTTCAGGGTGGAGGTCAAGGTCACGTCAAGGTCAAAGTGGAGGTCAGGGTGTAAGTCAAGGTCACGTCAAGGTCAAAGTGGAGGTCAGGGTGGCGGTCAAGGTCACGTCAAGGTCAAAGTGGAGGTCAGAGTGGAGGTCAAGGTCACGTCAAGGTCAAAGTGGAGGTCAGGGTGGAGGTCAAGGTCACGTCAAGGTCAAAGTGGAGGTCAGGGTGGAGGTCAAGGTCACGTCAAGGTCAAAGTGGAGGTCAGGGTGGAGGTCAAGGTCACGTGAAGGTCAAAGTGGAGGTCAAGGTCACCTCAAGGTCACGGTCAAGGTCGAAGTGGAGGTCAAGGTCAGAGTCAAGGTCAGGGTGAAGGCAGAGGCAGAGGCAGAGGCAGAGGCAGATGCAGAGGCAGAGGCAGAGGCGGATGCAGAGGCAAAGGCAGAGGCAGAGGCAGCGGTAGGAGCATGGTTAGGGTCAGGAAGGAGGTCAGGGTGAAGGTCAAGGTCACGACAAGGTCAAAGTGGATTTCAGGGTGGAGGTCAAGGTCACGTCAAGGTCAAAGTGGAGGTCAGGGTGGAGGTCAAGGTCGCGTCAAGGTCAAAGTGGAGGTCAGGGTGGAGGTCAAGGTCACGTGAAGGTCAAAGTGGAGGTCAAGGTCACCTCAAGGTCACGGTCAAGGTCGAAGTGGAGGTCAAGGTCAGAGTCAAGGTCAGGGTGAAGGCAGAGTCAGAGGCAGGGGCAGAGGCAGATGCAGAGGCAGAGGCAGAGGCAGAGGCAGCGGTAGGAGCATAGTTAGGGTCAGGAAGGAGGTCAGGGTGGAGGTCAAGGTCACGTCAAGGTCAAAGTGGATTTCAGGGTGGAGGTTAAGGTCACGTCAAGCTCAAAGTGGAGGTCAGGGTGGAGGTCAAGGTCACGTCAAGGTCCAAGTGGAGGTCAGGGTGGAGGCCAAGGTCACGTCAAGGTCAAAGTGGAGGTCAGGGTGGAGGTCAAGGTCACGTCAAGGTCAAAGCGGAGGTCAAGGTCACGTCAAGGTCACGGTCAAGGTCGAAGTGGAGGTCAAGGTCAGAGTCAAGGTCAGGGTGAAGGCAGAGGCAGAGGCAGATGCAGAGGCAGATGCAGAGGCAGAGGCAGAGGCAGATGCAGAGGCAAAGGCAGAGGCAAAGGCAGAGGCAGGAGGATAGTTAGGGTCAGGAAGGAGGTCAGGGTGGAGGTCAAGGTCACGTCAAGGTCAAAGTGGATTTCAGGGTGGAGGTCAAGGTCACGTCAAGGTCAAAGTGGAGGTCAGGGTGGAGGTCAAGGTCACGTCAAGGTCAAAGTGGAGGTCAGGGTGGAGGTCAAGGTCACGTCAAGGTCGAAGTGGAGGTCAAGGTCAGAGTCAAGGTCAGGGTGAAGGCAGAGGCAGAGGCAGAGGCAGAGGCAGATGCAGAGGCAGAGGCAGAGGCAGATGCAGAGGCAAAGGCAGAGGCAGAGGCAGAGGTAGGAGCATAGTTAGGGTCAGGAAGGAGGTCAGGGTGGAGGTCAAGGTCACGTCATGGTCAAAGTGGATTTCAGGGTGGAGGTCAAGGTCACGTCAAGGTCGAAGTGGAGGTCAGGGTGGAGGTCAAGGTCACGTCAAGGTCACGGTCAAGGTCGAAAGGGAGGTCAAGGTCAGAGTCAAGCTCAGGGTGAAGGCAGAGGCAGAGGCAGATGCAGAGGCAGATGCAGAGGCAGAGGCAGAGGCAGATGCAGAGGCAAAGGCAGAGGCAAAGGCAGAGGCAGGAGCATAGTTAAGGTCAGGAAGGAGGTCAGGGTGGAGGTCAAGGTCACGTCAAGGTCAAAGTGGATTTCAGGGTGGAGGTCAAGGTCACGTCAAGGTCAAAGTGGAGGTCAGGGTGGAGGTCAAGGTCACGTGAAGGTCAAAGTGGAGGTCAAGGTCACCTCAAGGTCACGGTCAAGGTCGAAGTGGAGGTCAAGGTCAGAGTCAAGGTCAGGGTGAAGGCAGAGGCAGAGGCAGAGGCAGAAGCAGATGCAGAGGCAGAGGCAGAGGCGGATGCAGAGGCAAAGGCAGAGGCAAAGGCAGAGGCAGGAGCATAGTTAGGGTCAGGAAGGAGGTCAGGGTGGGGGTCAAGGTCACGCCAAGGTCAAAGTGGATTTCAGGGTGGAGGTCAAGGTCACGTCAAGGTCAAAGTGGAGGTCAGGGTGGAGGTCAAATTCACGTCAAGGTCAAAGTGGAGGTAAGGGTGGAGGTCAAGGTCACGTCAAGGTCAAAGTGGAGGTCAGGGTGGAGGTCAAGGTCACGTCAAGGTCAAAGTGGAGGTCAGGGTGGAGGTCAAAATCACGTCAAGGTCAGAGTGGAGGTCAGGGTGGAGGTCAAGGTCACGTCAAGGTCAAAGTGGAGGTCAGGGTGGAGGTCAAGGTCAGGTCAAGGTCAAAGTGGAGGTCAGGGTGGAGGTCAAGGTCACGTCAAGGTCAAAGTACAGGTCAATGTGGAGGTCAAGGTCACGTCAAGGTCAAAGTGGCGGTCAGGGTGGAGGTCAAGGTCACGTCAAGGTCGAAGTGCAGGTCAAGGTCACCTCAAGGTCACGGTCAAGGTCGAAGTGGAGGTCAAGGTCAGAGTCAAGGTCAGGGTGAAGGCAGAGGCAGAGGCAGAGGCAGAGGCAGATGCAGAGGCAGAGGCAGAGGCAGAGGCAGAGGCAGAGGCAGATGCAGAGGCAAAGGCAGAGGCAGAGGCAGAGGCAGGAGCATAGTTAGGGTCAGGAAGGAGGTCAGGGTGGAGGTCAAGGCCACGTCAAGGTCAAAGTGGAGGTCGAGGTCACCTCAAGGTCACGGTCAAGGTCGAAGTGGAGGTCAAGGTCACAGTCAAGGTCAGGGTGAAGGCAGAGGCAGAGGCAGAGGCAGAGGCAGCGGCAGATGCAGAGGCAGAAGCAGAGGCAGATGCAGAGGCAAAGGCACAGGCAAAGGCAGTGGCAGAGGCAGAGGCGGAGGCAGAGGCAGGTGCAGAGGCAGAGGCAGATGCAGAGGCGAAGGCAGAGGCAGAGGCAGAGGCAGGAGCATAGTTAGGGTCAGGAAGGAGGTCAGGGTAGAGGTCAAGGCTACGTCCACGTCAAAGTGGGGGTCAGGGTGGAGGTCAAGGTCACGTCAAGGTCAAAGTGGAGGTCAGAGTGGAGGTCAAGGTCACGTCAAGGTCAAAGTGGAGGTCAGGGTGGAGGTCAAGGTCACGTCAAGGTCAAAGTGGAGGTCAGGGTGGAGGTCAAGGTCACGTCAAGGTCAAAGTGGAGGTCGAGGTCGCAGTCAAGGTCAGGGTGAAGGCAGAGGCAGAGGCAGAGGCAGAGGCAGCGGCAGATGCAGAGGCAGAGGCAGAGGCAGATGCAGAGGCAAAGGCACAGGCAGAGGCAGTAGCAGAGGCAGAGGCGGAGGCAGAGGCAGGTGCAGAGGCAGAGGCAGATGCAGAGGCGAAGGCAGAGGCAGAGGCAGAGGCAGGAGCATAGTTAGGGTCAGGAAGGAGGTCAGGGTGGAGGTCAAGGCCACGTCCACGTCAAAGTGGGGGTCAGGGTGGAGGTCAAGGTCACGTCAAGGTCAAAGTGGATTTCAGGGTGGAGGTCAAGGTCACGTCAAGGTCAAAGTGGAGGTCAGGGTGGAGGTCAAAGTCACGTCAAGGTCAAAGTGGAGGTAAGGGTGGTGGTCAAGGTCACGTCAAGGTCAAAGTGGAGGTCAGGGTGGAGGTCAAGGTCACGTCAAGGTCAAAGTGGAGGTCAAGGTCACCTCAAGGTCACGGTCAAGGTCAAAGTGGAGGTCAAGGTCATAGTCAAGGTCAGTATGAAGGCAGAGGCAGAGGCAGAGGCAGAGGCAGATGCAGAGGCAGAGGCAGAGGCAGATGCAGAGGCAAAGGCAGAGGCAGAGGCAGCGGTAGGAGCATAGTTAGGGTCAGGAAGGAGGTCAGGGTGGAGGTCAAGGTCACGTCAAGGTCAAAGTGGATTCCAGGGTGGAGGTCAAGGTCACGTCAAGGTCAAAGTGGAGGTCAGGGTGTAGGTCAAGGTCACGTCAAGGTCAAAGTGGAGGTCAGGGTGGCGGTCAAGGTCACGTCAAGGTCGAAGTGGAGGTGAGAGTGGAGGTCAAGGTCACGTCAAGGTCAAAGTGGAGGACAAGGTCACCTCAAGGTCACGGTCAAGGTCGAAGTGGAGGTCAAGGTCAGAGTCAAGGTCAGGGTGAAGGCAGAGGCAGAGGCAGAGGCAGAGGCAGAGGCAGAGGCAGATGCAGAGGCAGAGGCAGAGGCAGATGCAGAGGCAAAGGCAGAGGCAAAGGCAGAGGCAGGAGCATAGTTAGGGTCAGGAAGGAGGTCAGGGTGGGGGTCAAGGTCACGTCAAGGTCAAAGTGGATTTCAGGGTGGAGGTCAAGGTCACGTCAAGGTCAAAGTCCAGGTCAGGGTGGGGGTCAAGGTCACGTCAAGGTCAAAGTGGATTTCAGGGTGGAGGTCAAGGTCACGTCAAGGTCAAAGTGGAGGTCAGGGTGGAGGTCAAGGTCACGTCAAGGTCAAAGTGGAGGTCAGGGTGAAGGTCAAGGTCACGTGACGGTCAAAGTGGAGGTCAAGGTCACCTCAAGGTCACGGTCAAGGTCGAAGTGGAGGTCAAGCTCAGAGTCAAGGTCAGGGTGAAGGCAGAGGCAGAGGCAGAGGCAGAGGCAGATGCAGAGGCAGAGGCAGAGGCAGATGGAGAGGCAAAGGCAGAGGCAGAGGCAGCGGTAGGAGCATAGTTAGGGTCAGGAAGGAGGTCAGGGTGGAGGTCAAGGTCACGTCAAGGTCAAAGTGGATTTCAGGGTGGAGGTCAAGGTCACGTCAAGGTCAAAGTGGAGGTCAGGGTGTAAGTCAAGGTCACGTCAAGGTCAAAGTGGAGGTCAGGGTGGCGGTCAAGGTCACGTCAAGGTCAAAGTGGAGGTCAGAGTGGAGGTCAAGGTCACGTCAAGGTCAAAGTGGAGGTCAGGGTGGAGGTCAAGGTCACGTCAAGGTCAAAGTGGAGGTCAGGGTGGAGGTCAAGGTCACGTCAAGGTCAAAGTGGAGGTCAGGGTGGAGGTCAAGGTCACGTGAAGGTCAAAGTGGAGGTCAAGGTCACCTCAAGGTCACGGTCAAGGTCGAAGTGGAGGTCAAGGTCAGAGTCAAGGTCAGGGTGAAGGCAGAGGCAGAGGCAGAGGCAGAGGCAGATGCAGAGGCAGAGGCAGAGGCGGATGCAGAGGCAAAGGCAGAGGCAGAGGCAGCGGTAGGAGCATGGTTAGGGTCAGGAAGGAGGTCAGGGTGAAGGTCAAGGTCACGACAAGGTCAAAGTGGATTTCAGGGTGGAGGTCAAGGTCACGTCAAGGTCAAAGTGGAGGTCAGGGTGGAGGTCAAGGTCGCGTCAAGGTCAAAGTGGAGGTCAGGGTGGAGGTCAAGGTCACGTGAAGGTCAAAGTGGAGGTCAAGGTCACCTCAAGGTCACGGTCAAGGTCGAAGTGGAGGTCAAGGTCAGAGTCAAGGTCAGGGTGAAGGCAGAGTCAGAGGCAGGGGCAGAGGCAGATGCAGAGGCAGAGGCAGAGGCAGAGGCAGCGGTAGGAGCATAGTTAGGGTCAGGAAGGAGGTCAGGGTGGAGGTCAAGGTCACGTCAAGGTCAAAGTGGATTTCAGGGTGGAGGTTAAGGTCACGTCAAGCTCAAAGTGGAGGTCAGGGTGGAGGTCAAGGTCACGTCAAGGTCCAAGTGGAGGTCAGGGTGGAGGCCAAGGTCACGTCAAGGTCAAAGTGGAGGTCAGGGTGGAGGTCAAGGTCACGTCAAGGTCAAAGCGGAGGTCAAGGTCACGTCAAGGTCACGGTCAAGGTCGAAGTGGAGGTCAAGGTCAGAGTCAAGGTCAGGGTGAAGGCAGAGGCAGAGGCAGATGCAGAGGCAGATGCAGAGGCAGAGGCAGAGGCAGATGCAGAGGCAAAGGCAGAGGCAAAGGCAGAGGCAGGAGGATAGTTAGGGTCAGGAAGGAGGTCAGGGTGGAGGTCAAGGTCACGTCAAGGTCAAAGTGGATTTCAGGGTGGAGGTCAAGGTCACGTCAAGGTCAAAGTGGAGGTCAGGGTGGAGGTCAAGGTCACGTCAAGGTCAAAGTGGAGGTCAGGGTGGAGGTCAAGGTCACGTCAAGGTCGAAGTGGAGGTCAAGGTCAGAGTCAAGGTCAGGGTGAAGGCAGAGGCAGAGGCAGAGGCAGAGGCAGATGCAGAGGCAGAGGCAGAGGCAGATGCAGAGGCAAAGGCAGAGGCAGAGGCAGAGGTAGGAGCATAGTTAGGGTCAGGAAGGAGGTCAGGGTGGAGGTCAAGGTCACGTCATGGTCAAAGTGGATTTCAGGGTGGAGGTCAAGGTCACGTCAAGGTCGAAGTGGAGGTCAGGGTGGAGGTCAAGGTCACGTCAAGGTCACGGTCAAGGTCGAAAGGGAGGTCAAGGTCAGAGTCAAGCTCAGGGTGAAGGCAGAGGCAGAGGCAGATGCAGAGGCAGATGCAGAGGCAGAGGCAGAGGCAGATGCAGAGGCAAAGGCAGAGGCAAAGGCAGAGGCAGGAGCATAGTTAAGGTCAGGAAGGAGGTCAGGGTGGAGGTCAAGGTCACGTCAAGGTCAAAGTGGATTTCAGGGTGGAGGTCAAGGTCACGTCAAGGTCAAAGTGGAGGTCAGGGTGGAGGTCAAGGTCACGTGAAGGTCAAAGTGGAGGTCAAGGTCACCTCAAGGTCACGGTCATGGTCGAAGTGGAGGTCAAGGTCAGAGTCAAGGTCAGGGTGAAGGCAGAGGCAGAGGCAGAGGCAGAGGCAGATGCAGAGGCAGAGGCAGAGGCAGATACAGAGGCAAAGGCAGAGGCAGAGGCAGCGGTAGGAGCATAGTTAGGGTCAGGGAGGATTTCAGGGTGGAGGTCAAGGTCACGTCAAGGTTAAAGTGGAGGTTAGGGTGGAGGTCAAGGTCACGTCAAGGTCAAAGTGGAGGTCAGGGTGGAGGTCAAGGTCACGTCAAGGTCAAAGTGGAGGTCAGGGTGGAGGTCAAGGTCACGTCAAGGTCAAAGTGGAGGTCAGGGTGGAGGTCAAGGTCACGTCAAGGTCAAAGTGGAGGTCAGGGTGGAGGTCAAGGTCACCTCAAGGTCACGGTCAAGGTCGAAGTGGAGGTCAAGGTCAGAGTCAAGGTCAGGGTGAAGGCAGAGGCAGAGGCAGAGGCAGAGGCAGATGCAGAGGCAGAGGCAGAGCAGATGCAGAGGCAAAGGCAGAGGCAGAGGCCGAGGTAGGAGCATAGTTACGGTCAGGAAGGAGGTCAGGGTGGAGGTCAAGGTCACGTCAAGGTCAAAGTGGAATTCAGGGTGGAGGTCAAGGTCACGTCAAGGTCAAAGTGGAGGTCAGGGTGGAGGTCAAGGTCACGTCAAGGTCAAAGTGGAGGTAAAGGTCACGTCAAGGTCACGGTCAAGGTCGAAGTGGCGGTCAAGGTCAGACTCAAGGTCCGGGTGAAGGCAGAGGCAGAGGCAGATGCAGAGGCAGATGCAGAGGCAGAGGCAGAGGCAGATGCAGAGGCAAAGGCAGAGGCAAAGGCAGAGGCAGGAGCATAGTTAGGGTCAGGAAGGAGGTCAGGGTGGAGGTCAAGGTCACGTCAAGGTCAAAGTGGAGGTCAGGGTGGAGGTCAAGGTCACGTGAAGGTCAAAGTGGAGGTCAAGGTCACCTCAAGGTCACGGTCAAGGTCGAAGTGGAGGTCAAGGTCAGAGTCAAGGTCAGGGTGAAGGCAGAGGCAGAGGCAGAGGCAGAGGCAGATGCAGAGGCAGAGGCAGAGGCAGATGCAGAGGCAAAGGCAGAGGCAGAGGCAGCGGTAGGAGCATGGTTAGGGTCAGGAAGGAGGTCAGGGTAGAGGTCAAGGTCACGACAAGGTCAAAGTGGATTTCAGGGTGGAGGTCAAGGTCACGTCGAGGTCAAAGTGGAGGTCAGGGTGGAGGTCAAGGTCACGTCAAGGTCAAAGTGGAGGTCAGGGTGGAGGTCAAGGTCACGTCAAGGTCAAAGTGAATGTCAAGGTCACCTAAAGGTCACGGTCAAGGTCGAAGTGGAGGTCAAGGTCAGAGTCAAGGTCAGGGTGAAGGCAGAGTCAGAGGCAGGGGCAGAGGCAGATGCAGAGGCAGAGGCAGAGGCAGACGCAGAGGCAAAAGCAGAGGCAGAGGCAGCGGTAGGAGCATAGTTAGGGTCGGGAAGGAGGTCAGGGTGGAGGTCAAGGTCACGTCAAGGTCAAAGTGGATTTCAGGGTGGAGGTCAAGGTCACGTCAAGCTCAAAGTGGAGGTCAGGGTGGAGGTCAAGGTCACGTCAAGGTCCAAGTGGAGGTCAGGGTGGAGGCCAAGGTCACGTCAAGGTCAAAGTGGAGGTCAGGGTGGAGGTCAAGGTCACGTCAAGGTCAAAGCGGAGGTCAAGGTCACGTCAAGGTCACGGTCAAGGTCGAAGTGGAGGTCAAGGTCAGAGTCAAGGTCAGGGTGAACGCAGAGGCAGAGGCAGATGCAGAGGCAGATGCAGAGGCAGAGGCAGAGGCAGATGCAGAGGCAAAGGCAGAGGCAAAGGCAGAGGCAGGAGGATAGTTAGGGTAAGGAAGGAGGTCAGGGTGGAGGTCAAGGTCACGTCAAGGTCAAAGTGGATTTCAGGGTGGAGGTCAAGGTCACGTCAAGGTCAAAGTGGAGGTCAGGGTGAAGGTCAAGGTCACGTCAAGGTCAAAGTGGAGGTCAGGGTGGAGGTCAAGGTCACGTCAAGGTCGAAGTGGAGGTCAAGGTCACCTCAAGGTCACGGTCAAGGTCGAAGTGGAGGTCAAGGTCAGAGTCAAGGTCAGGGTGAAGGCAGAGGCAGAGGCAGAGGCAGAGGCAGATGCAGAGGCAGAGGCAGAGGCAGATGCAGAGGCAAAGGCAGAGGCAGAGGCAGAGGCAGGAGCATAGTTAGGGTCAGGAAGGAGGTCAGGGTGGAGGTCAAGGTCACGTCAACGTCCCAGTGGATGTCAGGCTGGAGGTCAGGGTGGAGGTCAAGGTCACGTCAAAGTCCCAGTGGATGTCAGGCTGGAGGTCAAGGTCACGTCAAGGTCAAAGTGGAGGTCAGGGTGGAGGTCAAGGTCACGTCAAGGTCAAAGTGGAGGTCAGGGTGGAGGTCAAGGTCACGTCAAGGTCAAAGTGGATTTCAGGGTGGAGGTCAAGGTCAGGGTCAAGGTCAAAGTGGAGGTCAGGATGGAGGTCAAGGTCACCTCAAGGCCAAAGTGGAGGTCAGGGTGGAGGTCAAGGTCACGTCAAGGTCAAAGTGGAGGTCAAGGTCACGTCAAGGACACGGTCAAGGTCGAAGTGGAGGTCACGGTCCGAGTCACGGTCAGGGTGAAGGCAGAGGCAGAGGCAGAGGCAGAGGCAGATGCGGAGGCAGAGGCAGATGCAGAGGCAGAGGCAGATGCAGAGGCAAAGGCAGAGGCAGAGGCAGAGGCCGGAGCATAGTTGGGGTCAGGAAGGAGGTCAGGGTGGAGGTCAAGGTCACGTCAAGGTCAAAGGGGAGGTCAGGGTGGAGGTCAAGGTCACGTCAAGGGCAAAGTGGAGGTCAGGGTGGAGGTCAAGGTCACGTCAAGGTCAAAGTGGAGGTCAAGGTCACCTCAAGGTCACGGTCAAGGACGAAGTGGAGGTCAAGGTCATAGTCAAGGTCAGTATGAAGGCAGAGGCAGAGGCAGAGGCAGAGGCAGATGCAGAGGCAGAGGCAGAGGCAGATGCAGAGGCAAAGGCAGAGGCAAAGGCAGAGGCAGGAGCATAGTTAGGGTCAGGAAGGAGGTCAGGGTGGAGGTCAAGGTCACGTCAAGGTCAAAGTGGAATTCAGGGTGGAGGTCAAGGTCACGTCAAGGTCAAAGTGGAGGTCAGGGTGGAGGTCAAGGTCACGTCAAGGTCAAAGTGGAGGTAAAGGTCACGTCAAGGTCACGGTCAAGGTCGAAGTGGCGGTCAAGGTCAGACTCAAGGTCCGGGTGAAGGCAGAGGCAGAGGCAGATGCAGAGGCAGATGCAGAGGCAGAGGCAGAGGCAGATGCAGAGGCAAAGGCAGAGGCAAAGGCAGAGGCAGGAGGATAGTTAGGGTAAGGAAGGAGGTCAGGGTGGAGGTCAAGGTCACGTCAAGGTCAAAGTGGATTTCAGGGTGGAGGTCAAGGTCACGTCAAGGTCAAAGTGGAGGTCAGGGTGAAGGTCAAGGTCACGTCAAGGTCAAAGTGGAGGTCAGGGTGGAGGTCAAGGTCACGTCAAGGTCGAAGTGGAGGTCAAGGTCACCTCAAGGTCACGGTCAAGGTCGAAGTGGAGGTCAAGGTCAGAGTCAAGGTCAGGGTGAAGGCAGAGGCAGAGGCAGAGGCAGAGGCAGATGCAGAGGCAGAGGCAGAGGCAGATGCAGAGGCAAAGGCAGAGGCAGAGGCAGAGGCAGGAGCATAGTTAGGGTCAGGAAGGAGGTCAGGGTGGAGGTCAAGGTCACGTCAACGTCCCAGTGGATGTCAGGCTGGAGGTCAGGGTGGAGGTCAAGGTCACGTCAAAGTCCCAGTGGATGTCAGGCTGGAGGTCAAGGTCACGTCAAGGTCAAAGTGGAGGTCAGGGTGGAGGTCAAGGTCACGTCAAGGTCAAAGTGGAGGTCAGGGTGGAGGTCAAGGTCACGTCAAGGTCAAAGTGGATTTCAGGGTGGAGGTCAAGGTCAGGGTCAAGGTCAAAGTGGAGGTCAGGATGGAGGTCAAGGTCACCTCAAGGCCAAAGTGGAGGTCAGGGTGGAGGTCAAGGTCACGTCAAGGTCAAAGTGGAGGTCAAGGTCACGTCAAGGACACGGTCAAGGTCGAAGTGGAGGTCACGGTCCGAGTCACGGTCAGGGTGAAGGCAGAGGCAGAGGCAGAGGCAGAGGCAGATGCGGAGGCAGAGGCAGATGCAGAGGCAGAGGCAGATGCAGAGGCAAAGGCAGAGGCAGAGGCAGAGGCCGGAGCATAGTTGGGGTCAGGAAGGAGGTCAGGGTGGAGGTCAAGGTCACGTCAAGGTCAAAGGGGAGGTCAGGGTGGAGGTCAAGGTCACGTCAAGGGCAAAGTGGAGGTCAGGGTGGAGGTCAAGGTCACGTCAAGGTCAAAGTGGAGGTCAAGGTCACCTCAAGGTCACGGTCAAGGACGAAGTGGAGGTCAAGGTCATAGTCAAGGTCAGTATGAAGGCAGAGGCAGAGGCAGAGGCAGAGGCAGATGCAGAGGCAGAGGCAGAGGCAGATGCAGAGGCAAAGGCAGAGGCAAAGGCAGAGGCAGGAGCATAGTTAGGGTCAGGAAGGAGGTCAGGGTGGAGGTCAAGGTCACGTCAAGGTCAAAGTGGAATTCAGGGTGGAGGTCAAGGTCACGTCAAGGTCAAAGTGGAGGTCAGGGTGGAGGTCAAGGTCACGTCAAGGTCAAAGTGGAGGTAAAGGTCACGTCAAGGTCACGGTCAAGGTCGAAGTGGCGGTCAAGGTCAGACTCAAGGTCCGGGTGAAGGCAGAGGCAGAGGCAGATGCAGAGGCAGATGCAGAGGCAGAGGCAGAGGCAGATGCAGAGGCAAAGGCAGAGGCAAAGGCAGAGGCAGGAGCATAGTTAGGGTCAGGAAGGAGGTCAGGGTGGAGGTCAAGGTCACGTCAAGGTCAAAGTGGAGGTCAGGGTGGAGGTCAAGGTCACGTGAAGGTCAAAGTGGAGGTCAAGGTCACCTCAAGGTCACGGTCAAGGTCGAAGTGGAGGTCAAGGTCAGAGTCAAGGTCAGGGTGAAGGCAGAGGCAGAGGCAGAGGCAGATGCAGAGGCAAAGGCAGAGGCAGAGGCAGCGGTAGGAGCATGGTTAGGGTCAGGAAGGAGGTCAGGGTAGAGGTCAAGGTCACGACAAGGTCAAAGTGGATTTCAGGGTGGAGGTCAAGGTCACGTCGAGGTCAAAGTGGAGGTCAGGGTGGAGGTCAAGGTCACGTCAAGGTCAAAGTGGAGGTCAGGGTGGAGGTCAAGGTCACGTGAAGGTCAAAGTGAATGTCAAGGTCACCTAAAGGTCACGGTCAAGGTCGAAGTGGAGGTCAAGGTCAGAGTCAAGGTCAGGGTGAAGGCAGAGTCAGAGGCAGGGGCAGAGGCAGATGCAGAGGCAGAGGCAGAGGCAGACGCAGAGGCAAAAGCAGAGGCAGAGGCAGCGGTAGGAGCATAGTTAGGGTCGGAAAGGAGGTCAGGGTGGAGGTCAAGGTCACGTCAAGGTCAAAGTGGATTTCAGGGTGGAGGTCAAGGTCACGTCAAGCTCAAAGTGGAGGTCAGGGTGGAGGTCAAGGTCACGTCAAGGTCCAAGTGGAGGTCAGGGTGGAGGCCAAGGTCACGTCAAGGTCAAAGTGGAGGTCAGGGTGGAGGTCAAGGTCACGTCAAGGTCAAAGCGGAGGTCAAGGTCACGTCAAGGTCACGGTCAAGGTCGAAGTGGAGGTCAAGGTCAGAGTCAAGGTCAGGGTGAACGCAGAGGCAGAGGCAGATGCAGAGGCAGATGCAGAGGCAGAGGCAGAGGCAGATGCAGAGGCAAAGGCAGAGGCAAAGGCAGAGGCAGGAGGATAGTTAGGGTAAGGAAGGAGGTCAGGGTGGAGGTCAAGGTCACGTCAAGGTCAAAGTGGATTTCAGGGTGGAGGTCAAGGTCACGTCAAGGTCAAAGTGGAGGTCAGGGTGAAGGTCAAGGTCACGTCAAGGTCAAAGTGGAGGTCAGGGTGGAGGTCAAGGTCACGTCAAGGTCGAAGTGGAGGTCAAGGTCACCTCAAGGTCACGGTCAAGGTCGAAGTGGAGGTCAAGGTCAGAGTCAAGGTCAGGGTGAAGGCAGAGGCAGAGGCAGAGGCAGAGGCAGATGCAGAGGCAGAGGCAGAGGCAGATGCAGAGGCAAAGGCAGAGGCAGAGGCAGAGGCAGGAGCATAGTTAGGGTCAGGAAGGAGGTCAGGGTGGAGGTCAAGGTCACGTCAAGGTCCCAGTGGATGTCAGGCTGGAGGTCAGGGTGGAGGTCAAGGTCACGTCAAAGTCCCAGTGGATGTCAGGCTGGAGGTCAAGGTCACGTCAAGGTCAAAGTGGAGGTCAGGGTGGAGGTCAAGGTCACGTCAAGGTCAAAGTGGAGGTCAGGGTGGAGGTCAAGGTCACGTCAAGGTCAAAGTGGATTTCAGGGTGGAGGTCAAGGTCAGGGTCAAGGTCAAAGTGGAGGTCAGGATGGAGGTCAAGGTCACCTCAAGGCCAAAGTGGAGGTCAGGGTGGAGGTCAAGGTCACGTCAAGGTCAAAGTGGAGGTCAAGGTCACGTCAAGGACACGGTCAAGGTCGAAGTGGAGGTCAAGGTCCGAGTCACGGTCAGGGTGAAGGCAGAGGCAGAGGCAGAGGCAGAGGCAGATGCGGAGGCAGAGGCAGATGCAGAGGCAGAGGCAGATGCAGAGGCAAAGGCAGAGGCAGAGGCAGAGGCCGGAGCATAGTTAGGGTCAGGAAGGAGGTCAGGGTGGAGGTCAAGGTCACGTCAAGGTCAAAGGGGAGGTCAGGGTGGAGGTCAAGGTCACGTCAAGGGCAAAGTGGAGGTCAGGGTGGAGGTCAAGGTCACGTCAAGGTCAAAGTGGAGGTCAAGGTCACCTCAAGGTCACGGTCAAGGACGAAGTGGAGGTCAAGGTCATAGTCAAGGTCAGTATGAAGGCAGAGGCAGAGGCAGAGGCAGAGGCAGATGCAGAGGCAGAGGCAGAGGCAGATGCAGAGGCAAAGTCAGAGGCAGAGGCAGATGCGGAGGCAGAGGCAGATGCAGAGGCAGAGGCAGATGCAGAGGCAAAGGCAGAGGCAGAGGCAGAGGCAGATGCAGAGGCAAAGGCAGAGGCAGAGGCAGAGGTAGGAGCATAGTTAGGGTCAGGAAGGAGGTCAGGGTGGAGGTCAAGGTCACGTCAAGGTCAAAGTGGAGGTCAGGGTGGAGGTCAAGGTCACGTCAAGGTCAAAGTGGATTTCAGGGTGGAGGTCAAGGTCACGTCAAGGTCAAAGTGGAGGTCAGGGTGAAGGTCAAGGTCACGTCAAGGTCAAAGTGGAGGTCAGGGTGGAGGTCAAGGTCACGTTAAGGTCAAAGTGAATGTCAAGGTCACCTCAAGGTCACGGTCAAGGTCGAAGTGGAGGTCAAGGTCAGAGTCAAGGTCAGGGTGAAGGCAGAGTCAGAGGCAGGGGCAGAGGCAGATGCAGAGGCAGAGGCAGAGGCAGACGCAGAGGCAAAGGCAGAGGCAGAGGCAGCGGTAGGAGCATAGTTAGGGTCGGGAAGGAGGTCAGGGTGGAGGTCAAGGTCACGCCAAGGTCAAAGTGGATTTCAGGGTGGAGGTCAAGGTCACGTCAAGCTCAAAGTGGAGGTCAGGGTGGAGGTCAAGGTCACGTCAAGGTCCAAGTGGAGGTCAGGGTGGAGGCCAAGGTCACGTCAAGGTCAAAGTGGAGGTCAGGGTGGAGGTCAAGGTCACGTCAAGGTCAAAGCGGAGGTCAAGGTCACGTCAAGGTCACGGTCAAGGTCGAAGTGGAGGTCAAGGTCAGAGTCAAGGTCAGGGTGAAGGCAGAGGCAGAGGCAGATGCAGAGGCAGATGCAGAGGCAGAGGCAGAGGCAGATGCAGAGGCAAAGGCAGAGGCAAAGGCAGAGGCAGGAGGATAGTTAGGGTCAGGAAGGAGGTCAGGGTGGAGGTCAAGGTCACGTCAAGGTCAAAGTGGATTTCAGGGTGGAGGTCAAGGTCACGTCAAGGTCAAAGTGGAAGTCAGGGTGAAGGTCAAGGTCACGTCAAGGTCAAAGTGGAGGTCAGGGTGGAGGTCAAGGTCACGTCAAGGTCGAAGTGGAGGTCAAGGTCACCTCAAGGTCACGGTCAAGGTCGAAGTGGAGGTCAAGGTCAGAGTCAAGGTCAGGGTGAAGGCAGAGGCAGAGGCAGAGGCAGAGGCAGAGGCAGATGCAGAGGCAGAGGCAGAGGCAGATGCAGAGGCAAAGGCAGAGGCAGAGGCAGAGGTAGGAGCATAGTTAGGGTTAGGAAGGAGGTCAGGGTGGAGGTCAAGGTCACGTCATGGTCAAAGTGGATTTCAGGGTGGAGGTCAAGGTCACGTCAAGGTCAAAGTGGAGGTCAGGGTGGAGGTCAAGGTCACGTCAAGGTCACAGTGGAGGTCAAGGTCACGTCAAGGTCACGGTCAAGGTCGAAAGGGAGGTCAAGGTCAGAGTCAAGGTCAGGGTGAAGGCAGAGGCAGAGGCAGATGCAGAGGCAGATGCAGAGGCAGAGGCAGAGGCAGATGCAGAGGCAAAGGCAGAGGCAAAGGCAGAGGCAGGAGCATAGTTAGGGTCAGGAAGGAGGTCAGGGTGGAGGTCAAGGTCACGTCAAGGTCCAAGTGGATTTCAGGCTGGAGGTCAAGGTCACGTCAAGGTCAAAGTGGAGGTCAGGGTGGAGGTCAAGGTCACGTCAAGGTCAAAGTGGAGGTCAGGGTGGAGGTCAAGGTCACGTCAAGGTCAAAGTGGAGGTCAGGGTGGAGGTCAAGGTCACCTCAAGGTCAAAGTGGATTTCAGGGTGGAGGTCAAGGTCACGTCAAGGTCAAAGTGGAGGTCAGGGTGAAGGTCAAGGTCACGTCAAGGTCAAAGTGGAGGTCAGAGTGGAGGTCAAGGTCACGTCAAGGTCGAAGTGGAGGTCAAGGTCACCTCAAGGTCACGGTCAAGGTCGAAGTGGAGGTCAAGGTCAGAGTCAAGGTCAGGGTGAAGGCAGAGGCAGAGGCAGAGGCAGAGGCAGATGCAGAGGCAGAGGCAGAGGCAGATGCAGAGGCAAAGGCAGAGGCAGAGGCAGAGGCAGGAGCATAGTTAGGGTCAGGAAGGAGGTCAGGGTGGAGGTCAAGGTCACGTCAAGGTCCCAGTGGATGTCAGGCTGGAGGTCAGGGTGGAGGTCAAGGTCACGTCAAAGTCCCAGTGGATGTCAGGCTGGAGGTCAAGGTCACGTCAAGGTCAAAGTGGAGGTCAGGGTGGAGGTCAAGGTCACGTCAAGGTCAAAGTGGAGGTCAGGGTGGAGGTCAAGGTCACGTCAAGGTCAAAGTGGATTTCAGGGTGGAGGTCAAGGTCAGGGTCAAGGTCAAAGTGGAGGTCAGGATGGAGGTCAAGGTCACCTCAAGGCCAAAGTGGAGGTCAGGGTGGAGGTCAAGGTCACGTCAAGGTCAAAGTGGAGGTCAAGGTCACGTCAAGGACACGGTCAAGGTCGAAGTGGAGGTCAAGGTCCGAGTCACGGTCAGGGTGAAGGCAGAGGCAGAGGCAGAGGCAGAGGCAGATGCGGAGGCAGAGGCAGATGCAGAGGCAGAGGCAGATGCAGAGGCAAAGGCAGAGGCAGAGGCAGAGGCCGGAGCATAGTTAGGGTCAGGAAGGAGGTCAGGGTGGAGGTCAAGGTCACGTCAAGGTCAAAGGGGAGGTCAGGGTGGAGGTCAAGGTCACGTCAAGGGCAAAGTGGAGGTCAGGGTGGAGGTCAAGGTCACGTCAAGGTCAAAGTGGAGGTCAAGGTCACCTCAAGGTCACGGTCAAGGACGAAGTGGAGGTCAAGGTCATAGTCAAGGTCAGTATGAAGGCAGAGGCAGAGGCAGAGGCAGAGGCAGATGCAGAGGCAGAGGCAGAGGCAGATGCAGAGGCAAAGTCAGAGGCAGAGGCAGATGCGGAGGCAGAGGCAGATGCAGAGGCAGAGGCAGATGCAGAGGCAAAGGCAGAGGCAGAGGCAGAGGCAGATGCAGAGGCAAAGGCAGAGGCAGAGGCAGAGGTAGGAGCATAGTTAGGGTCAGGAAGGAGGTCAGGGTGGAGGTCAAGGTCACGTCAAGGTCAAAGTGGAGGTCAGGGTGGAGGTCAAGGTCACGTCAAGGTCAAAGTGGATTTCAGGGTGGAGGTCAAGGTCACGTCAAGGTCAAAGTGGAGGTCAGGGTGAAGGTCAAGGTCACGTCAAGGTCAAAGTGGAGGTCAGGGTGGAGGTCAAGGTCACGTTAAGGTCAAAGTGAATGTCAAGGTCACCTCAAGGTCACGGTCAAGGTCGAAGTGGAGGTCAAGGTCAGAGTCAAGGTCAGGGTGAAGGCAGAGTCAGAGGCAGGGGCAGAGGCAGATGCAGAGGCAGAGGCAGAGGCAGACGCAGAGGCAAAGGCAGAGGCAGAGGCAGCGGTAGGAGCATAGTTAGGGTCGGGAAGGAGGTCAGGGTGGAGGTCAAGGTCACGCCAAGGTCAAAGTGGATTTCAGGGTGGAGGTCAAGGTCACGTCAAGCTCAAAGTGGAGGTCAGGGTGGAGGTCAAGGTCACGTCAAGGTCCAAGTGGAGGTCAGGGTGGAGGCCAAGGTCACGTCAAGGTCAAAGTGGAGGTCAGGGTGGAGGTCAAGGTCACGTCAAGGTCAAAGCGGAGGTCAAGGTCACGTCAAGGTCACGGTCAAGGTCGAAGTGGAGGTCAAGGTCAGAGTCAAGGTCAGGGTGAAGGCAGAGGCAGAGGCAGATGCAGAGGCAGATGCAGAGGCAGAGGCAGAGGCAGATGCAGAGGCAAAGGCAGAGGCAAAGGCAGAGGCAGGAGGATAGTTAGGGTCAGGAAGGAGGTCAGGGTGGAGGTCAAGGTCACGTCAAGGTCAAAGTGGATTTCAGGGTGGAGGTCAAGGTCACGTCAAGGTCAAAGTGGAAGTCAGGGTGAAGGTCAAGGTCACGTCAAGGTCAAAGTGGAGGTCAGGGTGGAGGTCAAGGTCACGTCAAGGTCGAAGTGGAGGTCAAGGTCACCTCAAGGTCACGGTCAAGGTCGAAGTGGAGGTCAAGGTCAGAGTCAAGGTCAGGGTGAAGGCAGAGGCAGAGGCAGAGGCAGAGGCAGAGGCAGATGCAGAGGCAGAGGCAGAGGCAGATGCAGAGGCAAAGGCAGAGGCAGAGGCAGAGGTAGGAGCATAGTTAGGGTTAGGAAGGAGGTCAGGGTGGAGGTCAAGGTCACGTCATGGTCAAAGTGGATTTCAGGGTGGAGGTCAAGGTCACGTCAAGGTCAAAGTGGAGGTCAGGGTGGAGGTCAAGGTCACGTCAAGGTCACAGTGGAGGTCAAGGTCACGTCAAGGTCACGGTCAAGGTCGAAAGGGAGGTCAAGGTCAGAGTCAAGGTCAGGGTGAAGGCAGAGGCAGAGGCAGATGCAGAGGCAGATGCAGAGGCAGAGGCAGAGGCAGATGCAGAGGCAAAGGCAGAGGCAAAGGCAGAGGCAGGAGCATAGTTAGGGTCAGGAAGGAGGTCAGGGTGGAGGTCAAGGTCACGTCAAGGTCCAAGTGGATTTCAGGCTGGAGGTCAAGGTCACGTCAAGGTCAAAGTGGAGGTCAGGGTGGAGGTCAAGGTCACGTCAAGGTCAAAGTGGAGGTCAGGGTGGAGGTCAAGGTCACGTCAAGGTCAAAGTGGAGGTCAGGGTGGAGGTCAAGGTCACCTCAAGGTCACGGTCAAGGTCGAAGTGGAGGTCAAGGTCAGAGTCAAGGTCAGGGCGAAGGCAGAGGCAGAGGCAGAGGCAGAGGCAGATGCAGAGGCAGAGGCAGAGGCAGATGCAGAGGCGAAGGCAGAGGCAGAGGCCGAGGTAGGAGCATAGTTACGGTCAGGAAGGAGGTCAGGGTGGAGGTCAAGGTCACGTCAAGGTCAAAGTGGAATTCAGGGTGGAGGTCAAGGTCACGTCAAGGTCAAAGTGGAGGTCAAGGTCACGTCAAGGTCAAAGTGGAGGTCAAGGTCACGTCAAGGTCACGGTCAAGGTCGAAGTGGAGGTCAAGGTCAGAGTCAAGGTCAGGGTGAAGGCAGAGGCAGAGGCAGATGCGGAGGCAGAGGCAGATGCAGAGGCAGAGGCAGATGCAGAGGCAAAGGCAGAGGCAGAGGCAGAGGCCGGAGCATAGTTAGGGTCAGGAAGGAGGTCGATGTGGAGGTCAAGGTCACGTCAAGGTCAAAGTGGAGGTCAGGGTGGAGGTTAAGGTCACGTCAAGGTCAAAGTGGAGGTCAGGGTGTAGGTCAAGGTCACGTCAAGGTCAAAGTGGAGGTCAGGGTGGAGGTCACGGTCACGTCAGGGGCAAAGTGGAGGTCAGGGTGGAGGTCAAGGTCACCTGAAGGTCAAAGTGGAGGTCAAGGTCACCTCAAGGTCACGGTCAAGGTCGAAGTGGAGGTCAAGGTCAGAGTCAAGGTCAGGGTGAAGGCAGAGGCAGAGGCAGAGGCAGATTCAGAGGCAGAGGCAGAGGCAGATGCAGAGGCAAAGGCAGAGGCAGAGGCAGCGGTAGGAGCATAGTTAGGGTCAGGGAGGATTTCAGGGTGGAGGTCAAGGTCACGTCAAGGTTAAAGTGGAGGTCAGGGTGGAGGTCAAGGTCACGTCAAGGTCAAAGTGGAGGTCAGGGTGGAGGTCAAGGTCACGTCAAGGTCAAAGTGGAGGTAAAGGTCACGTCAAGGTCACGGTCAAGGTCGAAGTGGAGGTCAAGGTCAGACTCAAGGTCCGGGTGAAGGCAGAGGCAGAGGCAGATGCAGAGGCAGATGCAGAGGCAGAGGCAGAGGCAGATGCAGAGGCAAAGGCAGAGGCAAAGGCAGAGGCAGGAGCATAGTTAGGGTCAGGAAGGAGGTCAGGGTGGAGGTCAAGGTCACGTCAAGGTCAAAGTGGAGGTCAGGGTGGAGGTCAAGGTCACGTGAAGGTCAAAGTGGAGGTCAAGGTCACCTCAAGGTCACGGTCAAGGTCGAAGTGGAGGTCAAGGTCAGAGTCAAGGTCAGGGTGAAGGCAGAGGCAGAGGCAGAGGCAGAGGCAGATGCAGAGGCAGAGGCAGAGGCAGATGCAGAGGCAAAGGCAGAGGCAGAGGCAGCGGTAGGAGCATGGTTAGGGTCAGGAAGGAGGTCAGGGTAGAGGTCAAGGTCACGACAAGGTCAAAGTGGATTTCAGGGTGGAGGTCAAGGTCACGTCGAGGTCAAAGTGGAGGTCAGGGTGGAGGTCAAGGTCACGTCAAGGTCAAAGTGGAGGTCAGGGTGGAGGTCAAGGTCACGTGAAGGTCAAAGTGAATGTCAAGGTCACCTAAAGGTCACGGTCAAGGTCGAAGTGGAGGTCAAGGTCAGAGTCAAGGTCAGGGTGAAGGCAGAGTCAGAGGCAGGGGCAGAGGCAGATGCAGAGGCAGAGGCAGAGGCAGACGCAGAGGCAAAAGCAGAGGCAGAGGCAGCGGTAGGAGCATAGTTAGGGTCGGGAAGGAGGTCAGGGTGGAGGTCAAGGTCACGTCAAGGTCAAAGTGGATTTCAGGGTGGAGGTCAAGGTCACGTCAAGCTCAAAGTGGAGGTCAGGGTGGAGGTCAAGGTCACGTCAAGGTCCAAGTGGAGGTCAGGGTGGAGGCCAAGGTCACGTCAAGGTCAAAGTGGAGGTCAGGGTGGAGGTCAAGGTCACGTCAAGGTCAAAGCGGAGGTCAAGGTCACGTCAAGGTCACGGTCAAGGTCGAAGTGGAGGTCAAGGTCAGAGTCAAGGTCAGGGTGAACGCAGAGGCAGAGGCAGATGCAGAGGCAGATGCAGAGGCAGAGGCAGAGGCAGATGCAGAGGCAAAGGCAGAGGCAAAGGCAGAGGCAGGAGGATAGTTAGGGTAAGGAAGGAGGTCAGGGTGGAGGTCAAGGTCACGTCAAGGTCAAAGTGGATTTCAGGGTGGAGGTCAAGGTCACGTCAAGGTCAAAGTGGAGGTCAGGGTGAAGGTCAAGGTCACGTCAAGGTCAAAGTGGAGGTCAGGGTGGAGGTCAAGGTCACGTCAAGGTCGAAGTGGAGGTCAGGGTCACCTCAAGGTCACGGTCAAGGTCGAAGTGGAGGTCAAGGTCAGAGTCAAGGTCAGGGTGAAGGCAGAGGCAGAGGCAGAGGCAGAGGCAGATGCAGAGGCAGAGGCAGAGGCAGATGCAGAGGCAAAGGCAGAGGCAGAGGCAGAGGCAGGAGCATAGTTAGGGTCAGGAAGGAGGTCAGGGTGGAGGTCAAGGTCACGTCAAGGTCCCAGTGGATGTCAGGCTGGAGGTCAAGGTCACGTCAAGGTCAAAGTGGAGGTCAGGGTGGAGGTCAAGGTCACGTCAAGGTCAAAGTGGAGGTCAGGGTGGAGGTCAAGGTCACGTCAAGGTCAAAGTGGATTTCAGGGTGAAGGTCAAGGTCAGGGTCAAGGTCAAAGTGGAGGTCAGGATGGAGGTCAAGGTCACCTCAAGGCCAAAGTGGAGGTCAGGGTGGAGGTCAAGGTCACGTCAAGGTCAAAGTGGAGGTCAAGGTCACGTCAAGGACACGGTCAAGGTCGAAGTGGAGGTCAAGGTCCGAGTCACGGTCAGGGTGAAGGCAGAGGCAGAGGCAGAGGCAGAGGCAGATGCGGAGGCAGAGGCAGATGCAGAGGCAGAGGCAGATGCAGAGGCAAAGGCAGAGGCAGAGGCAGAGGCCGGAGCATAGTTAGGGTCAGGAAGGAGGTCAGGGTGGAGGTCAAGGTCACGTCAAGGTCAAAGGGGAGGTCAGGGTGGAGGTCAAGGTCACGTCAAGGGCAAAGTGGAGGTCAGGGTGGAGGTCAAGGTCACGTCAAGGTCAAAGTGGAGGTCAAGGTCACCTCAAGGTCACGGTCAAGGACGAAGTGGAGGTCAAGGTCATAGTCAAGGTCAGTATGAAGGCAGAGGCAGAGGCAGAGGCAGAGGCAGATGCAGAGGCAGAGGCAGAGGCAGATGCAGAGGCAAAGTCAGAGGCAGAGGCAGATGCGGAGGCAGAGGCAGATGCAGAGGCAGAGGCAGATGCAGAGGCAAAGGCAGAGGCAGAGGCAGAGGCAGATGCAGAGGCAAAGGCAGAGGCAGAGGCAGAGGTAGGAGCATAGTTAGGGTCAGGAAGGAGGTCAGGGTGGAGGTCAAGGTCACGTCAAGGTCAAAGTGGAGGTCAGGGTGGAGGTCAAGGTCACGTCAAGGTCAAAGTGGATTTCAGGGTGGAGGTCAAGGTCACGTCAAGGTCAAAGTGGAGGTCAGGGTGAAGGTCAAGGTCACGTCAAGGTCAAAGTGGAGGTCAGGGTGGAGGTCAAGGTCACGTTAAGGTCAAAGTGAATGTCAAGGTCACCTCAAGGTCACGGTCAAGGTCGAAGTGGAGGTCAAGGTCAGAGTCAAGGTCAGGGTGAAGGCAGAGTCAGAGGCAGGGGCAGAGGCAGATGCAGAGGCAGAGGCAGAGGCAGACGCAGAGGCAAAGGCAGAGGCAGAGGCAGCGGTAGGAGCATAGTTAGGGTCGGGAAGGAGGTCAGGGTGGAGGTCAAGGTCACGCCAAGGTCAAAGTGGATTTCAGGGTGGAGGTCAAGGTCACGTCAAGCTCAATGTGGAGGTCAGGGTGAAGGTCAAGGTCACGTCAAGGTCAAAGTGGAAGTCAGGGTGAAGGTCAAGGTCACGTCAAGGTCAAAGTGGAGGTCAGGGTGGAGGTCAAGGTCACGTCAAGGTCGAAGTGGAGGTCAAGGTCACCTCAAGGTCACGGTCAAGGTCGAAGTGGAGGTCAAGGTCAGAGTCAAGGTCAGGGTGAAGGCAGAGGCAGAGGCAGAGGCAGAGGCAGAGGCAGATGCAGAGGCAGAGGCAGAGGCAGATGCAGAGGCAAAGGCAGAGGCAGAGGCAGAGGTAGGAGCATAGTTAGGGTTAGGAAGGAGGTCAGGGTGGAGGTCAAGGTCACGTCATGGTCAAAGTGGATTTCAGGGTGGAGGTCAAGGTCACGTCAAGGTCAAAGTGGAGGTCAGGGTGGAGGTCAAGGTCACGTCAAGGTCACAGTGGAGGTCAAGGTCACGTCAAGGTCACGGTCAAGGTCGAAAGGGAGGTCAAGGTCAGAGTCAAGGTCAGGGTGAAGGCAGAGGCAGAGGCAGATGCAGAGGCAGATGCAGAGGCAGAGGCAGAGGCAGATGCAGAGGCAAAGGCAGAGGCAAAGGCAGAGGCAGGAGCATAGTTAGGGTCAGGAAGGAGGTCAGGGTGGAGGTCAAGGTCACGTCAAGGTCCAAGTGGATTTCAGGCTGGAGGACAAGGTCACGTCAAGGTCAAAGTGGAGGTCAGGGTGGAGGTCAAGGTCACGTCAAGGTCAAAGTGGAGGTCAGGGTGGAGGTCAAGGTCACGTCAAGGTCAAAGTGGAGGTCAGGGTGGAGGTCAAGGTCACCTCAAGGTCACGGTCAAGGTCGAAGTGGAGGTCAAGGTCAGAGTCACGGTCAGGGCGAAGGCAGAGGCAGAGGCAGAGGCAGAGGCAGATGCAGAGGCAGAGGCAGAGGCAGAGGCAGATGCAGAGGCGAAGGCAGAGGCAGAGGCCGAGGTAGGAGCATAGTTACGGTCAGGAAGGAGGTCAGGGTGGAGGTCAAGGTCACGTCAAGGTCAAAGTGGAATTCAGGGTGGAGGTCAAGGTCACGTCAAGGTCAAAGTGGAGGTCAGGGTGGAGGTTAAGGTCACGTCAAGGTCAAAGTGGAGGTCAGGGTGTAGGTCAAGGTCACGTCAAGGTCAAAGTGGAGGTCAGGGTGGAGGTCACGGTCACGTCAGGGGCAAAGTGGAGGTCAGGGTGGAGGTCAAGGTCACCTGAAGGTCAAAGTGGAGGTCAAGGTCACCTCAAGGTCACGGTCAAGGTCGAAGTGGAGGTCAAGGTCAGAGTCAAGGTCAGGGTGAAGGCAGAGGCAGAGGCAGAGGCAGATTCAGAGGCAGAGGCAGAGGCAGATGCAGAGGCAAAGGCAGAGGCAGAGGCAGCGGTAGGAGCATAGTTAGGGTCAGGGAGGATTTCAGGGTGGAGGTCAAGGTCACGTCAAGGTTAAAGTGGAGGTCAGGGTGGAGGTCAAGGTCACGTCAAGGTCAAAGTGGAGGTCAGGGTGGAGGTCAAGGTCACGTCAAGGTCAAAGTGGAGGTAAAGGTCACGTCAAGGTCACGGTCAAGGTCGAAGTGGAGGTCAAGGTCAGACTCAAGGTCCGGGTGAAGGCAGAGGCAGAGGCAGATGCAGAGGCAGATGCAGAGGCAGAGGCAGAGGCAGATGCAGAGGCAAAGGCAGAGGCAAAGGCAGAGGCAGGAGCATAGTTAGGGTCAGGAAGGAGGTCAGGGTGGAGGTCAAGGTCACGTCAAGGTCAAAGTGGAGGTCAGGGTGGAGGTCAAGGTCACGTGAAGGTCAAAGTGGAGGTCAAGGTCACCTCAAGGTCACGGTCAAGGTCGAAGTGGAGGTCAAGGTCAGAGTCAAGGTCAGGGTGAAGGCAGAGGCAGAGGCAGAGGCAGAGGCAGATGCAGAGGCAGAGGCAGAGGCAGATGCAGAGGCAAAGGCAGAGGCAGAGGCAGCGGTAGGAGCATGGTTAGGGTCAGGAAGGAGGTCAGGGTAGAGGTCAAGGTCACGACAAGGTCAAAGTGGATTTCAGGGTGGAGGTCAAGGTCACGTCGAGGTCAAAGTGGAGGTCAGGGTGGAGGTCAAGGTCACGTCTAGGTCAAAGTGGAGGTCAGGGTGGAGGTCAAGGTCACGTGAAGGTCAAAGTGAATGTCAAGGTCACCTAAAGGTCACGGTCAAGGTCGAAGTGGAGGTCAAGGTCAGAGTCAAGGTCAGGGTGAAGGCAGAGTCAGAGGCAGGGGCAGAGGCAGATGCAGAGGCAGAGGCAGAGGCAGACGCAGAAGCAAAAGCAGAGGCAGAGGCAGCGGTAGGCGCATAGTTAGGGTCGGGAAGGAGGTCAGGGTGGAGGTCAAGGTCACGTCAAGGTCAAAGTGGATTTCAGGGTGGAGGTCAAGGTCACGTCAAGCTCAAAGTGGAGGTCAGGGTGGAGGTCAAGGTCACGTCAAGGTCCAAGTGGAGGTCAGGGTGGAGGCCAAGGTCACGTCAAGGTCAAAGTGGAGGTCAGGGTGGAGGTCAAGGTCACGTCAAGGTCAAAGCGGAGGTCAAGGTCACGTCAAGGTCACGGTCAAGGTCGAAGTGGAGGTCAAGGTCAGAGTCAAGGTCAGGGTGAACGCAGAGGCAGAGGCAGATGCAGAGGCAGATGCAGAGGCAGAGGCAGAGGCAGATGCAGAGGCAAAGGCAGAGGCAAAGGCAGAGGCAGGAGGATAGTTAGGGTAAGGAAGGAGGTCAGGGTGGAGGTCAAGGTCACGTCAAGGTCAAAGTGGATTTCAGGGTGGAGGTCAAGGTCACGTCAAGGTCAAAGTGGAGGTCAGGGTGAAGGTCAAGGTCACGTCAAGGTCAAAGTGGAGGTCAGGGTGGAGGTCAAGGTCACGTCAAGGTCGAAGTGGAGGTCAAGGTCACCTCAAGGTCACGGTCAAGGTCGAAGTGGAGGTCAAGGTCAGAGTCAAGGTCAGGGTGAAGGCAGAGGCAGAGGCAGAGGCAGAGGCAGATGCAGAGGCAGAGGCAGAGGCAGATGCAGAGGCAAAGGCAGAGGCAGAGGCAGAGGCAGGAGCATAGTTAGGGTCAGGAAGGAGGTCAGGGTGGAGGTCAAGGTCACGTCAAGGTCAAAGTGGAGGTCAGGGTGGAGGTCACGGTCACGTCAGGGGCAAAGTGGAGGTCAGGGTGGAGGTCAAGGTCACCTGAAGGTCAAAGTGGAGGTCAAGGTCACCTCAAGGTCACGGTCAAGGTCGAAGTGGAGGTCAAGGTCAGAGTCAAGGTCAGGGTGAAGGCAGAGGCAGAGGCAGAGGCAGATTCAGAGGCAGAGGCAGAGGCAGATGCAGAGGCAAAGGCAGAGGCAGAGGCAGCGGTAGGAGCATAGTTAGGGTCAGGGAGGATTTCAGGGTGGAGGTCAAGGTCACGTCAAGGTTAAAGTGGAGGTCAGGGTGGAGGTCAAGGTCACGTCAAGGTCAAAGTGGAGGTCAGGGTGGAGGTCAAGGTCACGTCAAGGTCAAAGTGGAGGTAAAGGTCACGTCAAGGTCACGGTCAAGGTCGAAGTGGAGGTCAAGGTCAGACTCAAGGTCCGGGTGAAGGCAGAGGCAGAGGCAGATGCAGAGGCAGATGCAGAGGCAGAGGCAGAGGCAGATGCAGAGGCAAAGGCAGAGGCAAAGGCAGAGGCAGGAGCATAGTTAGGGTCAGGAAGGAGGTCAGGGTGGAGGTCAAGGTCACGTCAAGGTCAAAGTGGAGGTCAGGGTGGAGGTCAAGGTCACGTGAAGGTCAAAGTGGAGGTCAAGGTCACCTCAAGGTCACGGTCAAGGTCGAAGTGGAGGTCAAGGTCAGAGTCAAGGTCAGGGTGAAGGCAGAGGCAGAGGCAGAGGCAGAGGCAGATGCAGAGGCAGAGGCAGAGGCAGATGCAGAGGCAAAGGCAGAGGCAGAGGCAGCGGTAGGAGCATGGTTAGGGTCAGGAAGGAGGTCAGGGTAGAGGTCAAGGTCACGACAAGGTCAAAGTGGATTTCAGGGTGGAGGTCAAGGTCACGTCGAGGTCAAAGTGGAGGTCAGGGTGGAGGTCAAGGTCACGTCTAGGTCAAAGTGGAGGTCAGGGTGGAGGTCAAGGTCACGTGAAGGTCAAAGTGAATGTCAAGGTCACCTAAAGGTCACGGTCAAGGTCGAAGTGGAGGTCAAGGTCAGAGTCAAGGTCAGGGTGAAGGCAGAGTCAGAGGCAGGGGCAGAGGCAGATGCAGAGGCAGAGGCAGAGGCAGACGCAGAAGCAAAAGCAGAGGCAGAGGCAGCGGTAGGCGCATAGTTAGGGTCGGGAAGGAGGTCAGGGTGGAGGTCAAGGTCACGTCAAGGTCAAAGTGGATTTCAGGGTGGAGGTCAAGGTCACGTCAAGCTCAAAGTGGAGGTCAGGGTGGAGGTCAAGGTCACGTCAAGGTCCAAGTGGAGGTCAGGGTGGAGGCCAAGGTCACGTCAAGGTCAAAGTGGAGGTCAGGGTGGAGGTCAAGGTCACGTCAAGGTCAAAGCGGAGGTCAAGGTCACGTCAAGGTCACGGTCAAGGTCGAAGTGGAGGTCAAGGTCAGAGTCAAGGTCAGGGTGAACGCAGAGGCAGAGGCAGATGCAGAGGCAGATGCAGAGGCAGAGGCAGAGGCAGATGCAGAGGCAAAGGCAGAGGCAAAGGCAGAGGCAGGAGGATAGTTAGGGTAAGGAAGGAGGTCAGGGTGGAGGTCAAGGTCACGTCAAGGTCAAAGTGGAGGTCAGGGTGAAGGTCAAGGTCACGTCAAGGTCAAAGTGGAGGTCAGGGTGGAGGTCAAGGTCACGTCAAGGTCGAAGTGGAGGTCAAGGTCACCTCAAGGTCACGGTCAAGGTCGAAGTGGAGGTCAAGGTCAGAGTCAAGGTCAGGGTGAAGGCAGAGGCAGAGGCAGAGGCAGAGGCAGATGCAGAGGCAGAGGCAGAGGCAGATGCAGAGGCAAAGGCAGAGGCAGAGGCAGAGGCAGGAGCATAGTTAGGGTCAGGAAGGAGGTCAGGGTGGAGGTCAAGGTCACGTCAAGGTCCCAGTGGATGTCAGGCTGGAGGTCAAGGTCACGTCAAGGTCAAAGTGGAGGTCAGGGTGGAGGTCAAGGTCACGTCAAGGTCAAAGTGGAGGTCAGGGTGGAGGTCAAGGTCACGTCAAGGTCAAAGTGGATTTCAGGGTGAAGGTCAAGGTCAGGGTCAAGGTCAAAGTGGAGGTCAGGATGGAGGTCAAGGTCACCTCAAGGCCAAAGTGGAGGTCAGGGTGGAGGTCAAGGTCACGTCAAGGTCAAAGTGGAGGTCAAGGTCACGTCAAGGACACGGTCAAGGTCGAAGTGGAGGTCAAGGTCCGAGTCACGGTCAGGGTGAAGGCAGAGGCAGAGGCAGAGGCAGAGGCAGAGGCAGATGCGGAGGCAGAGGCAGATGCAGAGGCAGAGGCAGATGCAGAGGCAAAGGCAGAGGCAGAGGCAGAGGCCGGAGCATAGTTAGGGTCAGGAAGGAGGTCAGGGTGGAGGTCAAGGTCACGTCAAGGTCAAAGGGGAGGTCAGGGTGGAGGTCAAGGTCACGTCAAGGGCAAAGTGGAGGTCAGGGTGGAGGTCAAGGTCACGTCAAGGTCAAAGTGGAGGTCAAGGTCACCTCAAGGTCACGGTCAAGGACGAAGTGGAGGTCAAGGTCATAGTCAAGGTCAGTATGAAGGCAGAGGCAGAGGCAGAGGCAGAGGCAGATGCAGAGGCAGAGGCAGAGGCAGATGCAGAGGCAAAGTCAGAGGCAGAGGCAGATGCGGAGGCAGAGGCAGATGCAGAGGCAGAGGCAGATGCAGAGGCAAAGGCAGAGGCAGAGGCAGAGGCAGATGCAGAGGCAAAGGCAGAGGCAGAGGCAGAGGTAGGAGCATAGTTAGGGTCAGGAAGGAGGTCAGGGTGGAGGTCAAGGTCACGTCAAGGTCAAAGTGGAGGTCAGGGTGGAGGTCAAGGTCACGTCAAGGTCAAAGTGGATTTCAGGGTGGAGGTCAAGGTCACGTCAAGGTCAAAGTGGAGGTCAGGGTGAAGGTCAAGGTCACGTCAAGGTCAAAGTGGAGGTCAGGGTGGAGGTCAAGGTCACGTTAAGGTCAAAGTGAATGTCAAGGTCACCTCAAGGTCACGGTCAAGGTCGAAGTGGAGGTCAAGGTCAGAGTCAAGGTCAGGGTGAAGGCAGAGTCAGAGGCAGGGGCAGAGGCAGATGCAGAGGCAGAGGCAGAGGCAGACGCAGAGGCAAAGGCAGAGGCAGAGGCAGCGGTAGGAGCATAGTTAGGGTCGGGAAGGAGGTCAGGGTGGAGGTCAAGGTCACGCCAAGGTCAAAGTGGATTTCAGGGTGGAGGTCAAGGTCACGTCAAGCTCAATGTGGAGGTCAGGGTGGAGGTCAAGGTCACGTCAAGGTCCAAGTGGAGGTCAGGGTGGAGGCCAAGGTCACGTCAAGGTCAAAGTGGAGGTCAGGGTGGAGGTCAAGGTCACGTCAAGGTCAAAGCGGAGGTCAAGGTCACGTCAAGGTCACGGTCAAGGTCGAAGTGGAGGTCAAGGTCAGAGTCAAGGTCAGGGTGAAGGCAGAGGCAGAGGCAGATGCAGAGGCAGATGCAGAGGCAGAGGCAGAGGCAGATGCAGAGGCAAAGGCAGATGCAAAGGCAGAGGCAGGAGGATAGTTAGGGTCAGGAAGGAGGTCAGGGTGGAGGTCAAGGTCACGTCAAGGTCAAAGTGGATTTCAGGGTGGAGGTCAAGGTCACGTCAAGGTCAAAGTGGAAGTCAGGGTGAAGGTCAAGGTCACGTCAAGGTCAAAGTGGAGGTCAGGGTGGAGGTCAAGGTCACGTCAAGGTCGAAGTGGAGGTCAAGGTCACCTCAAGGTCACGGTCAAGGTCGAAGTGGAGGTCAAGGTCAGAGTCAAGGTCAGGGTGAAGGCAGAGGCAGAGGCAGAGGCAGAGGCAGAGGCAGATGCAGAGGCAGAGGCAGAGGCAGATGCAGAGGCAAAGGCAGAGGCAGAGGCAGAGGTAGGAGCATAGTTAGGGTTAGGAAGGAGGTCAGGGTGGAGGTCAAGGTCACGTCATGGTCAAAGTGGATTTCAGGGTGGAGGTCAAGGTCACGTCAAGGTCAAAGTGGAGGTCAGGGTGGAGGTCAAGGTCACGTCAAGGTCACAGTGGAGGTCAAGGTCACGTCAAGGTCACGGTCAAGGTCGAAAGGGAGGTCAAGGTCAGAGTCAAGGTCAGGGTGAAGGCAGAGGCAGAGGCAGATGCAGAGGCAGATGCAGAGGCAGAGGCAGAGGCAGATGCAGAGGCAAAGGCAGAGGCAAAGGCAGAGGCAGGAGCATAGTTAGGGTCAGGAAGGAGGTCAGGGTGGAGGTCAAGGTCACGTCAAGGTCCAAGTGGATTTCAGGCTGGAGGTCAAGGTCACGTCAAGGTCAAAGTGGAGGTCAGGGTGGAGGTCAAGGTCACGTCAAGGTCAAAGTGGAGGTCAGGGTGGAGGTCAAGGTCACGTCAAGGTCAAAGTGGAGGTCAGGGTGGAGGTCAAGGTCACCTCAAGGTCACGGTCAAGGTCGAAGTGGAGGTCAAGGTTAGAGTCAAGGTCAGGGCGAAGGCAGAGGCAGAGGCAGAGGCAGAGGCAGATGCAGAGGCAGAGGCAGAGGCAGATGCAGAGGCGAAGGCAGAGGCAGAGGCCGAGGTAGGAGCATAGTTACGGTCAGGAAGGAGGTCAGGGTGGAGGTCAAGGTCACGTCAAGGTCAAAGTGGAATTCAGGGTGGAGGTCAAGGTCACGTCAAGGTCAAAGTGGAGGTCAAGGTCACGTCAAGGTCAAAGTGGAGGTCAAGGTCACGTCAAGGTCACGGTCAAGGTCGAAGTGGAGGTCAAGGTCAGAGTCAAGGTCAGGGTGAAGGCAGAGGCAGAGGCAGATGCGGAGGCAGAGGCAGATGCAGAGGCAGAGGCAGATGCAGAGGCAAAGGCAGAGGCAGAGGCAGAGGCCGGAGCATAGTTAGGGTCAGGAAGGAGGTCGATGTGGAGGTCAAGGTCACGTCAAGGTCAAAGTGGAGGTCAGGGTGGAGGTTAAGGTCACGTCAAGGTCAAAGTGGAGGTCAGGGTGTAGGTCAAGGTCACGTCAAGGTCAAAGTGGAGGTCAGGGTGGAGGTCACGGTCACGTCAGGGGCAAAGTGGAGGTCAGGGTGGAGGTCAAGGTCACCTGAAGGTCAAAGTGGAGGTCAAGGTCACCTCAAGGTCACGGTCAAGGTCGAAGTGGAGGTCAAGGTCAGAGTCAAGGTCAGGGTGAAGGTAGAGGCAGAGGCAGAGGCAGATTCAGAGGCAGAGGCAGAGGCAGATGCAGAGGCAAAGGCAGAGGCAGAGGCAGCGGTAGGAGCATAGTTAGGGTCAGGGAGGATTTCAGGGTGGAGGTCAAGGTCACGTCAAGGTTAAAGTGGAGGTCAGGGTGGAGGTCAAGGTCACGTCAAGGTCAAAGTGGAGGTCAGGGTGGAGGTCAAGGTCACGTCAAGGTCAAAGTGGAGGTCAGGGTGGAGGTCAAGGTCACGTCAAGGGCAAAGTGGAGGTCAGGGTGGAGGTCAAGGTCACGTCAAGGTCAAAGTGGAGGTCAAGGTCACCTCAAGGTCACGGTCAAGGACGAAGTGGAGGTCAACGTCATAGTCAAGGTCAGTATGAAGGCAGAGGCAGAGGCAGAGGCAGAGGCAGATGCAGAGGCAGAGGCAGAGGCAGATGCAGAGGCAAAGGCAGAGGCAGAGGCAGCGGTAGGAGCATAGTTAGGGTCAGGAAGGAGGTCAGGGTGGAGGTCAAGGTCACGTCATGGTCAAAGTGGATTTCAGGGTGGAGGTCAAGGTCACGTCAAGGTCAAAGTGGAGGTCAGGGTGGAGGTCAAGGTCACGTCAAGGTCACAGTGGAGGTCAAGGTCACGTCAAGGTCACGGTCAAGGTCGGAAGGGAGGTCAAGGTCAGAGTCAAGGTCAGGGTGAAGGCAGAGGTAGAGGCAGATGCAGAGGCAGATGCAGAGGCAGAGGCAGAGGCAGATGCAGAGGCAAAGGCAGAGGCAAAGGCAGAGGCAGGAGCATAGTTAGGGTCAGGAAGGAGGTCAGGGTGGAGGTCAAGGTCACGTCAAGGTCCAAGTGGATTTCAGGCTGGAGGTCAAGGTCACGTCAAGGTCAAAGTGGAGGTCAGGGTGGAGGTCAAGGTCACGTCAAGGTTAAAGTGGAGGTCAGGGTGGAGGTCAAGGTCACGTCAAGGTCAAAGTGGAGGTCAGGGTGGAGGTCAAGGTCACCTCAAGGTCACGGTCAAGGTCGAAGTGGAGGTCAAGGTCAGAGTCAAGGTCAGGGTGAAGGCAGAGGCAGAGGCAGAGGCAGAGGCAGATGCAGAGGCAGAGGCAGAGGCAGATGCAGAGGCAAAGGCAGAGGCAGAGGCCGAGGTAGGAGCATAGTTACGGTCAGGATGGAGGTCAGGGTGGAGGTCAAGGTCACGTCAAGGTCAAAGTGGAATTCAGGGTGGAGGTCAAGGTCACGTCAAGGTCAAAGTGGAGGTCAAGGTCACGTCAAGGTCAAAGTGGAGGTCAAGGTCACGTCAAGGTCAAAGTGGAGGTCAAGGTCACGTCAAGGTCACGGTCAAGGTCGAAGTGGAGGTCAAGGTCAGACTCAAGGTCAGGGTGAAGGCAGAGGCAGAGACAGATGCAGAGGCAGATGCAGAGGCAGAGGCAAAGGCAGATGCAGAGGCAAAGGCAAAGGCAAAGGCAGAGGCAGGAGCATAGTTAGGGTCAGGAAGGAGGTCAGGGTGGAGGTCAAGGTCACGTCAAGGTCAGAGTGGATATCAGTGTGGAGGTCAAGGTCACGTCAAGGTCAAAGTGGAGGTCAGGGTGGAGGTCAAGGTCACGTCAAGGTCAAAGTGGAGGTCAGGGTGGAGGTCGAGGTCACGTCAAGGTCAAAGTGGATTTCAGGGTGGAGGTCAAGGTCAGGGTCAAGGTCAAAGTAGAGGTCAGGATGGAGGTCAAGGTCACGTCAAGGCCAAAGTGGAGGTCAGGGTGAAGGTCAAGGTCACGTCAAGGTCAAAGTGGAGGTCAAGGTCACGTCAAGGTCACGGTCAAGGTCGAAGTGGAGGTCAAGGTCAGAGTCAAGGTCAGGGTGAAGGCAGAGGCAGAGGCAGATGCGGAGGCAGAGGCAGATGCAGAGGCAGAGGCAGATGCAGAGGCAAAGGCAGAGGCAGAGGCAGAGGCCGGAGCATAGTTAGGGTCAGAAAGGAGGTCGATGTGGAGGTCAAGGTCACGTCAAGGTCAAAGTGGAGGTCAGGGTGGAGGTTAAGGTCACGTCAAGGTCAAAGTGGAGGTCAGGGTGTAGGTCAAGGTCACGTCAAGGTCAAAGTGGAGGTCAGGGTGGAGGTCACGGTCACGTCAGGGGCAAAGTAGAGGTCAGGGTGGAGGTCAAGGTCACCTGAAGGTCAAAGTGGAGGTCAAGGTCACCTCAAGGTCACGGTCAAGGTCGAAGTGGAGGTCAAGGTCAGAGTCAAGGTCAGGGTGAAGGCAGAGGCAGAGGCAGAGGCAGATTCAGAGGCAGAGGCAGAGGCAGATGCAGAGGCAAAGGCAGAGGCAGAGGCAGCGGTAGGAGCATAGTTAGGGTCAGGAAGGAGGTCAGGGTGGAGGTCAAGGTCACGTCAAGGTCAAAGTGGATTTCAGGGTGGAGGTCAAGTTCACGTCAAGGTCAAAGTGGAGGTCAGGGTGTAGGTCAAGGTCACGTCAAAGTCAAAGTGGAGGTCAGGGTGGAGGTCAAGGTCACGTCAAGGTCAAAGTGGAGGTCAGGGTGGCGGTCAAGGTCACGTCGAGGTTAAAGTGGAGGTCAGGGTGAAGGTCAAGGTCACGTCAAGGTCAAAGTGAAGGTCAGGGTGAAAGTCAAGGTCACGTCAAGGTCAAAGTGGAGGTCAAGGTCACCTCAAGGTCACGGTCAAGGTCGAAGTGGAGGTCAAGGTCAGAGTCAAGGTCAGGGTGAAGGCAGAGGCAGAGGCAGAGGCAGAGGCAGATGCAGAGGCAGAGGCAGAGGCAGATGCAGAGGCAAAGGCAGAGGCAGAGGCAGAGGTAGGAGCATAGTTAGGGTCAGGAAGGAGGTCAGGGTGGAGGTCAAGGTCACGTCATGGTCAAAGTGGATTTCAGGGTGGAGGTCAAGGTCACGTCAAGGTCAAAGTGGAGGTCAGGGTGGAGGTCAAGGTCACGTCAAGGTCACAGTGGAGGTCAAGGTCACGTCAAGGTCACGGTCAAGGTCGAAAGGGAGGTCAAGGTCAGAGTCAAGGTCAGGGTGAAGGCAGAGGCAGAGGCAGATGCAGAGGCAGATGCAGAGGCAGAGGCAGAGGCAGATGCAGAGGCAAAGGCAGAGGCAAAGGCAGAGGCAGGAGCATAGTTAGGGTCAGGAAGGAGGTCAGGGTGGAGGTCAAGGTCACGTCAAGGTCCAAGTGGATTTCAGGCTGGAGGTCAAGGTCACGTCAAGGTCAAAGTGGAGGTCAGGGTGGAGGTCAAGGTCACGTCAAGGTCAAAGTGGAGGTCAGGGTGGAGGTCAAGGTCACGTCAAGGTCAAAGTGGAGGTCAGGGTGGAGGTCAAGGTCACCTCAAGGTCACGGTCAAGGTCGAAGTGGAGGTCAAGGTCAGAGTCAAGGTCAGGGTGAAGGCAGAGGCAGAGGCAGAGGCAGAGGCAGATGCAGAGGCAGAGGCAGAGGCAGATGCAGAGGCAAAGGCAGAGGCAGAGGCCGAGGTAGGAGCATAGTTACGGTCAGGAAGGAGGTCAGGGTGGAGGTCAAGGTCACGTCAAGGTCAAAGTGGAATTCAGGGTGGAGGTCAAGGTCACGTCAAGGTCAAAGTGGAGGTCAGGGTGGAGGTCAAGGTCACGTCAAGGTCAAAGTGGAGGTCAAGGTCACGTCAAGGTCAAAGTGGAGGTCAAGGTCACGTCAAGGTCACGGTCAAGGTCGAAGTAGAGGTCAAGGTCAGACTCAAGGTCAGGGTGAAGGCAGAGGCAGAGGCAGATGCAGAGGCAGATGCAGAGGCAGAGGCAAAGGCAGATGCAGAGGCAAAGGCAGAGGCAAAGGCAGAGGCAGGAGCATAGTTAGGGTCAGGAAGGAGGTCAGGGTGGAGGTCAAGGTCACGTCAAGGTCAGAGTGGATATCAGGGTGGAGGTCAAGGTCACGTCAAGGTCAAAGTGGAGGTCAGGGTGGAGGTCAAGGTCACGTCAAGGTCAAAGTGGAGGTCAGGGTGGAGGTCGAGGTCACGTCAAGGTCAAAGTGGATTTCAGGGTGGAGGTCAAGGTCAGGGTCAAGGTCAAAGTAGAGGTCAGGATGGAGGTCAAGGTCACGTCAAGGCCAAAGTGGAGGTCAGGGTGAAGGTCAAGGTCACGTCAAGGTCAAAGTAGAGGTCAAGGTCACGTCAAGGTCACGGTCAAGGTCGAAGTGGAGGTCAAGGTCAGAGTCAAGGTCAGGGTGACGGCAGAGGCAGAGGCAGATGCGGAGGCAGAGGCAGATGCAGAGGCAGAGGCAGATGCAGAGGCAAAGGCAGAGGCAGAGGCAGAGGCCGGAGCATAGTTAGGGTCAGGAAGGAGGTCGATGTGGAGGTCAAGGTCACGTCAAGGTCAAAGTGGAGGTCAGGGTGGAGGTTAAGGTCACGTCAAGGTCAAAGTGGAGGTCAGGGTGTAGGTCAAGGTCACGTCAAGGTCAAAGTGGAGGTCAGGGTGGAGGTCACGGTCACGTCCGGGGCAAAGTAGAGGTCAGGGTGGAGGTCAAGGTCACCTGAAGGTCAAAGTGGAGGTCAAGGTCACCTCAAGGTCACGGTCAAGGTCGAAGTGGAGGTCAAGGTCAGAGTCAAGGTCAGGGTGAAGGCAGAGGCAGAGGCAGAGGCAGATTCAGAGGCAGAGGCAGAGGCAGATGCAGAGGCAAAGGCAGAGGCAGAGGCAGCGGTAGGAGCATAGTTAGGGTCAGGAAGGAGGTCAGGGTGGAGGTCAAGGTCACGTCAAGGTCAAAGTGGATTTCAGGGTGGAGGTCAGGTTCACGTCAAGGTCAAAGTGGAGGTCAGGGTGTAGGTCAAGGTCACGTCAAGGTCAAAGTGGAGGTCAGGGTGGAGGTCAAGGTCACGTCAAGGTCAAAGTGGAGGTCAGGGTGGCGGTCAAGGTCACGTCAAGGTCAAAGTGGAGGTCAGGGTGCAGGTCAAGGTCACGTCAAGGTCAAAGTGAAGGTCAGGGTGAAGGTCAAGGTCACGTCAAGGTCAAAGTGGAGGTCAAGGTCACCTCAAGGTCACGGTCAAGGTCGAAGTGGAGGTCAAGGTCAGAGTCAAGGTCAGGGTGAAGGCAGAGGCAGAGGCAGAGGCAGAGGCAGATGCAGAGGCAGAGGCAGAGGCAGATGCAGAGGCAAAGGCAGAGGCAGAGGCAGAGGCAAAGGCAGAGGCAGAGGTAGGAGCATAGTTAGGGTCAGGAAGGAGGTCAGGGTGGAGGTCAAGGTCACGTCAAGGTCAAAGTGGAGGTCAGGGTGGAGGTCAAGGTCACCTCAAGGTCACGGTCAAGGTCGAAGTGGAGGTCAAGGTCAGAGTCAAGGTCAGGGTGAAGGCAGAGGCAGAGGCAGATGCAGAGGCAGATGCAGAGGCAGAGGCAAAGGCAGATGCAGAGGCAAAGGCAGAGGCAAAGGCAGAGGCAGGAGCATAGTTAGGGTCAGGAAGGAGGTCAGGGTGGAGGTCAAGGTCACGTCAAGGTCAGAGTGGATATCAGGGTGGAGGTCAAGGTCACGTCAAGGTCAAAGTGGAGGTCAGGGTGGAGGTCAAGGTCACGTCAAGGTCAAAGTGGAGGTCAGGGTGGAGGTCAAGGTCACGTCAAGGTCAAAGTGGAGGTCAAGGTCACGTCAAGGTCACGGTCAAGGTCGAAGTGGAGGTCAGGATGGAGGTCAAGGTGACGTCAAGGCCAAAGTGGAGGTCAGGGTGGAGGTCAAGGTCACGTCAAGGTCAAAGTGGAGGTCAAGGTCACGTCAAGGTCACGGTCAAGGTCGAAGTGGAGGTCAAGGTCAGAGTCAAGGTCAGGGTGACGGCAGAGGCAGAGGCAGATGCGGAGGCAGAGGCAGATGCAGAGGCAGAGGCAGATGCAGAGGCAAAGGCAGAGGCAGAGGCAGAGGCCGGAGCATAGTTAGGGTCAGGAAGGAGGTCGATGTGGAGGTCAAGGTCACGTCAAGGTCAAAGTGGAGGTCAGGGTGGAGGTTAAGGTCACGTCAAGGTCAAAGTGGAGGTCAGGGTGTAGGTCAAGGTCACGTCAAGGTCAAAGTGGAGGTCAGGGTGGAGGTCACGGTCACGTCAGGGGCAAAGTGGAGGTCAGGGTGGATGTCAAGGTCACCTGAAGGTCAAAGTGGAGGTCAAGGTCACCTCAAGGTCACGGTCAAGGTCGAAGTGGAGGTCAAGGTCAGAGTCAAGGTCAGGGTGAAGGCAGAGGCAGAGGCAGAGGCAGATTCAGAGGAAGAGGCAGAGGCAGATGCAGAGGCAAAGGCAGAGGCAGAGGCAGCGGTAGGAGCATAGTAAGGGTCAGGAAGGAGGTCAGGGTGGAGGTCAAGGTCACGTCAAGGTCAAAGTGGATTTCAGGGTGGAGGTCAAGTTCACGTCAAGGTCAAAGTGGAGGTCAGGGTGTAGGTCAAGGTCACGTCAAGGTCAAAGTGGAGGTCAGGGTGGAGGTCAAGGTCACGTCAAGGTCAAAGTGGAGGTCAGGGTGGCGGTCAAGGTCACGTCAAGGTCAAAGAGGAGGTCAGGGTGAAGGTCAAGGTCACGTCAAGGTCAAAGTGAAGGTCAGGGTGAAGGTCAAGGTCACGTCAAGGTCAAAGTGGAGGTCAAGGTCACCTCAAGGTCACGGTCAAGGTCGAAGTGGAGGTCAAGGTCAGAGTCAAGGTCAGGGTGAAGGCAGAGGCATAGGCAGAGGCAGAGGAAGATGCAGAGGCAGAGGCAGAGGCAGATGCAGAGGCAAAGGCAGAGGCAAAGGCAGAGGCAGGAGCATAGTTAGGGTCAGGACAGATGTTCAGGGTGGAGGTCAAGGTCACGTCAAGGTCAATGTGGAGGTCAGGATGGAGGTCAAGGTCACGTCAAGGTCAAAGTGGAGGTCAGGGTGGAGGTCAAGGTCACGTCAAGGTCAAAGTGGAGGTCAAGGTCACGTCAAGGTCAAAGTGGAGGTCAAGGTCACGTCAAGGTCACGGTCAAGGTCGAAGTGGAGGTCAAGATCAGAGTCAAGGTCAGGGTGAATGCAGAGGCAGAGGCAGATGCAGAGGCAGATGCAGAGGCAGAGGCAGAGGCAGATGCAGAGGCAAAGGCAGAGGCAAAGGCAGAGGCAGGAGCATAGTTAGGGTCAGGAAGGAGGTCAGGGTGGAGGTCAAGGTCACGTCAAGGTCAAAGTGGATTTCAGGGTGGAGGTCAAGGTCACGTCAAGGTCAAAGTGGAGGTCAGGGTGGAGGTCAAGGTCACGTCAAGGTCAAAGTGGAGTTCAGGGTGGAGGTCAAGGTCACGTCAAGGTCAAAATGGATTTCAGGGTGGAGGTCAAGGTCAGGGTCAAGGTCAAAGTGGAGGTCAGGATGGAGGTCAAGGTCACGTCAAGGCCAAAGTGGAGGTCAGGGTGGAGGTCAAGGTCACGTCAAGGTCAAAGTGGAGGTCAAGGTCACGTCAAGGTCACAGTCAAGGTCGAAGTGGAGGTCAAGGTCAGAGTCAAGGTCAGGGTGAAGGCAGAGGCAGAGGCAGAGGCAGAGGCAGATGCGGAGGCAGAGGCAGATGCAGAGGCAGAGGCAGATGCAGAGGCAAAGGCAGAGGCAGAGGCAGAGACCGGAGCATAGTTAGGGTCAGGACGAAGATCAGGGTGGAGGTCAAGGTCACGTCAAGGTCAAAGTGGAGGTCAGGGTCGAGGTCAAGGTCACGTCAAGGTCAAAGTGGAGGTCAGGGTGTAGGTCAAGGTCACGTCAAGGTCAAAGTGGAGGTCAGGGTGGAGGTCAAGGTCACGTCAAGGTCAAAGTGGAGGTCAAGGTCAGAGTCAAGGTCAGGGTGAAGGCAGAGGCAGAGGCAGAGGCAGAGGCAGATGCAGAGGCAGAGGCAGAGGCAGATGCAGAGGCAAAGGCAGAGGCAGAGGCCGAGGTAGGAGTATAGTTACGGTCAGGAAGGAGGTCAGGGTGGAGGTCAAGGTCACGTCAAGGTCAAAGTGGAATTCAGGGTGGAGGTCAAGGTCACGTCAAGGTCAAAGTGGAGGTCAGGGTGGAGGTCAAGGTCACGTCAAGGTCAAAGTGGAGGTCAAGGTCACGTCAAGGTCAAAGTGGAGGTCAAGGTCACGTCAAGGTCACGGTCAAGGTCGAAGTAGAGGTCAAGGTCAGACTCAAGGTCAGGGTGAAGGCAGAGGCAGAGGCAGATGCAGAGGCAGATGCAGAGGCAGAGGCAAAGGCAGATGCAGAGGCAAAGGCAGAGGCAAAGGCAGAGGCAGGAGCATAGTTAGGGTCAGGAAGGAGGTCAGGGTGGAGGTCAAGGTCACGTCAAGGTCAGAGTGGATATCAGGGTGGAGGTCAAGGTCACGTCAAGGTCAAAGTGGAGGTCAGGGTGGAGGTCAAGGTCACGTCAAGGTCAAAGTGGAGGTCAGGGTGGAGGTCGAGGTCACGTCAAGGTCAAAGTGGATTTCAGGGTGGAGGTCACGGTCAGGGTCAAGGTCAAAGTAGAGGTCAGGATGGAGGTCAAGGTCACGTCAAGGCCAAAGTGGAGGTCAGGGTGAAGGTCAAGGTCACGTCAAGGTCAAAGTAGAGGTCAAGGTCACGTCAAGGTCACGGTCAAGGTCGAAGTGGAGGTCAAGGTCAGAGTCAAGGTCAGGGTGACGGCAGAGGCAGAGGCAGATGCGGAGGCAGAGGCAGATGCAGAGGCAGAGGCAGATGCAGAGGCAAAGGCAGAGGCAGAGGCAGAGGCCGGAGCATAGTTAGGGTCAGGAAGGAGGTCGATGTGGAGGTCAAGGTCACGTCAAGGTCAAAGTGGAGGTCAGGGTGGAGGTTAAGGTCACGTCAAGGTCAAAGTGGAGGTCAGGGTGTAGGTCAAGGTCACGTCAAGGTCAAAGTGGAGGTCAGGGTGGAGGTCACGGTCACGTCAGGGGCAAAGTAGAGGTCAGGGTGGAGGTCAAGGTCACCTGAAGGTCAAAGTGGAGGTCAAGGTCACCTCAAGGTCACGGTCAAGGTCGAAGTGGAGGTCAAGGTCAGAGTCAAGGTCAGGGTGAAGGCAGAGGCAGAGGCAGAGGCAGATTCAGAGGCAGAGGCAGAGGCAGATGCAGAGGCAAAGGCAGAGGCAGAGGCAGCGGTAGGAGCATAGTTAGGGTCAGGAAGGAGGTCAGGGTGGAGGTCAAGGTCACGTCAAGGTCAAAGTGGAGGTCAGGGTGGCGGTCAAGGTCACGTCAAGGTCAAAGTGGAGGTCAGGGTGCAGGTCAAGGTCACGTCAAGGTCAAAGTGAAGGTCAGGGTGAAGGTCAAGGTCACGTCAAGGTCAAAGTGGAGGTCAAGGTCACCTCAAGGTCACGGTCAAGGTCGAAGTGGAGGTCAAGGTCAGAGTCAAGGTCAGGGTGAAGGCAGAGGCAGAGGCAGAGGCAGAGGCAGATGCAGAGGCAGAGGCAGAGGCAGATGCAGAGGCAAAGGCAGAGGCAGAGGCAGAGGTAGGAGCATAGTTAGGGTCAGGAAGGAGGTCAGGGTGGAGGTCAAGGTCACGTCATGGTCAAAGTGGATTTCAGGGTGGAGGTCAAGGTCACGTCAAGGTCAAAGTGGAGGTCAGGGTGGAGGTCAAGGTCACGTCAAGGTCACAGTGGAGGTCAAGGTCACGTCAAGGTCACGGTCCAGGTCGAAAGGGAGGTCAAGGTCAGAGTCAAGGTCAGGGTGAAGGCAGAGGCAGAGGCAGATGCAGAGGCAGATGCAGAGGCAGAGGCAGAGGCAGATGCAGAGGCAAAGGCAGAGGCAAAGGCAGAGGCAGGAGCATAGTTAGGGTCAGGAAGGAGGTCAGGCTGGAGGTCAAGGTCACGTCAAGGTCCAAGTGGATTTCAGGCTGGAGGTCAAGGTCACGTCAAGGTCAAAGTGGAGGTCAGGGTGGAGGTCAAGGTCACGTCAAGGTCAAAGTGGAGGTCAGGGTGGAGGTCAAGGTCACCTCAAGGTCACGGTCAAGGTCGAAGTGGAGGTCAAGGTCAGAGTCAAGGTCAGGGTGAAGGCAGAGGCAGAGGCAGAGGCAGAGGCAGATGCAGAGGCAGAGGCAGAGGCAGATGCAGAGGCAAAGGCAGAGGCAGAGGCCGAGGTAGGAGCATAGTTACGGTCAGGAAGGAGGTCAGGGTGGAGGTCAAGGTCACGTCAAGGTCAAAGTGGAATTCAGGGTGGAGGTCAAGGTCACGTCAAGGTCAAAGTGGAGGTCAGGGTGGAGGTCAAGGTCACGTCAAGGTCAAAGTGGAGGTCAAGGTCACGTCAAGGTCAAAGTGGAGGTCAAGGTCACGTCAAGGTCACGGTCAAGGTCGAAGTAGAGGTCAAGGTCAGACTCAAGGTCAGGGTGAAGGCAGAGGCAGAGGCAGATGCAGAGGCAGATGCAGAGGCAGAGGCAAAGGCAGATGCAGAGGCAAAGGCAGAGGCAAAGGCAGAGGCAGGAGCATAGTTAGGGTCAGGAAGGAGGTCAGGGTGGAGGTCAAGGTCACGTCAAGGTCAGAGTGGATATCAGGGTGGAGGTCAAGGTCACGTCAAGGTCAAAGTGGAGGTCAGGGTGGAGGTCAAGGTCACGTCAAGGTCAAAGTGGAGGTCAGGGTGGAGGTCGAGGTCACGTCAAGGTCAAAGTGGATTTCAGGGTGGAGGTCAAGGTCAGGGTCAAGGTCAAAGTAGAGGTCAGGATGGAGGTCAAGGTCACGTCAAGGCCAAAGTGGAGGTCAGGGTGAAGGTCAAGGTCACGTCAAGGTCAAAGTAGAGGTCAAGGTCACGTCAAGGTCACGGTCAAGGTCGAAGTGGAGGTCAAGGTCAGAGTCAAGGTCAGGGTGACGGCAGAGGCAGAGGCAGATGCGGAGGCAGAGGCAGATGCAGAGGCAGAGGCAGATGCAGAGGCAAAGGCAGAGGCAGAGGCAGAGGCCGGAGCATAGTTAGGGTCAGGAAGGAGGTCGATGTGGAGGTCAAGGTCACGTCAAGGTCAAAGTGGAGGTCAGGGTGGAGGTTAAGGTCACGTCAAGGTCAAAGTGGAGGTCAGGGTGTAGGTCAAGGTCACGTCAAGGTCAAAGTGGAGGTCAGGGTGGAGGTCACGGTCACGTCAGGGGCAAAGTAGAGGTCAGGGTGGAGGTCAAGGTCACCTGAAGGTCAAAGTGGAGGTCAAGGTCACCTCAAGGTCACGGTCAAGGTCGAAGTGGAGGTCAAGGTCAGAGTCAAGGTCAGGGTGAAGGCAGAGGCAGAGGCAGAGGCAGATTCAGAGGCAGAGGCAGAGGCAGATGCAGAGGCAAAGGCAGAGGCAGAGGCAGCGGTAGGAGCATAGTTAGGGTCAGGAAGGAGGTCAGGGTGGAGGTCAAGGTCACGTCAAGGTCAAAGTGGATTTCAGGGTGGAGGTCAGGTTCACGTCAAGGTCAAAGTGGAGGTCAGGGTGTAGGTCAAGGTCACGTCAAGGTCAAAGTGGAGGTCAGGGTGGAGGTCAAGGTCACGTCAAGGTCAAAGTGGAGGTCAGGGTGGCGGTCAAGGTCACGTCAAGGTCAAAGTGGAGGTCAGGGTGCAGGTCAAGGTCACGTCAAGGTCAAAGTGAAGGTCAGGGTGAAGGTCAAGGTCACGTCAAGGTCAAAGTGGAGGTCAAGGTCACCTCAAGGTCACGGTCAAGGTCGAAGTGGAGGTCAAGGTCAGAGTCAAGGTCAGGGTGAAGGCAGAGGCAGAGGCAGAGGCAGAGGCAGATGCAGAGGCAGAGGCAGAGGCAGATGCAGAGGCAAAGGCAGAGGCAGAGGCAGAGGCAAAGGCAGAGGCAGAGGTAGGAGCATAGTTAGGGTCAGGAAGGAGGTCAGGGTGGAGGTCAAGGTCACGTCAAGGTCAAAGTGGAGGTCAGGGTGGAGGTCAAGGTCACCTCAAGGTCACGGTCAAGGTCGAAGTGGAGGTCAAGGTCAGAGTCAAGGTCAGGGTGAAGGCAGAGGCAGAGGCAGATGCAGAGGCAGATGCAGAGGCAGAGGCAAAGGCAGATGCAGAGGCAAAGGCAGAGGCAAAGGCAGAGGCAGGAGCATAGTTAGGGTCAGGAAGGAGGTCAGGGTGGAGGTCAAGGTCACGTCAAGGTCAGAGTGGATATCAGGGTGGAGGTCAAGGTCACGTCAAGGTCAAAGTGGAGGTCAGGGTGGAGGTCAAGGTCACGTCAAGGTCAAAGTGGAGGTCAGGGTGGAGGTCAAGGTCACGTCAAGGTCAAAGTGGAGGTCAAGGTCACGTCAAGGTCACGGTCAAGGTCGAAGTGGAGGTCAGGATGGAGGTCAAGGTGACGTCAAGGCCAAAGTGGAGGTCAGGGTGGAGGTCAAGGTCACGTCAAGGTCAAAGTGGAGGTCAAGGTCACGTCAAGGTCACGGTCAAGGTCGAAGTGGAGGTCAAGGTCAGAGTCAAGGTCAGGGTGACGGCAGAGGCAGAGGCAGATGCGGAGGCAGAGGCAGATGCAGAGGCAGAGGCAGATGCAGAGGCAAAGGCAGAGGCAGAGGCAGAGGCCGGAGCATAGTTAGGGTCAGGAAGGAGGTCGATGTGGAGGTCAAGGTCACGTCAAGGTCAAAGTGGAGGTCAGGGTGGAGGTTAAGGTCACGTCAAGGTCAAAGTGGAGGTCAGGGTGTAGGTCAAGGTCACGTCAAGGTCAAAGTGGAGGTCAGGGTGGAGGTCACGGTCACGTCAGGGGCAAAGTGGAGGTCAGGGTGGATGTCAAGGTCACCTGAAGGTCAAAGTGGAGGTCAAGGTCACCTCAAGGTCACGGTCAAGGTCGAAGTGGAGGTCAAGGTCAGAGTCAAGGTCAGGGTGAAGGCAGAGGCAGAGGCAGAGGCAGATTCAGAGGAAGAGGCAGAGGCAGATGCAGAGGCAAAGGCAGAGGCAGAGGCAGCGGTAGGAGCATAGTAAGGGTCAGGAAGGAGGTCAGGGTGGAGGTCAAGGTCACGTCAAGGTCAAAGTGGATTTCAGGGTGGAGGTCAAGTTCACGTCAAGGTCAAAGTGGAGGTCAGGGTGTAGGTCAAGGTCACGTCAAGGTCAAAGTGGAGGTCAGGGTGGAGGTCAAGGTCACGTCAAGGTCAAAGTGGAGGTCAGGGTGGCGGTCAAGGTCACGTCAAGGTCAAAGAGGAGGTCAGGGTGAAGGTCAAGGTCACGTCAAGGTCAAAGTGAAGGTCAGGGTGAAGGTCAAGGTCACGTCAAGGTCAAAGTGGAGGTCAAGGTCACCTCAAGGTCACGGTCAAGGTCGAAGTGGAGGTCAAGGTCAGAGTCAAGGTCAGGGTGAAGGCAGAGGCATAGGCAGAGGCAGAGGAAGATGCAGAGGCAGAGGCAGAGGCAGATGCAGAGGCAAAGGCAGAGGCAAAGGCAGAGGCAGGAGCATAGTTAGGGTCAGGACAGATGTTCAGGGTGGAGGTCAAGGTCACGTCAAGGTCAATGTGGAGGTCAGGATGGAGGTCAAGGTCACGTCAAGGTCAAAGTGGAGGTCAGGGTGGAGGTCAAGGTCACGTCAAGGTCAAAGTGGAGGTCAAGGTCACGTCAAGGTCAAAGTGGAGGTCAAGGTCACGTCAAGGTCACGGTCAAGGTCGAAGTGGAGGTCAAGATCAGAGTCAAGGTCAGGGTGAATGCAGAGGCAGAGGCAGATGCAGAGGCAGATGCAGAGGCAGAGGCAGAGGCAGATGCAGAGGCAAAGGCAGAGGCAAAGGCAGAGGCAGGAGCATAGTTAGGGTCAGGAAGGAGGTCAGGGTGGAGGTCAAGGTCACGTCAAGGTCAAAGTGGATTTCAGGGTGGAGGTCAAGGTCACGTCAAGGTCAAAGTGGAGGTCAGGGTGGAGGTCAAGGTCACGTCAAGGTCAAAGTGGAGTTCAGGGTGGAGGTCAAGGTCACGTCAAGGTCAAAATGGATTTCAGGGTGGAGGTCAAGGTCAGGGTCAAGGTCAAAGTGGAGGTCAGGATGGAGGTCAAGGTCACGTCAAGGCCAAAGTGGAGGTCAGGGTGGAGGTCAAGGTCACGTCAAGGTCAAAGTGGAGGTCAAGGTCACGTCAAGGTCACAGTCAAGGTCGAAGTGGAGGTCAAGGTCAGAGTCAAGGTCAGGGTGAAGGCAGAGGCAGAGGCAGAGGCAGAGGCAGATGCGGAGGCAGAGGCAGATGCAGAGGCAGAGGCAGATGCAGAGGCAAAGGCAGAGGCAGAGGCAGAGACCGGAGCATAGTTAGGGTCAGGACGAAGATCAGGGTGGAGGTCAAGGTCACGTCAAGGTCAAAGTGGAGGTCAGGGTCGAGGTCAAGGTCACGTCAAGGTCAAAGTGGAGGTCAGGGTGTAGGTCAAGGTCACGTCAAGGTCAAAGTGGAGGTCAGGGTGGAGGTCAAGGTCACGTCAAGGTCAAAGTGGAGGTCAAGGTCAGAGTCAAGGTCAGGGTGAAGGCAGAGGCAGAGGCAGAGGCAGAGGCAGATGCAGAGGCAGAGGCAGAGGCAGATGCAGAGGCAAAGGCAGAGGCAGAGGCCGAGGTAGGAGTATAGTTACGGTCAGGAAGGAGGTCAGGGTGGAGGTCAAGGTCACGTCAAGGTCAAAGTGGAATTCAGGGTGGAGGTCAAGGTCACGTCAAGGTCAAAGTGGAGGTCAGGGTGGAGGTCAAGGTCACGTCAAGGTCAAAGTGGAGGTCAAGGTCACGTCAAGGTCAAAGTGGAGGTCAAGGTCACGTCAAGGTCACGGTCAAGGTCGAAGTAGAGGTCAAGGTCAGACTCAAGGTCAGGGTGAAGGCAGAGGCAGAGGCAGATGCAGAGGCAGATGCAGAGGCAGAGGCAAAGGCAGATGCAGAGGCAAAGGCAGAGGCAAAGGCAGAGGCAGGAGCATAGTTAGGGTCAGGAAGGAGGTCAGGGTGGAGGTCAAGGTCACGTCAAGGTCAGAGTGGATATCAGGGTGGAGGTCAAGGTCACGTCAAGGTCAAAGTGGAGGTCAGGGTGGAGGTCAAGGTCACGTCAAGGTCAAAGTGGAGGTCAGGGTGGAGGTCGAGGTCACGTCAAGGTCAAAGTGGATTTCAGGGTGGAGGTCACGGTCAGGGTCAAGGTCAAAGTAGAGGTCAGGATGGAGGTCAAGGTCACGTCAAGGCCAAAGTGGAGGTCAGGGTGAAGGTCAAGGTCACGTCAAGGTCAAAGTAGAGGTCAAGGTCACGTCAAGGTCACGGTCAAGGTCGAAGTGGAGGTCAAGGTCAGAGTCAAGGTCAGGGTGACGGCAGAGGCAGAGGCAGATGCGGAGGCAGAGGCAGATGCAGAGGCAGAGGCAGATGCAGAGGCAAAGGCAGAGGCAGAGGCAGAGGCCGGAGCATAGTTAGGGTCAGGAAGGAGGTCGATGTGGAGGTCAAGGTCACGTCAAGGTCAAAGTGGAGGTCAGGGTGGAGGTTAAGGTCACGTCAAGGTCAAAGTGGAGGTCAGGGTGTAGGTCAAGGTCACGTCAAGGTCAAAGTGGAGGTCAGGGTGGAGGTCACGGTCACGTCAGGGGCAAAGTAGAGGTCAGGGTGGAGGTCAAGGTCACCTGAAGGTCAAAGTGGAGGTCAAGGTCACCTCAAGGTCACGGTCAAGGTCGAAGTGGAGGTCAAGGTCAGAGTCAAGGTCAGGGTGAAGGCAGAGGCAGAGGCAGAGGCAGATTCAGAGGCAGAGGCAGAGGCAGATGCAGAGGCAAAGGCAGAGGCAGAGGCAGCGGTAGGAGCATAGTTAGGGTCAGGAAGGAGGTCAGGGTGGAGGTCAAGGTCACGTCAAGGTCAAAGTGGAGGTCAGGGTGGCGGTCAAGGTCACGTCAAGGTCAAAGTGGAGGTCAGGGTGCAGGTCAAGGTCACGTCAAGGTCAAAGTGAAGGTCAGGGTGAAGGTCAAGGTCACGTCAAGGTCAAAGTGGAGGTCAAGGTCACCTCAAGGTCACGGTCAAGGTCGAAGTGGAGGTCAAGGTCAGAGTCAAGGTCAGGGTGAAGGCAGAGGCAGAGGCAGAGGCAGAGGCAGATGCAGAGGCAGAGGCAGAGGCAGATGCAGAGGCAAAGGCAGAGGCAGAGGCAGAGGTAGGAGCATAGTTAGGGTCAGGAAGGAGGTCAGGGTGGAGGTCAAGGTCACGTCATGGTCAAAGTGGATTTCAGGGTGGAGGTCAAGGTCACGTCAAGGTCAAAGTGGAGGTCAGGGTGGAGGTCAAGGTCACGTCAAGGTCACAGTGGAGGTCAAGGTCACGTCAAGGTCACGGTCCAGGTCGAAAGGGAGGTCAAGGTCAGAGTCAAGGTCAGGGTGAAGGCAGAGGCAGAGGCAGATGCAGAGGCAGATGCAGAGGCAGAGGCAGAGGCAGATGCAGAGGCAAAGGCAGAGGCAAAGGCAGAGGCAGGAGCATAGTTAGGGTCAGGAAGGAGGTCAGGCTGGAGGTCAAGGTCACGTCAAGGTCCAAGTGGATTTCAGGCTGGAGGTCAAGGTCACGTCAAGGTCAAAGTGGAGGTCAGGGTGGAGGTCAAGGTCACGTCAAGGTCAAAGTGGAGGTCAGGGTGGAGGTCAAGGTCACGTCAAGGTCAAAGTGGAGGTCAGGGTGGAGGTCAAGGTCACCTCAAGGTCACGGTCAAGGTCGAAGTGGAGGTCACGGTCAGAGTCAAGGTCAGGGTGAAGGCAGAGGCAGAGGCAGATGCAGAGGCAGATGCAGAGGCAGAGGCAAAGGCAGATGCATAGGCAAAGGCAGAGGCAAAGGCAGAGGCAGGAGCATAGTTAGGGTCAGGAAGGAGGTCAGGGTGGAGGTCAAGGTCACGTCAAGGTCAGAGTGGATATCAGGGTGGAGGTCAAGGTCACGTCAAGGTCAAAGTGGAGGTCAGGGTGGAGGTCAAGGTCACGTCAAGGTCAAAGTGGAGGTCAGGGTGGAGGTCAAGGTCACGTCAAGGTCAAAGTGGAGGTCAAGGTCACGTCAAGGTCAAAGTGGAGGTCAAGGTCACGTCAAGGTCACGGTCAAGGTCGAAGTGGAGGTCAGGATGGAGGTCAAGGTCACGTCAAGGCCAAAGTGGAGGTCAGGGTGGAGGTCAAGGTCACGTCAAGGTCAAAGTGGAGGTCAAGGTCACGTCAAGGTCACGGTCAAGGTCGAAGTGGAGGTCAAGGTCAGAGTCAAGGTCAGGGTGAAGGCAGAGGCAGAGGCAGAGGCAGATTCAGAGGCAGAGGCAGAGGCAGATGCAGAGGCAAAGGCAGAGGCAGAGGCAGCGGTAGGAGCATAGTAAGGGTCAGGAAGGAGGTCAGGGTGGAGGTCAAGGTCAGGTCAAGGTCAAAGTGGATTTCAGGGTGGAGGTCAAGTTCACGTCAAGGTCAAAGTGGAGGTCAGGGTGTAGGTCAAGGTCACGTCAAGGTCAAAGTGGAGGTCAGGGTGGAGGTCAAGGTCACGTCAAGGTCAAAGTGGAGGTCAGGGTGGCGGTCAAGGTCACGTCAAGGTCAAAGAGGAGGTCAGGGTGAAGGTCAAGGTCACGTCAAGGTCAAAGTGAAGGTCAGGGTGAAGGTCAAGGTCACGTCAAGGTCAAAGTGGAGGTCAAGGTCACCTCAAGGTCACGGTCAAGGTCGAAGTGGAGGTCAAGGTCAGAGTCAAGGTCAGGGTGAACGCAGAGGCATAGGCAGAGGCAGAGGAAGATGCAGAGGCAGAGGCAGAGGCAGAGGCAGATGCAGAGGCAAAGGCAGAGGCAAAGGCAGAGGCAGGAGCATAGTTAGGGTCAGGACAGATGTTCAGGGTGGAGGTCAAGGTCACGTCAAGGTCAATGTGGAGGTCAGGATGGAGGTCAAGGTCACGTCAAGGTCAAAGTGGAGGTCAGGGTGGAGGTCAAGGTCACGTCAAGGTCAAAGTGGAGGTCAAGGTCACGTCAAGGTCAAAGTGGAGGTCAAGGTCACGTCAAGGTCACGGTCAAGGTCGAAGTGGAGGTCAAGATCAGAGTCAAGGTCAGGGTGAAGGCAGAGGCAGAGGCAGATGCAGAGGCAGATGCAGAGGCAGAGGCAGAGGCAGATGCAGAGGCAAAGGCAGAGGCAAAGGCAGAGGCAGGAGCATAGTTAGGGTCAGGAAGGAGGTCAGGGTGGAGGTCAAGGTCACGTCAAGGTCAAAGTGGATTTCAGGGTGGAGGTCAAGGTCACGTCAAGGTCAAAGTGGAGGTCAAGGTCACGCCAAGGTCACAGTCAAGGTCGAAGTGGAGGTCAAGGTCAGAGTCAAGGTCAGGGTGAAGGCAGAGGCAGAGGCAGAGGCAGAGGCAGATGCAGAGGCAGAGGCAGAGGCAGATGCAGAGGCAAAGGCAGAGGCAGAGGCAGCGGTAGGAGAATAGTTAGGGTCAGGAAGGATTTCAGGGTGGAGGTCAAGGTCACGTCAAGGTTAAAGTGGAGGTCAGGGTGGAGGTCAAGGTCACGTCAAGGTCAAAGTGGAGGTCAGGGTGGAGGTCAAGGTCACGTCAAGGTCAAAGTGGAGGTCAGGGTGGAGGTCAAGGTCACGTCAAGGTCAAAGTGGAGGTCAGGGTGGAGGTCAAGGTCACCTCAAGGTCACGGTCAAGGTCGAAGTGGAGGTCAAGGTCAGAGTCAAGGTCAGGGTGAAGGCAGAGGCAGAGGCAGAGGCAGAGGCAGATGCGGAGGCAGAGGCAGATGCAGAGGCATGGGCAGATGCAGAGGCAAAGCAGAGGCAGAGGCAGAGGCCGGAGCATAGTTAGGGTCAGGAAGGAGGTCAGGGTGGAGGTCAAGGTCACGTCAAGGTCAAAGTGGAGGTCAGGGTGGAGGTCAAGGTCACGTCAAGGGCAAAGTGGAGGTCATGGTCAGAGTCACGGTCAGGGTGAAGGCAGAGGCAGAGGCAGAGGCAGAGGCAGATGCGGAGGCAGAGGCAGATGCAGAGGCAGAGGCAGATGCAGAGGCAAAGCAGAGGCAGAGGCAGAGGCCGGAGCATAGTTAGGGTCAGGAAGGAGGTCAGGGTGGAGGTCAAGGTCACGTCAAGGTCAAAGTGGAGGTCAGGGTGGAGGTCAAGGTCACGTCAAGGGCAAAGTGGAGGTCAGGGTGGAGGTCAAGGTCACGTCAAGGTCAAAGTGGAGGTCAAGGTCACCTCAAGGTCACGGTCAAGGTCGAAGTGGAGGTCAAGGTCATAGTCAAGGTCAGTATGAAGGCAGAGGCAGTGGCAGAGGCAGAGGCAGATGCAGAGGCAGAGGCAGAGGCAGATGCAGAGGCAAAGTCAGAGGCAGAGGCAGCGGTAGGAGCATAGTTAGGGTCAGGAAGGTGGTCAGGGTGGAGGTCAAGGTCACGTCAAGGTCAAAGTGGATTTCAGGGTGGAGGTCAAGGTCACGTCAAGGTCAAAGTGGATTTCAGGGTGGACGTCAAGGTCACGTCAAGGTCAAAGTGGAGGTCAGGGTGGAGGTCAAGGTCACGTCAAGGTCAAAGTGGAGGTCAGGGTGGAGGTCAAGGTCACGTGAAGGTCAAAGTGGATTTCAGGGTGGAGGTCAAGGTCACGTCAAGGTCAAAGTGGATTTCAGGGTGGAGGTCAAGGTCACGTCAAGGTCAAAGTGGAGGTCAGGGTGGAGGTCAAGGTCACGTGAAGGTCAAAGTGGAGGTCAAGGTCACCTCAAGGTCACGGTCAAGGTCGAAGTGGAGGTCAAGGTCAGAGTCAAGGTCAGGGTGAAGGCAGAGGCAGAGGCAGAGGCAGAGGCAGATGCAGAGGCAGAGGCAGAGGCAGATGCAGAGGCAAAGGCAGAGGCAGAGGCAGCGGTAGGAGCATGGTTAGGGTCAGGAAGGATGTCAGGGTAGAGGTCAAGGTCACGACAAGGTCAAAGTGGATTTCAGGGTGGAGGTCAGGGTCACGTCAAGGTCAAAGTGGAGGTCAGGGTGGAGGTCAAGGTCACGTCAAGGTCAAAGTGGAGGTCAGGGTGGAGGTCAAGGTCACGTGAAGGTCAAAGTGAAGGTCAAGGTCACTTCAAGGTCACGGTCAAGGTCGAAGTGGAGGTCAAGGTCAGAGTCAAGGTCAGGGTGAAGGCAGAGTCAGAGGCAGGGGCAGAGGCAGATGCAGAGGCAGAGGCAGAGGCAGACGCAGAGGCAAAGGCAGAGGCAGAGGCAGCGGTAGGAGCATAGTTAGGGTCAGGAAGGAGGTCAGGGTGGAGGTCAAGGTCACGTCAAGGTCAAAGTGGAATTCAGGGTGGAGGTCAAGGTCACGTCAAGGTCAAAGTGGAGGTCAGGGTGAAGGTCAAGGTCACGTCAAGGTCAAAGTGGAGGTCAAGGTCACGTCAAGGTCAAAGTGGAGGTCAAGGTCACGTCAAGGTCACGGTCAAGGTCGAAGTGGAGGTCAAGGTCAGACTCAAGGTCAGGGTAAAGGCAGAGGCAGAGGCAGATGCAGAGGCAGATGCAGAGGCAGAGGCAAAGGCAGATGCAGAGGCAAAGGCAGAGGCAAAGGCAGAGGCAGGAGCATAGTTAGGGTCAGGAAGAAGGTCAGGGTGGAGGTCAAGGTCACGTCAAGGTCAAAGTGGAGGTCAAGGTCACGTCAAGGTCACGGTCAAGGTCGAAGTGGAGGTCAAGGTCAGAGTCAAGGTCAGGGTGAAGGCAGAGGCAGAGGCAGATGCAGAGGCAGATGCAGAGGCAGAGGCAGAGGCAGATGCAGAGGCAAAGGCAGAGGCAAAGGCAGAGGCAGGAGCATAGTTAGGGTCAGGAAGGAGGTCAGGGTGGAGGTCAAGGTCACGTCAAGGTCAAAGTGGATTTCAGGGTGGAGGTCAAGGTCACGTCAAGGTCAAAGTGGAGGTCAGGGTAGAGGTCAAGGTCACGTCAAGGTCAAAGTGGAGGTCAGGGTGGAGGTCAAGGTCACGTCAAGGTCGAAGTGGAGGTCAAGGTCACCTCAAGGTCACGGTCAAGGTCGAAGTGGAGGTCAAGGTCAGAGTCACGGTCAGGGTGAGGGCAGAGGCAGAGGCAGAGGCAGAGGCAGAGGCAGATGCAGAGGCAGAGGCAGAGGCAGATGCAGAGGCAAAGGCAGAGGCAGATGCAGAGGTAGGAGCATAGTTAGGGTCAGGAAGGAGGTCAGGGTGGAGGTCAAGGTCACGTCATGGTCAAAGTGGATTTCAGGGTGGAGGTCAAGGTCACGTCAAGGTCAAAGTGGAGGTCAGGGTGGAGGTCAAGGTCACGTCAAGGTCAAAGTGGAGGTCAGGGTGGAGGTCAAGGTCACGTCAAGGTCAAAGTGGAGGTCAGGGTGGAGGTCAAGGTCACGTCAAGGTCAAAGTGGAGGTCAGGGTGGAGGTCAAGGTCACGTCAAGGTCAAAGCGGAGGTCAAGGTCACGTCAAGGTCACGGTCAAGGTCGAAGTGGAGGTCAAGGTCAGAGTCAAGGTCAGGGTGAAGGCAGAGGCAGAGGCAGATGCAGAGGCAGATGCAGAGGCAGAGGCAGAGGCAGATGCAGAGGCAAAGGCAGAGGCAAAGGCAGAGGCAGGAGGATAGTTAGGGTCAGGAAGGAGGTCAGGGTGGAGGTCAAGGTCACGTCAAGGTCAAAGTGGATTTCAGGGTGGAGGTCAAGGTCACGTCAAGGTCAAAGTGGAGGTCAGGGTGGAGGTCAAGGTCACGTGAAGGTCACGGTCAAGGTCGAAAGGGAGGTCAAGGTCAGAGTCAAGCTCAGGGTGAAGGCAGAGGCAGAGGCAGATGCAGAGGCAGATGCAGAGGCAGAGGCAGAGGCAGATGCAGAGGCAAAGGCAGAGGCAAAGGCAGAGGCAGGAGCATAGTTAGGGTCAGGAAGGAGGTCAGGGTGGAGGTCAAGGTCACGTCAAGGTCAAAGTGGATTTCAGGGTGGAGGTCAAGGTCACGTCAAGGTCAAAGTGGAGGTCAGGGTAGAGGTCAAGGTCACGTCAAGGTCAAAGTGGAGGTCAGGGTGGAGGTCAAGGTCACGTCAAGGTCGAAGTGGAGGTCAAGGTCACCTCAAGGTCACGGTCAAGGTCGAAGTGGAGGTCAAGGTCAGAGTCACGGTCAGGGTGAAGGCAGAGGCAGAGGCAGAGGCAGAGGCAGAGGCAGATGCAGAGGCAGAGGCAGAGGCAGATGCAGAGGCAAAGGCAGAGGCAGATGCAGAGGTAGGAGCATAGTTAGGGTCAGGAAGGAGGTCAGGGTGGAGGTCAAGGTCACGTCATGGTCAAAGTGGATTTCAGGGTGGAGGTCAAGGTCACGTCAAGGTCAAAGTGGAGGTCAGGGTGGAGGTCAAGGTCACGTCAAGGTCAAAGTGGAGGTCAGGGTGGAGGTCAAGGTCACGTCAAGGTCAAAGTGGAGGTCAGGGTGGAGGTCAAGGTCACGTCAAGGTCAAAGTGGAGGTCAGGGTGGAGGTCAAGGTCACGTCAAGGTCAAAGCGGAGGTCAAGGTCACGTCAAGGTCACGGTCAAGGTCGAAGTGGAGGTCAAGGTCAGAGTCAAGGTCAGGGTGAAGGCAGAGGCAGAGGCAGATGCAGAGGCAGATGCAGAGGCAGAGGCAGAGGCAGATGCAGAGGCAAAGGCAGAGGCAAAGGCAGAGGCAGGAGGATAGTTAGGGTCAGGAAGGAGGTCAGGGTGGAGGTCAAGGTCACGTCAAGGTCAAAGTGGATTTCAGGGTGGAGGTCAAGGTCACGTCAAGGTCAAAGTGGAGGTCAGGGTGGAGGTCAAGGTCACGTGAAGGTCACGGTCAAGGTCGAAAGGGAGGTCAAGGTCAGAGTCAAGCTCAGGGTGAAGGCAGAGGCAGAGGCAGATGCAGAGGCAGATGCAGAGACAGAGGCAGAGGCAGATGCAGAGGCAAAGGCAGAGGCAAAGGCAGAGGCAGGAGCATAGTTAAGGTCAGGAAGGAGGTCAGGGTGGAGGTCAAGGTCAAGTCAAGGTCAAAGTGGATTTCAGGGTGGAGGTCAAGGTCACGTCAAGGTCAAAGTGGAGGTCAGGGTGGAGGTCAAGGTCACGTGAAGGTCAAAGTGGAGGTCAAGGTCACCTCAAGGTCACGGTTATGGTCGAAGTGGAGGTCAAGGTCAGAGTCAAGGTCAGGGTGAAGGCAGAGGCAGAGGCAGAGGCAGAGGCAGATGCAGAGGCAGAGGCAGAGGCAGATGCAGAGGCAAAGGCAGAGGCAGAGGCAGCGGTAGGAGCATAGTTAGGGTCAGGAAGGATTTCAGGGTGGAGGTCAAGGTCACGTCAAGGTTAAAGTGGAGGTCAGGGTGGAGGTCAAGGTCACGTCAAGGTCAAAGTGGATTTCAGGGTGGAGGTCAAGGTCAGGGTCAAGGTCAAAGTGGAGGTCAGGATGGAGGTCAACGTCACGTCAAGGCCAAAGTGGAGGTCAGGGTGGAGGTCAAGGTCACGTCAAGGTCAAAGTGGAGGTCAAGGTCACGTCAAGGTCAGGGTGAAGGCAGAGGCAGAGGCAGATGCAGAGGCAGATGCAGAGGCAGAGGCAGAGGCAGATGCAGAGGCAAAGGCAGAGGCAAAGGCAGAGGCAGGAGCATAGTTAGGGTCAGGAAGGAGGTCAGGGTGGAGGTCAAGGTCACGTCAAGGTCCAAGTGGATTTCAGGCTGGAGGTCAAGGTCACGTCAAGGTCAAAGTGGAGGTCAGGGTGGAGGTCAAGGTCACGTCAAGGTCAAAGTGGAGGTCAGGGTGGAGGTCAAGGTCACGTCAAGGTCAAAGTGGAGGTCAGGGTGGAGGTCAAGGTCACCTCAAGGTCACGGACAAGGTCGAAGTGGAGGTCAAGGTCAGAGTCAAGGTCAGGGTGAAGGCAGAGGCAGAGGCAGATGCAGAGGCAGATGCAGAGGCAGAGGCAGAGGCAGATGCAGAGGCAAAGGCAGAGGCAAAGGCAGAGGCAGGAGCATAGTTAGGGTCAGGAAGGAGGTCAGGGTGGAGGTCAAGGTCACGTCAAGGTCAAAGTGGATTTCAGGGTGGAAATCAAGGTCACGTCAAGGTCAAAGTGGAGGTCAGGGTGGAGGTCAAGGTCACGTCAAGGTCAAAGTGGAGTTCAGGGTGGAGGTCAAGGTCACGTCAAGGTCAAAATGGATTTCAGGGTGGAGGTCAAGGTCAGGGTCAAGGTCAAAGTGGAGGTCAGGATGGAGGTCAAGGTCACGTCAAGGCCAAAGTGGAGGTCAGGGTGGAGGTCAAGGTCACGTCAAGGTCAAAGTGGAGGTCAAGGTCACGTCAAGGTCACAGTCAAGGTCGAAGTGGAGGTCAAGGTCAGAGTCAAGGTCAGGGTGAAGGCAGAGGCAGAGGCAGAGGCAGAGGCAGATGCGGAGGCAGAGGCAGATGCAGAAGCAGAGGCAGATGCAGAGGCAAAGGCAGAGGAAGAGGCAGAGGCCGGAGCATAGTTAGGGTCAGGACGGAGATCAGGGTGGAGGTCAAGGTCACGTCAAGGTCAAAGTGGAGGTCAGGGTCGAGGTCAAGGTCACGTCAAGGTCAAAGTGGAGGTCAGGGTGTAGGTCAAGGTCACGTCAAGGTCAAAGTGGAGGTCAGGGTGGAGGTCAAGGTCACGTCAAGGTCAAAGTGGATTTCAGGGTGGAGGTCAAGGTCACGTCAAGGTCAAAGTGGAGGTCAGGGTGGAGGTCAAGGTCACGTGAAGGTCAAAGTGGAGGTCAACGTCACCTCAAGGTCACTGTCAAGGTCGAAGTGGAGGTCAAGGTCAGAGTCAAGGTCAGGGTGAAGGCAGAGGCATAGGCAGAGGCAGAGGAAGATGCAGAGGCAGAGGCAGAGGCAGATGCAGAGGCAAAGGCAGAGGCAAAGGCAGAGGCAGGAGCATAGTTAGGGTCAGGACAGATGTTCAGGGTGGAGGTCAAGGTCACGTCAAGGTCAATGTGGAGGTCAGGATGGAGGTCAAGGTCACGTCAAGGTCAAAGTGGAGGTCAGGGTGGAGGTCAAGGTCACGTCAAGGTCAAAGTGGAGGTCAAGGTCACGTCAAGGTCAAAGTGGAGGTCAAGGTCACGTCAAGGTCACGGTCAAGGTCGAAGTGGAGGTCAAGGTCAGAGTCAAGGTCAGGGTGAAGGCAGAGGCAGAGGCAGATGCAGAGGCAGATGCAGAGGCAGAGGCAGAGGCAGATGCAGAGGCAAAGGCAGAGGCAAAGGCAGAGGCAGGAGCATAGTTAGGGTCAGGAAGGAGGTCAGGGTGGAGGTCAAGGTCACGTCAAGGTCAAAGTGGATTTCAGGGTGGAAATCAAGGTCACGTCAAGGTCAAAGTGGAGGTCAGGGTGGAGGTCAAGGTCACGTCAAGGTCAAAGTGGAGTTCAGGGTGGAGGTCAAGGTCACGTCAAGGTCAAAATGGATTTCAGGGTGGAGGTCAAGGTCAGGGTCAAGGTCAAAGTGGAGGTCAGGATGGAGGTCAAGGTCACGTCAAGGCCAAAGTGGAGGTCAGGGTGGAGGTCAAGGTCACGTCAAGGTCAAAGTGGAGGTCAAGGTCACGTCAAGGTCACAGTCAAGGTCGAAGTGGAGGTCAAGGTCAGAGTCAAGGTCAGGGTGAAGGCAGAGGCAGAGGCAGAGGCAGAGGCAGATGCGGAGGCAGAGGCAGATGCAGAGGCAGAGGCAGATGCAGAGGCAAAGGCAGAGGAAGAGGCAGAGGCCGGAGCATAGTTAGGGTCAGGACGGAGATCAGGGTGGAGGTCAAGGTCACGTCAAGGTCAAAGTGGAGGTCAGGGTCGAGGTCAAGGTCACGTCAAGGTCAAAGTGGAGGTCAGGGTGTAGGTCAAGGTCACGTCAAGGTCAAAGTGGAGGTCAGGGTGGAGGTCAAGGTCACGTCAAGGTCAAAGTGGAGGTCAAGGTCACGTCACGGTCAAAGTGGAGGTCAGGGTGGAGGTCAAGGTCACGTCAAGGTCAAAGTGGATTTCAGGGTGGAGGTCAAGAACACGTCAAGGTCAAAGTGGAGGTCACGGTAGAGGTCAACGTCACGTCAAGGTCAAAGTGGAGGTCAAGGTCACGTCAAGGTCACGGTCAAGGTCGAAGTGGAGGTCAAGGTCAGAGTTCAGGTCAGGGTGAAGGCAGAGGCAGAGGCAGAGGCAGAGGCAGATGCAGAGGCAGTGGCAGAGGCAGATGCAGGGGCATAGTTAGGGTCAGGAAGGAGGTCAGGGTGGAGGTCAAGGTCACGTCAAGGTCAAAGTGGAGCTCAGGGTGGAGGTCAAGGTCACGTCAAGGTCAAAGCGGAGGTCAAGGTCACGTCAAGGTCACGGTCAAGGTCGAAGTGGAGGTCAAGGTCAGAGTCAAGGTCAGGGTGAAGGCAGAGGCAGAGGCAGATGCAGAGGCAGATGCAGAGGCAGAGGCAGAGGCAGATGCAGAGGCAAAGGCAGAGGCAGGAGGATAGTTAGGGTCAGGAAGGAGGTCAGGGTGGATGTCAAGGTCACGTCAAGGTCAAAGTGGATTTCAGGGTGGAGGTCAAGGTCACGTCAAGGTCAAAGTGGAGGTCAGGGTGGAGGTCAAGGTCACGTCAAGGTCAAAGTGGAGGTCAGGGTGGAGGTCAAGGTCACGTCAAGGTCAAAGTGGAGGTCAGGGTGGAGGTCGAGGTCACGTCAAGGTCAAAGTGGATTTCAGGGTGGAGGTCAAGGTCAGGGTCAAGGTCAAAGTGGAGGTCAGGATGGAGGTCAAGGTCACGTCAAGGCCAAAGTGGAGGTCAGGGTGGAGGTCAAGGTCACGTCAAGGTCAAAGTGGAGGTCAAGGTCACGTCAAGGTCACGGTCCAGGTCGAAGTGGAGGTCAAGGTCAGAGTCAAGGTCAGGGTGACGGCAGAGGCAGAGGCAGATGCGGAGGCAGAGGCAGATGCAGAGGCAGAGGTAGATGCAGAGGCAAAGGCAGAGGCAGAGGCAGAGGCCGGAGCATAGTTAGGGTCAGGAAGGAGGTCGATGTGGAGGTCAAGGTCACGTCAAGGTCAAAGTGGAGGTCAGGGTGGAGGTTAAGGTCACGTCAAGGTCAAAGTGGAGGTCAGGGTGTAGGTCAAGGTCACGTCAAGGTCAAAGTGGAGGTCAGGGTGGAGGTCACGGTCACGTCAGGGGCAAAGTGGAGGTCAGGGTGGAGGTCAAGGTCACCTGAAGGTCAAAGTGGAGGTCAAGGTCACCTCAAGGTCACGGTCAAGGTCGAAGTGGAGGTCAAGGTCAGAGTCAAGGTCAGGGTGAAGGCAGAGGCAGAGGCAGAGGCAGATTCAGAGGCAGAGGCAGAGGCAGATGCAGAGGCAAAGGCAGAGGCAGAGGCAGCGGTAGGAGCATAGTTAGGGTCAGGAAGGAGGTCAGGGTGGAGGTCACGGTCACGTCAAGGTCAAAGTGGATTTCAGGGTGAAGGTCAAGTTCACGTCAAGGTCAAAGTGGAGGTCAGGGTGTAGGTCAAGGTCACGTCAAGGTCAAAGTGGAGGTCAGGGTGGAGGTCAAGGTCACGTCAAGGTCAAAGTGGAGGTCAGGGTGGCGGTCAAGGTCACGTCAAGGTCAAAGTGGAGGTCAGGGTGAAGGTCAAGGTCACGTCAAGGTCAAAGTGAAGGTCAGGGTGAAGGTCAAGGTCACGTCAAGGTCAAAGTGGAGGTCAAGGTCACCTCAAGGTCACGGTCAAGGTCGAAGTGGAGGTCAAGGTCAGAGTCAAGGTCAGGGTGAAGGCAGAGGCATAGGCAGAGGCAGAGGAAGATGCAGAGGCAGAGGCAGAGGCAGATGCAGAGGCAAAGGCAGAGGCAAAGGCAGAGGCAGGAGCATAGTTAGGGTCAGGACAGATGTTCAGGGTGGAGGTCAAGGTCACGTCAAGGTCAATGTGGAGGTCAGGATGGAGGTCAAGGTCACGTCAAGGTCAAAGTGGAGGTCAGGGTGGAGGTCAAGGTCACGTCAAGGTCAAAGTGGAGGTCAGGGTGTAGGTCAAGGTCACGTCAAGGTCAAAGTGGAGGTCAGGGTGGAGGTCAAGGTCACGTCAAGGTCAAAGTGGAGGTCAAGGTCACGTCACGGTCAAAGTGGAGGTCAGGGTGGAGGTCAAGGTCACGTCAAGGTCAAAGTGGATTTCAGGGTGGAGGTCAAGAACACGTCAAGGTCAAAGTGGAGGTCACGGTAGAGGTCAACGTCACGTCAAGGTCAAAGTGGAGGTCAAGGTCACGTCAAGGTCACGGTCAAGGTCGAGGTGGAGGTCAAGGTCAGAGTTCAGGTCAGGGTGAAGGCAGAGGCAGAGGCAGAGGCAGAGGCAGATGCAGAGGCAGTGGCAGAGGCAGATGCAGGGGCATAGTTAGGGTCAGGAAGGAGGTCAGGGTGGAGGTCAAGGTCACGTCAAGGTCAAAGTGGAGCTCAGGGTGGAGGTCAAGGTCACGTCAAGGTCAAAGCGGAGGTCAAGGTCACGTCAAGGTCACGGTCAAGGTCGAAGTGGAGGTCAAGGTCAGAGTCAAGGTCAGGGTGAAGGCAGAGGCAGAGGCAGATGCAGAGGCAGATGCAGAGGCAGAGGCAGAGGCAGATGCAGAGGCAAAGGCAGAGGCAGGAGGATAGTTAGGGTCAGGAAGGAGGTCAGGGTGGATGTCAAGGTCACGTCAAGGTCAAAGTGGATTTCAGGGTGGAGGTCAAGGTCAGGGTCAAGGTCAAAGTGGAGGTCAGGATGGAGGTCAAGGTCACGTCAAGGCCAAAGTGGAGGTCAGGGTGGAGGTCAAGGTCACGTCAAGGTCAAAGTGGAGGTCAAGGTCACGTCAAGGTCACGGTCAAGGTCGAAGTGGAGGTCAAGGTCAGAGTCAAGGTCAGGGTGAAGGCAGAGGCAGAGGCAGATGCGGAGGCAGAGGCAGATGCAGAGGCAGAGGCAGATGCAGAGGCAAAGGCAGAGGCAGAGGCAGAGGCCGGAGCATAGTTAGGGTCAGGAAGGAGGTCGATGTGGAGGTCAAGGTCACGTCAAGGTCAAAGTGGAGGTCAGGGTGGAGGTTAAGGTCACGTCAAGGTCAAAGTGGAGGTCAGGGTGTAGGTCAAGGTCACGTCAAGGTCAAAGTGGAGGTCAGGGTGGAGGTCACGGTCACGTCAGGGGCAAAGTGCAGGTCAGGGTGGAGGTCAAGGTCACCTGAAGGTCAAAGTGGAGGTCAAAGTCACCTCAAGGTCTCGGTCAAGGTCGAAGTGGAGGTCAAGGTCAGAGTCAAGGTCAGGGTGAAGGCAGAGGCAGAGGCAGAGGCAGATTCAGAGGCAGAGGCAGAGGCAGATGCAGAGGCAAAGGCAGAGGCAGAGGCAGCGGTAGGAGCATAGTTAGGGTCAGGAAGGAGGTCAGGGTGGAGGTCAAGGTCACGTCAAGGTCAAAGTGGATTTCAGGGTGGAGGTCAAGTTCACGTCAAGGTCAAAGTGGAGGTCAGGGTGTAGGTCAAGGTCACGTCAAGGTCAAAGTGGAGGTCAGGGTGGAGGTCAAGGTCACGTCAAGGTCAAAGTGGAGGTCAGGGTGGCGGTCAAGGTCACGTCAAGGTCAAAGTGGAGGTCAGGGTGAAGGTCAAGGTCACGTCAAGGTCAAAGTGAAGGTCAGGGTGAAGGTCAAGGTCACGTCAAGGTCAAAGTGGAGGTCAAGGTCACCTCAAGGTCACGGTCAAGGTCGAAGTGGAGGTCAAGGTCAGAGTCAAGGTCAGGGTGAAGGCAGAGGCAGCGGCAGAGGCAGAGGCAGATGCAGAGGCAGAGGCAGAGGCAGATGCAGAGGCAAAGGCAGAGGCAGAGGCAGAGGTAGGAGCATAGTTAGGGTCAGGAAGGAGGTCAGGGTGGAGGTCAAGGTCACGTCATGGTCAAAGTGGATTTCAGGGTGGAGGTCAAGGTCACGTCAAGGTCAAAGTGGAGGTCAGGGTGGAGGTCAAGGTCACGTCAAGGTCACAGTGGAGGTCAAGGTCACGTCGAGGTCACGGTCAAGATCGAAAGGGAGGTCAAGGTCAGAGTCAAGGTCAAAGTGGAGGTCAGGGTGGAGGTCAAGGTCACGTCAAGGTCAAAGTGGAGGTCAATGTGGAGGTCAGGGTGGAGGTCAAGGTCACCTCAAGGTCACGGTCAAGGTCGAAGTGGAGGTCAAGGTCAGAGTCAAGGTCAGGGTGAAGGCAGAGGCAGAGGCAGAGGCAGAGGCAGATGCAGAGGCAGAGGCAGAGGCAGATGCAGAGGCAAAGGCAGAGGCAGAGGCCGAGGTAGGAGCATAGTTACGGTCAGGAAGGAGGTCAGGGTGGAGGTCAAGGTCACGTCAAGGTCAAAGTGGAATTCAGGGTGGAGGTCAAGGTCATGTCAAGGTCAAAGTGGAGGTCAGGGTGGAGGTCAAGGTCACGTCAAGGTCAAAGTGGAGGTCAAGGTCACGTCAAGGTCAAAGTGGAGGTCAAGGTCACGTCAAGGTCACGGTCAAGGTCGAAGTGGAGGTCAAGGTCAGACTCAAGGTCAGGGTGAAGGCAGTGGCAGAGGCATATGCAGAGGCAGATGCAGAGGCAGAGGCAAAGGCAGATGCAGAGGCAAAGGCAGAGGCAAAGGCAGAGGCAGGAGCATAGTTAGGGTCAGGAAGGAGGTCAGGGTGGAGGTCAAGGTCACGTCAAGGTCAGAGTGGATATCAGGGTGGAGGTCGAGGTCACGTCAAGGTCAAAGTGGAGGTCAGGGTGGAGGTCAAGGTCACGTCAAGGTCAAAGTGGAGGTCAGGGTGGAGGTCAAGGTCACGTCAAGGTCAAAGTGGATTTCAGGGTGGAGGTCAAGGTCAGGGTCAAGGTCAAAGTGGAGGTCAGGATGGAGGTCAGGGTCACGTCAAGGCCAAAGTGGAGGTCAAGCTGGAGGTCAAGGTCACGTCAAGGTCAAAGTGGAGGTCAAGGTCACGTCAAGGTCACGGTCAAGGTCGAAGTGGAGGTCAAGGTCAGAGTCAAGGTCAGGGTGAAGGCAGAGGCAGAGGCAGATGCGGAGGCAGAGGCAGATGCAGAGGCAGAGGCAGATGCAGAGGCAAAGGCAGAGGCAGAGGCAGAGGCCGGAGCATAGTTAGGGTCAGGAAGGAGGTCGATGTGGAGGTCAAGGTCACGTCAAGGTCAAAGTGGAGGTCAGGGTGGAGGTTAAGGTCACGTCATGGTCAAAGTGGAGGTCAGGGTGTAGGTCAAGGTCACGTCAAGGTCAAAGTGGAGGTCAGGGTGGAGGTCACGGTCACGTCAGGGGCAAAGTGGAGGTCAGGGTGGAGGTCAAGGTCACCTGAAGGTCAAAGTGGAGGTCAAGGTCACCTCAAGGTCACGGTCAAGGTCGAAGTGGAGGTCAAGGTCAGAGTCAAGGTCAGGGTGAAGGCAGAGGCAGAGGCAGAGGCAGATTCAGAGGCAGAGGCAGAGGCAGATGCAGAGGCAAAGGCAGAGGCAGAGGCAGCGGTAGGAGCATAGTTAGGGTCAGGAAGGAGGTCAGGGTGGAGGTCAAGGTCACGTCAAGGTCAAAGTGGATTTCAGGGTGGAGGTCAAGTTCACGTCAAGGTCAAAGTGGAGGTCAGGGTGTAGGTCAAGGTCACGTCAAGGTCAAAGTGGAGGTCAGGGTGGAGGTCAAGGTCACGTCAAGGTCAAAGTGGAGGTCAGGGTGGCGGTCAAGGTCACGTCAAGGTCAAAGTGGAGGTCAGGGTGAAGGTCAAGGTCACGTCAAGGTCAAAGTGGAGGTCAGGGTGAAGGTCAAGGTCACGTCAAGGTCAAAGTGGAGGTCAAGGTCACCTCAAGGTCACGGTCAAGGTCGAAGTGGAGGTCAAGGTCAGAGTCAAGGTCAGGGTGAAGGCAGAGGCATAGGCAGAGGCAGAGGAAGATGCAGAGGCAGAGGCAGAGGCAGATGCAGAGGCAAAGGCAGAGGCAAAGGCAGAGGCAGGAGCATAGTTAGGGTCAGGAAGATGTTCAGGGTGGAGGTCAAGGTCACGTCAAGGTCAATGTGGAGGTCAGGATGGAGGTCAAGGTCACGTCAAGGTCAAAGTGGAGTTCAGGGTGGAGGTCAAGGTCACGTCAAGGTCAAAATGGATTTCAGGGTGGAGGTCAAGGTCAGGGTCAAGGTCAAAGTGGAGGTCAGGGTGGAGGTCAAGGTCACGTCAAGGTCAAAGTGGAGGTCAGGGTGGAGGTCAAGGTCACGTCAAGGTCAGAGTGGAGGTCAAGGTCACGTCACGGTCAAAGTGGAGGTCAGGGTGGAGGTCAAGGTCACGTCAAGGTCAAAGTGGATTTCAGGGTGGAGGTCAAGAACACGTCAAGGTCAAAGTAGAGGTCAGGGTGGAGGTCAACGTCACGTCAAGGTCAAAGTGGAGGTCAAGGTCACGTCAAGGTCACGGTCAAGGTCGAAGTGGAGGTCAAGGTCAGAGTTCAGGTCAGGGTGAAGGCAGAGGCAGAGGCAGAGGCAGAGGCAGATGCAGAGGCAGAGGCAGAGGCAGATGCAGGGGCATAGTTAGGGTCAGGAAGGAGGTCAGGGTGGAGGTCAAGGTCACGTCAAGGTCAAAGTGGAGCTCAGGGTGGAGGTCAAGGTCACGTCAAGGTCAAAGTGGAGGTCAAGGTCACCTCAAGGTCACGGTCAAGGTCGAAGTGGAGGTCAAGGTCAGAGTCAAGGTCAGGGTGAAGGCAGAGGCAGAGGCAGAGGCAGGGGCAGATGCAGATGCAGAGGCAAAGGCAGATGCAGAGGCAAAGGCAGAGGCAGAGGCAGAGGCAGAGGCAGAGGCAGAGGCGGAGGCAGAGGCAGATGCAGAGGCAGAGGCAGATGCAGAGGCAAAGGCAGAGGCAGAGGCAGAGGCAGGAGCATGGTCAGGGTCAGGAAGGAGGTCAGGGTGGAGGTCAAGGTCACGTCAAGGTCAAAGTGGAGGTCAGGGTGGAGGTCAAGGTCACGTCAAGGGCAAAGTGGAGGTCAGGGTCAGAGTCACGGTCAGGGTGAAGGCAGAGGCAGAGGCAGAGGCAGAGGCAGATGCGGAGGCAGAGGCAGATGCAGAGGCAGAGGCAGATGCAGAGGCAAAGCAGAGGCAGAGGCAGAGGCCGGAGCATAGTTAGGGTCAGGAAGGAGGTCAGGGTGGAGGTCAAGGTCACGTCAAGGTCAAAGTGGAGGTCAGGGTGGAGGTCAAGGTCACGTCAAGGGCAAAGTGGAGGTCAGGGTGGAGGTCAAGGTCACGTCAAGGTCAAAGTGGAGGTCAAGGTCACCTCAAGGTCACGGTCAAGGTCGAAGTGGAGGTCAAGGTCATAGTCAAGGTCAGTATGAAGGCAGAGGCAGTGGCAGAGGCAGAGGCAGATGCAGAGGCAGAGGCAGAGGCAGATGCAGAGGCAAAGTCAGAGGCAGAGGCAGCGGTAGGAGCATAGTTAGGGTCAGGAAGGTGGTCAGGGTGGAGGTCAAGGTCACGTCAAGGTCAAAGTGGATTTCAGGGTGGAGGTCAAGGTCACGTCAAGGTCAAAGTGGATTTCAGGGTGGAGGTCAAGGTCACGTCAAGGTCAAAGTGGAGGTCAGGGTGGAGGTCAAGGTCACGTCAAGGTCAAAGTGGAGGTCAGGGTGGAGGTCAAGGTCACGTGAAGGTCAAAGTGGAGGTCAAGGTCACTTCAAGGTCACGGTCAAGCTCGAAGTGGAGGTCAAGGTCAGAGTCAAGGTCAGGGTGAAGGCAGAGGCAGAGGCAGAGGCAGAGGCAGATGCAGAGGCAGAGGCAGAGGCAGACGCAGAGGCAAAGGCAGAGGCAGAGGCAGCGGTAGGAGCATAGTTGGGGTCAGGAAGGAGGTCAGGGTGGAGGTCAAGGTCACGTCAAGGTCAAAGTGGATTTCAGGGTGGAGGTCAAGGTCACGTCAAGGTCAAAGTGGAGGTCAGGGTGGAGGTCAAGGTCACGTGAAGGTCAAAGTGCAGGTCAAGGTCACCTCAAGGTCACGGTCAAGGTCGAAGTGGAGGTCAAGGTCAGAGTCAAGGTCAGGGTGAAGGCAGAGGCAGAGGCAGAGGCAGAGGCAGATGCAGAGGCAGAGGCAGAGGCAGACGCAGAGGCAAAGGCAGAGGCACAGGCAGCGGTAGGAGCATAGTTAGGGTCAGGAAGGAGGTCAGGGTGGAGGTCAAGGTCACGTCAAGGTCAAAGTGGAATTCAGGGTGGAGGTCAAGGTCACGTCAAGGTCAAAGTGGAGGTCAGGGTGGAGGTCAAGGTCACGTCAAGGTCAAAGTGGAGGTCAAGGTCACGTCAAGGTCAAAGTGGAGGTCAAGGTCACGTCAAGGTCACGGTCAAGGTCGAAGCGGAGGTCAAGGTCAGAGTCAAGGTCAGGGTGAAGGCAGAGGCAGAGGCAGATGCAGAGGCAGATGCAGAGGCAGAGGCAGAGGCAGATGCAGAGGCAAAGGCAGAGGCAAAGGCAGAGGCAGGAGCATAGTTAGGGTCAGGAAGGAGGTCAGGGTGGAGGTCAAGGTCACGTCAAGGTCAAAGTGGATTTCAGGGTGGAGGTCAAGGTCACGTCAAGGTCAAAGTGGAGGTCAGGGTAGAGGTCAAGGTCACGTCAAGGTCAAAGTGGAGGTCAGGGTGGAGGTCAAGGTCACGTCAAGGTCGAAGTGGAGGTCAAGGTCACCTCAAGGTCACGGTCAAGGTCGAAGTGGAGGTCAAGGTCAGAGTCACGGTCAGGGTGAAGGCAGAGGCAGAGGCAGAGGCAGAGGCAGATGCAGAGGCAGAGGCAGAGGCAGATGCAGAGGCAAAGGCAGAGGCAGAGGCAGAGGTAGGAGCATAGTTAGGGTCAGGAAGGAGGTCAGGCTGGAGGTCAAGGTCACGTCATGGTCAAAGTGGATTTCAGGGTGGAGGTCAAGGTCACGTCAAGGTCAAAGTGGAGGTCAGGGTGGAGGTCAAGGTCACGTCAAGGTCAAAGTGGAGGTCAGGGTGGAGGTCAAGGTCACGTCAAGGTCAAAGTGGAGGTCAGGGTGGAGGTCAAGGTCACGTCAAGGTCAAAGTGGAGGTCAGGGTGGAGGTCAAGGTCACGTCAAGGTCAAAGCGGAGGTCAAGGTCACGTCAAGGTCACGGTCAAGGTCGAAGTGGAGGTCAAGGTCAGAGTCAAGGTCAGGGTGAAGGCAGAGGCAGAGGCAGATGCAGAGGCAGATGCAGAGGCAGAGGCAGAGGCAGATGCAGAGGCAAAGGCAGAGGCAAAGGCAGAGGCAGGAGGATAGTTAGGGTCAGGAAGGAGGTCAGGGTGGAGGTCAAGGTCACGTCAAGGTCAAAGTGGATTTCAGGGTGGAGGTCAAGGTCACGTCAAGGTCAAAGTGGAGGTCAGGGTGGAGGTCAAGGTCACGTGAAGGTCACGGTCAAGGTCGAAAGGGAGGTCAAGGTCAGAGTCAAGCTCAGGGTGAAGGCAGAGGCAGAGGCAGATGCAGAGGCAGATGCAGAGGCAGAGGCAGAGGCAGATGCAGAGGCAAAGGCAGAGGCAAAGGCAGAGGCAGGAGCATAGTTAAGGTCAGGAAGGAGGTCAGGGTGGAGGTCAAGGTCAAGTCAAGGTCAAAGTGGATTTCAGGGTGGAGGTCAAGGTCACGTCAAGGTCAAAGTGGAGGTCAGGGTGGAGGTCAAGGTCACGTGAAGGTCAAAGTGGAGGTCAAGGTCACCTCAAGGTCACGGTTATGGTCGAAGTGGAGGTCAAGGTCAGAGTCAAGGTCAGGGTGAAGGCAGAGGCAGAGGCAGAGGCAGAGGCAGATGCAGAGGCAGAGGCAGAGGCAGATGCAGAGGCAAAGGCAGAGGCAGAGGCAGCGGTAGGAGCATAGTTAGGGTCAGGAAGGATTTCAGGGTGGAGGTCAAGGTCACGTCAAGGTTAAAGTGGAGGTCAGGGTGGAGGTCAAGGTCACGTCAAGGTCAAAGTGGATTTCAGGGTGGAGGTCAAGGTCAGGGTCAAGGTCAAAGTGGAGGTCAGGATGGAGGTCAAGGTCACGTCAAGGCCAAAGTGGAGGTCAGGGTGGAGGTCAAGGTCACGTCAAGGTCAAAGTGGAGGTCAAGGTCGAGTCAAGGTCACGGTCAAGGTCGAAGTGGAGGTCAAGGTCAGAGTCAAGGTCAGGGTGAAGGCAGAGGCAGAGGCAGATGCGGAGGCAGAGGCAGATGCAGAGGCAGAGGCAGATGCAGAGGCAAAGGCAGAGGCAGAGGCAGAGGCCGGAGCATAGTTAGGGTCAGGAAGGAGGTCGATGTGGAGGTCAAGGTCACGTCAAGGTCAAAGTGGAGGTCAGGGTGGAGGTTAAGGTCACGTCAAGGTCAAAGTGGAGGTCAGGGTGTAGGTCAAGGTCACGTCAAGGTCAAAGTGGAGGTCAGGGTGGAGGTCACGGTCACGTCAGGGGCAAAGTGCAGGTCAGGGTGGAGGTCAAGGTCACCTGAAGGTCAAAGTGGAGGTCAAAGTCACCTCAAGGTCACGGTCAAGGTCGAAGTGGAGGTCAAGGTCAGAGTCAAGGTCAGGGTGAAGGCAGAGGCAGAGGCAGAGGCAGATTCAGAGGCAGAGGCAGAGGCAGATGCAGAGGCAAAGGCAGAGGCAGAGGCAGCGGTAGGAGCATAGTTAGGGTCAGGAAGGAGGTCAGGGTGGAGGTCAAGGTCACGTCAAGGTCAAAGTGGATTTCAGGGTGGAGGTCAAGTTCACGTCAAGGTCAAAGTGGAGGTCAGGGTGTAGGTCAAGGTCACGTCAAGGTCAAAGTGGAGGTCAGGGTGGAGGTCAAGGTCACGTCAAGGTCAAAGTGGAGGTCAGGGTGGCGGTCAAGGTCACGTCAAGGTCAAAGTGGAGGTCAGGGTGAAGGTCAAGGTCACGTCAAGGTCAAAGTGAAGGTCAGGGTGAAGGTCAAGGTCACGTCAAGGTCAAAGTGGAGGTCAAGGTCACCTCAAGGTCACGGTCAAGGTCGAAGTGGAGGTCAAGGTCAGAGTCAAGGTCAGGGTGAAGGCAGAGGCAGCGGCAGAGGCAGAGGCAGATGCAGAGGCAGAGGCAGAGGCAGATGCAGAGGCAAAGGCAGAGGCAGAGGCAGAGGTAGGAGCATAGTTAGGGTCAGGAAGGAGGTCAGGGTGGAGGTCAAGGTCACGTCATGGTCAAAGTGGATTTCAGGGTGGAGGTCAAGGTCACGTCAAGGTCAAAGTGGAGGTCAGGGTGGAGGTCAAGGTCACGTCAAGGTCACAGTGGAGGTCAAGGTCACGTCGAGGTCACGGTCAAGGTCGAAAGGGAGGTCAAGGTCAGAGTCAAGGTCAGGGTGAAGGCAGAGGCAGAGGCAGATGCAGAGGCAGATGCAGAGGCAGAGGCAGAGGCAGATGCAGAGGCAAAGGCAGAGGCAAAGGCAGAGGCAGGAGCATAGTTAGGGTCAGGAAGGAGGTCAGGGTGGAGGTCAAGGTCACGTCGAGGTCCAAGTGGATTTCAGGCTGGAGGTCAAGGTCACGTCAAGGTCAAAGTGGAGGTCAGGGTGGAGGTCAAGGTCACGTCAAGGTCAAAGTGGAGGTCAGGGTGGAGGTCAAGGTCACGTCAAGGTCAAAGTGGAGGTCAGGGTGGAGGTCAAGGTCACCTCAAGGTCACGGTCAAGGTCGAAGTGGAGGTCAAGGTCAGAGTCAAGGTCAGGGTGAAGGCAGAGGCAGAGGCAGAGGCAGAGGCAGATGCAGAGGCAGTGGCAAAGGCAGATGCAGAGGCAAAGGCAGAGGCAAAGGCAGAGGCAGGAGCATAGTTAGGGTCAGGAAGGAGGTCAGGGTGGAGGTCAAGGTCACGTCAAGGTCAAAGTGGATTTCAGGGTGGAAATCAAGGTCACGTCAAGGTCAAAGTGGAGGTCAGGGTGGAGGTCAAGGTCACGTCAAGGTCAAAGTGGAGTTCAGGGTGGAGGTCGAGGTCACGTCAAAGTCAAAATGGATTTCAGGGTGGAGGTCAAGGTCAGGGTCAAGGTCAAAGTGGAGGTCAGGATGGAGGTCAAGGTCACGTCAAGGCCAAAGTGGAGGTCAGGGTGGAGGTCAAGGTCACGTCAAGGTCAAAGTGGAGGTCAAGGTCACGTCAAGGTCACAGTCAAGGTCGAAGTGGAGGTCAAGGTCAGAGTCAAGGTCAGGGTGAAGGCAGAGGCAGAGGCAGAGGCAGAGGCAGATGCGGAGGCAGAGGCAGATGCAGAGGCAGAGGCAGATGCAGAGGCAAAGGCAGAGGAAGAGGCAGAGGCCGGAGCATAGTTAGGGTCAGGACGGAGATCAGGGTGGAGGTCAAGGTCACGTCAAGGTCAAAGTGGAGGTCAGGGTGGAGGTCAAGGTCACGCCAAGGTCAAAGTGGATTTCAGGGTGGAGGTCAAGGTCACGTCAAGCTCAATGTGGAGGTCAGGGTGGAGGTCAAGGTCACGTCAAGGTCCAAGTGGAGGTCAGGGTGGAGGCCAAGGTCACGTCAAGGTCAAAGTGGAGGTCAGGGTGGAGGTCAAGGTCACGTCAAGGTCAAAGCGGAGGTCAAGGTCACGTCAAGGTCACGGTCAAGGTCGAAGTGGAGGTCAAGGTCAGAGTCAAGGTCAGGGTGAAGGCAGAGGCAGAGGCAGATGCAGAGGCAGATGCAGAGGCAGAGGCAGAGGCAGATGCAGAGGCAAAGGCAGATGCAAAGGCAGAGGCAGGAGGATAGTTAGGGTCAGGAAGGAGGTCAGGGTGGAGGTCAAGGTCACGTCAAGGTCAAAGTGGATTTCAGGGTGGAGGTCAAGGTCACGTCAAGGTCAAAGTGGAAGTCAGGGTGAAGGTCAAGGTCACGTCAAGGTCAAAGTGGAGGTCAGGGTGGAGGTCAAGGTCACGTCAAGGTCGAAGTGGAGGTCAAGGTCACCTCAAGGTCACGGTCAAGGTCGAAGTGGAGGTCAAGGTCAGAGTCAAGGTCAGGGTGAAGGCAGAGGCAGAGGCAGAGGCAGAGGCAGAGGCAGATGCAGAGGCAGAGGCAGAGGCAGATGCAGAGGCAAAGGCAGAGGCAGAGGCAGAGGTAGGAGCATAGTTAGGGTTAGGAAGGAGGTCAGGGTGGAGGTCAAGGTCACGTCATGGTCAAAGTGGATTTCAGGGTGGAGGTCAAGGTCACGTCAAGGTCAAAGTGGAGGTCAGGGTGGAGGTCAAGGTCACGTCAAGGTCACAGTGGAGGTCAAGGTCACGTCAAGGTCACGGTCAAGGTCGAAAGGGAGGTCAAGGTCAGAGTCAAGGTCAGGGTGAAGGCAGAGGCAGAGGCAGATGCAGAGGCAGATGCAGAGGCAGAGGCAGAGGCAGATGCAGAGGCAAAGGCAGAGGCAAAGGCAGAGGCAGGAGCATAGTTAGGGTCAGGAAGGAGGTCAGGGTGGAGGTCAAGGTCACGTCAAGGTCCAAGTGGATTTCAGGCTGGAGGTCAAGGTCACGTCAAGGTCAAAGTGGAGGTCAGGGTGGAGGTCAAGGTCACGTCAAGGTCAAAGTGGAGGTCAGGGTGGAGGTCAAGGTCACGTCAAGGTCAAAGTGGAGGTCAGGGTGGAGGTCAAGGTCACCTCAAGGTCACGGTCAAGGTCGAAGTGGAGGTCAAGGTTAGAGTCAAGGTCAGGGCGAAGGCAGAGGCAGAGGCAGAGGCAGAGGCAGATGCAGAGGCAGAGGCAGAGGCAGATGCAGAGGCGAAGGCAGAGGCAGAGGCCGAGGTAGGAGCATAGTTACGGTCAGGAAGGAGGTCAGGGTGGAGGTCAAGGTCACGTCAAGGTCAAAGTGGAATTCAGGGTGGAGGTCAAGGTCACGTCAAGGTCAAAGTGGAGGTCAAGGTCACGTCAAGGTCAAAGTGGAGGTCAAGGTCACGTCAAGGTCACGGTCAAGGTCGAAGTGGAGGTCAAGGTCAGAGTCAAGGTCAGGGTGAAGGCAGAGGCAGAGGCAGATGCGGAGGCAGAGGCAGATGCAGAGGCAGAGGCAGATGCAGAGGCAAAGGCAGAGGCAGAGGCAGAGGCCGGAGCATAGTTAGGGTCAGGAAGGAGGTCGATGTGGAGGTCAAGGTCACGTCAAGGTCAAAGTGGAGGTCAGGGTGGAGGTTAAGGTCACGTCAAGGTCAAAGTGGAGGTCAGGGTGTAGGTCAAGGTCACGTCAAGGTCAAAGTGGAGGTCAGGGTGGAGGTCACGGTCACGTCAGGGGCAAAGTGGAGGTCAGGGTGGAGGTCAAGGTCACCTGAAGGTCAAAGTGGAGGTCAAGGTCACCTCAAGGTCACGGTCAAGGTCGAAGTGGAGGTCAAGGTCAGAGTCAAGGTCAGGGTGAAGGTAGAGGCAGAGGCAGAGGCAGATTCAGAGGCAGAGGCAGAGGCAGATGCAGAGGCAAAGGCAGAGGCAGAGGCAGCGGTAGGAGCATAGTTAGGGTCAGGGAGGATTTCAGGGTGGAGGTCAAGGTCACGTCAAGGTTAAAGTGGAGGTCAGGGTGGAGGTCAAGGTCACGTCAAGGTCAAAGTGGAGGTCAGGGTGGAGGTCAAGGTCACGTCAAGGTCAAAGTGGAGGTCAGGGTGGAGGTCAAGGTCACGTCAAGGGCAAAGTGGAGGTCAGGGTGGAGGTCAAGGTCACGTCAAGGTCAAAGTGGAGGTCAAGGTCACCTCAAGGTCACGGTCAAGGACGAAGTGGAGGTCAACGTCATAGTCAAGGTCAGTATGAAGGCAGAGGCAGAGGCAGAGGCAGAGGCAGATGCAGAGGCAGAGGCAGAGGCAGATGCAGAGGCAAAGGCAGAGGCAGAGGCAGCGGTAGGAGCATAGTTAGGGTCAGGAAGGAGGTCAGGGTGGAGGTCAAGGTCACGTCATGGTCAAAGTGGATTTCAGGGTGGAGGTCAAGGTCACGTCAAGGTCAAAGTGGAGGTCAGGGTGGAGGTCAAGGTCACGTCAAGGTCACAGTGGAGGTCAAGGTCACGTCAAGGTCACGGTCAAGGTCGGAAGGGAGGTCAAGGTCAGAGTCAAGGTCAGGGTGAAGGCAGAGGTAGAGGCAGATGCAGAGGCAGATGCAGAGGCAGAGGCAGAGGCAGATGCAGAGGCAAAGGCAGAGGCAAAGGCAGAGGCAGGAGCATAGTTAGGGTCAGGAAGGAGGTCAGGGTGGAGGTCAAGGTCACGTCAAGGTCCAAGTGGATTTCAGGCTGGAGGTCAAGGTCACGTCAAGGTCAAAGTGGAGGTCAGGGTGGAGGTCAAGGTCACGTCAAGGTTAAAGTGGAGGTCAGGGTGGAGGTCAAGGTCACGTCAAGGTCAAAGTGGAGGTCAGGGTGGAGGTCAAGGTCACCTCAAGGTCACGGTCAAGGTCGAAGTGGAGGTCAAGGTCAGAGTCAAGGTCAGGGTGAAGGCAGAGGCAGAGGCAGAGGCAGAGGCAGATGCAGAGGCAGAGGCAGAGGCAGATGCAGAGGCAAAGGCAGAGGCAGAGGCCGAGGTAGGAGCATAGTTACGGTCAGGATGGAGGTCAGGGTGGAGGTCAAGGTCACGTCAAGGTCAAAGTGGAATTCAGGGTGGAGGTCAAGGTCACGTCAAGGTCAAAGTGGAGGTCAAGGTCACGTCAAGGTCAAAGTGGAGGTCAAGGTCACGTCAAGGTCAAAGTGGAGGTCAAGGTCACGTCAAGGTCACGGTCAAGGTCGAAGTGGAGGTCAAGGTCAGACTCAAGGTCAGGGTGAAGGCAGAGGCAGAGACAGATGCAGAGGCAGATGCAGAGGCAGAGGCAAAGGCAGATGCAGAGGCAAAGGCAAAGGCAAAGGCAGAGGCAGGAGCATAGTTAGGGTCAGGAAGGAGGTCAGGGTGGAGGTCAAGGTCACGTCAAGGTCAGAGTGGATATCAGTGTGGAGGTCAAGGTCACGTCAAGGTCAAAGTGGAGGTCAGGGTGGAGGTCAAGGTCACGTCAAGGTCAAAGTGGAGGTCAGGGTGGAGGTCGAGGTCACGTCAAGGTCAAAGTGGATTTCAGGGTGGAGGTCAAGGTCAGGGTCAAGGTCAAAGTAGAGGTCAGGATGGAGGTCAAGGTCACGTCAAGGCCAAAGTGGAGGTCAGGGTGAAGGTCAAGGTCACGTCAAGGTCAAAGTGGAGGTCAAGGTCACGTCAAGGTCACGGTCAAGGTCGAAGTGGAGGTCAAGGTCAGAGTCAAGGTCAGGGTGAAGGCAGAGGCAGAGGCAGATGCGGAGGCAGAGGCAGATGCAGAGGCAGAGGCAGATGCAGAGGCAAAGGCAGAGGCAGAGGCAGAGGCCGGAGCATAGTTAGGGTCAGAAAGGAGGTCGATGTGGAGGTCAAGGTCACGTCAAGGTCAAAGTGGAGGTCAGGGTGGAGGTTAAGGTCACGTCAAGGTCAAAGTGGAGGTCAGGGTGTAGGTCAAGGTCACGTCAAGGTCAAAGTGGAGGTCAGGGTGGAGGTCACGGTCACGTCAGGGGCAAAGTAGAGGTCAGGGTGGAGGTCAAGGTCACCTGAAGGTCAAAGTGGAGGTCAAGGTCACCTCAAGGTCACGGTCAAGGTCGAAGTGGAGGTCAAGGTCAGAGTCAAGGTCAGGGTGAAGGCAGAGGCAGAGGCAGAGGCAGATTCAGAGGCAGAGGCAGAGGCAGATGCAGAGGCAAAGGCAGAGGCAGAGGCAGCGGTAGGAGCATAGTTAGGGTCAGGAAGGAGGTCAGGGTGGAGGTCAAGGTCACGTCAAGGTCAAAGTGGATTTCAGGGTGGAGGTCAAGTTCACGTCAAGGTCAAAGTGGAGGTCAGGGTGTAGGTCAAGGTCACGTCAAAGTCAAAGTGGAGGTCAGGGTGGAGGTCAAGGTCACGTCAAGGTCAAAGTGGAGGTCAGGGTGGCGGTCAAGGTCACGTCGAGGTTAAAGTGGAGGTCAGGGTGAAGGTCAAGGTCACGTCAAGGTCAAAGTGAAGGTCAGGGTGAAAGTCAAGGTCACGTCAAGGTCAAAGTGGAGGTCAAGGTCACCTCAAGGTCACGGTCAAGGTCGAAGTGGAGGTCAAGGTCAGAGTCAAGGTCAGGGTGAAGGCAGAGGCAGAGGCAGAGGCAGAGGCAGATGCAGAGGCAGAGGCAGAGGCAGATGCAGAGGCAAAGGCAGAGGCAGAGGCAGAGGTAGGAGCATAGTTAGGGTCAGGAAGGAGGTCAGGGTGGAGGTCAAGGTCACGTCATGGTCAAAGTGGATTTCAGGGTGGAGGTCAAGGTCACGTCAAGGTCAAAGTGGAGGTCAGGGTGGAGGTCAAGGTCACGTCAAGGTCACAGTGGAGGTCAAGGTCACGTCAAGGTCACGGTCAAGGTCGAAAGGGAGGTCAAGGTCAGAGTCAAGGTCAGGGTGAAGGCAGAGGCAGAGGCAGATGCAGAGGCAGATGCAGAGGCAGAGGCAGAGGCAGATGCAGAGGCAAAGGCAGAGGCAAAGGCAGAGGCAGGAGCATAGTTAGGGTCAGGAAGGAGGTCAGGGTGGAGGTCAAGGTCACGTCAAGGTCCAAGTGGATTTCAGGCTGGAGGTCAAGGTCACGTCAAGGTCAAAGTGGAGGTCAGGGTGGAGGTCAAGGTCACGTCAAGGTCAAAGTGGAGGTCAGGGTGGAGGTCAAGGTCACGTCAAGGTCAAAGTGGAGGTCAGGGTGGAGGTCAAGGTCACCTCAAGGTCACGGTCAAGGTCGAAGTGGAGGTCAAGGTCAGAGTCAAGGTCAGGGTGAAGGCAGAGGCAGAGGCAGAGGCAGAGGCAGATGCAGAGGCAGAGGCAGAGGCAGATGCAGAGGCAAAGGCAGAGGCAGAGGCCGAGGTAGGAGCATAGTTACGGTCAGGAAGGAGGTCAGGGTGGAGGTCAAGGTCACGTCAAGGTCAAAGTGGAATTCAGGGTGGAGGTCAAGGTCACGTCAAGGTCAAAGTGGAGGTCAGGGTGGAGGTCAAGGTCACGTCAAGGTCAAAGTGGAGGTCAAGGTCACGTCAAGGTCAAAGTGGAGGTCAAGGTCACGTCAAGGTCACGGTCAAGGTCGAAGTAGAGGTCAAGGTCAGACTCAAGGTCAGGGTGAAGGCAGAGGCAGAGGCAGATGCAGAGGCAGATGCAGAGGCAGAGGCAAAGGCAGATGCAGAGGCAAAGGCAGAGGCAAAGGCAGAGGCAGGAGCATAGTTAGGGTCAGGAAGGAGGTCAGGGTGGAGGTCAAGGTCACGTCAAGGTCAGAGTGGATATCAGGGTGGAGGTCAAGGTCACGTCAAGGTCAAAGTGGAGGTCAGGGTGGAGGTCAAGGTCACGTCAAGGTCAAAGTGGAGGTCAGGGTGGAGGTCGAGGTCACGTCAAGGTCAAAGTGGATTTCAGGGTGGAGGTCAAGGTCAGGGTCAAGGTCAAAGTAGAGGTCAGGATGGAGGTCAAGGTCACGTCAAGGCCAAAGTGGAGGTCAGGGTGAAGGTCAAGGTCACGTCAAGGTCAAAGTAGAGGTCAAGGTCACGTCAAGGTCACGGTCAAGGTCGAAGTGGAGGTCAAGGTCAGAGTCAAGGTCAGGGTGACGGCAGAGGCAGAGGCAGATGCGGAGGCAGAGGCAGATGCAGAGGCAGAGGCAGATGCAGAGGCAAAGGCAGAGGCAGAGGCAGAGGCCGGAGCATAGTTAGGGTCAGGAAGGAGGTCGATGTGGAGGTCAAGGTCACGTCAAGGTCAAAGTGGAGGTCAGGGTGGAGGTTAAGGTCACGTCAAGGTCAAAGTGGAGGTCAGGGTGTAGGTCAAGGTCACGTCAAGGTCAAAGTGGAGGTCAGGGTGGAGGTCACGGTCACGTCCGGGGCAAAGTAGAGGTCAGGGTGGAGGTCAAGGTCACCTGAAGGTCAAAGTGGAGGTCAAGGTCACCTCAAGGTCACGGTCAAGGTCGAAGTGGAGGTCAAGGTCAGAGTCAAGGTCAGGGTGAAGGCAGAGGCAGAGGCAGAGGCAGATTCAGAGGCAGAGGCAGAGGCAGATGCAGAGGCAAAGGCAGAGGCAGAGGCAGCGGTAGGAGCATAGTTAGGGTCAGGAAGGAGGTCAGGGTGGAGGTCAAGGTCACGTCAAGGTCAAAGTGGATTTCAGGGTGGAGGTCAGGTTCACGTCAAGGTCAAAGTGGAGGTCAGGGTGTAGGTCAAGGTCACGTCAAGGTCAAAGTGGAGGTCAGGGTGGAGGTCAAGGTCACGTCAAGGTCAAAGTGGAGGTCAGGGTGGCGGTCAAGGTCACGTCAAGGTCAAAGTGGAGGTCAGGGTGCAGGTCAAGGTCACGTCAAGGTCAAAGTGAAGGTCAGGGTGAAGGTCAAGGTCACGTCAAGGTCAAAGTGGAGGTCAAGGTCACCTCAAGGTCACGGTCAAGGTCGAAGTGGAGGTCAAGGTCAGAGTCAAGGTCAGGGTGAAGGCAGAGGCAGAGGCAGAGGCAGAGGCAGATGCAGAGGCAGAGGCAGAGGCAGATGCAGAGGCAAAGGCAGAGGCAGAGGCAGAGGCAAAGGCAGAGGCAGAGGTAGGAGCATAGTTAGGGTCAGGAAGGAGGTCAGGGTGGAGGTCAAGGTCACGTCAAGGTCAAAGTGGAGGTCAGGGTGGAGGTCAAGGTCACCTCAAGGTCACGGTCAAGGTCGAAGTGGAGGTCAAGGTCAGAGTCAAGGTCAGGGTGAAGGCAGAGGCAGAGGCAGATGCAGAGGCAGATGCAGAGGCAGAGGCAAAGGCAGATGCAGAGGCAAAGGCAGAGGCAAAGGCAGAGGCAGGAGCATAGTTAGGGTCAGGAAGGAGGTCAGGGTGGAGGTCAAGGTCACGTCAAGGTCAGAGTGGATATCAGGGTGGAGGTCAAGGTCACGTCAAGGTCAAAGTGGAGGTCAGGGTGGAGGTCAAGGTCACGTCAAGGTCAAAGTGGAGGTCAGGGTGGAGGTCAAGGTCACGTCAAGGTCAAAGTGGAGGTCAAGGTCACGTCAAGGTCACGGTCAAGGTCGAAGTGGAGGTCAGGATGGAGGTCAAGGTGACGTCAAGGCCAAAGTGGAGGTCAGGGTGGAGGTCAAGGTCACGTCAAGGTCAAAGTGGAGGTCAAGGTCACGTCAAGGTCACGGTCAAGGTCGAAGTGGAGGTCAAGGTCAGAGTCAAGGTCAGGGTGACGGCAGAGGCAGAGGCAGATGCGGAGGCAGAGGCAGATGCAGAGGCAGAGGCAGATGCAGAGGCAAAGGCAGAGGCAGAGGCAGAGGCCGGAGCATAGTTAGGGTCAGGAAGGAGGTCGATGTGGAGGTCAAGGTCACGTCAAGGTCAAAGTGGAGGTCAGGGTGGAGGTTAAGGTCACGTCAAGGTCAAAGTGGAGGTCAGGGTGTAGGTCAAGGTCACGTCAAGGTCAAAGTGGAGGTCAGGGTGGAGGTCACGGTCACGTCAGGGGCAAAGTGGAGGTCAGGGTGGATGTCAAGGTCACCTGAAGGTCAAAGTGGAGGTCAAGGTCACCTCAAGGTCACGGTCAAGGTCGAAGTGGAGGTCAAGGTCAGAGTCAAGGTCAGGGTGAAGGCAGAGGCAGAGGCAGAGGCAGATTCAGAGGAAGAGGCAGAGGCAGATGCAGAGGCAAAGGCAGAGGCAGAGGCAGCGGTAGGAGCATAGTAAGGGTCAGGAAGGAGGTCAGGGTGGAGGTCAAGGTCACGTCAAGGTCAAAGTGGATTTCAGGGTGGAGGTCAAGTTCACGTCAAGGTCAAAGTGGAGGTCAGGGTGTAGGTCAAGGTCACGTCAAGGTCAAAGTGGAGGTCAGGGTGGAGGTCAAGGTCACGTCAAGGTCAAAGTGGAGGTCAGGGTGGCGGTCAAGGTCACGTCAAGGTCAAAGAGGAGGTCAGGGTGAAGGTCAAGGTCACGTCAAGGTCAAAGTGAAGGTCAGGGTGAAGGTCAAGGTCACGTCAAGGTCAAAGTGGAGGTCAAGGTCACCTCAAGGTCACGGTCAAGGTCGAAGTGGAGGTCAAGGTCAGAGTCAAGGTCAGGGTGAAGGCAGAGGCATAGGCAGAGGCAGAGGAAGATGCAGAGGCAGAGGCAGAGGCAGATGCAGAGGCAAAGGCAGAGGCAAAGGCAGAGGCAGGAGCATAGTTAGGGTCAGGACAGATGTTCAGGGTGGAGGTCAAGGTCACGTCAAGGTCAATGTGGAGGTCAGGATGGAGGTCAAGGTCACGTCAAGGTCAAAGTGGAGGTCAGGGTGGAGGTCAAGGTCACGTCAAGGTCAAAGTGGAGGTCAAGGTCACGTCAAGGTCAAAGTGGAGGTCAAGGTCACGTCAAGGTCACGGTCAAGGTCGAAGTGGAGGTCAAGATCAGAGTCAAGGTCAGGGTGAATGCAGAGGCAGAGGCAGATGCAGAGGCAGATGCAGAGGCAGAGGCAGAGGCAGATGCAGAGGCAAAGGCAGAGGCAAAGGCAGAGGCAGGAGCATAGTTAGGGTCAGGAAGGAGGTCAGGGTGGAGGTCAAGGTCACGTCAAGGTCAAAGTGGATTTCAGGGTGGAGGTCAAGGTCACGTCAAGGTCAAAGTGGAGGTCAGGGTGGAGGTCAAGGTCACGTCAAGGTCAAAGTGGAGTTCAGGGTGGAGGTCAAGGTCACGTCAAGGTCAAAATGGATTTCAGGGTGGAGGTCAAGGTCAGGGTCAAGGTCAAAGTGGAGGTCAGGATGGAGGTCAAGGTCACGTCAAGGCCAAAGTGGAGGTCAGGGTGGAGGTCAAGGTCACGTCAAGGTCAAAGTGGAGGTCAAGGTCACGTCAAGGTCACAGTCAAGGTCGAAGTGGAGGTCAAGGTCAGAGTCAAGGTCAGGGTGAAGGCAGAGGCAGAGGCAGAGGCAGAGGCAGATGCGGAGGCAGAGGCAGATGCAGAGGCAGAGGCAGATGCAGAGGCAAAGGCAGAGGCAGAGGCAGAGACCGGAGCATAGTTAGGGTCAGGACGAAGATCAGGGTGGAGGTCAAGGTCACGTCAAGGTCAAAGTGGAGGTCAGGGTCGAGGTCAAGGTCACGTCAAGGTCAAAGTGGAGGTCAGGGTGTAGGTCAAGGTCACGTCAAGGTCAAAGTGGAGGTCAGGGTGGAGGTCAAGGTCACGTCAAGGTCAAAGTGGAGGTCAAGGTCAGAGTCAAGGTCAGGGTGAAGGCAGAGGCAGAGGCAGAGGCAGAGGCAGATGCAGAGGCAGAGGCAGAGGCAGATGCAGAGGCAAAGGCAGAGGCAGAGGCCGAGGTAGGAGTATAGTTACGGTCAGGAAGGAGGTCAGGGTGGAGGTCAAGGTCACGTCAAGGTCAAAGTGGAATTCAGGGTGGAGGTCAAGGTCACGTCAAGGTCAAAGTGGAGGTCAGGGTGGAGGTCAAGGTCACGTCAAGGTCAAAGTGGAGGTCAAGGTCACGTCAAGGTCAAAGTGGAGGTCAAGGTCACGTCAAGGTCACGGTCAAGGTCGAAGTAGAGGTCAAGGTCAGACTCAAGGTCAGGGTGAAGGCAGAGGCAGAGGCAGATGCAGAGGCAGATGCAGAGGCAGAGGCAAAGGCAGATGCAGAGGCAAAGGCAGAGGCAAAGGCAGAGGCAGGAGCATAGTTAGGGTCAGGAAGGAGGTCAGGGTGGAGGTCAAGGTCACGTCAAGGTCAGAGTGGATATCAGGGTGGAGGTCAAGGTCACGTCAAGGTCAAAGTGGAGGTCAGGGTGGAGGTCAAGGTCACGTCAAGGTCAAAGTGGAGGTCAGGGTGGAGGTCGAGGTCACGTCAAGGTCAAAGTGGATTTCAGGGTGGAGGTCACGGTCAGGGTCAAGGTCAAAGTAGAGGTCAGGATGGAGGTCAAGGTCACGTCAAGGCCAAAGTGGAGGTCAGGGTGAAGGTCAAGGTCACGTCAAGGTCAAAGTAGAGGTCAAGGTCACGTCAAGGTCACGGTCAAGGTCGAAGTGGAGGTCAAGGTCAGAGTCAAGGTCAGGGTGACGGCAGAGGCAGAGGCAGATGCGGAGGCAGAGGCAGATGCAGAGGCAGAGGCAGATGCAGAGGCAAAGGCAGAGGCAGAGGCAGAGGCCGGAGCATAGTTAGGGTCAGGAAGGAGGTCGATGTGGAGGTCAAGGTCACGTCAAGGTCAAAGTGGAGGTCAGGGTGGAGGTTAAGGTCACGTCAAGGTCAAAGTGGAGGTCAGGGTGTAGGTCAAGGTCACGTCAAGGTCAAAGTGGAGGTCAGGGTGGAGGTCACGGTCACGTCAGGGGCAAAGTAGAGGTCAGGGTGGAGGTCAAGGTCACCTGAAGGTCAAAGTGGAGGTCAAGGTCACCTCAAGGTCACGGTCAAGGTCGAAGTGGAGGTCAAGGTCAGAGTCAAGGTCAGGGTGAAGGCAGAGGCAGAGGCAGAGGCAGATTCAGAGGCAGAGGCAGAGGCAGATGCAGAGGCAAAGGCAGAGGCAGAGGCAGCGGTAGGAGCATAGTTAGGGTCAGGAAGGAGGTCAGGGTGGAGGTCAAGGTCACGTCAAGGTCAAAGTGGAGGTCAGGGTGGCGGTCAAGGTCACGTCAAGGTCAAAGTGGAGGTCAGGGTGCAGGTCAAGGTCACGTCAAGGTCAAAGTGAAGGTCAGGGTGAAGGTCAAGGTCACGTCAAGGTCAAAGTGGAGGTCAAGGTCACCTCAAGGTCACGGTCAAGGTCGAAGTGGAGGTCAAGGTCAGAGTCAAGGTCAGGGTGAAGGCAGAGGCAGAGGCAGAGGCAGAGGCAGATGCAGAGGCAGAGGCAGAGGCAGATGCAGAGGCAAAGGCAGAGGCAGAGGCAGAGGTAGGAGCATAGTTAGGGTCAGGAAGGAGGTCAGGGTGGAGGTCAAGGTCACGTCATGGTCAAAGTGGATTTCAGGGTGGAGGTCAAGGTCACGTCAAGGTCAAAGTGGAGGTCAGGGTGGAGGTCAAGGTCACGTCAAGGTCACAGTGGAGGTCAAGGTCACGTCAAGGTCACGGTCCAGGTCGAAAGGGAGGTCAAGGTCAGAGTCAAGGTCAGGGTGAAGGCAGAGGCAGAGGCAGATGCAGAGGCAGATGCAGAGGCAGAGGCAGAGGCAGATGCAGAGGCAAAGGCAGAGGCAAAGGCAGAGGCAGGAGCATAGTTAGGGTCAGGAAGGAGGTCAGGCTGGAGGTCAAGGTCACGTCAAGGTCCAAGTGGATTTCAGGCTGGAGGTCAAGGTCACGTCAAGGTCAAAGTGGAGGTCAGGGTGGAGGTCAAGGTCACGTCAAGGTCAAAGTGGAGGTCAGGGTGGAGGTCAAGGTCACCTCAAGGTCACGGTCAAGGTCGAAGTGGAGGTCAAGGTCAGAGTCAAGGTCAGGGTGAAGGCAGAGGCAGAGGCAGAGGCAGAGGCAGATGCAGAGGCAGAGGCAGAGGCAGATGCAGAGGCAAAGGCAGAGGCAGAGGCCGAGGTAGGAGCATAGTTACGGTCAGGAAGGAGGTCAGGGTGGAGGTCAAGGTCACGTCAAGGTCAAAGTGGAATTCAGGGTGGAGGTCAAGGTCACGTCAAGGTCAAAGTGGAGGTCAGGGTGGAGGTCAAGGTCACGTCAAGGTCAAAGTGGAGGTCAAGGTCACGTCAAGGTCAAAGTGGAGGTCAAGGTCACGTCAAGGTCACGGTCAAGGTCGAAGTAGAGGTCAAGGTCAGACTCAAGGTCAGGGTGAAGGCAGAGGCAGAGGCAGATGCAGAGGCAGATGCAGAGGCAGAGGCAAAGGCAGATGCAGAGGCAAAGGCAGAGGCAAAGGCAGAGGCAGGAGCATAGTTAGGGTCAGGAAGGAGGTCAGGGTGGAGGTCAAGGTCACGTCAAGGTCAGAGTGGATATCAGGGTGGAGGTCAAGGTCACGTCAAGGTCAAAGTGGAGGTCAGGGTGGAGGTCAAGGTCACGTCAAGGTCAAAGTGGAGGTCAGGGTGGAGGTCGAGGTCACGTCAAGGTCAAAGTGGATTTCAGGGTGGAGGTCAAGGTCAGGGTCAAGGTCAAAGTAGAGGTCAGGATGGAGGTCAAGGTCACGTCAAGGCCAAAGTGGAGGTCAGGGTGAAGGTCAAGGTCACGTCAAGGTCAAAGTAGAGGTCAAGGTCACGTCAAGGTCACGGTCAAGGTCGAAGTGGAGGTCAAGGTCAGAGTCAAGGTCAGGGTGACGGCAGAGGCAGAGGCAGATGCGGAGGCAGAGGCAGATGCAGAGGCAGAGGCAGATGCAGAGGCAAAGGCAGAGGCAGAGGCAGAGGCCGGAGCATAGTTAGGGTCAGGAAGGAGGTCGATGTGGAGGTCAAGGTCACGTCAAGGTCAAAGTGGAGGTCAGGGTGGAGGTTAAGGTCACGTCAAGGTCAAAGTGGAGGTCAGGGTGTAGGTCAAGGTCACGTCAAGGTCAAAGTGGAGGTCAGGGTGGAGGTCACGGTCACGTCAGGGGCAAAGTAGAGGTCAGGGTGGAGGTCAAGGTCACCTGAAGGTCAAAGTGGAGGTCAAGGTCACCTCAAGGTCACGGTCAAGGTCGAAGTGGAGGTCAAGGTCAGAGTCAAGGTCAGGGTGAAGGCAGAGGCAGAGGCAGAGGCAGATTCAGAGGCAGAGGCAGAGGCAGATGCAGAGGCAAAGGCAGAGGCAGAGGCAGCGGTAGGAGCATAGTTAGGGTCAGGAAGGAGGTCAGGGTGGAGGTCAAGGTCACGTCAAGGTCAAAGTGGATTTCAGGGTGGAGGTCAGGTTCACGTCAAGGTCAAAGTGGAGGTCAGGGTGTAGGTCAAGGTCACGTCAAGGTCAAAGTGGAGGTCAGGGTGGAGGTCAAGGTCACGTCAAGGTCAAAGTGGAGGTCAGGGTGGCGGTCAAGGTCACGTCAAGGTCAAAGTGGAGGTCAGGGTGCAGGTCAAGGTCACGTCAAGGTCAAAGTGAAGGTCAGGGTGAAGGTCAAGGTCACGTCAAGGTCAAAGTGGAGGTCAAGGTCACCTCAAGGTCACGGTCAAGGTCGAAGTGGAGGTCAAGGTCAGAGTCAAGGTCAGGGTGAAGGCAGAGGCAGAGGCAGAGGCAGAGGCAGATGCAGAGGCAGAGGCAGAGGCAGATGCAGAGGCAAAGGCAGAGGCAGAGGCAGAGGCAAAGGCAGAGGCAGAGGTAGGAGCATAGTTAGGGTCAGGAAGGAGGTCAGGGTGGAGGTCAAGGTCACGTCAAGGTCAAAGTGGAGGTCAGGGTGGAGGTCAAGGTCACCTCAAGGTCACGGTCAAGGTCGAAGTGGAGGTCAAGGTCAGAGTCAAGGTCAGGGTGAAGGCAGAGGCAGAGGCAGATGCAGAGGCAGATGCAGAGGCAGAGGCAAAGGCAGATGCAGAGGCAAAGGCAGAGGCAAAGGCAGAGGCAGGAGCATAGTTAGGGTCAGGAAGGAGGTCAGGGTGGAGGTCAAGGTCACGTCAAGGTCAGAGTGGATATCAGGGTGGAGGTCAAGGTCACGTCAAGGTCAAAGTGGAGGTCAGGGTGGAGGTCAAGGTCACGTCAAGGTCAAAGTGGAGGTCAGGGTGGAGGTCAAGGTCACGTCAAGGTCAAAGTGGAGGTCAAGGTCACGTCAAGGTCACGGTCAAGGTCGAAGTGGAGGTCAGGATGGAGGTCAAGGTGACGTCAAGGCCAAAGTGGAGGTCAGGGTGGAGGTCAAGGTCACGTCAAGGTCAAAGTGGAGGTCAAGGTCACGTCAAGGTCACGGTCAAGGTCGAAGTGGAGGTCAAGGTCAGAGTCAAGGTCAGGGTGACGGCAGAGGCAGAGGCAGATGCGGAGGCAGAGGCAGATGCAGAGGCAGAGGCAGATGCAGAGGCAAAGGCAGAGGCAGAGGCAGAGGCCGGAGCATAGTTAGGGTCAGGAAGGAGGTCGATGTGGAGGTCAAGGTCACGTCAAGGTCAAAGTGGAGGTCAGGGTGGAGGTTAAGGTCACGTCAAGGTCAAAGTGGAGGTCAGGGTGTAGGTCAAGGTCACGTCAAGGTCAAAGTGGAGGTCAGGGTGGAGGTCACGGTCACGTCAGGGGCAAAGTGGAGGTCAGGGTGGATGTCAAGGTCACCTGAAGGTCAAAGTGGAGGTCAAGGTCACCTCAAGGTCACGGTCAAGGTCGAAGTGGAGGTCAAGGTCAGAGTCAAGGTCAGGGTGAAGGCAGAGGCAGAGGCAGAGGCAGATTCAGAGGAAGAGGCAGAGGCAGATGCAGAGGCAAAGGCAGAGGCAGAGGCAGCGGTAGGAGCATAGTAAGGGTCAGGAAGGAGGTCAGGGTGGAGGTCAAGGTCACGTCAAGGTCAAAGTGGATTTCAGGGTGGAGGTCAAGTTCACGTCAAGGTCAAAGTGGAGGTCAGGGTGTAGGTCAAGGTCACGTCAAGGTCAAAGTGGAGGTCAGGGTGGAGGTCAAGGTCACGTCAAGGTCAAAGTGGAGGTCAGGGTGGCGGTCAAGGTCACGTCAAGGTCAAAGAGGAGGTCAGGGTGAAGGTCAAGGTCACGTCAAGGTCAAAGTGAAGGTCAGGGTGAAGGTCAAGGTCACGTCAAGGTCAAAGTGGAGGTCAAGGTCACCTCAAGGTCACGGTCAAGGTCGAAGTGGAGGTCAAGGTCAGAGTCAAGGTCAGGGTGAAGGCAGAGGCATAGGCAGAGGCAGAGGAAGATGCAGAGGCAGAGGCAGAGGCAGATGCAGAGGCAAAGGCAGAGGCAAAGGCAGAGGCAGGAGCATAGTTAGGGTCAGGACAGATGTTCAGGGTGGAGGTCAAGGTCACGTCAAGGTCAATGTGGAGGTCAGGATGGAGGTCAAGGTCACGTCAAGGTCAAAGTGGAGGTCAGGGTGGAGGTCAAGGTCACGTCAAGGTCAAAGTGGAGGTCAAGGTCACGTCAAGGTCAAAGTGGAGGTCAAGGTCACGTCAAGGTCACGGTCAAGGTCGAAGTGGAGGTCAAGATCAGAGTCAAGGTCAGGGTGAATGCAGAGGCAGAGGCAGATGCAGAGGCAGATGCAGAGGCAGAGGCAGAGGCAGATGCAGAGGCAAAGGCAGAGGCAAAGGCAGAGGCAGGAGCATAGTTAGGGTCAGGAAGGAGGTCAGGGTGGAGGTCAAGGTCACGTCAAGGTCAAAGTGGATTTCAGGGTGGAGGTCAAGGTCACGTCAAGGTCAAAGTGGAGGTCAGGGTGGAGGTCAAGGTCACGTCAAGGTCAAAGTGGAGTTCAGGGTGGAGGTCAAGGTCACGTCAAGGTCAAAATGGATTTCAGGGTGGAGGTCAAGGTCAGGGTCAAGGTCAAAGTGGAGGTCAGGATGGAGGTCAAGGTCACGTCAAGGCCAAAGTGGAGGTCAGGGTGGAGGTCAAGGTCACGTCAAGGTCAAAGTGGAGGTCAAGGTCACGTCAAGGTCACAGTCAAGGTCGAAGTGGAGGTCAAGGTCAGAGTCAAGGTCAGGGTGAAGGCAGAGGCAGAGGCAGAGGCAGAGGCAGATGCGGAGGCAGAGGCAGATGCAGAGGCAGAGGCAGATGCAGAGGCAAAGGCAGAGGCAGAGGCAGAGACCGGAGCATAGTTAGGGTCAGGACGAAGATCAGGGTGGAGGTCAAGGTCACGTCAAGGTCAAAGTGGAGGTCAGGGTCGAGGTCAAGGTCACGTCAAGGTCAAAGTGGAGGTCAGGGTGTAGGTCAAGGTCACGTCAAGGTCAAAGTGGAGGTCAGGGTGGAGGTCAAGGTCACGTCAAGGTCAAAGTGGAGGTCAAGGTCAGAGTCAAGGTCAGGGTGAAGGCAGAGGCAGAGGCAGAGGCAGAGGCAGATGCAGAGGCAGAGGCAGAGGCAGATGCAGAGGCAAAGGCAGAGGCAGAGGCCGAGGTAGGAGTATAGTTACGGTCAGGAAGGAGGTCAGGGTGGAGGTCAAGGTCACGTCAAGGTCAAAGTGGAATTCAGGGTGGAGGTCAAGGTCACGTCAAGGTCAAAGTGGAGGTCAGGGTGGAGGTCAAGGTCACGTCAAGGTCAAAGTGGAGGTCAAGGTCACGTCAAGGTCAAAGTGGAGGTCAAGGTCACGTCAAGGTCACGGTCAAGGTCGAAGTAGAGGTCAAGGTCAGACTCAAGGTCAGGGTGAAGGCAGAGGCAGAGGCAGATGCAGAGGCAGATGCAGAGGCAGAGGCAAAGGCAGATGCAGAGGCAAAGGCAGAGGCAAAGGCAGAGGCAGGAGCATAGTTAGGGTCAGGAAGGAGGTCAGGGTGGAGGTCAAGGTCACGTCAAGGTCAGAGTGGATATCAGGGTGGAGGTCAAGGTCACGTCAAGGTCAAAGTGGAGGTCAGGGTGGAGGTCAAGGTCACGTCAAGGTCAAAGTGGAGGTCAGGGTGGAGGTCGAGGTCACGTCAAGGTCAAAGTGGATTTCAGGGTGGAGGTCACGGTCAGGGTCAAGGTCAAAGTAGAGGTCAGGATGGAGGTCAAGGTCACGTCAAGGCCAAAGTGGAGGTCAGGGTGAAGGTCAAGGTCACGTCAAGGTCAAAGTAGAGGTCAAGGTCACGTCAAGGTCACGGTCAAGGTCGAAGTGGAGGTCAAGGTCAGAGTCAAGGTCAGGGTGACGGCAGAGGCAGAGGCAGATGCGGAGGCAGAGGCAGATGCAGAGGCAGAGGCAGATGCAGAGGCAAAGGCAGAGGCAGAGGCAGAGGCCGGAGCATAGTTAGGGTCAGGAAGGAGGTCGATGTGGAGGTCAAGGTCACGTCAAGGTCAAAGTGGAGGTCAGGGTGGAGGTTAAGGTCACGTCAAGGTCAAAGTGGAGGTCAGGGTGTAGGTCAAGGTCACGTCAAGGTCAAAGTGGAGGTCAGGGTGGAGGTCACGGTCACGTCAGGGGCAAAGTAGAGGTCAGGGTGGAGGTCAAGGTCACCTGAAGGTCAAAGTGGAGGTCAAGGTCACCTCAAGGTCACGGTCAAGGTCGAAGTGGAGGTCAAGGTCAGAGTCAAGGTCAGGGTGAAGGCAGAGGCAGAGGCAGAGGCAGATTCAGAGGCAGAGGCAGAGGCAGATGCAGAGGCAAAGGCAGAGGCAGAGGCAGCGGTAGGAGCATAGTTAGGGTCAGGAAGGAGGTCAGGGTGGAGGTCAAGGTCACGTCAAGGTCAAAGTGGAGGTCAGGGTGGCGGTCAAGGTCACGTCAAGGTCAAAGTGGAGGTCAGGGTGCAGGTCAAGGTCACGTCAAGGTCAAAGTGAAGGTCAGGGTGAAGGTCAAGGTCACGTCAAGGTCAAAGTGGAGGTCAAGGTCACCTCAAGGTCACGGTCAAGGTCGAAGTGGAGGTCAAGGTCAGAGTCAAGGTCAGGGTGAAGGCAGAGGCAGAGGCAGAGGCAGAGGCAGATGCAGAGGCAGAGGCAGAGGCAGATGCAGAGGCAAAGGCAGAGGCAGAGGCAGAGGTAGGAGCATAGTTAGGGTCAGGAAGGAGGTCAGGGTGGAGGTCAAGGTCACGTCATGGTCAAAGTGGATTTCAGGGTGGAGGTCAAGGTCACGTCAAGGTCAAAGTGGAGGTCAGGGTGGAGGTCAAGGTCACGTCAAGGTCACAGTGGAGGTCAAGGTCACGTCAAGGTCACGGTCCAGGTCGAAAGGGAGGTCAAGGTCAGAGTCAAGGTCAGGGTGAAGGCAGAGGCAGAGGCAGATGCAGAGGCAGATGCAGAGGCAGAGGCAGAGGCAGATGCAGAGGCAAAGGCAGAGGCAAAGGCAGAGGCAGGAGCATAGTTAGGGTCAGGAAGGAGGTCAGGCTGGAGGTCAAGGTCACGTCAAGGTCCAAGTGGATTTCAGGCTGGAGGTCAAGGTCACGTCAAGGTCAAAGTGGAGGTCAGGGTGGAGGTCAAGGTCACGTCAAGGTCAAAGTGGAGGTCAGGGTGGAGGTCAAGGTCACGTCAAGGTCAAAGTGGAGGTCAGGGTGGAGGTCAAGGTCACCTCAAGGTCACGGTCAAGGTCGAAGTGGAGGTCACGGTCAGAGTCAAGGTCAGGGTGAAGGCAGAGGCAGAGGCAGATGCAGAGGCAGATGCAGAGGCAGAGGCAAAGGCAGATGCATAGGCAAAGGCAGAGGCAAAGGCAGAGGCAGGAGCATAGTTAGGGTCAGGAAGGAGGTCAGGGTGGAGGTCAAGGTCACGTCAAGGTCAGAGTGGATATCAGGGTGGAGGTCAAGGTCACGTCAAGGTCAAAGTGGAGGTCAGGGTGGAGGTCAAGGTCACGTCAAGGTCAAAGTGGAGGTCAGGGTGGAGGTCAAGGTCACGTCAAGGTCAAAGTGGAGGTCAAGGTCACGTCAAGGTCAAAGTGGAGGTCAAGGTCACGTCAAGGTCACGGTCAAGGTCGAAGTGGAGGTCAGGATGGAGGTCAAGGTCACGTCAAGGCCAAAGTGGAGGTCAGGGTGGAGGTCAAGGTCACGTCAAGGTCAAAGTGGAGGTCAAGGTCACGTCAAGGTCACGGTCAAGGTCGAAGTGGAGGTCAAGGTCAGAGTCAAGGTCAGGGTGAAGGCAGAGGCAGAGGCAGAGGCAGATTCAGAGGCAGAGGCAGAGGCAGATGCAGAGGCAAAGGCAGAGGCAGAGGCAGCGGTAGGAGCATAGTAAGGGTCAGGAAGGAGGTCAGGGTGGAGGTCAAGGTCAGGTCAAGGTCAAAGTGGATTTCAGGGTGGAGGTCAAGTTCACGTCAAGGTCAAAGTGGAGGTCAGGGTGTAGGTCAAGGTCACGTCAAGGTCAAAGTGGAGGTCAGGGTGGAGGTCAAGGTCACGTCAAGGTCAAAGTGGAGGTCAGGGTGGCGGTCAAGGTCACGTCAAGGTCAAAGAGGAGGTCAGGGTGAAGGTCAAGGTCACGTCAAGGTCAAAGTGAAGGTCAGGGTGAAGGTCAAGGTCACGTCAAGGTCAAAGTGGAGGTCAAGGTCACCTCAAGGTCACGGTCAAGGTCGAAGTGGAGGTCAAGGTCAGAGTCAAGGTCAGGGTGAACGCAGAGGCATAGGCAGAGGCAGAGGAAGATGCAGAGGCAGAGGCAGAGGCAGAGGCAGATGCAGAGGCAAAGGCAGAGGCAAAGGCAGAGGCAGGAGCATAGTTAGGGTCAGGACAGATGTTCAGGGTGGAGGTCAAGGTCACGTCAAGGTCAATGTGGAGGTCAGGATGGAGGTCAAGGTCACGTCAAGGTCAAAGTGGAGGTCAGGGTGGAGGTCAAGGTCACGTCAAGGTCAAAGTGGAGGTCAAGGTCACGTCAAGGTCAAAGTGGAGGTCAAGGTCACGTCAAGGTCACGGTCAAGGTCGAAGTGGAGGTCAAGATCAGAGTCAAGGTCAGGGTGAAGGCAGAGGCAGAGGCAGATGCAGAGGCAGATGCAGAGGCAGAGGCAGAGGCAGATGCAGAGGCAAAGGCAGAGGCAAAGGCAGAGGCAGGAGCATAGTTAGGGTCAGGAAGGAGGTCAGGGTGGAGGTCAAGGTCACGTCAAGGTCAAAGTGGATTTCAGGGTGGAGGTCAAGGTCACGTCAAGGTCAAAGTGGAGGTCAAGGTCACGCCAAGGTCACAGTCAAGGTCGAAGTGGAGGTCAAGGTCAGAGTCAAGGTCAGGGTGAAGGCAGAGGCAGAGGCAGAGGCAGAGGCAGATGCAGAGGCAGAGGCAGAGGCAGATGCAGAGGCAAAGGCAGAGGCAGAGGCAGCGGTAGGAGAATAGTTAGGGTCAGGAAGGATTTCAGGGTGGAGGTCAAGGTCACGTCAAGGTTAAAGTGGAGGTCAGGGTGGAGGTCAAGGTCACGTCAAGGTCAAAGTGGAGGTCAGGGTGGAGGTCAAGGTCACGTCAAGGTCAAAGTGGAGGTCAGGGTGGAGGTCAAGGTCACGTCAAGGTCAAAGTGGAGGTCAGGGTGGAGGTCAAGGTCACCTCAAGGTCACGGTCAAGGTCGAAGTGGAGGTCAAGGTCAGAGTCAAGGTCAGGGTGAAGGCAGAGGCAGAGGCAGAGGCAGAGGCAGATGCGGAGGCAGAGGCAGATGCAGAGGCATGGGCAGATGCAGAGGCAAAGCAGAGGCAGAGGCAGAGGCCGGAGCATAGTTAGGGTCAGGAAGGAGGTCAGGGTGGAGGTCAAGGTCACGTCAAGGTCAAAGTGGAGGTCAGGGTGGAGGTCAAGGTCACGTCAAGGGCAAAGTGGAGGTCATGGTCAGAGTCACGGTCAGGGTGAAGGCAGAGGCAGAGGCAGAGGCAGAGGCAGATGCGGAGGCAGAGGCAGATGCAGAGGCAGAGGCAGATGCAGAGGCAAAGCAGAGGCAGAGGCAGAGGCCGGAGCATAGTTAGGGTCAGGAAGGAGGTCAGGGTGGAGGTCAAGGTCACGTCAAGGTCAAAGTGGAGGTCAGGGTGGAGGTCAAGGTCACGTCAAGGGCAAAGTGGAGGTCAGGGTGGAGGTCAAGGTCACGTCAAGGTCAAAGTGGAGGTCAAGGTCACCTCAAGGTCACGGTCAAGGTCGAAGTGGAGGTCAAGGTCATAGTCAAGGTCAGTATGAAGGCAGAGGCAGTGGCAGAGGCAGAGGCAGATGCAGAGGCAGAGGCAGAGGCAGATGCAGAGGCAAAGTCAGAGGCAGAGGCAGCGGTAGGAGCATAGTTAGGGTCAGGAAGGTGGTCAGGGTGGAGGTCAAGGTCACGTCAAGGTCAAAGTGGATTTCAGGGTGGAGGTCAAGGTCACGTCAAGGTCAAAGTGGATTTCAGGGTGGACGTCAAGGTCACGTCAAGGTCAAAGTGGAGGTCAGGGTGGAGGTCAAGGTCACGTCAAGGTCAAAGTGGAGGTCAGGGTGGAGGTCAAGGTCACGTGAAGGTCAAAGTGGATTTCAGGGTGGAGGTCAAGGTCACGTCAAGGTCAAAGTGGATTTCAGGGTGGAGGTCAAGGTCACGTCAAGGTCAAAGTGGAGGTCAGGGTGGAGGTCAAGGTCACGTGAAGGTCAAAGTGGAGGTCAAGGTCACCTCAAGGTCACGGTCAAGGTCGAAGTGGAGGTCAAGGTCAGAGTCAAGGTCAGGGTGAAGGCAGAGGCAGAGGCAGAGGCAGAGGCAGATGCAGAGGCAGAGGCAGAGGCAGATGCAGAGGCAAAGGCAGAGGCAGAGGCAGCGGTAGGAGCATGGTTAGGGTCAGGAAGGATGTCAGGGTAGAGGTCAAGGTCACGACAAGGTCAAAGTGGATTTCAGGGTGGAGGTCAGGGTCACGTCAAGGTCAAAGTGGAGGTCAGGGTGGAGGTCAAGGTCACGTCAAGGTCAAAGTGGAGGTCAGGGTGGAGGTCAAGGTCACGTGAAGGTCAAAGTGAAGGTCAAGGTCACTTCAAGGTCACGGTCAAGGTCGAAGTGGAGGTCAAGGTCAGAGTCAAGGTCAGGGTGAAGGCAGAGTCAGAGGCAGGGGCAGAGGCAGATGCAGAGGCAGAGGCAGAGGCAGACGCAGAGGCAAAGGCAGAGGCAGAGGCAGCGGTAGGAGCATAGTTAGGGTCAGGAAGGAGGTCAGGGTGGAGGTCAAGGTCACGTCAAGGTCAAAGTGGAATTCAGGGTGGAGGTCAAGGTCACGTCAAGGTCAAAGTGGAGGTCAGGGTGAAGGTCAAGGTCACGTCAAGGTCAAAGTGGAGGTCAAGGTCACGTCAAGGTCAAAGTGGAGGTCAAGGTCACGTCAAGGTCACGGTCAAGGTCGAAGTGGAGGTCAAGGTCAGACTCAAGGTCAGGGTAAAGGCAGAGGCAGAGGCAGATGCAGAGGCAGATGCAGAGGCAGAGGCAAAGGCAGATGCAGAGGCAAAGGCAGAGGCAAAGGCAGAGGCAGGAGCATAGTTAGGGTCAGGAAGAAGGTCAGGGTGGAGGTCAAGGTCACGTCAAGGTCAAAGTGGAGGTCAAGGTCACGTCAAGGTCACGGTCAAGGTCGAAGTGGAGGTCAAGGTCAGAGTCAAGGTCAGGGTGAAGGCAGAGGCAGAGGCAGATGCAGAGGCAGATGCAGAGGCAGAGGCAGAGGCAGATGCAGAGGCAAAGGCAGAGGCAAAGGCAGAGGCAGGAGCATAGTTAGGGTCAGGAAGGAGGTCAGGGTGGAGGTCAAGGTCACGTCAAGGTCAAAGTGGATTTCAGGGTGGAGGTCAAGGTCACGTCAAGGTCAAAGTGGAGGTCAGGGTAGAGGTCAAGGTCACGTCAAGGTCAAAGTGGAGGTCAGGGTGGAGGTCAAGGTCACGTCAAGGTCGAAGTGGAGGTCAAGGTCACCTCAAGGTCACGGTCAAGGTCGAAGTGGAGGTCAAGGTCAGAGTCACGGTCAGGGTGAGGGCAGAGGCAGAGGCAGAGGCAGAGGCAGAGGCAGATGCAGAGGCAGAGGCAGAGGCAGATGCAGAGGCAAAGGCAGAGGCAGATGCAGAGGTAGGAGCATAGTTAGGGTCAGGAAGGAGGTCAGGGTGGAGGTCAAGGTCACGTCATGGTCAAAGTGGATTTCAGGGTGGAGGTCAAGGTCACGTCAAGGTCAAAGTGGAGGTCAGGGTGGAGGTCAAGGTCACGTCAAGGTCAAAGTGGAGGTCAGGGTGGAGGTCAAGGTCACGTCAAGGTCAAAGTGGAGGTCAGGGTGGAGGTCAAGGTCACGTCAAGGTCAAAGTGGAGGTCAGGGTGGAGGTCAAGGTCACGTCAAGGTCAAAGCGGAGGTCAAGGTCACGTCAAGGTCACGGTCAAGGTCGAAGTGGAGGTCAAGGTCAGAGTCAAGGTCAGGGTGAAGGCAGAGGCAGAGGCAGATGCAGAGGCAGATGCAGAGGCAGAGGCAGAGGCAGATGCAGAGGCAAAGGCAGAGGCAAAGGCAGAGGCAGGAGGATAGTTAGGGTCAGGAAGGAGGTCAGGGTGGAGGTCAAGGTCACGTCAAGGTCAAAGTGGATTTCAGGGTGGAGGTCAAGGTCACGTCAAGGTCAAAGTGGAGGTCAGGGTGGAGGTCAAGGTCACGTGAAGGTCACGGTCAAGGTCGAAAGGGAGGTCAAGGTCAGAGTCAAGCTCAGGGTGAAGGCAGAGGCAGAGGCAGATGCAGAGGCAGATGCAGAGGCAGAGGCAGAGGCAGATGCAGAGGCAAAGGCAGAGGCAAAGGCAGAGGCAGGAGCATAGTTAGGGTCAGGAAGGAGGTCAGGGTGGAGGTCAAGGTCACGTCAAGGTCAAAGTGGATTTCAGGGTGGAGGTCAAGGTCACGTCAAGGTCAAAGTGGAGGTCAGGGTAGAGGTCAAGGTCACGTCAAGGTCAAAGTGGAGGTCAGGGTGGAGGTCAAGGTCACGTCAAGGTCGAAGTGGAGGTCAAGGTCACCTCAAGGTCACGGTCAAGGTCGAAGTGGAGGTCAAGGTCAGAGTCACGGTCAGGGTGAAGGCAGAGGCAGAGGCAGAGGCAGAGGCAGAGGCAGATGCAGAGGCAGAGGCAGAGGCAGATGCAGAGGCAAAGGCAGAGGCAGATGCAGAGGTAGGAGCATAGTTAGGGTCAGGAAGGAGGTCAGGGTGGAGGTCAAGGTCACGTCATGGTCAAAGTGGATTTCAGGGTGGAGGTCAAGGTCACGTCAAGGTCAAAGTGGAGGTCAGGGTGGAGGTCAAGGTCACGTCAAGGTCAAAGTGGAGGTCAGGGTGGAGGTCAAGGTCACGTCAAGGTCAAAGTGGAGGTCAGGGTGGAGGTCAAGGTCACGTCAAGGTCAAAGTGGAGGTCAGGGTGGAGGTCAAGGTCACGTCAAGGTCAAAGCGGAGGTCAAGGTCACGTCAAGGTCACGGTCAAGGTCGAAGTGGAGGTCAAGGTCAGAGTCAAGGTCAGGGTGAAGGCAGAGGCAGAGGCAGATGCAGAGGCAGATGCAGAGGCAGAGGCAGAGGCAGATGCAGAGGCAAAGGCAGAGGCAAAGGCAGAGGCAGGAGGATAGTTAGGGTCAGGAAGGAGGTCAGGGTGGAGGTCAAGGTCACGTCAAGGTCAAAGTGGATTTCAGGGTGGAGGTCAAGGTCACGTCAAGGTCAAAGTGGAGGTCAGGGTGGAGGTCAAGGTCACGTGAAGGTCACGGTCAAGGTCGAAAGGGAGGTCAAGGTCAGAGTCAAGCTCAGGGTGAAGGCAGAGGCAGAGGCAGATGCAGAGGCAGATGCAGAGACAGAGGCAGAGGCAGATGCAGAGGCAAAGGCAGAGGCAAAGGCAGAGGCAGGAGCATAGTTAAGGTCAGGAAGGAGGTCAGGGTGGAGGTCAAGGTCAAGTCAAGGTCAAAGTGGATTTCAGGGTGGAGGTCAAGGTCACGTCAAGGTCAAAGTGGAGGTCAGGGTGGAGGTCAAGGTCACGTGAAGGTCAAAGTGGAGGTCAAGGTCACCTCAAGGTCACGGTTATGGTCGAAGTGGAGGTCAAGGTCAGAGTCAAGGTCAGGGTGAAGGCAGAGGCAGAGGCAGAGGCAGAGGCAGATGCAGAGGCAGAGGCAGAGGCAGATGCAGAGGCAAAGGCAGAGGCAGAGGCAGCGGTAGGAGCATAGTTAGGGTCAGGAAGGATTTCAGGGTGGAGGTCAAGGTCACGTCAAGGTTAAAGTGGAGGTCAGGGTGGAGGTCAAGGTCACGTCAAGGTCAAAGTGGATTTCAGGGTGGAGGTCAAGGTCAGGGTCAAGGTCAAAGTGGAGGTCAGGATGGAGGTCAACGTCACGTCAAGGCCAAAGTGGAGGTCAGGGTGGAGGTCAAGGTCACGTCAAGGTCAAAGTGGAGGTCAAGGTCACGTCAAGGTCAGGGTGAAGGCAGAGGCAGAGGCAGATGCAGAGGCAGATGCAGAGGCAGAGGCAGAGGCAGATGCAGAGGCAAAGGCAGAGGCAAAGGCAGAGGCAGGAGCATAGTTAGGGTCAGGAAGGAGGTCAGGGTGGAGGTCAAGGTCACGTCAAGGTCCAAGTGGATTTCAGGCTGGAGGTCAAGGTCACGTCAAGGTCAAAGTGGAGGTCAGGGTGGAGGTCAAGGTCACGTCAAGGTCAAAGTGGAGGTCAGGGTGGAGGTCAAGGTCACGTCAAGGTCAAAGTGGAGGTCAGGGTGGAGGTCAAGGTCACCTCAAGGTCACGGACAAGGTCGAAGTGGAGGTCAAGGTCAGAGTCAAGGTCAGGGTGAAGGCAGAGGCAGAGGCAGATGCAGAGGCAGATGCAGAGGCAGAGGCAGAGGCAGATGCAGAGGCAAAGGCAGAGGCAAAGGCAGAGGCAGGAGCATAGTTAGGGTCAGGAAGGAGGTCAGGGTGGAGGTCAAGGTCACGTCAAGGTCAAAGTGGATTTCAGGGTGGAAATCAAGGTCACGTCAAGGTCAAAGTGGAGGTCAGGGTGGAGGTCAAGGTCACGTCAAGGTCAAAGTGGAGTTCAGGGTGGAGGTCAAGGTCACGTCAAGGTCAAAATGGATTTCAGGGTGGAGGTCAAGGTCAGGGTCAAGGTCAAAGTGGAGGTCAGGATGGAGGTCAAGGTCACGTCAAGGCCAAAGTGGAGGTCAGGGTGGAGGTCAAGGTCACGTCAAGGTCAAAGTGGAGGTCAAGGTCACGTCAAGGTCACAGTCAAGGTCGAAGTGGAGGTCAAGGTCAGAGTCAAGGTCAGGGTGAAGGCAGAGGCAGAGGCAGAGGCAGAGGCAGATGCGGAGGCAGAGGCAGATGCAGAAGCAGAGGCAGATGCAGAGGCAAAGGCAGAGGAAGAGGCAGAGGCCGGAGCATAGTTAGGGTCAGGACGGAGATCAGGGTGGAGGTCAAGGTCACGTCAAGGTCAAAGTGGAGGTCAGGGTCGAGGTCAAGGTCACGTCAAGGTCAAAGTGGAGGTCAGGGTGTAGGTCAAGGTCACGTCAAGGTCAAAGTGGAGGTCAGGGTGGAGGTCAAGGTCACGTCAAGGTCAAAGTGGATTTCAGGGTGGAGGTCAAGGTCACGTCAAGGTCAAAGTGGAGGTCAGGGTGGAGGTCAAGGTCACGTGAAGGTCAAAGTGGAGGTCAACGTCACCTCAAGGTCACTGTCAAGGTCGAAGTGGAGGTCAAGGTCAGAGTCAAGGTCAGGGTGAAGGCAGAGGCATAGGCAGAGGCAGAGGAAGATGCAGAGGCAGAGGCAGAGGCAGATGCAGAGGCAAAGGCAGAGGCAAAGGCAGAGGCAGGAGCATAGTTAGGGTCAGGACAGATGTTCAGGGTGGAGGTCAAGGTCACGTCAAGGTCAATGTGGAGGTCAGGATGGAGGTCAAGGTCACGTCAAGGTCAAAGTGGAGGTCAGGGTGGAGGTCAAGGTCACGTCAAGGTCAAAGTGGAGGTCAAGGTCACGTCAAGGTCAAAGTGGAGGTCAAGGTCACGTCAAGGTCACGGTCAAGGTCGAAGTGGAGGTCAAGGTCAGAGTCAAGGTCAGGGTGAAGGCAGAGGCAGAGGCAGATGCAGAGGCAGATGCAGAGGCAGAGGCAGAGGCAGATGCAGAGGCAAAGGCAGAGGCAAAGGCAGAGGCAGGAGCATAGTTAGGGTCAGGAAGGAGGTCAGGGTGGAGGTCAAGGTCACGTCAAGGTCAAAGTGGATTTCAGGGTGGAAATCAAGGTCACGTCAAGGTCAAAGTGGAGGTCAGGGTGGAGGTCAAGGTCACGTCAAGGTCAAAGTGGAGTTCAGGGTGGAGGTCAAGGTCACGTCAAGGTCAAAATGGATTTCAGGGTGGAGGTCAAGGTCAGGGTCAAGGTCAAAGTGGAGGTCAGGATGGAGGTCAAGGTCACGTCAAGGCCAAAGTGGAGGTCAGGGTGGAGGTCAAGGTCACGTCAAGGTCAAAGTGGAGGTCAAGGTCACGTCAAGGTCACAGTCAAGGTCGAAGTGGAGGTCAAGGTCAGAGTCAAGGTCAGGGTGAAGGCAGAGGCAGAGGCAGAGGCAGAGGCAGATGCGGAGGCAGAGGCAGATGCAGAGGCAGAGGCAGATGCAGAGGCAAAGGCAGAGGAAGAGGCAGAGGCCGGAGCATAGTTAGGGTCAGGACGGAGATCAGGGTGGAGGTCAAGGTCACGTCAAGGTCAAAGTGGAGGTCAGGGTCGAGGTCAAGGTCACGTCAAGGTCAAAGTGGAGGTCAGGGTGTAGGTCAAGGTCACGTCAAGGTCAAAGTGGAGGTCAGGGTGGAGGTCAAGGTCACGTCAAGGTCAAAGTGGAGGTCAAGGTCACGTCACGGTCAAAGTGGAGGTCAGGGTGGAGGTCAAGGTCACGTCAAGGTCAAAGTGGATTTCAGGGTGGAGGTCAAGAACACGTCAAGGTCAAAGTGGAGGTCACGGTAGAGGTCAACGTCACGTCAAGGTCAAAGTGGAGGTCAAGGTCACGTCAAGGTCACGGTCAAGGTCGAAGTGGAGGTCAAGGTCAGAGTTCAGGTCAGGGTGAAGGCAGAGGCAGAGGCAGAGGCAGAGGCAGATGCAGAGGCAGTGGCAGAGGCAGATGCAGGGGCATAGTTAGGGTCAGGAAGGAGGTCAGGGTGGAGGTCAAGGTCACGTCAAGGTCAAAGTGGAGCTCAGGGTGGAGGTCAAGGTCACGTCAAGGTCAAAGCGGAGGTCAAGGTCACGTCAAGGTCACGGTCAAGGTCGAAGTGGAGGTCAAGGTCAGAGTCAAGGTCAGGGTGAAGGCAGAGGCAGAGGCAGATGCAGAGGCAGATGCAGAGGCAGAGGCAGAGGCAGATGCAGAGGCAAAGGCAGAGGCAGGAGGATAGTTAGGGTCAGGAAGGAGGTCAGGGTGGATGTCAAGGTCACGTCAAGGTCAAAGTGGATTTCAGGGTGGAGGTCAAGGTCACGTCAAGGTCAAAGTGGAGGTCAGGGTGGAGGTCAAGGTCACGTCAAGGTCAAAGTGGAGGTCAGGGTGGAGGTCAAGGTCACGTCAAGGTCAAAGTGGAGGTCAGGGTGGAGGTCGAGGTCACGTCAAGGTCAAAGTGGATTTCAGGGTGGAGGTCAAGGTCAGGGTCAAGGTCAAAGTGGAGGTCAGGATGGAGGTCAAGGTCACGTCAAGGCCAAAGTGGAGGTCAGGGTGGAGGTCAAGGTCACGTCAAGGTCAAAGTGGAGGTCAAGGTCACGTCAAGGTCACGGTCCAGGTCGAAGTGGAGGTCAAGGTCAGAGTCAAGGTCAGGGTGACGGCAGAGGCAGAGGCAGATGCGGAGGCAGAGGCAGATGCAGAGGCAGAGGTAGATGCAGAGGCAAAGGCAGAGGCAGAGGCAGAGGCCGGAGCATAGTTAGGGTCAGGAAGGAGGTCGATGTGGAGGTCAAGGTCACGTCAAGGTCAAAGTGGAGGTCAGGGTGGAGGTTAAGGTCACGTCAAGGTCAAAGTGGAGGTCAGGGTGTAGGTCAAGGTCACGTCAAGGTCAAAGTGGAGGTCAGGGTGGAGGTCACGGTCACGTCAGGGGCAAAGTGGAGGTCAGGGTGGAGGTCAAGGTCACCTGAAGGTCAAAGTGGAGGTCAAGGTCACCTCAAGGTCACGGTCAAGGTCGAAGTGGAGGTCAAGGTCAGAGTCAAGGTCAGGGTGAAGGCAGAGGCAGAGGCAGAGGCAGATTCAGAGGCAGAGGCAGAGGCAGATGCAGAGGCAAAGGCAGAGGCAGAGGCAGCGGTAGGAGCATAGTTAGGGTCAGGAAGGAGGTCAGGGTGGAGGTCACGGTCACGTCAAGGTCAAAGTGGATTTCAGGGTGAAGGTCAAGTTCACGTCAAGGTCAAAGTGGAGGTCAGGGTGTAGGTCAAGGTCACGTCAAGGTCAAAGTGGAGGTCAGGGTGGAGGTCAAGGTCACGTCAAGGTCAAAGTGGAGGTCAGGGTGGCGGTCAAGGTCACGTCAAGGTCAAAGTGGAGGTCAGGGTGAAGGTCAAGGTCACGTCAAGGTCAAAGTGAAGGTCAGGGTGAAGGTCAAGGTCACGTCAAGGTCAAAGTGGAGGTCAAGGTCACCTCAAGGTCACGGTCAAGGTCGAAGTGGAGGTCAAGGTCAGAGTCAAGGTCAGGGTGAAGGCAGAGGCATAGGCAGAGGCAGAGGAAGATGCAGAGGCAGAGGCAGAGGCAGATGCAGAGGCAAAGGCAGAGGCAAAGGCAGAGGCAGGAGCATAGTTAGGGTCAGGACAGATGTTCAGGGTGGAGGTCAAGGTCACGTCAAGGTCAATGTGGAGGTCAGGATGGAGGTCAAGGTCACGTCAAGGTCAAAGTGGAGGTCAGGGTGGAGGTCAAGGTCACGTCAAGGTCAAAGTGGAGGTCAGGGTGTAGGTCAAGGTCACGTCAAGGTCAAAGTGGAGGTCAGGGTGGAGGTCAAGGTCACGTCAAGGTCAAAGTGGAGGTCAAGGTCACGTCACGGTCAAAGTGGAGGTCAGGGTGGAGGTCAAGGTCACGTCAAGGTCAAAGTGGATTTCAGGGTGGAGGTCAAGAACACGTCAAGGTCAAAGTGGAGGTCACGGTAGAGGTCAACGTCACGTCAAGGTCAAAGTGGAGGTCAAGGTCACGTCAAGGTCACGGTCAAGGTCGAGGTGGAGGTCAAGGTCAGAGTTCAGGTCAGGGTGAAGGCAGAGGCAGAGGCAGAGGCAGAGGCAGATGCAGAGGCAGTGGCAGAGGCAGATGCAGGGGCATAGTTAGGGTCAGGAAGGAGGTCAGGGTGGAGGTCAAGGTCACGTCAAGGTCAAAGTGGAGCTCAGGGTGGAGGTCAAGGTCACGTCAAGGTCAAAGCGGAGGTCAAGGTCACGTCAAGGTCACGGTCAAGGTCGAAGTGGAGGTCAAGGTCAGAGTCAAGGTCAGGGTGAAGGCAGAGGCAGAGGCAGATGCAGAGGCAGATGCAGAGGCAGAGGCAGAGGCAGATGCAGAGGCAAAGGCAGAGGCAGGAGGATAGTTAGGGTCAGGAAGGAGGTCAGGGTGGATGTCAAGGTCACGTCAAGGTCAAAGTGGATTTCAGGGTGGAGGTCAAGGTCAGGGTCAAGGTCAAAGTGGAGGTCAGGATGGAGGTCAAGGTCACGTCAAGGCCAAAGTGGAGGTCAGGGTGGAGGTCAAGGTCACGTCAAGGTCAAAGTGGAGGTCAAGGTCACGTCAAGGTCACGGTCAAGGTCGAAGTGGAGGTCAAGGTCAGAGTCAAGGTCAGGGTGAAGGCAGAGGCAGAGGCAGATGCGGAGGCAGAGGCAGATGCAGAGGCAGAGGCAGATGCAGAGGCAAAGGCAGAGGCAGAGGCAGAGGCCGGAGCATAGTTAGGGTCAGGAAGGAGGTCGATGTGGAGGTCAAGGTCACGTCAAGGTCAAAGTGGAGGTCAGGGTGGAGGTTAAGGTCACGTCAAGGTCAAAGTGGAGGTCAGGGTGTAGGTCAAGGTCACGTCAAGGTCAAAGTGGAGGTCAGGGTGGAGGTCACGGTCACGTCAGGGGCAAAGTGCAGGTCAGGGTGGAGGTCAAGGTCACCTGAAGGTCAAAGTGGAGGTCAAAGTCACCTCAAGGTCTCGGTCAAGGTCGAAGTGGAGGTCAAGGTCAGAGTCAAGGTCAGGGTGAAGGCAGAGGCAGAGGCAGAGGCAGATTCAGAGGCAGAGGCAGAGGCAGATGCAGAGGCAAAGGCAGAGGCAGAGGCAGCGGTAGGAGCATAGTTAGGGTCAGGAAGGAGGTCAGGGTGGAGGTCAAGGTCACGTCAAGGTCAAAGTGGATTTCAGGGTGGAGGTCAAGTTCACGTCAAGGTCAAAGTGGAGGTCAGGGTGTAGGTCAAGGTCACGTCAAGGTCAAAGTGGAGGTCAGGGTGGAGGTCAAGGTCACGTCAAGGTCAAAGTGGAGGTCAGGGTGGCGGTCAAGGTCACGTCAAGGTCAAAGTGGAGGTCAGGGTGAAGGTCAAGGTCACGTCAAGGTCAAAGTGAAGGTCAGGGTGAAGGTCAAGGTCACGTCAAGGTCAAAGTGGAGGTCAAGGTCACCTCAAGGTCACGGTCAAGGTCGAAGTGGAGGTCAAGGTCAGAGTCAAGGTCAGGGTGAAGGCAGAGGCAGCGGCAGAGGCAGAGGCAGATGCAGAGGCAGAGGCAGAGGCAGATGCAGAGGCAAAGGCAGAGGCAGAGGCAGAGGTAGGAGCATAGTTAGGGTCAGGAAGGAGGTCAGGGTGGAGGTCAAGGTCACGTCATGGTCAAAGTGGATTTCAGGGTGGAGGTCAAGGTCACGTCAAGGTCAAAGTGGAGGTCAGGGTGGAGGTCAAGGTCACGTCAAGGTCACAGTGGAGGTCAAGGTCACGTCGAGGTCACGGTCAAGATCGAAAGGGAGGTCAAGGTCAGAGTCAAGGTCAAAGTGGAGGTCAGGGTGGAGGTCAAGGTCACGTCAAGGTCAAAGTGGAGGTCAATGTGGAGGTCAGGGTGGAGGTCAAGGTCACCTCAAGGTCACGGTCAAGGTCGAAGTGGAGGTCAAGGTCAGAGTCAAGGTCAGGGTGAAGGCAGAGGCAGAGGCAGAGGCAGAGGCAGATGCAGAGGCAGAGGCAGAGGCAGATGCAGAGGCAAAGGCAGAGGCAGAGGCCGAGGTAGGAGCATAGTTACGGTCAGGAAGGAGGTCAGGGTGGAGGTCAAGGTCACGTCAAGGTCAAAGTGGAATTCAGGGTGGAGGTCAAGGTCATGTCAAGGTCAAAGTGGAGGTCAGGGTGGAGGTCAAGGTCACGTCAAGGTCAAAGTGGAGGTCAAGGTCACGTCAAGGTCAAAGTGGAGGTCAAGGTCACGTCAAGGTCACGGTCAAGGTCGAAGTGGAGGTCAAGGTCAGACTCAAGGTCAGGGTGAAGGCAGTGGCAGAGGCATATGCAGAGGCAGATGCAGAGGCAGAGGCAAAGGCAGATGCAGAGGCAAAGGCAGAGGCAAAGGCAGAGGCAGGAGCATAGTTAGGGTCAGGAAGGAGGTCAGGGTGGAGGTCAAGGTCACGTCAAGGTCAGAGTGGATATCAGGGTGGAGGTCGAGGTCACGTCAAGGTCAAAGTGGAGGTCAGGGTGGAGGTCAAGGTCACGTCAAGGTCAAAGTGGAGGTCAGGGTGGAGGTCAAGGTCACGTCAAGGTCAAAGTGGATTTCAGGGTGGAGGTCAAGGTCAGGGTCAAGGTCAAAGTGGAGGTCAGGATGGAGGTCAGGGTCACGTCAAGGCCAAAGTGGAGGTCAAGCTGGAGGTCAAGGTCACGTCAAGGTCAAAGTGGAGGTCAAGGTCACGTCAAGGTCACGGTCAAGGTCGAAGTGGAGGTCAAGGTCAGAGTCAAGGTCAGGGTGAAGGCAGAGGCAGAGGCAGATGCGGAGGCAGAGGCAGATGCAGAGGCAGAGGCAGATGCAGAGGCAAAGGCAGAGGCAGAGGCAGAGGCCGGAGCATAGTTAGGGTCAGGAAGGAGGTCGATGTGGAGGTCAAGGTCACGTCAAGGTCAAAGTGGAGGTCAGGGTGGAGGTTAAGGTCACGTCATGGTCAAAGTGGAGGTCAGGGTGTAGGTCAAGGTCACGTCAAGGTCAAAGTGGAGGTCAGGGTGGAGGTCACGGTCACGTCAGGGGCAAAGTGGAGGTCAGGGTGGAGGTCAAGGTCACCTGAAGGTCAAAGTGGAGGTCAAGGTCACCTCAAGGTCACGGTCAAGGTCGAAGTGGAGGTCAAGGTCAGAGTCAAGGTCAGGGTGAAGGCAGAGGCAGAGGCAGAGGCAGATTCAGAGGCAGAGGCAGAGGCAGATGCAGAGGCAAAGGCAGAGGCAGAGGCAGCGGTAGGAGCATAGTTAGGGTCAGGAAGGAGGTCAGGGTGGAGGTCAAGGTCACGTCAAGGTCAAAGTGGATTTCAGGGTGGAGGTCAAGTTCACGTCAAGGTCAAAGTGGAGGTCAGGGTGTAGGTCAAGGTCACGTCAAGGTCAAAGTGGAGGTCAGGGTGGAGGTCAAGGTCACGTCAAGGTCAAAGTGGAGGTCAGGGTGGCGGTCAAGGTCACGTCAAGGTCAAAGTGGAGGTCAGGGTGAAGGTCAAGGTCACGTCAAGGTCAAAGTGGAGGTCAGGGTGAAGGTCAAGGTCACGTCAAGGTCAAAGTGGAGGTCAAGGTCACCTCAAGGTCACGGTCAAGGTCGAAGTGGAGGTCAAGGTCAGAGTCAAGGTCAGGGTGAAGGCAGAGGCATAGGCAGAGGCAGAGGAAGATGCAGAGGCAGAGGCAGAGGCAGATGCAGAGGCAAAGGCAGAGGCAAAGGCAGAGGCAGGAGCATAGTTAGGGTCAGGAAGATGTTCAGGGTGGAGGTCAAGGTCACGTCAAGGTCAATGTGGAGGTCAGGATGGAGGTCAAGGTCACGTCAAGGTCAAAGTGGAGTTCAGGGTGGAGGTCAAGGTCACGTCAAGGTCAAAATGGATTTCAGGGTGGAGGTCAAGGTCAGGGTCAAGGTCAAAGTGGAGGTCAGGGTGGAGGTCAAGGTCACGTCAAGGTCAAAGTGGAGGTCAGGGTGGAGGTCAAGGTCACGTCAAGGTCAGAGTGGAGGTCAAGGTCACGTCACGGTCAAAGTGGAGGTCAGGGTGGAGGTCAAGGTCACGTCAAGGTCAAAGTGGATTTCAGGGTGGAGGTCAAGAACACGTCAAGGTCAAAGTAGAGGTCAGGGTGGAGGTCAACGTCACGTCAAGGTCAAAGTGGAGGTCAAGGTCACGTCAAGGTCACGGTCAAGGTCGAAGTGGAGGTCAAGGTCAGAGTTCAGGTCAGGGTGAAGGCAGAGGCAGAGGCAGAGGCAGAGGCAGATGCAGAGGCAGAGGCAGAGGCAGATGCAGGGGCATAGTTAGGGTCAGGAAGGAGGTCAGGGTGGAGGTCAAGGTCACGTCAAGGTCAAAGTGGAGCTCAGGGTGGAGGTCAAGGTCACGTCAAGGTCAAAGTGGAGGTCAAGGTCACCTCAAGGTCACGGTCAAGGTCGAAGTGGAGGTCAAGGTCAGAGTCAAGGTCAGGGTGAAGGCAGAGGCAGAGGCAGAGGCAGGGGCAGATGCAGATGCAGAGGCAAAGGCAGATGCAGAGGCAAAGGCAGAGGCAGAGGCAGAGGCAGAGGCAGAGGCAGAGGCGGAGGCAGAGGCAGATGCAGAGGCAGAGGCAGATGCAGAGGCAAAGGCAGAGGCAGAGGCAGAGGCAGGAGCATGGTCAGGGTCAGGAAGGAGGTCAGGGTGGAGGTCAAGGTCACGTCAAGGTCAAAGTGGAGGTCAGGGTGGAGGTCAAGGTCACGTCAAGGGCAAAGTGGAGGTCAGGGTCAGAGTCACGGTCAGGGTGAAGGCAGAGGCAGAGGCAGAGGCAGAGGCAGATGCGGAGGCAGAGGCAGATGCAGAGGCAGAGGCAGATGCAGAGGCAAAGCAGAGGCAGAGGCAGAGGCCGGAGCATAGTTAGGGTCAGGAAGGAGGTCAGGGTGGAGGTCAAGGTCACGTCAAGGTCAAAGTGGAGGTCAGGGTGGAGGTCAAGGTCACGTCAAGGGCAAAGTGGAGGTCAGGGTGGAGGTCAAGGTCACGTCAAGGTCAAAGTGGAGGTCAAGGTCACCTCAAGGTCACGGTCAAGGTCGAAGTGGAGGTCAAGGTCATAGTCAAGGTCAGTATGAAGGCAGAGGCAGTGGCAGAGGCAGAGGCAGATGCAGAGGCAGAGGCAGAGGCAGATGCAGAGGCAAAGTCAGAGGCAGAGGCAGCGGTAGGAGCATAGTTAGGGTCAGGAAGGTGGTCAGGGTGGAGGTCAAGGTCACGTCAAGGTCAAAGTGGATTTCAGGGTGGAGGTCAAGGTCACGTCAAGGTCAAAGTGGATTTCAGGGTGGAGGTCAAGGTCACGTCAAGGTCAAAGTGGAGGTCAGGGTGGAGGTCAAGGTCACGTCAAGGTCAAAGTGGAGGTCAGGGTGGAGGTCAAGGTCACGTGAAGGTCAAAGTGGAGGTCAAGGTCACTTCAAGGTCACGGTCAAGCTCGAAGTGGAGGTCAAGGTCAGAGTCAAGGTCAGGGTGAAGGCAGAGGCAGAGGCAGAGGCAGAGGCAGATGCAGAGGCAGAGGCAGAGGCAGACGCAGAGGCAAAGGCAGAGGCAGAGGCAGCGGTAGGAGCATAGTTGGGGTCAGGAAGGAGGTCAGGGTGGAGGTCAAGGTCACGTCAAGGTCAAAGTGGATTTCAGGGTGGAGGTCAAGGTCACGTCAAGGTCAAAGTGGAGGTCAGGGTGGAGGTCAAGGTCACGTGAAGGTCAAAGTGCAGGTCAAGGTCACCTCAAGGTCACGGTCAAGGTCGAAGTGGAGGTCAAGGTCAGAGTCAAGGTCAGGGTGAAGGCAGAGGCAGAGGCAGAGGCAGAGGCAGATGCAGAGGCAGAGGCAGAGGCAGACGCAGAGGCAAAGGCAGAGGCACAGGCAGCGGTAGGAGCATAGTTAGGGTCAGGAAGGAGGTCAGGGTGGAGGTCAAGGTCACGTCAAGGTCAAAGTGGAATTCAGGGTGGAGGTCAAGGTCACGTCAAGGTCAAAGTGGAGGTCAGGGTGGAGGTCAAGGTCACGTCAAGGTCAAAGTGGAGGTCAAGGTCACGTCAAGGTCAAAGTGGAGGTCAAGGTCACGTCAAGGTCACGGTCAAGGTCGAAGCGGAGGTCAAGGTCAGAGTCAAGGTCAGGGTGAAGGCAGAGGCAGAGGCAGATGCAGAGGCAGATGCAGAGGCAGAGGCAGAGGCAGATGCAGAGGCAAAGGCAGAGGCAAAGGCAGAGGCAGGAGCATAGTTAGGGTCAGGAAGGAGGTCAGGGTGGAGGTCAAGGTCACGTCAAGGTCAAAGTGGATTTCAGGGTGGAGGTCAAGGTCACGTCAAGGTCAAAGTGGAGGTCAGGGTAGAGGTCAAGGTCACGTCAAGGTCAAAGTGGAGGTCAGGGTGGAGGTCAAGGTCACGTCAAGGTCGAAGTGGAGGTCAAGGTCACCTCAAGGTCACGGTCAAGGTCGAAGTGGAGGTCAAGGTCAGAGTCACGGTCAGGGTGAAGGCAGAGGCAGAGGCAGAGGCAGAGGCAGATGCAGAGGCAGAGGCAGAGGCAGATGCAGAGGCAAAGGCAGAGGCAGAGGCAGAGGTAGGAGCATAGTTAGGGTCAGGAAGGAGGTCAGGCTGGAGGTCAAGGTCACGTCATGGTCAAAGTGGATTTCAGGGTGGAGGTCAAGGTCACGTCAAGGTCAAAGTGGAGGTCAGGGTGGAGGTCAAGGTCACGTCAAGGTCAAAGTGGAGGTCAGGGTGGAGGTCAAGGTCACGTCAAGGTCAAAGTGGAGGTCAGGGTGGAGGTCAAGGTCACGTCAAGGTCAAAGTGGAGGTCAGGGTGGAGGTCAAGGTCACGTCAAGGTCAAAGCGGAGGTCAAGGTCACGTCAAGGTCACGGTCAAGGTCGAAGTGGAGGTCAAGGTCAGAGTCAAGGTCAGGGTGAAGGCAGAGGCAGAGGCAGATGCAGAGGCAGATGCAGAGGCAGAGGCAGAGGCAGATGCAGAGGCAAAGGCAGAGGCAAAGGCAGAGGCAGGAGGATAGTTAGGGTCAGGAAGGAGGTCAGGGTGGAGGTCAAGGTCACGTCAAGGTCAAAGTGGATTTCAGGGTGGAGGTCAAGGTCACGTCAAGGTCAAAGTGGAGGTCAGGGTGGAGGTCAAGGTCACGTGAAGGTCACGGTCAAGGTCGAAAGGGAGGTCAAGGTCAGAGTCAAGCTCAGGGTGAAGGCAGAGGCAGAGGCAGATGCAGAGGCAGATGCAGAGGCAGAGGCAGAGGCAGATGCAGAGGCAAAGGCAGAGGCAAAGGCAGAGGCAGGAGCATAGTTAAGGTCAGGAAGGAGGTCAGGGTGGAGGTCAAGGTCAAGTCAAGGTCAAAGTGGATTTCAGGGTGGAGGTCAAGGTCACGTCAAGGTCAAAGTGGAGGTCAGGGTGGAGGTCAAGGTCACGTGAAGGTCAAAGTGGAGGTCAAGGTCACCTCAAGGTCACGGTTATGGTCGAAGTGGAGGTCAAGGTCAGAGTCAAGGTCAGGGTGAAGGCAGAGGCAGAGGCAGAGGCAGAGGCAGATGCAGAGGCAGAGGCAGAGGCAGATGCAGAGGCAAAGGCAGAGGCAGAGGCAGCGGTAGGAGCATAGTTAGGGTCAGGAAGGATTTCAGGGTGGAGGTCAAGGTCACGTCAAGGTTAAAGTGGAGGTCAGGGTGGAGGTCAAGGTCACGTCAAGGTCAAAGTGGATTTCAGGGTGGAGGTCAAGGTCAGGGTCAAGGTCAAAGTGGAGGTCAGGATGGAGGTCAAGGTCACGTCAAGGCCAAAGTGGAGGTCAGGGTGGAGGTCAAGGTCACGTCAAGGTCAAAGTGGAGGTCAAGGTCGAGTCAAGGTCACGGTCAAGGTCGAAGTGGAGGTCAAGGTCAGAGTCAAGGTCAGGGTGAAGGCAGAGGCAGAGGCAGATGCGGAGGCAGAGGCAGATGCAGAGGCAGAGGCAGATGCAGAGGCAAAGGCAGAGGCAGAGGCAGAGGCCGGAGCATAGTTAGGGTCAGGAAGGAGGTCGATGTGGAGGTCAAGGTCACGTCAAGGTCAAAGTGGAGGTCAGGGTGGAGGTTAAGGTCACGTCAAGGTCAAAGTGGAGGTCAGGGTGTAGGTCAAGGTCACGTCAAGGTCAAAGTGGAGGTCAGGGTGGAGGTCACGGTCACGTCAGGGGCAAAGTGCAGGTCAGGGTGGAGGTCAAGGTCACCTGAAGGTCAAAGTGGAGGTCAAAGTCACCTCAAGGTCACGGTCAAGGTCGAAGTGGAGGTCAAGGTCAGAGTCAAGGTCAGGGTGAAGGCAGAGGCAGAGGCAGAGGCAGATTCAGAGGCAGAGGCAGAGGCAGATGCAGAGGCAAAGGCAGAGGCAGAGGCAGCGGTAGGAGCATAGTTAGGGTCAGGAAGGAGGTCAGGGTGGAGGTCAAGGTCACGTCAAGGTCAAAGTGGATTTCAGGGTGGAGGTCAAGTTCACGTCAAGGTCAAAGTGGAGGTCAGGGTGTAGGTCAAGGTCACGTCAAGGTCAAAGTGGAGGTCAGGGTGGAGGTCAAGGTCACGTCAAGGTCAAAGTGGAGGTCAGGGTGGCGGTCAAGGTCACGTCAAGGTCAAAGTGGAGGTCAGGGTGAAGGTCAAGGTCACGTCAAGGTCAAAGTGAAGGTCAGGGTGAAGGTCAAGGTCACGTCAAGGTCAAAGTGGAGGTCAAGGTCACCTCAAGGTCACGGTCAAGGTCGAAGTGGAGGTCAAGGTCAGAGTCAAGGTCAGGGTGAAGGCAGAGGCAGCGGCAGAGGCAGAGGCAGATGCAGAGGCAGAGGCAGAGGCAGATGCAGAGGCAAAGGCAGAGGCAGAGGCAGAGGTAGGAGCATAGTTAGGGTCAGGAAGGAGGTCAGGGTGGAGGTCAAGGTCACGTCATGGTCAAAGTGGATTTCAGGGTGGAGGTCAAGGTCACGTCAAGGTCAAAGTGGAGGTCAGGGTGGAGGTCAAGGTCACGTCAAGGTCACAGTGGAGGTCAAGGTCACGTCGAGGTCACGGTCAAGGTCGAAAGGGAGGTCAAGGTCAGAGTCAAGGTCAGGGTGAAGGCAGAGGCAGAGGCAGATGCAGAGGCAGATGCAGAGGCAGAGGCAGAGGCAGATGCAGAGGCAAAGGCAGAGGCAAAGGCAGAGGCAGGAGCATAGTTAGGGTCAGGAAGGAGGTCAGGGTGGAGGTCAAGGTCACGTCGAGGTCCAAGTGGATTTCAGGCTGGAGGTCAAGGTCACGTCAAGGTCAAAGTGGAGGTCAGGGTGGAGGTCAAGGTCACGTCAAGGTCAAAGTGGAGGTCAGGGTGGAGGTCAAGGTCACGTCAAGGTCAAAGTGGAGGTCAGGGTGGAGGTCAAGGTCACCTCAAGGTCACGGTCAAGGTCGAAGTGGAGGTCAAGGTCAGAGTCAAGGTCAGGGTGAAGGCAGAGGCAGAGGCAGAGGCAGAGGCAGATGCAGAGGCAGTGGCAAAGGCAGATGCAGAGGCAAAGGCAGAGGCAAAGGCAGAGGCAGGAGCATAGTTAGGGTCAGGAAGGAGGTCAGGGTGGAGGTCAAGGTCACGTCAAGGTCAAAGTGGATTTCAGGGTGGAAATCAAGGTCACGTCAAGGTCAAAGTGGAGGTCAGGGTGGAGGTCAAGGTCACGTCAAGGTCAAAGTGGAGTTCAGGGTGGAGGTCGAGGTCACGTCAAAGTCAAAATGGATTTCAGGGTGGAGGTCAAGGTCAGGGTCAAGGTCAAAGTGGAGGTCAGGATGGAGGTCAAGGTCACGTCAAGGCCAAAGTGGAGGTCAGGGTGGAGGTCAAGGTCACGTCAAGGTCAAAGTGGAGGTCAAGGTCACGTCAAGGTCACAGTCAAGGTCGAAGTGGAGGTCAAGGTCAGAGTCAAGGTCAGGGTGAAGGCAGAGGCAGAGGCAGAGGCAGAGGCAGATGCGGAGGCAGAGGCAGATGCAGAGGCAGAGGCAGATGCAGAGGCAAAGGCAGAGGAAGAGGCAGAGGCCGGAGCATAGTTAGGGTCAGGACGGAGATCAGGGTGGAGGTCAAGGTCACGTCAAGGTCAAAGTGGAGGTCAGGGTCGAGGTCAAGGTCACGTCAAGGTCAAAGTGGAGGTCAGGGTGTAGGTCAAGGTCACGTCAAGGTCAAAGTGGAGGTCAGGGTAGAGGTCAAGGTCACGTCAAGGTCAAAGTGGAGGTCAAGGTCACGTCACGGTCAAAGTGGAGGTCAGGGTGGAGGTCAAGGTCACGTCAAGGTCAAAGTGGATTTCAGGGTGGAGGTCAAGAACACGTCAAGGTCAAAGTGGAGGTCACGGTAGAGGTCAACGTCACGTCAAGGTCAAAGTGGAGGTCAAGGTCACGTCAAGGTCACGGTCAAGGTCGAAGTGGAGGTCAAGGTCAGAGTTCAGGTCAGGGTGAAGGCAGAGGCAGAGGCAGAGGCAGAGGCAGATGCAGAGGCAGTGGCAGAGGCAGATGCAGGGGCATAGTTAGGGTCAGGAAGGAGGTCAGGGTGGAGGTCAAGGTCACGTCAAGGTCAAAGTGGAGCTCATGGTGGAGGTCAAGGTCACGTCAAGGTCAAAGCGGAGGTCAAGGTCACGTCAAGGTCACGGTCAAGGTCGAAGTGGAGGTCAAGGTCAGAGTCAAGGTCAGGGTGAAGGCAGAGGCAGAGGCAGATGCAGAGGCAGATGCAGAGGCAGAGGCAGGGGCAGATGCAGAGGCAAAGGCAGAGGCAGGAGGATAGTTAGGGTCAGGAAGGAGGTCAGGGTGGAGGTCAAGGTCACGTCAAGGTCAAAGTGGATTTCAGGGTGGAGGTCAAGGTCACGTCAAGGTCAAAGTGGAGGTCAGGGTGGAGGTCAAGGTCACGTGAAGGTCAAAGTGGAGGTCAAGGTCACCTCAAGGTCACGGTCAAGGTCGAAGTGGAGGTCAAGTTCAGAGTCAAGGTCAGGGTGAAGGCAGAGGCAGAGGCAGAGGCAGAGGCAGATGCAGAGGCAGAGGCAGAGGCAGATGCAGAGGCAAAGGCAGAGGCAGAGGCAGCGGTAGGAGCATGGTTAGGGTCAGGAAGGAGGTCAGGGTAGAGGTCAAGGTCACGACAAGGTCAAAGTGGAGGTCAGGGTGGAGGTCAAGGTCACGTCAAGGTCAAAGTGGAGGTCAGGGTGGCGGTCAAGGTCACGTCAAGGCCAAGTGGAGGTCAGGGTGAAGGTCAAGGTCACGTCAAGGTCAAAGTGGAGGTCAGGGTGAAGGTCAAGGTCACGTCAAGGTCAAAGTGGAGGTCAAGGTCACCTCAAGGTCACGGTCAAGGTCGAAGTGGAGGTCAAGGTCAGAGTCAAGGTCAGGGTGAAGGCAGAGGCATAGGCAGAGGCAGAGGAAGATGCAGAGGCAGAGGCAAAGGCAGAGGCAGTAGCATAGTTAGGGTCAGGAAGGAGGTCAGGGTGGAGGTCAAGGTCACGTCAAGGTCAAAGCGGAGGTCAAGGTCACGTCAAGGTCACGGTCAAGGTCGAAGTGGAGGTCAAGGTCAGAGTCAAGGTCAAAGTGGAGGTCAGGGTGGAGGTCAAGGTCACGTCAAGGTCGAAGTGGAGGTCAAGGTGGAGGTCAGGGTGGAGGTCAAGGTCACCTCAAGGTCACGGTCAAGGTCGAAGTGGAGGTCAAGGTCAGAGTCAAGGTCAGGGTGAAGGCAGAGGCAGAGGCAGAGGCAGAGGCAGATGCAGAGGCAGAGGCAGAGGCAGATGCAGAGGCAAAGGCAGAGGCAGAGGCCGAGGTAGGAGCATAGTTACGGTCAGGAAGGAGGTCAGGGTGGAGGTCAAGGTCACGTCAAGGTCAAAGTGGAATTCAGGGTGGAGGTCAAGGTCACGTCAAGGTCAAAGTGGAGGTCAGGGTGGAGGTCAAGGTCACGTCAAGGTCAAAGTGGAGGTCAAGGTCACGTCAAGGTCAAAGTGGAGGTCAAGGTCACGTCAAGGTCACGGTCAAGGTCGAAGTGGAGGTCAAGGTCAGACTCAAGGTCAGGGTGAAGGCAGTGGCAGAGGCATATGCAGAGGCAGATGCAGAGGCAGAGGCAAAGGCAGATGCAGAGGCAAAGGCAGAGGCAAAGGCAGAGGCAGGAGCATAGTTAGGGTCAGGAAGGAGGTCAGGGTGGAGGTCAAGGTCACGTCAAGGTCAGAGTGGATATCAGGGTGGAGGTCGAGGTCACGTCAAGGTCAAAGTGGAGGTCAGGGTGGAGGTCAAGGTCACGTCAAGGTCAAAGTGGAGGTCAGGGTGGAGGTCAAGGTCACGTCAAGGTCAAAGTGGATTTCAGGGTGGAGGTCAAGGTCAGGGTCAAGGTCAAAGTGGAGGTCAGGATGGAGGTCAAGGTCACGTCAAGGCCAAAGTGGAGGTCAAGCTGGAGGTCAAGGTCACGTCAAGGTCAAAGTGGAGGTCAAGGTCACGTCAAGGTCACGGTCAAGGTCGAAGTGGAGGTCAAGGTCAGAGTCAAGGTCAGGGTGAAGGCAGAGGCAGAGGCAGATGCGGAGGCAGAGGCAGATGCAGAGGCAGAGGCAGATGCAGAGGCAAAGGCAGAGGCAGAGGCAGAGGCCGGAGCATAGTTAGGGTCAGGAAGGAGGTCGATGTGGAGGTCAAGGTCACGTCAAGGTCAAAGTGGAGGTCAGGGTGGCGGTCAAGGTCACGTCAAGGTCAAAGTGGAGGTCAGGGTGAAGGTCAAGGTCACGTCAAGGTCAAAGTGGAGGTCAGGGTGAAGGTCAAGGTGACGTCAAGGTCAAAGTGGAGGTCAAGGTCACCTCAAGGTCACGGTCAAGGTCGAAGTGGAGGTCAAGGTCAGAGTCAAGGTCAGGGTGAAGGCAGAGGCATAGGCAGAGGCAGAGGAAGATGCAGAGGCAGAGGCAGAGGCAGATGCAGAGGCAAAGGCAGAGGCAAAGGCAGAGGCAGGAGCATAGTTAGGGTCAGGAAGATGTTCAGGGTGGAGGTCAAGGTCACGTCAAGGTCAATGTGGAGGTCAGGATGGAGGTCAAGGTCGCGTCAAGGTCAAAGTGGAGTTCAGGGTGGAGGTCAAGGTCACGTCAAGGTCAAAATGGATTTCAGGGTGGAGGTCAAGGTCAGGGTCAAGGTCAAAGTGGAGGTCAGGGTGGAGGTCAAGGTCACGTCAAGGTCAAAGTGGAGGTCAGGGTGGAGGTCAAGGTCACGTCAAGGTCAGAGTGGAGGTCAAGGTCACGTCACGGTCAAAGTGGAGGTCAGGGTGGAGGTCAAGGTCACGTCAAGGTCAAAGTGGATTTCAGGGTGGAGGTCAAGAACACGTCAAGGTCAAAGTAGAGGTCAGGGTGGAGGTCAACGTCACGTCAAGGTCAAAGTGGAGGTCAAGGTCACGTCAAGGTCACGGTCAAGGTCGAAGTGGAGGTCAAGGTCAGAGTTCAGGTCAGGGTGAAGGCAGAGGCAGAGGCAGAGGCAGAGGCAGATGCAGAGGCAGAGGCAGAGGCAGATGCAGGGGCATAGTTAGGGTCAGGAAGGAGGTCAGGGTGGAGGTCAAGGTCACGTCAAGGTCAAAGTGGAGCTCAGGGTGGAGGTCAAGGTCACGTCAAGGTCAAAGTGGAGGTCAAGGTCACCTCAAGGTCACGGTCAAGGTCGAAGTGGAGGTCAAGGTCAGAGTCAAGGTCAGGGTGAAGGCAGAGGCAGAGGCAGAGGCAGAGGCAGATGCAGATGCAGAGGCAGAGGCAGATGCAGAGGCAAAGGCAGAGGCAGAGGCAGAGGCAGAGGCAGAGGCAGAGGCGGAGGCAGAGGCAGATGCAGAGGCAGAGGCAGATGCAGAGGCAAAGGCAGAGGCAGAGGCAGAGGCAGGAGCATGGTCAGGGTCAGGAAGGAGGTCAGGGTGGAGGTCAAGGTCACGTCAAGGTCAAAGTGGAGGTCAGGGTGGAGGTCAAGGTCACGTCAAGGTCAAAGTGGAGGTCAGGGTGGAGGTCAAGGTCACGTCAAGGTCAAAGTGGAGGTCAGGGTGGAGGTCAAGGTCACGTCAAGGTCAAAGTGGATTCCAGGGTGGAGGTCAAGGTCAGGGTCAAGGTCAAAGTGGAGGTCAGGATGGAGGTCAAGGTCACGTCAAGGCCAAAGTGGAGGTCAGGGTGGAGGTCAAGGTCACGTCAAGGTCAAAGTGGAGGTCAAGGTCACGTCAAGGTCACGGTCAAGGTCGAAGTGGAGGTCAAGGTCAGAGTCAAGGTCAGGGTGAAGGCAAAGGCAGAGGCAGAGGCAGTGGCAGATGCGGAGGCAGAGGCAGATGCAGAGGCAAAGGCAGATGCAGAGGCTAAGGCAGAGGCAGAGGCAGAGGCAGGAGCATAGTTAGGGTCAGGAAGGAGGTCAGGGTGGAGGTCAAGGTCACGTCAAGGTCAAAGTGGAGCTCAGGGTGAAGGTCAAGGTCACGTCAAGGTCAAAGTGGAGGTCAAGGTCACCTCAAGGTCACGGTCAAGGTCGAAGTGGAGGTCAAGGTCAGAGTCAAGGTCAGGGTGAAGGCGGAGGCAGAGGCAGAGGCAGAGGCAGATGCTGATGCAGAGGCAGGGGCAGATGCAGAGGCAAAGGCAGAGGCAGAGGCAGAGGCAGAGGCAGAGGCAAAGGCAGAGGCGGAGGCAGAGGCAGATGCAGAGGCAGAGGCAGATGCAGAGGCAAAGGCAGAGGCAGAGGCAAAGGCAGGAGCATAGTTAGGGTCAGGAAGGAGGTCAGGGTGGAGGTCAAGGTCATGTCAAGGTCCAAGTGGATTTCAGGGTGAAGGTCAAGGTCACGTCAAGGTCAAAGTGGAGGTAAAGGTCACGTCAAGGTCACGGTCAAGGTCGAAGTGGAGGTCAAGGTCAGAGTCAAGGTCAAGGTAAAGGCAGAGGCAGAGGCAGAGGCAGAGGCAGATGCGGAGGCAGAGGCAGATGCAGAGGCAGGGGCAGAGGCAGAGGCAGCGGTAGGAGCATAGTTACCGTCGGGAAGGAGGTCAGGGTGGAGGTCAAGGTCACGTCAAGGTCAAAGTGGATTTCAGGGTAGAGGTCAAGGTCACGTCAAGGTCAAAGTGGAGGTCAGGGTGGAGGTCAAGGTCACGTCAAGGTCAAAGTTGAGGTCAGGGTGGAGGTCAAGGTCACGTCAAGGTCAAAGTGGAGGTCAGGGTGGAGGTCAAGGTCACGTCAAGGTCAAAGTGCAGGTCAGGGTGGAGGTCAAGGTCACGTAAAGGTCATAGTGGAGTTCAAGGTCACGTCAAGGTCAAAGTGGAGGTCAGGGTGGAGGTCAAGTTCACGTCAAGGTCAAAGTGGAGGTCAGGGTGGAGGTCAAGGTCACCTCAAGGTCAAAGTGGAGGTCAAGGTCACCTCAAGGTCACGGTCAAGGTCGAAGTGGAGGTCAAGGTCATAGTCAAGGTCAGTATGAAGGCAGAGGCATAGGCAGAGGCAGAGGAAGATGCAGAGGCAGAGGCAGAGGCAGATGCAGAGGCAAAGGCAGAGGCAGAGGCAGCGGTAGGAGCATAGTTAGGGTCAGGAAGGAGGTCAGGGTGGAGGTCAAGGTCACGTCAAGGTCAAAGTGGATTTCAGGGTGGAGGTCAAGGTCACGTCAAGCGCAAAGTGGAGGTCAGGGTGTAAGTCAAGGTCACGTCAAGGTCAAAGTGGAGGTCAGGGTGGCGGTCAAGGTCACGTCAAGGTCAAAGTGGAGGTCAGAGTGGAGGTCAAGGTCACGTCAAGGTCAAAGTGGAGGTCAGGGTGGAGGTCAAGGTCACGTCAAGGTCAAAGTGGAGGTCAGGGTGGAGGTCAAGGTCACGTCAAGGTCAAAGTGGAGGTCAGGGTGGAGGTCAAGAACACGTCAAGGTCAAAGTGGAGGTCAGGGTAGAGGTCAACGTCACGTCAAGGTCAAAGTGGAGGTCAAGGTCACGTCAAGGTCACGGTCAAGGTCGAAGTGGAGGTCAAGGTCAGAGTTCAGGTCAGGGTGAAGGCAGAGGCAGAGGCAGAGGCAGAGGCAGATGCAGAGGCAGAGGCAGAGGCAGATGCAGGGGCATAGTTAGGGTCAGGAAGGAGGTCAGGGTGGAGGTCAAGGTCACGTCAAGGTCAAAGTGGAGCTCAGGGTGGAGGTCAAGGTCACGTCAAGGTCAGAATGGAGGTCAAGGTCACCTCAAGGTCACGGTCAAGGTCGAAGTGGAGGTCAAGGTCAGAGTCAAGGTCAGGGTGAAGGCAGAGGCAGAGGCAGAGGCAGAGGCAGATGCAGATGCAGAGGCAAAGGCAGATGCAGAGGCAAAGGCAGAGGCAGAGGCAGAGGCAGAGGCAGAGGCAGAGGCGGAGGCAGAGGCAGATGCAGAGGCAGAGGCAGATGCAGAGGCAAAGGCAGAGGCAGAGGCAGAGGCAGGAGCATAGTTAGGGTCAGGAAGGAGGTCAGGGTGGAGGTCAAGGTCACGTCAAGGTCAAAGTGGAGGTCAGGGTGGAGGTCAAGGTCACGTCAAGGTCAAAGTGGAGGTCAGGGTGGAGGTCAAGGTCACGTCAAGGTCAAAGTGGAGGTCAGGGTGGAGGTCAGGGTCACGTCAAGGTCAAAGTGGAGGTCAAGGTCACGTCAAGGTCAAAGTGGAGGTCAAGGTCACGGTCAAGGTCGAAGTGGAGGTCAAGGTCAGAGTCAAGGTCAGGATGAAGGCAGAGGCAGACGCAGATGCAGAGGCAGATGCAGAGGCAGAGGCAGAGGCAGGAGCATAGTTAGGGTCAGGAAGGAGGTCAGGGCGGAGGTCAAGGTCACGTCAAGGTCAAAGTGGAGCTCAGGGTGAAGGTCAAGGTCACGTCAAGGTCAAAGTGGAGGTCAAGGTCACCTCAAGGTCACGGTCAAGGTCGAAGTGGAGGTCAAGGTCAGAGTCAAGGTCAGGGTGAAGGCGGAGGCAGAGGCAGAGGCAGAGGCAGATGCTGATGCAGAGGCAGGGGCAGATGCAGAGGCAAAGGCAGAGGCAGAGGCAGAGGCAGAGGCAGAGGCAAAGGCAGAGGCGGAGGCAGAGGCAGATGCAGAGGCAGAGGCAGATGCAGAGGCCAAGGCAGAGGCAGAGGCAAAGGCAGGAGCATAGTTAGGGTCCCGAAGGAGGTCAGGGTGGAGGTCAAGGTCACGGTCAAGGTCGAAGTGGAGGTCAAGGTCAGAGTCAAGGTCAGGGTGAAGGCAGAGGCAGAGGCAGAGGCAGAGGCAGATGCGGAGGCAGAGGCAGAGGCAGAGGCAGAGGCAGAGGCAGAGGCAGCGGTAGGAGCATAGTTAGGGTCAGGAAGGAGGTCACGGTGGAGGTCAAGGTCACGTCAAGGTCAAAGTGGATTACAGGGTGAAGGTCAAGGTCACGTCAAGGTCAAAGTGGAGGTCAGGGTGGAGGTCAAGGTCACGGCAAGGTCAAAGTGGAGGTCAGGGTGAAGGTAAAGGTCACGTCAAGGTCAAAGTGGAGGTCAAGGGCACCTCAAGGTCACGGTCAAGGTCGAAGTGGAGGTCAAGGTCAGAGTCAAGGTCAGGGTGAAGGCAGAGGCAGAGGCAGAGGCAGATGCAGAGGCAGAGGCAGAGGCAGATGCAGAGGCAAAGTCAGAGGCAGAGGCAGAGGTAGGAGCATAGTTAGGGTCAGGAAGGAGTTCAGGGTGGAGGTCAAGGTGACGTCAAGGTCAAAGTGGATTTCAGGGTGGAGGTCAAGGTCACGTCAAGGTCAAAGTGGAGGTCAGGGTGGAGGTCAAGGTCACGTCAAGGTCCAAGTGGAGGTCAGGGTGGAGGTCAAGGTCACGTCAAGGTCAAAGTGGAGGTCAGGGTGGAGGTCAAGGTCACGACAAGGTCAAAGTGGAGGTCAAGGTGGAGGTCAAGGTCACGTCAAGGGCAAAGTGGAGGTCAGGGTGGAGGTCAAGGTCACGTCAAGGTCAAAGTGGAGGTCAAGGTCACCTCAAGGTCACTGTCAAGGTCGAAGTGGAGGTCAAGGTCAGAGTCAAGGTCAGGGTGAAGGCAGAGGCAGAGGCAGAGGAAAAGGCAGATGCAGAGGCAGAGGCAGAGGCAGATGCAGAGGCAAAGGCAGAGGCAGAGGCAGCGGTAGAAGCATAGTTAGGGTCAGGAAGGAGGTCAGGGTGGAGGTCAAGGTCACGTCAAGGTCCAAGTGGAGGTCAGGGTGGAGGTCAAGGTCACGTCAAGGTCAAAGTGGAGGTCAGGGTGGAGGTCAAGGTCACGACAAGGTCAAAGTGGAGGTCAAGGTGGAGGTCAAGGTCACGTCAAGGGCAAAGTGGAGGTCAGGGTGGAGGTCAAGGTCACGTCAAGGTCAAAGTGGAGGTCAAGGTCACCTCAAGGTCACTGTCAAGGTCGAAGTGGAGGTCAAGGTCAGAGTCAAGGTCAGGGTGAAGGCAGAGGCAGAGGCAGAGGAAAAGGCAGATGCAGAGGCAGAGGCAGAGGCAGATGCAGAGGCAAAGGCAGAGGCAGAGGCAGCGGTAGAAGCATAGTTAGGGTCAGGAAGGAGGTCAGGGTGGAGGTCAAGGTCACGTCAAGGTCAAAGTGGATTACAGGGTGGAGGTCAAGGTCACGTCGAGGTCAAAGTGGAGGTCAGGGTGGAGGTCAAAGTCACGTCAAGGTCAGAGTGGAGGTCAGGGTAGAGGTCAAGGTCACGTGAAGGTCAAGGTGGAGGTCAAGGTCACCTCAAGGTCACGGTCAAGGTCGAAGTGGAGGTCAAGGTCAGAGTCAAGGTCAGGGTGAAGGCAGAGGCAGAGGCAGAGGCAGAGGCAGATGCAGAGGCAGAGGCAGATGCAGAGGCAAAGGCAGAGGCAGAGGCAGCGGTAGGAGCATAGTTAGGGTCAGGAAGGAGGTCAGGGTGGAGGTCAAGGTCACGACAAGGTCAAAGTGGATTTCAGGGTGGAGGTCAAGGTCACGTCAAGGTCAAAGTGGAGGTCAGGGTGGAGGTCAAGGTCACGTCAAGGTCAAAGTGGAGGTCAGGGTGTAGGTCAAGGTCACGTGAAGGTCAAGGTGGAGGTCAAGGTCACCTCAAGGTCACGGTCAAGGTCGAAGTGGAGGTCAAGGTCAGAGTCAAGGTCAGGGTGAAGGCAGAGGCAGAGGCAGAGGCAGAGGCAGATGCAGAGGCAGAGGCAGGGGCAGACGCAGAGGCAGAGGCAGATGCAGAGGCAAAGGCAGAGGCAGAGGCAGCGGTAGAAGCATAGTTAGGGTCAGGAAGGAGGTCAGAGTAGAGGTCAAGGTCACGTCAAGGTCAAAGTGGATTACAGGGTGGAGGTCAAGGTCACGTCAAGGTCAAAGTGGAGGTCAGAGTGTAGGTCAAGGTCACGTCAAGGTCAAAGTGGAGGTCAGGGTGGAGGTCAAGGTCACGTGACGGTCAAGGTGGAGGTCAAGGTCACCTCAAGGTCACGGTCAAGGTCGAAGTGGAGGTCAAGGTCAGAGTCAAGGTCAGGGTGAAGGCAGAGGCAGAGGCAGAGGCAGAGGCAGAGGCAGATGCAGAGGCAGAGGCAAAGGCAGATGCAGAGGTGAAGGCGGAGGCAGAGGCAGCGGTAGGAGCATAGTTAGGGTCAGGAAGGAGGTCAGGGTGGAGGTCAAGGTCACGACAAGGTCAAAGTGGATTTCAGGGTGGAGGTCAAGGTCACGTCAAGGTCAAAGTGGAGGTCAGGGTGGAGGTCAAGGTCACGTCAAGGTCAAAGTGGAGGTCAGGGTGGAGGTCAAGGTCACGTGAAGGTCAAGGTGGAGGTCAAGGTCACCTCAAGGTCACGGTCAAGGTCGAAGTGGAGGTCAAGGTCAGAGTCGAGGTCAGGGTGAAGGCAGAGGCAGAGGCAGAGGCAGAGGCAGATGCAGACGCAGAGGCAGAGGCAGAAGCAGAGGCAAAGGCAGAGGCAGAGGCAGCGGTAGGAGCATAGTTAGGGTCAGGAAGGAGGTCAGGGTGGAGGTCAAGGTCACGTCAAGGTCAAAGTGGATTTCAGGGTGAAGGTCAAGGTCACGTCAAGGTCAAAGTGGAGGTCAGGGTGGAGGTCAAGGTCACGTCAAGGTCAAAGTGGATTTCAGGGTGGAGGTCAAGGTTAGGGTCAAGGTCAAAGTGGAGGTCAGGATGGAGGTCAAGGTCACGTCAAGGCCAAAGTGGAGGTCAGGTCGGAGGTCAAGGTCACGTCAAGGTCAAAGTGGAGGTAAAGGTCACGTCAAGGTCACGGTCAAGGTCGAAGTGGAGGTCAAGGTCAGAGTCAAGGTCAGGGTGAAGGCAGAGGCAGAGGCAGAGGCAGAGGCAGATGCGGCGGCAGAGGCAGATGCAGAGGCAGGGGCAGAGGCAGAGGCAGCGGTAGGAGCATAGTTAGGGTCAGGAAGGAGGTCAGGGTGGAGGTCAAGGTCACGTCAAGGTCAAAGTGGATTTCAGGGTGGAGGTCAAGGTCACGTCAAGGTCAAAGTGGAGGTCAGGGTGGAGGTCAAGGTCACGTCAAGGTCAACGTTGAGGTCAGGGTGGAGGTCAAGGTCACGTCAAGGTCAAAGTGGAGGTCAGGGTGGAGGTCAAGGTCACGTCAAGGTCAAAGTGCAGGTCAGGGTGGAGGTCAAGGTCACGTAAAGGTCAAAGTGGAGGTCAAGGTCACGTCAAGGTCAAAGTGGAGGTCAGGGTGGAGGTCAAGGTCACGTTAAGGTCAAAGTGGAGGTCAGGGTGGAGGTCAAGCTCACGTCAAGGTCAAAGTGGAGGTCAAAGTGGAGGTCAAGGTCACCTCAAGGTCAAAGTGGATTTCAGGGTGGAGGTCAAGGTCAGGGTCAAGGTCAAAGTGGAGGTCAGGATGGAGGTCAAGGTCACGTCAAGGCCAAAGTGGAGGTCAGGGTGGAGGTCAAGGTCACGTCAAGGTCAGAGTGGAGGTCAAGGTCACGTCAAGGTCACGGTCAAGGTCGAAGTGGAAGTCAAGGTCAGAGTCAAGGTCAGGGTGAAGGCAGAGGCAGAGGCAGAGGCAGAGGCAGATGCGGAGGCAGAGGCAGATGCAGAGGCAGGGGCAGAGGCAGAGGCAGCGGTAGGAGCAAAGTTAGGGTCAGGAAGGAGGTCAGCGTGGAGGTCAAGGTCACGTCAAGGTCAAAGTGGATTTCAGGGTGGAGGTCAAGGTCACGTCAAGGTCAAAGTGGAGGTCAGGGTGGAGGTCAAGGTCACGTCAAGGTCAAAGATGAGGTCAAGGTGGAGGTCAAGGTCACGTCAAGGTCAAAGTGGAGGTCAGGGTGGAGGTCAAGGTCACGTCAAGGTCAAAGTGGAGGTCAGGGTGGAGGTCAAGGTCACGTGAAGGTCAAAGTGGAGGTCAAGGTCACCTCAAGGTCACGGTCAAGGTCGAAGTGGGGGTCAAGGTCATAGTCAAGGTCAGTATGAAGGCAGAGGCATAGGCAGAGGCAGAGGAAGATGCAGAGGCAGAGGCAGAGGCAGATGCAGAGGCAAAGGCAGAGGCAGAGGCAGCGGTAGGAGCATAGTTAGGGTCAGGAAGGAGGTCAGGGTGGAGGTCAAGGTCACGTCAAGGTCAAAGTGGATTTCAGGGTGGAGGTCAAGGTCACGTCAAGGTCAAAGTGGAGGTCAGGGTGTAAGTCAAGGTCACGTCAAGGTCAAAGTGGAGGTCAGGGTGGCGGTCAAGGTCACGTCAAGGTCAAAGTGGAGGTCAGAGTGGAGGTCAAGGTCACGTCAAGGTCAAAGTGGAGGTCAGGGTGGAGGTCACGGTCACGTCAAGGTCAAAGTGGAGGTCAGGGTGGAGGTCAAGGTCACGTCAAGGTCAAAGTGGAGGTCAGGGTGGAGGTCAAGGTCGCGTGAAGGTCAAAGTGGAGGTCAAGGTCACCTCAAGGTCACGGTCAAGGTCGAAGTGGAGGTCGAGGTCAGAGTCAAGGTCAGGGTGAAGGCAGAGGCAGAGGCAGAGGCAGAGGCAGATGCAGAGGCAGAGGCAGAGGCAGAGGCAGATGCAGAGGCAAAGGCAGAGGCAGAGGCAGCGGTAGGAGCATGTTTAGGGTCAGGAAGGAGGTCAGGGTGGAGGTCAAGGTCACGACAAGGTCAAAGTGGATTTCAGGGTGGAGGTCAAAGTCACGTCAAGGTCAAAGTGGACGTCAGGGTGGAGGTCAAGGTCACGTCAAGCTCAAAGTGGAGGTCAGGGTGGAGGTCAAGCTCACGTCAAGGTCAAAGTGGAGGTCAAAGTGGAGGTCAAGGTCACCTCAAGGTCAAAGTGGATTTCAGGGTGGAGGTCAAGGTCAGGGTCAAGGTCAAAGTGGAGGTCAGGATGGAGGTCAAGGTCACGTTAGGGCCAAAGTGGAGGTCAGGGTGGAGGTCAAGGTCACGTCAAGGTCAGAGTGGAGGTCAAGGTCACGTCAAGGTCACGGTCAAGGTCGAAGTGGAGGTCAAGGTCAGAGTCAAGGTCAGGGTGAAGGCAGAGGCAGAGGCAGAGGCAGAGGCAGATGCGGAGGCAGAGGCAGAGGCAGAGGCAGAGGCAGAGGCAGAGGCAGCGGTAGGAGCATAGTTAGGGTCAGGAAGGAGGTCAGGGTGGAGGTCAAGGTCACGTCAAGGTCAAAGTGGATTACAGGGTGAAGGTCAAGGTCACGTCAAGGTCAAAGTGGAGGTCAGGGTGGAGGTCAAGGTCACGGCAAGGTCAAAGTGGAGGTCAGGGTGGAGGTAAAGGTCACGTCAAGGTCAAAGTGGAGGTCAAGGGCACCTCAAGGTCACGGTCAAGGTCGAAGTGGAGGTCAAGGTCAGTGTCAAGGTCAGGGTGAAGGCAGAGGCAGAGGCAGAGGCAGAGGCAGATGCAGAGGCAGAGGCAGAGGCAGATGCAGAGGCAAAGGCAGAGGCAGAGGCAGCGGTAGGAGCATGTTTAGGGTCAGGAAGGAGGTCAGGGTGGAGGTCAAGGTCACGACAAGGTCAAAGTGGATTTCAGGGTGGAGGTCAAAGTCACGTCAAGGTCAAAGTGGACGTCAGGGTGGAGGTCAAGGTCACGTCAAGCTCAAAGTGGAGGTCAGGGTGGAGGTCAAGCTCACGTCAAGGTCAAAGTGGAGGTCAAAGTGGAGGTCAAGGTCACCTCAAGGTCAAAGTGGATTTCAGGGTGGAGGTCAAGGTCAGGGTCAAGGTCAAAGTGGAGGTCAGGATGGAGGTCAAGGTCACGTTAGGGCCAAAGTGGAGGTCAGGGTGGAGGTCAAGGTCACGTCAAGGTCAGAGTGGAGGTCAAGGTCACGTCAAGGTCACGGTCAAGGTCGAAGTGGAGGTCAAGGTCAGAGTCAAGGTCAGGGTGAAGGCAGAGGCAGAGGCAGAGGCAGAGGCAGATGCGGAGGCAGAGGCAGAGGCAGAGGCAGAGGCAGAGGCAGAGGCAGAGGCAGCGGTAGGAGCATAGTTAGGGTCAGGAAGGAGGTCAGGGTGGAGGTCAAGGTCACGTCAAGGTCAAAGTGGATTACAGGGTGAAGGTCAAGGTCACGTCAAGGTCAAAGTGGAGGTCAGGGTGGAGGTCAAGGTCACGGCAAGGTCAAAGTGGAGGTCAGGGTGGAGGTAAAGGTCACGTCAAGGTCAAAGTGGAGGTCAAGGGCACCTCAAGGTCACGGTCAAGGTCGAAGTGGAGGTCAAGGTCAGTGTCAAGGTCAGGGTGAAGGCAGAGGCAGAGGCAGAGGCAGAGGCAGATGCAGAGGCAGAGGCAGAGGCAGATGCAGAGGCAAAGGCAGAGGCAGAGGCAGCGGTAGGAGCATGGTTAGGGTCAGGAAGGAGGTCAGGGTAGAGGTCAAGGTCACGACAAGGTCAAAGTGGATTTCAGGGTGGAGGTCAAGGTCACGTCAAGGTCAAAGTGGAGGTCAAGGTCAGAGTCAAGGTCAGGGTGAAGGCAAAGGCAGAGGCAGAGGCAGATGCAGAGGCAGAGGCAGAGGCAGATGCAGAGGCAAAGGCAGAGGAAGGAGGCAGCGGTAGGAGCATAGTTAGGGTCAGAAAGGAGGTCAGGGTGGAGGTCAAGGTCACGACAAGGTCAAAGTGGATTTCAGGGTGGAGGACAAGGTCACGTCAAGGTCAAAGTGGAGGTCAGGGTGGAGGTCAAGGTCACGTCAAGGTCAAAGTGGAGGTCAGGGTGGAGGTCAAGGTCACGTGAAGGTCAAGGTGGAGGTCAAGGTCACCTCAAGGTCACGGTCAAGGTCGAAGTGGAGGTCAAGGTCAGAGTCAAGGTCAGGGTGAAGGCAGAGGCAGAGGCAGAGGCAGAGGCAGATGCAGAGGCAGACGCAGAGGCAGACGCAGAGGCAAAGGCAGAGGCAGAGGCAGCGGTAGGAGCATAGTTAGGGTCAGGAAGGAGGTCAGGGTGGAGGTCAAGGTCACGTCAAAGTCAAAGTGGATTTCAGGGTGAAGGTCAAGGTCACGTCAAGGTCAAAGTGGAGGTCAAGGTCACGTCAAGGTCACGGTCAAGGTCGAAGTGGAGGTCAAGGTCAGACTCAAGGTCCGGGTGAAGGCAGAGGCAGAGGCAGATGCAGAGGCAGATGCAGAGGCAGAGGCAGAGGCAGATGCAGAGGCAAAGGCAGAGGCAAAGACAGAGGCAGGAGCATAGTTAGGGTCAGGAAGGAGGTCAGGGTGGAGGTCAAGGTCACGTCAAGGTCCAAGTGGATTTCAGGCTGGAGGTCAAGGTCACGTCAAGGTCAAAGTGGAGGTCAGGGTGGAGGTCAAGGTCACGTCAAGGTCAAAGTGGAGGTCAGGGTGGAGGTCAAGGTCACGTCAAGGTCAAAGTGGATTTCAGGGTGGAGGTCAAGGTCAGGGTCAAGGTCAAAGTGGAGGTCAGGATGGAGGTCAAGGTCACCTCAAGGCCAAAGTGGAGGTCAGGGTGGAGGTCAAGGTCACGTCAAGGTCAAAGTGGAGGTCAAGGTCACGTCAAGGTCACGGTCAAGGTCGAAGTGGAGGTCAAGGTCAGAGTCACGGTCAGGGTGAAGGCAGAGGCAGAGGCAGATGCGGAGGCAGAGGCAGATAAAGAGGCAGAGGCAGATGCAGAGGCAAAGGCAGAGGCAGAGGCAGAGGCCGGAGCATAGTTAGGGTCAAGAAGGAGGTCAGGGTGGAGGTCAAGGTCACGTCAAGGTCAAAGTGGAGGTCAGGGTGGAGGTCAAGGTCACGTCAAGGGCAAAGTGGAGGTCAGGGTGGAGGTCAAGGTCACGTCAAGGTCAAAGTGGAGGTCAAGGTCACCTCAAGGTCACGGTCAAGGTCGAAGTGGAGGTCAAGGTCATAGTCAAGGTCAGTATGAAGGCAGAGGCAGAGGCAGAGGCAGAGGCAGATGCAGAGGCAGAGGCAGAGGCAGATGCAGAGGCAAAGGCAGAGGCAGAGGCAGCGGTAGGAGCATGGTTAGGGTCAGGAAGGAGGTCAGGGTAGAGGTCAAGGTCACGACAAGGTCAAAGTGGATTTCAGGGTGGAGGTCAGGGTCACGTCAAGGTCAAAGTGGAGGTCAGGGTGGAGGTCAAGGTCACGTCAAGGTCAAAGTGGAGGTCAGGGTGGAGGTCAAGGTCACGTGAAGGTCAAAGTGAAGGTCAAGGTCACCTCAAGGTCACGGTCAAGGTCGAAGTGGAGGTCAAGGTCAGAGTCAAGGTCAGGGTGAAGGCAGAGTCAGAGGCAGGGGCAGAGGCAGATGCAGAGGCAGAGGCAGAGGCAGACGCAAAGGCAAAGGCAGAGGCAGAGGCAGCGGTAGGAGCATAGTTAGGGTCAGGAAGGAGGTCAGGGTGGAGGTCAAGGTCACGTCAAGGTCAAAGTGGATTTCAGGGTGGAGGTCAAGGTCACGTCAAGCTCAAAGTGGAGGTCAGGGTGGAGGTCAAGGTCACGTCAAGGTCCAAGTGGAGGTCAGGGTGGAGGCCAAGGTCACGTCAAGGTCAAAGTGGAGGTCAGGGTGGAGGTCAAGGTCACGTCAAGGTCAAAGCGGAGGTCAAGGTCACGTCAAGGTCACGGTCAAGGTCGAAGTGGAGGTCAAGGTCAGAGTCAAGGTCAGGGTGAAGGCAGAGGCAGAGGCAGAGGCAGAGGCAGATGCGGAGGCAGAGGCAGATGCAGAGGCAGGGGCAGAGGCAGAGGCAGCGGTAGGAGCAAAGTTAGGGTCAGGAAGGAGGTCAGCGTGGAGGTCAAGGTCACGTCAAGGTCAAAGTGGATTTCAGGGTGGAGGTCAAGGTCACGTCAAGGTCAAAGTGGAGGTCAGGGTGGAGGTCAAGGTCACGTCAAGGTCAAAGTGGATTACAGGGTGAAGGTCAAGGTCACGTCAAGGTCAAAGTGGAGGTCAGGGTGGAGGTCAAGGTCACGGCAAGGTCAAAGTGGAGGTCAGGGTGGAGGTAAAGGTCACGTCAAGGTCAAAGTGGAGGTCAAGGGCACCTCAAGGTCACGGTCAAGGTCGAAGTGGAGGTCAAGGTCAGAGTCAAGGTCAGGGTGAAGGCAGAGGCAGAGGCAGATGCAGAGGCAGAGGCAGAGGCAGATGCAGAGGCAAAGTCAGAGGCAGAGGCAGAGGTAGGAGCACAGTTAGGGTCAGGAAGGAGGTCAGGGTGGAGGTCAAGGTCACGTCAAGGTCAAAGTGGATTTCAGGGTGGAGGTCAAGGTCACGTCAAGGTCCAAGTGGAGGTCAGGGTGGAGGTCAAGGTCACATCAAGGTCAAAGTGGAGGTCAGGGTGGAGGTCAAGGTCACGTCAAGGTCAAAGTGGAGGTCAGGGTGAAGGTCAAGGTCACGTCAAGGTCAAAGTGGAGGTCAGGGTGGAGGTCAAGGTCACGTCAAGGTCAAAGTGGATTTCAGGGTGGAGGTCAAGGTCAGGGTCAAGGTCAAAGTGGAGGTCAGGATGGAGGTCAAGGTCACGTCAAGGCCAAAGTGGAGGTCAGGTCGGAGGTCAAGGTCACGTCAAGGTCAAAGTGGAGGTAAAGGTCACGTCAAGGTCACGGTCAAGGTCGAAGTGGAGGTCAAGGTCAGAGTCAAGGTCAGGGTGAAGGCAGAGGCAGAGGCAGAGGCAGAGGCAGATGCGGAGGCAGAGGCAGATGCAGAGGCAGGGGCAGAGGCAGAGGCAGCGGTAGGAGCAAAGTTAGGGTCAGGAAGGAGGTCAGCGTGGAGGTCAAGGTCACGTCAAGGTCAAAGTGGATTTCAGGGTGGAGGTCAAGGTCACGTCAAGGTCAAAGTGGAGGTCAGGGTGGAGGTCAAGGTCACGTCAAGGTCAAAGATGAGGTCAAGGTGGAGGTCAAGGTCACGTCAAGGTCAAAGTGGAGGTCAGGGTGGAGGTCAAGGTCACGTCAAGGTCAAAGTGGAGGTCAGGGTGGAGGTCAAGGTCACGTGAAGGTCAAAGTGGAGGTCAAGGTCACCTCAAGGTCACGGTCAAGGTCAAGTGGGGGTCAAGGTCATAGTCAAGGTCAGTATGAAGGCAGAGGCATAGGCAGAGGCAGAGGAAGATGCAGAGGCAGAGGCAGAGGCAGATGCAGAGGCAAAGGCAGAGGCAGAGGCAGAGGCCGGAGCATAGTTAGGGTCAAGAAGGAGGTCAGGGTGGAGGTCAAGGTCACGTCAAGGTCAAAGTGGAGGTCAGGGTGGAGGTCAAGGTCACGTCAAGGGCAAAGTGGAGGTCAGGGTGGAGGTCAAGGTCACGTCAAGGTCAAAGTGGAGGTCAAGGTCACCTCAAGGTCACGGTCAAGGTCGAAGTGGAGGTCAAGGTCATAGTCAAGGTCAGTATGAAGGCAGAGGCAGAGGCAGAGGCAGAGGCAGATGCAGAGGAAGAGGCAGAGGCAGATGCAGAGGCAAAGGCAGAGGCAGAGGCAGCGGTAGGAGCATGGTTAGGGTCAGGAAGGAGGTCAGGGTAGAGGTCAAGGTCACGACAAGGTCAAAGTGGATTTCAGGGTGGAGGTCAGGGTCACGTCAAGGTCAAAGTGGAGGTCAGGGTGGAGGTCAAGGTCACGTCAAGGTCAAAGTGGAGGTCAGGGTGGAGGTCAAGGTCACGTGAAGGTCAAAGTGAAGGTCAAGGTCACCTCAAGGTCACGGTCAAGGTCGAAGTGGAGGTCAAGGTCAGAGTCAAGGTCAGGGTGAAGGCAGAGTCAGAGGCAGGGGCAGAGGCAGATGCAGAGGCAGAGGCAGAGGCAGACGCAAAGGCAAAGGCAGAGGCAGCGGCAGCGGTAGGAGCATAGTTAGGGTCAGGAAGGAGGTCAGGGTGGAGGTCAAGGTCACGTCAAGGTCAAAGTGGATTTCAGGGTGGAGGTCAAGGTCACGTCAAGCTCAAAGTGGAGGTCAGGGTGGAGGTCAAGGTCACGTCAAGGTCCAAGTGGAGGTCAGGGTGGAGGCCAAGGTCACGTCAAGGTCAAAGTGGAGGTCAGAGTGGAGGTCAAGGTCACGTCAAGGTCAAAGCGGAGGTCAAGGTCACGTCAAGGTCACGGTCAAGGTCGAAGTGGAGGTCAAGGTCAGAGTCAAGGTCAGGGTGAAGGCAGAGGCAGAGGCAGAGGCAGAGGCAGATGCGGAGGCAGAGGCAGATGCAGAGGCAGGGGCAGAGGCAGACGCAGCGGTAGGAGCAAAGTTAGGGTCAGGAAGGAGGTCAGCGTGGAGGTCAAGGTCACGTCAAGGTCAAAGTGGATTTCAGGGTGGAGGTCAAGGTCACGTCAAGGTCAAAGTGGAGGTCAGGGTGGAGGTCAAGGTCACGTCAAGGTCAAAGTGGATTACAGGGTGAAGGTCAAGGTCACGTCAAGGTCAAAGTGGAGGTCAGGGTGGAGGTCAAGGTCACGGCAAGGTCAAAGTGGAGGTCAGGGTGGAGGTAAAGGTCACGTCAAGGTCAAAGTGGAGGTCAAGGGCACCTCAAGGTCACGGTCAAGGTCGAAGTGGAGGTCAAGGTCAGAGTCAAGGTCAGGGTGAAGGCAGAGGCAAAGGCAGAGGCAGAGGCAGATGCAGAGGCAGAGGCAGAGGCAGATGCAGAGGCAAAGTCAGAGGCAGAGGCAGAGGTAGGAGCACAGTTAGGGTCAGGAAGGAGGTCAGGGTGGAGGTCAAGGTCACGTCAAGGTCAAAGTGGATTTCAGGGTGGAGGTCAAGGTCACGTCAAGGTCCAAGTGGAGGTCAGGGTGGAGGTCAAGGTCACATCAAGGTCAAAGTGGAGGTCAGGGTGGAGGTCAAGGTCACGTCAAGGTCAAAGTGGAGGTCAGGGTGAAGGTCAAGGTCACGTCAAGGTCAAAGTGGAGGTCAGGGTGGAGGTCAAGGTCACGTCAAGGTCAAAGTGGATTTCAGGGTGGAGGTCAAGGTCAGGGTCAAGGTCAAAGTGGAGGTCAGGATGGAGGTCAAGGTCACGTCAAGGCCAAAGTGGAGGTCAGGTCGGAGGTCAAGGTCACGTCAAGGTCAAAGTGGAGGTAAAGGTCACGTCAAGGTCACGGTCAAGGTCGAAGTGGAGGTCAAGGTCAGAGTCAAGGTCAGGGTGAAGGCAGAGGCAGAGGCAGAGGCAGAGGCAGATGCGGAGGCAGAGGCAGATGCAGAGGCAGGGGCAGAGGCAGAGGCAGCGGTAGGAGCAAAGTTAGGGTCAGGAAGGAGGTCAGCGTGGAGGTCAAGGTCACGTCAAGGTCAAAGTGGATTTCAGGGTGGAGGTCAAGGTCACGTCAAGGTCAAAGTGGAGGTCAGGGTGGAGGTCAAGGTCACGTCAAGGTCCAAGTGGAGGTCAGGGTGGAGGCCAAGGTCACGTCAAGGTCAAAGTGGAGGTCAGGGTGGAGGTCAAGGTCACGTCAAGGTCAAAGCGGAGGTCAAGGTCACGTCAAGGTCACGGTCAAGGTCGAAGTGGAGGTCAAGGTCAGAGTCAAGGTCAGGGTGAAGGCAGAGGCAGAGGCAGAGGCAGAGGCAGATGCGGAGGCAGAGGCAGATGCAGAGGCAGGGGCAGAGGCAGAGGCAGCGGTAGGAGCAAAGTTAGGGTCAGGAAGGAGGTCAGCGTGGAGGTCAAGGTCACGTCAAGGTCAAAGTGGATTTCAGGGTGGAGGTCAAGGTCACGTCAAGGTCAAAGTGGAGGTCAGGGTGGAGGTCAAGGTCACGTCAAGGTCAAAGTGGATTACAGGGTGAAGGTCAAGGTCACGTCAAGGTCAAAGTGGAGGTCAGGGTGGAGGTCAAGGTCACGGCAAGGTCAAAGTGGAGGTCAGGGTGGAGGTAAAGGTTACGTCAAGGTCAAAGTGGAGGTCAAGGGCACCTCAAGGTCACGGTCAAGGTCGAAGTGGAGGTCAAGGTCAGAGTCAAGGTCAGGGTGAAGGCAGAGGCAAAGGCAGAGGCAGAGGCAGATGCAGAGGCAGAGGCAGAGGCAGATGCAGAGGCAAAGTCAGGGGCAGAGGCAGAGGTAGGAGCACAGTTAGGGTCAGGAAGGAGGTCAGGGTGGAGGTCAAGGTCACGTCAAGGTCAAAGTGGATTTCAGGGTGGAGGTCAAGGTCACGTCAAGGTCCAAGTGGAGGTCAGGGTGGAGGTCAAGGTCACATCAAGGTCAAAGTGGAGGTCAGGGTGGAGGTCAAGGTCACGTCAAGGTCAAAGTGGAGGTCAGGGTGAAGGTCAAGGTCACGTCAAGGTCAAAGTGGAGGTCAGGGTGGAGGTCAAGGTCACGTCAAGGTCAAAGTGGATTTCAGGGTGGAGGTCAAGGTCAGGGTCAAGGTCAAAGTGGAGGTCAGGATGGAGGTCAAGGTCACGTCAAGGCCAAAGTGGAGGTCAGGTCGGAGGTCAAGGTCACGTCAAGGTCAAAGTGGAGGTAAAGGTCACGTCAAGGTCACGGTCAAGGTCGAAGTGGAGGTCAAGGTCAGAGTCAAGGTCAGGGTGAAGGCAGAGGCAGAGGCAGAGGCAGAGGCAGATGCGGAGGCAGAGGCAGATGCAGAGGCAGGGGCAGAGGCAGAGGCAGCGGTAGGAGCAAAGTTAGGGTCAGGAAGGAGGTCAGCGTGGAGGTCAAGGTCACGTCAAGGTCAAAGTGGATTTCAGGGTGGAGGTCAAGGTCACGTCAAGGTCAAAGTGGAGGTCAGGGTGGAGGTCAAGGTCACGTCAAGGTCCAAGTGGAGGTCAGGGTGGAGGCCAAGGTCACGTCAAGGTCAAAGTGGAGGTCAGGGTGGAGGTCAAGGTCACGTCAAGGTCAAAGCGGAGGTCAAGGTCACGTCAAGGTCACGGTCAAGGTCGAAGTGGAGGTCAAGGTCAGAGTCAAGGTCAGGGTGAAGGCAGAGGCAGAGGCAGAGGCAGAGGCAGATGCGGAGGCAGAGGCAGATGCAGAGGCAGGGGCAGAGGCAGAGGCAGCGGTAGGAGCAAAGTTAGGGTCAGGAAGGAGGTCAGCGTGGAGGTCAAGGTCACGTCAAGGTCAAAGTGGATTTCAGGGTGGAGGTCAAGGTCACGTCAAGGTCAAAGTGGAGGTCAGGGTGGAGGTCAAGGTCACGTCAAGGTCAAAGTGGATTACAGGGTGAAGGTCAAGGTCACGTCAAGGTCAAAGTGGAGGTCAGGGTGGAGGTCAAGGTCACGGCAAGGTCAAAGTGGAGGTCAGGGTGGAGGTAAAGGTTACGTCAAGGTCAAAGTGGAGGTCAAGGGCACCTCAAGGTCACGGTCAAGGTCGAAGTGGAGGTCAAGGTCAGAGTCAAGGTCAGGGTGAAGGCAGAGGCAAAGGCAGAGGCAGAGGCAGATGCAGAGGCAGAGGCAGAGGCAGATGCAGAGGCAAAGTCAGGGGCAGAGGCAGAGGTAGGAGCACAGTTAGGGTCAGGAAGGAGGTCAGGGTGGAGGTCAAGGTCACGTCAAGGTCAAAGTGGATTTCAGGGTGGAGGTCAAGGTCACGTCAAGGTCAAAGTGGAGGTCAGGGTGTAAGTCAAGGTCACGTCAAGGTCAAAGTGGAGGTCAGGGTGGCGGTCAAGGTCACGTCAAGGTCAAAGTGGAGGTCAGAGTGGAGGTCAAGGTCACGTCAAGGTCAAAGTGGAGGTCAGGGTGGAGGTCAAGGTCACGTCAAGGTCAAAGTGGAGGTCAGGGTGGAGGTCAAGGTCACGTCAAGGTCAAAGTGGAGGTCAGGGTGGAGGTCAAGGTCGCGTGAAGGTCAAAGTGGAGGTCAAGGTCACCTCAAGGTCACGGTCAAGGTCGAAGTGGAGGTCGAGGTCAGAGTCAAGGTCAGGGTGAAGGCAGATGCAGAGGCAGAGGCAGAGGCAGATGCAGAGGCAGAGGCAGAGGCAGAGGCAGATGCAGAGGCAAAGGCAGAGGCAGAGGCAGCGGTAGGAGCATGTTTAGGGTCAGGAAGGAGGTCAGGGTGGAGGTCAAGGTCACGACAAGGTCAAAGTGGATTTCAGGGTGGAGGTCAAAGTCACGTCAAGGTCAAAGTGGACGTCAGGGTGGAGGTCAGGGTGGAGGTCAAGCTCACGTCAAGGTCAAAGTGGAGGTCAAAGTGGAGGTCAAGGTCACCTCAAGGTCAAAGTGGATTTCAGGGTGGAGGTCAAGGTCACGGTCAAGGTCAAAGTGGAGGTCAGGATGGAGGTCAAGGTCACGTTAGGGCCAAAGTGGAGGTCAGGGTGGAGGTCAAGGTCACGTCAAGGTCAGAGTGGAGGTCAAGGTCACGTCAAGGTCACGGTCAAGGTCGAAGTGGAGGTCAAGGTCAGAGTCACGGTCAGGGTGAAGGCAGAGGCAGAGGCAGATGCGGAGGCAGAGGCAGATGCAGAGGCAGAGGCAGATGCAGAGGCAAAGGCAGAGGCAGAGGCAGAGGCCGGAGCATAGTTAGGGTCAGGAAGGAGGTCAGGGTGAAGGTCAAGGTCACGTCAAGGTCAAAGTGGAGGTCAGGGTGGAGGTCAAGGTCACGTCAAGGGCAAAGTGGAGGTCAGGGTGGAGGTCAAGGTCACGTCAAGGTCAAAGTGGAGGTCAGGGTGGAGGTCAAGGTCACGTGAAGGTCAAAGTGAAGGTCAAGGTCACCTCAAGGTCACGGTCAAGGTCGAAGTGGGGGTCAAGGTCAGAGTCAAGGTCAGGGTGAAGGCAGAGTCAGAGGCAGGGGCAGAGGCAGATGCAGAGGCAGAGGCAGAGGCAGACGCAAAGGCAAAGGCAGAGGCAGAGGCAGCGGTAGGAGCATAGTTAGGGTCAGGAAGGAGGTCAGGGTGGAGGTCAAGGTCACGTCAAGGTCAAAGTGGATTTCAGGGTGGAGGTCAAGGTCACGTCAAGCTCAAAGTGGAGGTCAGGGTGGAGGTCAAGGTCACGTCAAGGTCCAAGTGGAGGTCAGGGTGGAGGCCAAGGTCACGTCAAGGTCAAAGTGGAGGTCAGGGTGGAGGTCAAGGTCACGTCAAGGTCAAAGCGGAGGTCAAGGTCACGTCAAGGTCACGGTCAAGGTCGAAGTGGAGGTCAAGGTCAGAGTCAAGGTCAGGGTGAAGGCAGAGGCAGAGGCAGAGGCAGAGGCAGATGCGGAGGCAGAGGCAGATGCAGAGGCAGGGGCAGAGGCAGAGGCAGCGGTAGGAGCAAAGTTAGGGTCAGGAAGGAGGTCAGCGTGGAGGTCAAGGTCACGTCAAGGTCAAAGTGGATTTCAGGGTGGAGGTCAAGGTCACGTCAAGGTCAAAGTGGAGGTCAGGGTGGAGGTCAAGGTCACGTCAAGGTCAAAGTGGATTACAGGGTGAAGGTCAAGGTCACGTCAAGGTCAAAGTGGAGGTCAGGGTGAAGGTCAAGGTCACGGCAAGGTCAAAGTGGAGGTCAGGGTGGAGGTAAAGGTCACGTCAAGGTCAAAGTGGAGGTCAAGGGCACCTCAAGGTCACGGTCAAGGTCGAAGTGGAGGTCAAGGTCAGAGTCAAGGTCAGGGTGAAGGCAGAGGCAAAGGCAGAGGCAGAGGCAGATGCAGAGGCAGAGGCAGAGGCAGATGCAGAGGCAAAGTCAGAGGCAGAGGCAGAGGTAGGAGCACAGTTAGGGTCAGGAAGGAGGTCAGGGTGGAGGTCAAGGTCACGTCAAGGTCAAAGTGGATTTCAGGGTGGAGGTCAAGGTCACGTCAAGGTCCAAGTGGAGGTCAGGGTGGAGGTCAAGGTCACATCAAGGTCAAAGTGGAGGTCAGGGTGGAGCTCAAGGTCACGTCAAGGTCAAAGTGGAGGTCAGGGTGAAGGTCAAGGTCACGTCAAGGTCAAAGTGGAGGTCAGGGTGGAGGTCAAGGTCACGTCAAGGTCAAAGTGGATTTCAGGGTGGAGGTCAAGGTCAGGGTCAAGGTCAAAGTGGAGGTCAGGATGGAGGTCAAGGTCACGTCAAGGCCAAAGTGGAGGTCAGGTCGGAGGTCAAGGTCACGTCAAGGTCAAAGTGGAGGTAAAGGTCACGTCAAGGTCACGGTCAAGGTCGAAGTGGAGGTCAAGGTCAGAGTCAAGGTCAGGGTGAAGGCAGAGGCAGAGGCAGAGGCAGAGGCAGATGCGGAGGCAGAGGCAGATGCAGAGGCAGGGGCAGAGGCAGAGGCAGCGGTAGGAGCAAAGTTAGGGTCAGGAAGGAGGTCAGCGTGGAGGTCAAGGTCACGTCAAGGTCAAAGTGGATTTCAGGGTGGAGGTCAAGGTCACGTCAAGGTCAAAGTGGAGGTCAGGGTGGGGTCAAGGTCACGTCAAGGTCAAAGATGAGGTCAAGGTGGAGGTCAAGGTCACGTCAAGGTCAAAGTGGAGGTCAGGGTGGAGGTCAAGGTCACGTCAAGGTCAAAGTGGAGGTCAGGGTGGAGGTCAAGGTCACGTGAAGGTCAAAGTGGAGGTCAAGGTCACCTCAAGGTCACGGTCAAGGTCGAAGTGGGGGTCAAGGTCATAGTCAAGGTCAGTATGAAGGCAGAGGCATAGGCAGAGGCAGAGGAAGATGCAGAGGCAGAGGCAGAGGCAGATGCAGAGGCAAAGGCAGAGGCAGAGGCAGAGGCCGGAGCATAGTTAGGGTCAAGAAGGAGGTCAGGGTGGAGGTCAAGGTCACGTCAAGGTCAAAGTGGAGGTCAGGGTGGAGGTCAAGGTCACGTCAAGGGCAAAGTGGAGGTCAGGGTGGAGGTCAAGGTCACGTCAAGGTCAAAGTGGAGGTCAAGGTCACCTCAAGGTCACGGTCAAGGTCGAAGTGGAGGTCAAGGTCATAGTCAAGGTCAGTATGAAGGCAGAGGCAGAGGCAGAGGCAGAGGCAGATGCAGAGGCAGAGGCAGAGGCAGATGCAGAGGCAAAGGCAGAGGCAGAGGCAGCGGTAGGAGCATGGTTAGGGTCAGGAAGGAGGTCAGGGTAGAGGTCAAGGTCACGACAAGGTCAAAGTGGATTTCAGGGTGGAGGTCAGGGTCACGTCAAGGTCAAAGTGGAGGTCAGGGTGGAGGTCAAGGTCACGTCAAGGTCAAAGTGGAGGTCAGGGTGGAGGTCAAGGTCACGTGAAGGTCAAAGTGAAGGTCAAGGTCACCTCAAGGTCACGGTCAAGGTCGAAGTGGAGGTCAAGGTCAGAGTCAAGGTCAGGGTGAAGGCAGAGTCAGAGGCAGGGGCAGAGGCAGATGCAGAGGCAGAGGCAGAGGCAGACGCAAAGGCAAAGGCAGAGGCAGAGGCAGCGGTAGGAGCATAGTTAGGGTCAGGAAGGAGGTCAGGGTGGAGGTCAAGGTCACGTCAAGGTCAAAGTGGATTTCAGGGTGGAGGTCAAGGTCACGTCAAGCTCAAAGTGGAGGTCAGGGTGGAGGTCAAGGTCACGTCAAGGTCCAAGTGGAGGTCAGGGTGGAGGCCAAGGTCACGTCAAGGTCAAAGTGGAGGTCAGGGTGGAGGTCAAGGTCACGTCAAGGTCAAAGCGGAGGTCAAGGTGACGTCAAGGTCACGGTCAAGGTCGAAGTGGAGGTCAAGGTCAGAGTCAAGGTCAGGGTGAAGGCAGAGGCAGAGGCAGAGGCAGAGGCAGATGCGGAGGCAGAGGCAGATGCAGAGGCAGGGGCAGAGGCAGAGGCAGCGGTAGGAGCAAAGTTAGGGTCAGGAAGGAGGTCAGCGTGGAGGTCAAGGTCACGTCAAGGTCAAAGTGGATTTCAGGGTGGAGGTCAAGGTCACGTCAAGGTCAAAGTGGAGGTCAGGGTGGAGGTCAAGGTCACGTCAAGGTCAAAGTGGATTACAGGGTGAAGGTCAAGGTCACGTCAAGGTCAAAGTGGAGGTCAGGGTGGAGGTCAAGGTCACGGCAAGGTCAAAGTGGAGGTCAGGGTGGAGGTAAAGGTCACGTCAAGGTCAAAGTGGAGGTCAAGGGCACCTCAAGGTCACGGTCAAGGTCGAAGTGGAGGTCAAGGTCAGAGTCAAGGTCAGGGTGAAGGCAGAGGCAAAGGCAGAGGCAGAGGCAGATGCAGAGGCAGAGGCAGAGGCAGATGCAGAGGCAAAGTCAGAGGCAGAGGCAGAGGTAGGAGCACAGTTAGGGTCAGGAAGGAGGTCAGGGTGGAGGTCAAGGTCACGTCAAGGTCAAAGTGGATTTCAGGGTGGAGGTCAAGGTCACGTCAAGGTCCAAGTGGAGGTCAGGGTGGAGGTCAAGGTCACATCAAGGTCAAAGTGGAGGTCAGGGTGGAGGTCAAGGTCACGTCAAGGTCAAAGTGGAGGTCAGGGTGAAGGTCAAGGTCACGTCAAGGTCAAAGTGGAGGTCAGGGTGGAGGTCAAGGTCACGTCAAGGTCAAAGTGGATTTCAGGGTGGAGGTCAAGGTCAGGGTCAAGGTCAAAGTGGAGGTCAGGATGGAGGTCAAGGTCACGTCAAGGCCAAAGTGGAGGTCAGGTCGGAGGTCAAGGTCACGTCAAGGTCAAAGTGGAGGTAAAGGTCACGTCAAGGTCACGGTCAAGGTCGAAGTGGAGGTCAAGGTCAGAGTCAAGGTCATGGTGAAGGCAGAGGCAGAGGCAGAGGCAGAGGCAGATGCGGAGGCAGAGGCAGATGCAGAGGCAGGGGCAGAGGCAGAGGCAGCGGTAGGAGCAAAGTTAGGGTCAGGAAGGAGGTCAGCGTGGAGGTCAAGGTCACGTCAAGGTCAAAGTGGATTTCAGGGTGGAGGTCAAGGTCACGTCAAGGTCAAAGTGGAGGTCAGGGTGGAGGTCAAGGTCACGTCAAGGTCAAAGATGAGGTCGTGGTGGAGGTCAAGGTCACGTCAAGGTCAAAGTGGAGGTCAGGGTGGAGGTCAAGGTCACGTCAAGGTCAAAGTGGAGGTCAGGGTGGAGGTCAAGGTCACGTGAAGGTCAAAGTGGAGGTCAAGGTCACCTCAAGGTCACGGTCAAGGTCGAAGTGGGGGTCAAGGTCATAGTCAAGGTCAGTATGAAGGCAGAGGCATAGGCAGAGGCAGAGGAAGATGCAGAGGCAGAGGCAGAGGCAGATGCAGAGGCAAAGGCAGAGGCAGAGGCAGCGGTAGGAGCATAGTTAGGGTCAGGAAGGAGGTCAGGGTGGAGGTCAAGGTCACGTCAAGGTCAAAGTGGATTTCAGGGTGGAGGTCAAGGTCACGTCAAGGTCAAAGTGGAGGTCAGGGTGTAAGTCAAGGTCACGTCAAGGTCAAAGTGGAGGTCAGGGTGGCGGTCAAGGTCACGTCAAGGTCAAAGTGGAGGTCAGAGTGGAGGTCAAGGTCGCGTGAAGGTCAAAGTGGAGGTCAAGGTCACCTCAAGGTCACGGTCAAGGTCGAAGTGGAGGTCGAGGTCAGAGTCAAGGTCAGGGTGAAGGCAGAGGCAGAGGCAGAGGCAGAGGCAGATGCAGAGGCAGAGGCAGAATCAGAGGCAGATGCAGAGGCAAAGGCAGAGGCAGAGGCAGCGGTAGGAGCATGTTTAGGGTCAGGAAGGAGGTCAGGGTGTAGGTCAAGGTCACGACAAGGTCAAAGTGGATTTCAGGGTGGAGGTCAAAGTCACGTCAAGGTCAAAGTGGACGTCAGGGTGGAGGTCAGGGTGGAGGTCAAGCTCACGTCAAGGTCAAAGTGGAGGTCAAAGTGGAGGTCAAGGTCACCTCAAGGTCAAAGTGGATTTCAGGGTGGAGGTCAAGGTCACGGTCAAGGTCAAAGTGGAGGTCAGGATGGAGGTCAAGGTCACGTTAGGGCCAAAGTGGAGGTCAGGGTGGAGGTCAAGGTCACGTCAAGGTCAGAGTGGAGGTCAAGGTCACGTCAAGGTCACCGTCAAGGTCGAAGTGGAGGTCAAGGTCAGAGTCACGGTCAGGGTGAAGGCAGAGGCCGAGGCAGATGCGGAGGCAGAGGCAGATGCAGAGGCAGAGGCAGATGCAGAGGCAAAGGCAGAGGCAGAGGCAGAGGCCGGAGCATAGTTAGGGTCAGGAAGGAGGTCAGGGTGGAGGTCAAGGTCACGTCAAGGTCAAAGTGGAGGTCAGGGTGGAGGTCAAGGTCACGTCAAGGGCAAAGTGGAGGTCAGGGTGGAGGTCAAGGTCACGTCAAGGTCAAAGTGGAGGTCAAGGTCACCTCAAGGTCACGGTCAAGGTCGAAGTGGAGGTCAAGGTCATAGTCAAGGTCAGTATGAAGGCAGAGGCAGAGGCAGAGGCAGAGGCAGAGGCAGATGCAGAGGCAGAGGCAGAGGCAGATGCAGAGGCAAAGGCAGAGGCAGAGGCAGCGGTAGGAGCATGGTTAGGGTCAGGAAGGAGGTCAGGGTAGAGGTCAAGGTCACGACAAGGTCAAAGTGGATTTCAGGGTGGAGGTCAAGGTCACGTCAAGGTCAAAGTGGAGGTCAGGGTGGAGGTCAAGGTCACGTCAAGGTCAAAGTGGAGGTCAGGGTGGAGGTCAAGGTCACGTGAAGGTCAAAGTGAAGGTCAAGGTCACCTCAAGGTCACGTTCAAGGTCGAAGTGGAGGTCAAGGTCAGAGTCAAGGTCAGGGTGAAGGCAGAGTCAGAGGCAGGGGCAGAGGCAGATGCAGAGGCAGAGGCAGAGGCAGACGCAAAGGCAAAGGCAGAGGCAGAGGCAGCGGTAGGAGCATAGTTAGGGTCAGGAAGGAGGTCAGGGTGGAGGTCAAGGTCACGTCAAGGTCAAAGTGGATTTCAGGGTGGAGGTCAAGGTCACGTCAAGCTCAAAGTGGAGGTCAGGGTGGAGGTCAAGGTCACGTCAAGGTCCAAGTGGAGGTCAGGGTGGAGGCCAAGGTCACGTCAAGGTCAAAGTGGAGGTCAGGGTGGAGGTCAAGGTCACGTCAAGGTCAAAGCGGAGGTCAAGGTCACGTCAAGGTCACGGTCAAGGTCGAAGTGGAGGTCAAGGTCAGAGTCAAGGTAAGGGTGAAGGCAGAGGCAGAGGCAGATGCAGAGGCAGATGCAGAGGCAGAGGCAGAGGCAGATGCAGAGGCAAAGGCAGAGGCGATGGCAGAGGCAGGAGGATAGTTAGGGTCAGGAAGGAGGTCAGGGTGGAGGTCAAGGTCACGTCAAGGTCAAAGTGGATTTCAGGGTGGAGGTCAAGGTCACGTCAAGGTCAAAGTGGAGGTCAGGGTGGAGGTCAAGGTCACGTCAAGGTCCAAGTGGAGGTCAGGGTGGAGGTCAAGGTCACGTCAAGGTCGAAGTGGAGGTCAGGGTGGAGGTCAAGGTCACGTCAAGGTCGAAGTGGAGGTCAAGGTCACCTCAAGGTCACGGTCAAGGTCGAAGTGGAGGTCAAGGTCAGAGTCAAGGTCAGGGTGAAGGCAGAGGCAGAGGCAGAGGCAGATGCAGAGGCAGAGGCAGAGGCAGATGCAGAGGCAAAGGCAGAGGCAGAGGCAGAGGTAGGAGCATAGTTAGGGTCAGGAAGGAGGTCAGGGTGGAGGTCAAGGTCACGTCATGGTCAAAGTGGATTTCAGGGTGGAGGTCAAGGTCACGTCAAGGTCAAAGTGGAGGTCAGGGTGGAGGTCAAGGTCACGTCAAGGTCACAGTGGAGGTCAAGGTCACGTCAAGGTCACGGTCAAGGCCGAAAGGGAGGTCAAGGTCAGAGTCAAGGTCAGGGTGAAGGCAGAGGCAGAGGCAGATGCAGAGGCAGATGCAGAGGCAGAGGCAGAGGCAGATGCAGAGGCAAAGGCAGAGGCAAAGGCAGAGGCAGGAGCATAGTTAGGGTCAGGAAGGAGGTCAGGGTGGAGGTCAAGGTCACGTCAAGGTCCAAGTGGATTTCAGGCTGGAGGTCAAGGTCACGTCAAGGTCAAAGTGGAGGTCAGGGTGGAGGTCAAGGTCACGTCAAGGTCAAAGTGGAGGTCAGGGTGGAGGTCAAGGTCACCTCAAGGTCACGGTCAAGGTCGAAGTAGAGGTCAAGGTCAGAGTCAAGGTCAGGGTGAAGGCAGAGGCAGAGGCAGAGGCAGAGGCAGATGCAGAGGCAAAGGCAGAGGCAGATGCAGAGGCAAAGGCAGAGGCAGAGGCCGAGGTAGGAGCATAGTTACGGTCAGGAAGGAGGTCAGGGTGGAGGTCAAGGTCACGTCAAGGTCAAAGTGGAATTCAGGGTGAAGGTCAAGGTCACGTCAAGGTCAAAGTGGAGGTCAGGGTGGAGGTCAAGGTCACGTCAAGGTCAAAGTGGATTTCAGGGTAGAGGTCAAGGTCAGGGTCAAGGTCAAAGTGGAGGTCAGGATGGAGGTCAAGGTCACGTCAAGGCCAAAGTGGAGGTCAGGGTGGAGGTCAAGGTCACGTCAAGGTCAAAGTGGAGGTCAAGGTCACGTCAAGGTCACGGTCAAGGTCGAAGTGGAGGTCAAGGTCAGAGTCAAGGTCAGGGTGAAGGCAGAGGCAGAGGCAGATGCGGAGGCAGAGGCAGATGCAGAGGCAGAGGCAGATGCAGAGGCAAAGGCAGAGGCAGAGGCAGAGGCCGGAGCATAGTTAGGTTCAGGAAGGAGGTCGATGTGGAGGTCAAGGTCACGTCAAGGTCAAAGTGGAGGTCAGGGTGGAGGTTAAGGTCACGTCAAGGTCAAAGTGGAGGTCAGGGTGTAGGTCAAGGTCACGTCAAGGTCAAAGTGGAGGTCAGGGTGGAGGTCACGGTCACGTCAGGGGCAAAGTGGAGGTCAGGGTGGAGGTCAAGGTCACCTGAAGGTCAAAGTGGAGGTCAAGGTCACCTCAAGGTCACGGTCAAGGTCGAAGTGGAGGTCAAGGTCAGAGTCAAGGTCAGGGTGAAGGCAGAGGCAGAGGCAGAGGCAGATTCAGAGGCAGAGGCAGAGCCAGATGCAGAGGCAAAGGCAGAGGCAGAGGCAGCGGTAGGAGCATAGTTAGGGTCAGGAAGAAGGTCAGGGTGGAGGTCAAGGTCACGTCAAGGTCAAAGTGGATTTCAGGGTGGAGGTCAAGTTCACGTCAAGGTCAAAGTGGAGGTCAGGGTGTAGGTCAAGGTCAAAGTGGAGGTCAGGGTGGAGGTCAAGGTCACGTCAAGGTCAAAGCGGAGGTCAAGGTCACGTCAAGGTCACGGTCAAGGTCGAAGTGGGGGTCAAGGTCATAGTCAAGGTCAGTATGAAGGCAGAGGCATAGGCAGAGGCAGAGGAAGATGCAGAGGCAGAGGCAGAGGCAGATGCAGAGGCAAAGGCAGAGGCAGAGGCAGCGGTAGGAGCATAGTTAGGGTCAGGAAGGAGGTCAGGGTGGAGGTCAAGGTCACGTCAAGGTCAAAGTGGATTTCAGGGTGGAGGTCAAGGTCACGTCAAGGTCAAAGTGGAGGTCAGGGTGTAAGTCAAGGTCACGTCAAGGTCAAAGTGGAGGTCAGGGTGGCGGTCAAGGTCACGTCAAGGTCAAAGTGGAGGTCAGAGTGGAGGTCAAGGTCACGTCAAGGTCAAAGTGGAGGTCAGGGTGGAGGTCAAGGTCACGTCAAGGTCAAAGTGGAGGTCAGGGTGGAGGTCAAGGTCACGTCAAGGTCAAAGTGGAGGTCAGGGTGGAGGTCAAGGTCGCGTGAAGGTCAAAGTGGAGGTCAAGGTCACCCCAAGGTCACGGTCAAGGTCGAAGTGGAGGTCGAGGTCAGAGTCAAGGTCAGGGTGAAGGCAGAGGCAGAGGCAGAGGCAGAGGCAGATGCAGAGGCAGAGGCAGAGGCAGAGGCAGATGCAGAGGCAAAGGCAGAGGCAGAGGCAGCGGTAGGAGCATGTTTAGGGTCAGGAAGGAGGTCAGGGTGGAGGTCAAGGTCACGACAAGGTCAAAGTGGATTTCAGGGTGGAGGTCAAAGTCACGTCAAGGTCAAAGTGGACGTCAGGGTGGAGGTCAGGGTGGAGGTCAAGCTCACGTCAAGGTCAAAGTGGAGGTCAAAGTGGAGGTCAAGGTCACCTCAAGGTCAAAGTGGATTTCAGGGTGGAGGTCAAGGTCACGGTCAAGGTCAAAGTGGAGGTCAGGATGGAGGTCAAGGTCACGTTAGGGCCAAAGTGGAGGTCAGGGTGGAGGTCAAGGTCACGTCAAGGTCAGAGTGGAGGTCAAGGTCACGTCAAGGTCACGGTCAAGGTCGAAGTGAAGGTCAAGGTCAGAGTCACGGTCAGGGTGAAGGCAGAGGCAGAGGCAGATGCGGAGGCAGAGGCAGATGCAGAGGCAGAGGCAGATGCAGAGGCAAAGGCAGAGGCAGAGGCAGAGGCCGGAGCATAGTTAGGGTCAGGAAGGAGGTCAGGGTGGAGGTCAAGGTCACGTCAAGGTCAAAGTGAAGGTCAGGGTGGAGGTCAAGGTCACGTCAAGGGCAAAGTGGAGGTCAGGGTGGAGGTCAAGGTCACGTCAAGGTCAAAGTGGAGGTCAAGGTCACCTCAAGGTCACGGTCAAGGTCGAAGTGGAGGTCAAGGTCATAGTCAAGGTCAGTATGAAGGCAGAGGCAGAGGCAGAGGCAGAGGCAGAGGCAGATGCAGAGGCAGAGGCAGAGGCAGATGCAGAGGCAAAGGCAGAGGCAGAGGCAGCGGTAGGAGCATGGTTAGGGTCAGGAAGGAGGTCAGGGTAGAGGTCAAGGTCACGACAAGGTCAAAGTGGATTTCAGGGTGGAGGTCAAGGTCACGTCAAGGTCAAAGTGGAGGTCAGGGTGGAGGTCAAGGTCACGTCAAGGTCAAAGTGGAGGTCAGGGTGGAGGTCAAGGTCACGTGAAGGTCAAAGTGAAGGTCAAGGTCACCTCAAGGTCACGGTCAAGGTCGAAGTGGAGGTCAAGGTCAGAGTCAAGGTCAGGGTGAAGGCAGAGTCAGAGGCAGGGGCAGAGGCAGATGCAGAGGCAGAGGCAGAGGCAGACGCAAAGGCAAAGGCAGAGGCAGAGGCAGCGGTAGGAGCATAGTTAGGGTCAGGAAGGAGGTCAGGGTGGAGGTCAAGGTCACGTCATGGTCAAACTGGATTTCAGGGTGGAGGTCAAGGTCACGTCAAGGTCAAAGTGGAGGTCAGGGTGGAGGTCAAGGTCACGTCAAGGTCAAAGTGGAGGTCAGGGTGGAGGTCAAGGTCACGTGAAGGTCAAAGTGGAGGTCAGGGTGGAGGTCAAGGTCACGTCAAGGTCAAAGCGGAGGTCAAGGTCACGTCAAGGTCACGGTCAAGGTCGAAGTGGAGGTCAAGGTCAGAGTCAAGGTCAGGGTGAAGGCAGAGGCAGAGGCAGATGCAGAGGCAGATGCAGAGGCAGAGGCAGAGGCAGATGCAGAGGCAAAGGCAGAGGCAAAGGCAGAGGCAGGAGGATAGTTAGGGTCAGGAAGGAGGTCAGGGTGGAGGTCAAGGTCACGTCAAGGTCAAAGTGGATTTCAGGGTGGAGGTCAAGGTCACGTCAAGGTCAAAGTGGAGGTCAGGGTGGAGGTCAAGGTCACGTCAAGGTCAAAGTGGAGGTCAGGGTGGAGGTCAAGGTCACGTCAAGGTCGAAGTGGAGGTCAAGGTCACCTCAAGGTCACGGTCAAGGTCGAAGTGGAGGTCAAGGTCAGAGTCAAGGTCAGGGTGAAGGCAGAGGCAGAGGCAGAGGCAGAGGCAGATGCAGAGGCAGAGGCAGAGGCAGAGGCAGATGCACAGGCAAAGGCAGAGGCAGAGGCAGAGGTAGGAGCATAGTTAGGGCCAGGAAGGAGGTCAGGGTGGAGGTCAAGGTCACGTCATGGTCAAACTGGATTTCAGGGTGGAGGTCAAGGTCACGTCAAGGTCAAAGTGGAGGTCAGGGTTTAGGTCAAGGTCACGTCAAGGTCAAAGTGGAGGTCAGGGTGGAGGTCAAGGTCACGTCAAGGTCCAAGTGGAGGTCAGGGTGGAGGTCAAGGTCACGTCAAGGTCAAAGCGGAGGTCAAGGTCACGTCAAGGTCACGGTCAAGGTCGAAGTGGAGGTCAAGGTCAGAGTCAAGGTCAGGGTGAAGGCAGAGGCAGAGGCAGATGCAGAGGCAGATGCAGAGGCAGAGGCAGAGGCAGAGGCGGATGCAGAGGCAAAGGCAGAGGCAAAGGCAGAGGCAGGAGCATAGTTAAGGTCAGGAAGGAGGTCAGGGTGGAGGTCAAGGTCACGTCAAGGTCAAAGTGGATTTCAGGGTGGAGGTCAAGGTCACGTCAAGGTCAAAGTAGAGGTCAGGGTGGAGGTCAAGGTCACGTGAAGGTCAAAGTGGAGGTCAAGGTCACCTCAAGGTCACGGTCATGGTCGAAGTGGAGGTCAAGGTCAGAGTCAAGGTCAGGGTGAAGGCAGAGGCAGAGGCAGAGGCAGATGCAGAGGCAAAGGCAGAGGCAGGGGCAGCGGTAGGAGCATAGTTAGGGTCAGGAAGGATTTCAGGGTGGAGGTCAAGGTCACGTCAAGATTAAAGTGGAGGTCAGGGTGGAGGTCAAGGTCACGTCAAGGTCAAAGTGGAGGTCAGGGTGGAGGTCAAGGTCACGTCAAGGTCAAAGTGGAGGTCAGGGTGGAGGTCAAGGTCACGTCAAGGTCAACGTGGAGGTCAGGGTGGAGGTCAAGGTCACCTCAAGGTCACGGTCAAGGTCGAAGTGGAGGTCAAGGTCAGAGTCAAGGTCAGGGTGAAGGCAGAGGCAGAGGCAAAGGCAGAGGCAGATGCAGAGGCAGAGGCAGAGGCAGATGCAGAGGCAAAGGCAGAGGCAGAGGCCGAGGTAGGAGCATAGTTACGGTCAGGAAGGAATTCAGGGTGGAGGTCAAGGTCACGTCAAGGTCAAAGTGGAGGTCAGGGTGGAGGTCAAGGTCACGTCAAGGTCAAAGTGGATTTCAGGGTGGAGGTCAAGGTCACGTCAAGGTCAAAGTGGAGGTCAGGGTGGAGGTCAAGGTCACGTCAAGGTCAAAGTGGAGGTCAGGGTGGAGGTCAAGGTCACGTGAAGGTCAAAGTGGAGGTCAAGGTCACTTCAAGGTCACGGTCAAGGTCGAAGTGGAGGTCAAGGTCAGAGTCAAGGTCAGGGTTAAGGCAGAGGCAGAGGCAGAGGCAGAGGCAGATGCAGAGGCAGAGGCAGAGGCAGACGCAGAGGCAAAGGCAGAGGCAGAGGCAGCGGTAGGAGCATAGTTGGGGTCAGGAAGGAGGTCAGGGTGAAGGTCAAGGTCACGTCAAGGTCAAAGTGGATTTCAGGGTGGAGGTCAAGGTCACGTCAAGGTCAAAGTGGAGGTCAGGGTGGAGGTCAAGGTCACGTGAAGGTCAAAGTGGAGGTCAAGGTCACCTCAAGGTCACGGTCAATGTCGAAGTGGAGGTCAAGGTCAGAGTCAAGGTCAGGGTGAAGGCAGAGGCAGAGGCAGAGGCAGAGGCAGATGCAGAGGCAGAGGCAGAGGCAGATTCAGAGGCAAAGGCAGAGGCAGAGGCAGCGGTAGGAGCATGGTTAGGGTCAGGAAGGAGGTCAGGGTAGAGGTCAAGGTCACGACAAGGTCAAAGTGGATTTCAGGGTGGAGGTCAAGGTCACGTCAAGGTCAAAGTGGAGGTCAGGGTGGAGGTCAAGGTCACGTCAAGGTCAAAGTGGAGGTCAGGGTGGAGGTCAAGGTCACGTGAAGGTCAAAGTGAAGGTCAAGGTCACCTCAAGGTCACGGTCAAGGTCGAAGTCGAGGTCAAGGTCAGAGTCAAGGTCAGGGTGAAGGCAGAGTCAGAGGCAGGGGCAGAGGCAGATGCAGAGGCAGAGGCAGAGGCAGACGCAGTGGCAAAGGCAGAGGCAGAGGCAGCGGTAGGAGCATAGTTAGGGTCAGGAAGGAGGTCAGGGTGGAGGTCAAGGTCACGTCAAGGTCAAAGTGCATTTCAGGGTGGAGGTCAAGGTCACGTCAAGCTCAAAGTGGAGGTCAGGGTGGAGGTCAAGGTCGCGTCAAGGTCCAAGTGGAGGTCAGGGTGGAGGCCAAGGTCACGTCAAGGTCAAAGTGGAGGTCAGGGTGGAGGTCAAGGTCACGTCAAGGTCAAAGCGGAGGTCAAGGTCACGTCAAGGTCACGGTCAAGGTCGAAGTGGAGGTCAAGGTCAGAGTCAAGGTCAGGGTGAAGGCAGAGGCAGAGGCAGATGCAGAGGCAGATGCAGAGGCAGAGGCAGAGGCAGATGCAGAGGCAAAGGCAGAGGCAAAGGCAAAGGCAGTAGGATAGTTAGGGTCAGGAAGGAGGTCAGGGTGGAGGTCAAGGTCACGTCAAGGTCAAAGTGGATTTCAGGGTGGAGGTCAAGGTCACGTCAAGGTCAAAGTGGAGGTCAGGGTGGAGGTCAAGGTCACGTCAAGGTCAAAGTGGAGGTCGGGGTGGAGGTCAAGGTCACGTCAAGGTCAAAGTGGAGGTCGGGGTGGAGGTCAAGGTCACGTCAAGGTCAAAGTGGAGGTCAAGGTCACGTCAAGGTCACGGTCAAGGTCGAAGTGGAGGTCAAGGTCAGAGTCAAGGTCAGGGTGAAGGCAGAGGCAGACGCAGATGCAGAGGCAGATGCAGAGGCAGAGGCAGAGGCAGATGCAGAGGCAAAGGCAGAGGCAGGAGCATATTTAGGGTCAGGAAGGAGGTCAGGGTGGAGGTCAAGGTCACGTCAAGGTCAAAGTGGATTTCAGGGTGGAGGTCAAGGTCACGTCAAGGTCAAAGTGGAGGTCAGGGTGGAGGTCAAGGTAACGTCAAGGTCAAAGTGGAGGTCAGGGTGGAGGTCAAGGTCACGTCAAGGTCAAAGTGGATTTCAGGGTGGAGGTCAAGTTCAGGGTCAAGGTCAAAGTGGAGGTCAGGATGGAGGTCAAGGTCACGTCAAGGCCAAAGTGGAGGTCAGGGTGGAGGTCAAGGTCACGTCAAGGTCAAAGTGGAGGTCAAGGTCACCTCAAGGTCACGGTCAAGGTCGAAGTGGAGGTCAAGGTCAGAGTCAAGGTCAGGGTGAAGGCAGAGGCAGAGGCAGAGGCAGATTCAGAGGCAGAGGCAGAGGCAGATGCAGAGGCAAAGGCAGAGGCAGAGGCAGCGGTAGGAGCATAGTTAGGGTCAGGAAGGAGGTCAGGGTGGAGGTCAAGGTCACGTCAAGGTCAAAGTGGATTTCAGGGTGGAGGTCAAGTTCACGTCAAGGTCAAAGTGGAGGTCAGGGTGTAAGTCAAGGTCACGTCAAGGTCAAAGTGGAGGTCAGGGTGGAGGTCAAGGTCACGTCAAGGTCAAAGCGGAGGTCAAGGTCACGTCAAGGTCACGGTCAAGGTCGAAGTGGAGGTCAAGGTCAGAGTCAAGGTAAGGGTGAAGGCAGAGGCAGAGGCAGATGCAGAGGCAGATGCAGAGGCAGAGGCAGAGGCAGATGCAGAGGCAAAGGCAGAGGCAAAGGCAGAGGCAGGAGGATAGTTAGGGTCAGGAAGGAGGTCAGGGTGGAGGTCAAGGTCACGTCAAGGTCAAAGTGGATTTCAGGGTGGAGGTCAAGGTCACGTCAAGGTCAAAGTGGAGGTCAGGGTGGAGGTCAAGGTCACGTCAAGGTCCAAGTGGAGGTCAGGGTGGAGGTCAAGGTCACGTCAAGGTCGAAGTGGAGGTCAAGGTCACCTCAAGGTCACGGTCAAGGTCGAAGTGGAGGTCAAGGTCAGAGTCAAGGTCAGGGTGAAGGCAGAGGCAGAGGCAGAGGCAGATGCAGAGGCAAAGGCAGAGGCAGAGGCAGCGGTAGGAGCATAGTTAGGGTCAGGAAGGAGGTCAGGGTGGAGGTCAAGGTCACGTCAAGGTCAAAGTGCATTTCAGGGTGGAGGTCAAGGTCACGTCAAGCTCAAAGTGGAGGTCAGGGTGGAGGTCAAGGTCGCGTCAAGGTCCAAGTGGAGGTCAGGGTGGAGGCCAAGGTCACGTCAAGGTCAAAGTGGAGGTCAGGGTGGAGGTCAAGGTCACGTCAAGGTCAAAGCGGAGGTCAAGGTCACGTCAAGGTCACGGTCAAGGTCGAAGTGGAGGTCAAGGTCAGAGTCAAGGTCAGGGTGAAGGCAGAGGCAGAGGCAGATGCAGAGGCAGATGCAGAGGCAGAGGCAGAGGCAGATGCAGAGGCAAAGGCAGAGGCAAAGGCAAAGGCAGTAGGATAGTTAGGGTCAGGAAGGAGGTCAGGGTGGAGGTCAAGGTCACGTCAAGGTCAAAGTGGATTTCAGGGTGGAGGTCAAGGTCACGTCAAGGTCAAAGTGGAGGTCAGGGTGGAGGTCAAGGTCACGTCAAGGTCAAAGTGGAGGTCGGGGTGGAGGTCAAGGTCACGTCAAGGTCAAAGTGGAGGTCGGGGTGGAGGTCAAGGTCACGTCAAGGTCAAAGTGGAGGTCAAGGTCACGTCAAGGTCACGGTCAAGGTCGAAGTGGAGGTCAAGGTCAGAGTCAAGGTCAGGGTGAAGGCAGAGGCAGACGCAGATGCAGAGGCAGATGCAGAGGCAGAGGCAGAGGCAGATGCAGAGGCAAAGGCAGAGGCAGGAGCATATTTAGGGTCAGGAAGGAGGTCAGGGTGGAGGTCAAGGTCACGTCAAGGTCAAAGTGGATTTCAGGGTGGAGGTCAAGGTCACGTCAAGGTCAAAGTGGAGGTCAGGGTGGAGGTCAAGGTAACGTCAAGGTCAAAGTGGAGGTCAGGGTGGAGGTCAAGGTCACGTCAAGGTCAAAGTGGATTTCAGGGTGGAGGTCAAGTTCAGGGTCAAGGTCAAAGTGGAGGTCAGGATGGAGGTCAAGGTCACGTCAAGGCCAAAGTGGAGGTCAGGGTGGAGGTCAAGGTCACGTCAAGGTCAAAGTGGAGGTCAAGGTCACCTCAAGGTCACGGTCAAGGTCGAAGTGGAGGTCAAGGTCAGAGTCAAGGTCAGGGTGAAGGCAGAGGCAGAGGCAGAGGCAGATTCAGAGGCAGAGGCAGAGGCAGATGCAGAGGCAAAGGCAGAGGCAGAGGCAGCGGTAGGAGCATAGTTAGGGTCAGGAAGGAGGTCAGGGTGGAGGTCAAGGTCACGTCAAGGTCAAAGTGGATTTCAGGGTGGAGGTCAAGTTCACGTCAAGGTCAAAGTGGAGGTCAGGGTGTAAGTCAAGGTCACGTCAAGGTCAAAGTGGAGGTCAGGGTGGAGGTCAAGGTCACGTCAAGGTCAAAGCGGAGGTCAAGGTCACGTCAAGGTCACGGTCAAGGTCGAAGTGGAGGTCAAGGTCAGAGTCAAGGTAAGGGTGAAGGCAGAGGCAGAGGCAGATGCAGAGGCAGATGCAGAGGCAGAGGCAGAGGCAGATGCAGAGGCAAAGGCAGAGGCAAAGGCAGAGGCAGGAGGATAGTTAGGGTCAGGAAGGAGGTCAGGGTGGAGGTCAAGGTCACGTCAAGGTCAAAGTGGATTTCAGGGTGGAGGTCAAGGTCACGTCAAGGTCAAAGTGGAGGTCAGGGTGGAGGTCAAGGTCACGTCAAGGTCCAAGTGGAGGTCAGGGTGGAGGTCAAGGTCACGTCAAGGTCGAAGTGGAGGTCAAGGTCACCTCAAGGTCACGGTCAAGGTCGAAGTGGAGGTCAAGGTCAGAGTCAAGGTCAGGGTGAAGGCAGAGGCAGAGGCAGAGGCAGATGCAGAGGCAAAGGCAGAGGCAGAGGCAGAGGTAGGAGCATAGTTAGGGTCAGGAAGGAGGTCAGGGTGGAGGTCAAGGTCACGTCATGGTCAAAGTGGATTTCAGGGTGGAGGTCAAGGTCACGTCAAGGTCAAAGTGGAGGTCAGGGTGGAGGTCAAGGTCACGTCAAGGTCACAGTGGAGGTCAAGGTCACGTCAAGGTCACGGTCAAGGTCGAAAGGGAGGTCAAGGTCAGAGTCAAGGTCAGGGTGAAGGCAGAGGCAAAGGCAGATGCAGAGGCAGATGCAGAGGCAGAGGCAGAGGCAGATGCAGAGGCAAATGCAGAGGCAAAGGCAGAGGCAGGAGCATAGTTAGGGTCAGGAAGGAGGTCAGGGTGGAGGTCAAGGTCACGTCAAGGTCCAAGTGGATTTCAGGCTGGAGGTCAAGGTCACGTCAAGGTCAAAGTGGAGGTCAGGGTGGAGGTCAAGGTCACGTCAAGGTCAGGGTGGAGGTCAAGGTCACCTCAAGGTCACGGTCAAGGTCGAAGTGGAGGTCAAGGTCAGAGTCAAGGTCAGGGTGAAGGCAGAGGCAGAGGCAGAGGCAGAGGCAGATGCAGAGGCAAAGGCAGAGGCAGATGCAGAGGCAAAGGCAGAGGCAGAGGCCGAGGTAGGAGCATAGTTACGGTCAGGAAGGAGGTCAGAGTGGAGGTCAAGGTCACGTCAAGGTCAAAGTGGAATTCAGGGTGGAGGTCAAGGTCACGTCAAGGTCAAAGTGGAGGTCAGGGTGGAGGTCAAGGTCACGTCAAGGTCAAAGTGGAGGTCAAGGTCACGTCAAGGTCAAAGTGGAGGTCAAGGTCACGTCAAGGTCACGGTCAAGGTCGAAGTGGAGGTCAAGGTCAGAGTCAAGGTCAGGGTGAAAGCAGAGGCAGACGCAGATGCAGAGGCAGATGCAGAGGCAGAGGCAGAGGCAGATGCAGAGGCAAAGGCAGAGGCAGGAGCATATTTAGGGTCAGGAAGGAGGTCAGGGTGGAGGTCAAGGTCACGTCAAGGTCAAAGTGGATTTCAGGGTGGAGGTCAAGGTCACGTCAAGGTCAAAGTGGAGGTCAGGGTGGAGGTCACGGTAACGTCAAGGTCAAAGTGGAGGTCAGGGTGGAGGTCAAGGTCACGTCAAGGTCAAAGTGGATTTCAGGGTGGAGGTCAAGTTCAGGGTCAAGGTCAAAGTGGAGGTCAGGATGGAGGTCAAGGTCACGTCAAGGCCAAAGTGGAGGTCAGGGTGGAGGTCAAGGTCACGTCAAGGTCAAAGTGGAGGTCAAGGTCACCTCAAGGTCACGGTCAAGGTCGAAGTGGAGGTCAAGGTCAGAGTCAAGGTCAGGGTGAAGGCAGAGGCAGAGGCAGAGGCAGATTCAGAGGCAGAGGCAGAGGCAGATGCAGAGGCAAAGGCAGAGGCAGAGGCAGCGGTAGGAGCATAGTTAGGGTCAGGAAGGAGGTCAGGGTGGAGGTCAAGGTCACGTCAAGGTCAAAGTGGATTTCAGGGTGGAGGTCAAGTTCACGTCAAGGTCAAAGTGGAGGTCAGGGTGTAGGTCAAGGTCACGTCAAGGTCAAAGTGGAGGTCAGGGTGGAGGTCAAGGTCACGTCAAGGTCAAAGCGGAGGTCAAGGTCACGTCAAGGTCACGGTCAAGGTCGAAGTGGAGGTCAAGGTCAGAGTCAAGGTAAGGGTGAAGGCAGAGGCAGAGGCAGATGCAGAGGCAGATGCAGAGGCAGAGGCAGAGGCAGATGCAGAGGCAAAGGCAGAGGCAAAGGCAGAGGCAGGAGGATAGTTAGGGTCAGGAAGGAGGTCAGGGTGGAGGTCAAGGTCACGTCAAGGTCAAAGTGGATTTCAGGGTGGAGGTCAAGGTCACGTCAAGGTCAAAGTGGAGGTCAGGGTGGAGGTCAAGGTCACGTCAAGGTCCAAGTGGAGGTCAGGGTGGAGGTCAAGGTCACGTCAAGGTCGAAGTGGAGGTCAAGGTCACCTCAAGGTCACGGTCAAGGTCGAAGTGGAGGTCAAGGTCAGAGTCAAGGTCAGGGTGAAGGCAGAGGCAGAGGCAGAGGCAGATGCAGAGGCAAAGGCAGAGGCAGAGGCAGAGGTAGGAGCATAGTTAGGGTCAGGAAGGAGGTCAGGGTGGAGGTCAAGGTCACGTCATGGTCAAAGTGGATTTCAGGGTGGAGGTCAAGGTCACGTCAAGGTCAAAGTGGAGGTCAGGGTGGAGGTCAAGGTCACGTCAAGGTCACAGTGGAGGTCAAGGTCACGTCAAGGTCACGGTCAAGGTCGAAAGGGAGGTCAAGGTCAGAGTCAAGGTCAGGGTGAAGGCAGAGGCAAAGGCAGATGCAGAGGCAGATGCAGAGGCAGAGGCAGAGGCAGATGCAGAGGCAAATGCAGAGGCAAAGGCAGAGGCAGGAGCATAGTTAGGGTCAGGAAGGAGGTCAGGGTGGAGGTCAAGGTCACGTCAAGGTCCAAGTGGATTTCAGGCTGGAGGTCAAGGTCACGTCAAGGTCAAAGTGGAGGTCAGGGTGGAGGTCAAGGTCACGTCAAGGTCAGGGTGGAGGTCAAGGTCACCTCAAGGTCACGGTCAAGGTCGAAGTGGAGGTCAAGGTCAGAGTCAAGGTCAGGGTGAAGGCAGAGGCAGAGGCAGAGGCAGAGGCAGATGCAGAGGCAAAGGCAGAGGCAGATGCAGAGGCAAAGGCAGAGGCAGAGGCCGAGGTAGGAGCATAGTTACGGTCAGGAAGGAGGTCAGGGTGGAGGTCAAGGTCACGTCAAGGTCAAAGTGGAATTCAGGGTGGAGGTCAAGGTCACGTCAAGGTCAAAGTGGAGGTCAGGGTGGAGGTCAAGGTCACGTCAAGGTCAAAGTGGAGGTCAAGGTCACGTCAAGGTCAAAGTGGAGGTCAAGGTCACGTCAAGGTCACGGTCAAGGTCGAAGTGGAGGTCAAGGTCAGAGTCAAGGTCAGGGTGAAAGCAGAGGCAGACGCAGATGCAGAGGCAGATGCAGAGGCAGAGGCAGAGGCAGATGCAGAGGCAAAGGCAGAGGCAGGAGCATATTTAGGGTCAGGAAGGAGGTCAGGGTGGAGGTCAAGGTCACGTCAAGGTCAAAGTGGATTTCAGGGTGGAGGTCAAGGTCACGTCAAGGTCAAAGTGGAGGTCAGGGTGGAGGTCAAGGTAACGTCAAGGTCAAAGTGGAGGTCAGGGTGGAGGTCAAGGTCACGTCAAGGTCAAAGTGGATTTCAGGGTGGAGGTCAAGTTCAGGGTCAAGGTCAAAGTGGAGGTCAGGATGGAGGTCAAGGTCACGTCAAGGCCAAAGTGGAGGTCAGGGTGGAGGTCAAGGTCACGTCAAGGTCAAAGTGGAGGTCAAGGTCACCTCAAGGTCACGGTCAAGGTCGAAGTGGAGGTCAAGGTCAGAGTCAAGGTCAGGGTGAAGGCAGAGGCAGAGGCAGAGGCAGATTCAGAGGCAGAGGCAGAGGCAGATGCAGAGGCAAAGGCAGAGGCAGAGGCAGCGGTAGGAGCATAGTTAGGGTCAGGAAGGAGGTCAGGGTGGAGGTCAAGGTCACGTCAAGGTCAAAGTGGATTTCAGGGTGGAGGTCAAGTTCACGTCAAGGTCAAAGTGGAGGTCAGGGTGTAGGTCAAGGTCACGTCAAGGTCAAAGTGGAGGTCAGGGTGGAGGTCAAGGTCACGTCAAGGTCAAAGCGGAGGTCAAGGTCACGTCAAGGTCACGGTCAAGGTCGAAGTGGAGGTCAAGGTCAGAGTCAAGGTAAGGGTGAAGGCAGAGGCAGAGGCAGATGCAGAGGCAGATGCAGAGGCAGAGGCAGAGGCAGATGCAGAGGCAAAGGCAGAGGCAAAGGCAGAGGCAGGAGGATAGTTAGGGTCAGGAAGGAGGTCAGGGTGGAGGTCAAGGTCACGTCAAGGTCAAAGTGGATTTCAGGGTGGAGGTCAAGGTCACGTCAAGGTCAAAGTGGAGGTCAGGGTGGAGGTCAAGGTCACGTCAAGGTCCAAGTGGAGGTCAGGGTGGAGGTCAAGGTCACGTCAAGGTCGAAGTGGAGGTCAAGGTCACCTCAAGGTCACGGTCAAGGTCGAAGTGGAGGTCAAGGTCAGAGTCAAGGTCAGGGTGAAGGCAGAGGCAGAGGCAGAGGCAGATGCAGAGGCAAAGGCAGAGGCAGAGGCAGAGGTAGGAGCATAGTTAGGGTCAGGAAGGAGGTCAGGGTGGAGGTCAAGGTCACGTCATGGTCAAAGTGGATTTCAGGGTGGAGGTCAAGGTCACGTCAAGGTCAAAGTGGAGGTCAGGGTGGAGGTCAAGGTCACGTCAAGGTCACAGTGGAGGTCAAGGTCACGTCAAGGTCACGGTCAAGGTCGAAAGGGAGGTCAAGGTCAGAGTCAAGGTCAGGGTGAAGGCAGAGGCAAAGGCAGATGCAGAGGCAGATGCAGAGGCAGAGGCAGAGGCAGATGCAGAGGCAAATGCAGAGGCAAAGGCAGAGGCAGGAGCATAGTTAGGGTCAGGAAGGAGGTCAGGGTGGAGGTCAAGGTCACGTCAAGGTCCAAGTGGATTTCAGGCTGGAGGTCAAGGTCACGTCAAGGTCAAAGTGGAGGTCAGGGTGGAGGTCAAGGTCACGTCAAGGTCAGGGTGGAGGTCAAGGTCACCTCAAGGTCACGGTCAAGGTCGAAGTGGAGGTCAAGGTCAGAGTCAAGGTCAGGGTGAAGGCAGAGGCAGAGGCAGAGGCAGAGGCAGATGCAGAGGCAAAGGCAGAGGCAGATGCAGAGGCAAAGGCAGAGGCAGAGGCCGAGGTAGGAGCATAGTTACGGTCAGGAAGGAGGTCAGGGTGGAGGTCAAGGTCACGTCAAGGTCAAAGTGGAATTCAGGGTGGAGGTCAAGGTCACGTCAAGGTCAAAGTGGAGGTCAGGGTGGAGGTCAAGGTCACGTCAAGGTCAAAGTGGAGGTCAAGGTCACGTCAAGGTCAAAGTGGAGGTCAAGGTCACGTCAAGGTCACGGTCAAGGTCGAAGTGGAGGTCAAGGTCGGACTCAAGGTCAGGGTGAAGGCGGAGGCAGAGGCAGATGCAGAGGCAGATGCAGAGGCAGAGGCAAAGGCAGATGCAGAGGCAAAGGCAGAGGCAAAGGCAGAGGCAGGAGCATAGTTAGGGTCAGGAAGGAGGTCAGGGTGGAGGTCAAGGTCACGTTAAGGTCAGAGTGGATATCAGGGTGGAGGTCAAGGTCACGTCAAGGTCAAAGTGGAGGTCAGGGTGGAGGTCAAGGTCACGTCAAGGTCAAAGTGGATTTCAGGGTGGAGGTCAAGGTCAGGGTCAAGGTCAAAGTGGAGGTCAGGATGGAGGTCAAGGTCACGTCAAGGCCAAAGTGGAGGTCAGGGTGGAGGTCAAGGTCACGTCAAGGTCAAAGTGGAGGTCAAGGTCACGTCAAGGTCACGGTCAAGGTCGAAGTGGAGGTCAAGGTCAGAGTCAAGGTCATGGTGAAGGCAGAGGCAGAGGCAGATGCGGAGGCAGAGGCAGATGCAGAGGCAGAGGCAGATGCAGAGGCAAAGGCAGAGGCAAAGGCAGAGGCAGGAGGATAGTAAGGGTCAGGAAGGAGGTCAGGGTGGAGGTCAAGGTCACGTCAAGGTCAAAGTGGATTTCAGGGTGGAGGTCAAGGTCACGTCAAGGTCAAAGTGGAGGTCAGGGTGGAGGTCAAGGTCACGTCAAGGTCCAAGTGGAGGTCAGGGTGGAGGTCAAGGTCACGTCAAGGTCGAAGTGGAGGTCAAGGTCACCTCAAGGTCACGGTCAAGGTCGAAGTGGAGGTCAAGGTCAGAGTCAAGGTCAGGGTGAAGGCAGAGGCAGAGGCAGAGGCAGATGCAGAGGCAAAGGCAGAGGCAGAGGCAGAGGTAGGAGCATAGTTAGGGTCAGGAAGGAGGTCAGGGTGGAGGTCAAGGTCACGTCATGGTCAAAGTGGATTTCAGGGTGGAGGTCAAGGTCACGTCAAGGTCAAAGTGGAGGTCAGGGTGGAGGTCAAGGTCACGTCAAGGTCACAGTGGAGGTCAAGGTCACGTCAAGGTCACGGTCAAGGTCGAAAGGGAGGTCAAGGTCAGAGTCAAGGTCAGGGTGAAGGCAGAGGCAAAGGCAGATGCAGAGGCAGATGCAGAGGCAGAGGCAGAGGCAGATGCAGAGGCAAATGCAGAGGCAAAGGCAGAGGCAGGAGCATAGTTAGGGTCAGGAAGGAGGTCAGGGTGGAGGTCAAGGTCACGTCAAGGTCCAAGTGGATTTCAGGCTGGAGGTCAAGGTCACGTCAAGGTCAAAGTGGAGGTCAGGGTGGAGGTCAAGGTCACGTCAAGGTCAGGGTGGAGGTCAAGGTCACCTCAAGGTCACGGTCAAGGTCGAAGTGGAGGTCAAGGTCAGAGTCAAGGTCAGGGTGAAGGCAGAGGCAGAGGCAGAGGCAGAGGCAGATGCAGAGGCAAAGGCAGAGGCAGATGCAGAGGCAAAGGCAGAGGCAGAGGCCGAGGTAGGAGCATAGTTACGGTCAGGAAGGAGGTCAGAGTGGAGGTCAAGGTCACGTCAAGGTCAAAGTGGAATTCAGGGTGGAGGTCAAGGTCACGTCAAGGTCAAAGTGGAGGTCAGGGTGGAGGTCAAGGTCACGTCAAGGTCAAAGTGGAGGTCAAGGTCACGTCAAGGTCAAAGTGGAGGTCAAGGTCACGTCAAGGTCACGGTCAAGGTCGAAGTGGAGGTCAAGGTCAGAGTCAAGGTCAGGGTGAAAGCAGAGGCAGACGCAGATGCAGAGGCAGATGCAGAGGCAGAGGCAGAGGCAGATGCAGAGGCAAAGGCAGAGGCAGGAGCATATTTAGGGTCAGGAAGGAGGTCAGGGTGGAGGTCAAGGTCACGTCAAGGTCAAAGTGGATTTCAGGGTGGAGGTCAAGGTCACGTCAAGGTCAAAGTGGAGGTCAGGGTGGAGGTCAAGGTAACGTCAAGGTCAAAGTGGAGGTCAGGGTGGAGGTCAAGGTCACGTCAAGGTCAAAGTGGATTTCAGGGTGGAGGTCAAGTTCAGGGTCAAGGTCAAAGTGGAGGTCAGGATGGAGGTCAAGGTCACGTCAAGGCCAAAGTGGAGGTCAGGGTGGAGGTCAAGGTCACGTCAAGGTCAAAGTGGAGGTCAAGGTCACCTCAAGGTCACGGTCAAGGTCGAAGTGGAGGTCAAGGTCAGAGTCAAGGTCAGGGTGAAGGCAGAGGCAGAGGCAGAGGCAGATTCAGAGGCAGAGGCAGAGGCAGATGCAGAGGCAAAGGCAGAGGCAGAGGCAGCGGTAGGAGCATAGTTAGGGTCAGGAAGGAGGTCAGGGTGGAGGTCAAGGTCACGTCAAGGTCAAAGTGGATTTCAGGGTGGAGGTCAAGTTCACGTCAAGGTCAAAGTGGAGGTCAGGGTGTAGGTCAAGGTCACGTCAAGGTCAAAGTGGAGGTCAGGGTGGAGGTCAAGGTCACGTCAAGGTCAAAGCGGAGGTCAAGGTCACGTCAAGGTCACGGTCAAGGTCGAAGTGGAGGTCAAGGTCAGAGTCAAGGTAAGGGTGAAGGCAGAGGCAGAGGCAGATGCAGAGGCAGATGCAGAGGCAGAGGCAGAGGCAGATGCAGAGGCAAAGGCAGAGGCAAAGGCAGAGGCAGGAGGATAGTTAGGGTCAGGAAGGAGGTCAGGGTGGAGGTCAAGGTCACGTCAAGGTCAAAGTGGATTTCAGGGTGGAGGTCAAGGTCACGTCAAGGTCAAAGTGGAGGTCAGGGTGGAGGTCAAGGTCACGTCAAGGTCCAAGTGGAGGTCAGGGTGGAGGTCAAGGTCACGTCAAGGTCGAAGTGGAGGTCAAGGTCACCTCAAGGTCACGGTCAAGGTCGAAGTGGAGGTCAAGGTCAGAGTCAAGGTCAGGGTGAAGGCAGAGGCAGAGGCAGAGGCAGATGCAGAGGCAAAGGCAGAGGCAGAGGCAGAGGTAGGAGCATAGTTAGGGTCAGGAAGGAGGTCAGGGTGGAGGTCAAGGTCACGTCATGGTCAAAGTGGATTTCAGGGTGGAGGTCAAGGTCACGTCAAGGTCAAAGTGGAGGTCAGGGTGGAGGTCAAGGTCACGTCAAGGTCACAGTGGAGGTCAAGGTCACGTCAAGGTCACGGTCAAGGTCGAAAGGGAGGTCAAGGTCAGAGTCAAGGTCAGGGTGAAGGCAGAGGCAAAGGCAGATGCAGAGGCAGATGCAGAGGCAGAGGCAGAGGCAGATGCAGAGGCAAATGCAGAGGCAAAGGCAGAGGCAGGAGCATAGTTAGGGTCAGGAAGGAGGTCAGGGTGGAGGTCAAGGTCACGTCAAGGTCCAAGTGGATTTCAGGCTGGAGGTCAAGGTCACGTCAAGGTCAAAGTGGAGGTCAGGGTGGAGGTCAAGGTCACGTCAAGGTCAGGGTGGAGGTCAAGGTCACCTCAAGGTCACGGTCAAGGTCGAAGTGGAGGTCAAGGTCAGAGTCAAGGTCAGGGTGAAGGCAGAGGCAGAGGCAGAGGCAGAGGCAGATGCAGAGGCAAAGGCAGAGGCAGATGCAGAGGCAAAGGCAGAGGCAGAGGCCGAGGTAGGAGCATAGTTACGGTCAGGAAGGAGGTCAGGGTGGAGGTCAAGGTCACGTCAAGGTCAAAGTGGAATTCAGGGTGGAGGTCAAGGTCACGTCAAGGTCAAAGTGGAGGTCAGGGTGGAGGTCAAGGTCACGTCAAGGTCAAAGTGGAGGTCAAGGTCACGTCAAGGTCAAAGTGGAGGTCAAGGTCACGTCAAGGTCACGGTCAAGGTCGAAGTGGAGGTCAAGGTCAGAGTCAAGGTCAGGGTGAAAGCAGAGGCAGACGCAGATGCAGAGGCAGATGCAGAGGCAGAGGCAGAGGCAGATGCAGAGGCAAAGGCAGAGGCAGGAGCATATTTAGGGTCAGGAAGGAGGTCAGGGTGGAGGTCAAGGTCACGTCAAGGTCAAAGTGGATTTCAGGGTGGAGGTCAAGGTCACGTCAAGGTCAAAGTGGAGGTCAGGGTGGAGGTCAAGGTAACGTCAAGGTCAAAGTGGAGGTCAGGGTGGAGGTCAAGGTCACGTCAAGGTCAAAGTGGATTTCAGGGTGGAGGTCAAGTTCAGGGTCAAGGTCAAAGTGGAGGTCAGGATGGAGGTCAAGGTCACGTCAAGGCCAAAGTGGAGGTCAGGGTGGAGGTCAAGGTCACGTCAAGGTCAAAGTGGAGGTCAAGGTCACCTCAAGGTCACGGTCAAGGTCGAAGTGGAGGTCAAGGTCAGAGTCAAGGTCAGGGTGAAGGCAGAGGCAGAGGCAGAGGCAGATTCAGAGGCAGAGGCAGAGGCAGATGCAGAGGCAAAGGCAGAGGCAGAGGCAGCGGTAGGAGCATAGTAAGGGTCAGGAAGGAGGTCAGGGTGGAGGTCAAGGTCACGTCAAGGTCAAAGTGGATTTCAGGGTGGAGGTCAAGTTCACGTCAAGGTCAAAGTGGAGGTCAGGGTGTAGGTCAAGGTCACGTCAAGGTCAAAGTGGAGGTCAGGGTGGAGGTCAAGGTCACGTCAAGGTCAAAGCGGAGGTCAAGGTCACGTCAAGGTCACGGTCAAGGTCGAAGTGGAGGTCAAGGTCAGAGTCAAGGTAAGGGTGAAGGCAGAGGCAGAGGCAGATGCAGAGGCAGATGCAGAGGCAGAGGCAGAGGCAGATGCAGAGGCAAAGGCAGAGGCAAAGGCAGAGGCAGGAGGATAGTTAGGGTCAGGAAGGAGGTCAGGGTGGAGGTCAAGGTCACGTCAAGGTCAAAGTGGATTTCAGGGTGGAGGTCAAGGTCACGTCAAGGTCAAAGTGGAGGTCAGGGTGGAGGTCAAGGTCACGTCAAGGTCCAAGTGGAGGTCAGGGTGGAGGTCAAGGTCACGTCAAGGTCGAAGTGGAGGTCAAGGTCACCTCAAGGTCACGGTCAAGGTCGAAGTGGAGGTCAAGGTCAGAGTCAAGGTCAGGGTGAAGGCAGAGGCAGAGGCAGAGGCAGATGCAGAGGCAAAGGCAGAGGCAGAGGCAGAGGTAGGAGCATAGTTAGGGTCAGGAAGGAGGTCAGGGTGGAGGTCAAGGTCACGTCATGGTCAAAGTGGATTTCAGGGTGGAGGTCAAGGTCACGTCAAGGTCGAAGTGGAGGTCAGGGTGGAGGTCAAGGTCACGTCAAGGTCACAGTGGAGGTCAAGGTCACGTCAAGGTCACGGTCAAGGTCGAAAGGGAGGTCAAGGTCAGAGTCAAGGTCAGGGTGAAGGCAGAGGCAAAGGCAGATGCAGAGGCAGATGCAGAGGCAGAGGCAGAGGCAGATGCAGAGGCAAATGCAGAGGCAAAGGCAGAGGCAGGAGCATAGTTAGGGTCAGGAAGGAGGTCAGGGTGGAGGTCAAGGTCACGTCAAGGTCCAAGTGGATTTCAGGCTGGAGGTCAAGGTCACGTCAAGGTCAAAGTGGAGGTCAGGGTGGAGGTCAAGGTCACGTCAAGGTCAGGGTGGAGGTCAAGGTCACCTCAAGGTCACGGTCAAGGTCGAAGTGGAGGTCAAGGTCAGAGTCAAGGTCAGGGTGAAGGCAGAGGCAGAGGCAGAGGCAGAGGCAGATGCAGAGGCAAAGGCAGAGGCAGATGCAGAGGCAAAGGCAGAGGCAGAGGCCGAGGTAGGAGCATAGTTACGGTCAGGAAGGAGGTCAGGGTGGAGGTCAAGGTCACGTCAAGGTCAAAGTGGAATTCAGGGTGGAGGTCAAGGTCACGTCAAGGTCAAAGTGGAGGTCAGGGTGGAGGTCAAGGTCACGTCAAGGTCAAAGTGGAGGTCAAGGTCACGTCAAGGTCAAAGTGGAGGTCAAGGTCACGTCAAGGTCACGGTCAAGGTCGAAGTGGAGGTCAAGGTCGGACTCAAGGTCAGGGTGAAGGCGGAGGCAGAGGCAGATGCAGAGGCAGATGCAGAGGCAGAGGCAAAGGCAGATGCAGAGGCAAAGGCAGAGGCAAAGGCAGAGGCAGGAGCATAGTTAGGGTCAGGAAGGAGGTCAGGGTGGAGGTCAAGGTCACGTCAAGGTCAGAGTGGATATCAGGGTGGAGGTCAAGGTCACGTCAAGGTCAAAGTGGAGGTCAGGGTGGAGGTCAAGGTCACGTCAAGGTCAAAGTGGAGGTCAGGGTGGAGGTCAAGGTCACGTCAAGGTCAAAGTGGATTTCAGGGTGGAGGTCAAGGTCAGGGTCAAGGTCAAAGTGGAGGTCAGGATGGAGGTCAAGGTCACGTCAAGGCCAAAGTGGAGGTCAGGGTGGAGGTCAAGGTCACGTCAAGGTCAAAGTGGAGGTCAAGGTCACGTCAAGGTCACGGTCAAGGTCGAAGTGGAGGTCAAGGTCAGAGTCAAGGTCAGGGTGAAGGCAGAGGCAGAGGCAGATGCGGAGGCAGAGGCAGATGCAGAGGCAGAGGCAGATGCAGAGGCAAAGGCAGAGGCAGAGGCAGAGGCCGGACCATAGTTAGGGTCAGGAAGGAGGTCGATGTGGAGGTCAAGGTCACGTCAAGATCAAAGTGGAGGTCAGGGTGGAGGTCAAGGTCACGTCAAGGTCAAAGTGGAGGTCAGGGTGTAGGTCAAGGTCACGTCAAGGTCAAAGTGGAGGTCAGGGGCGAGGTCACGGTCACGTCAGGGGCAAAGTGGAGGTCAGGGTGGAGGTGAAGGTCACCTGAAGGTCAAAGTGGAGGTCAAGGTCACCTCAAGGTCACGGTCAAGGTCGAAGTGGAGGTCAAGGTCAGAGTCAAGGTCAGGGTGAAGGCAGAGGCAGAGGCAGAGGCAGATTCAGAGGCAGAGGCAGAGGCAGATGCAGAGGCAAAGGCAGAGGCAGAGGCAGCGGTAGGAGCATAGTTAGGGTCAGGAAGGAGGTCAGGGTGGAGTTCAAGGTCACGTCAAGGTCAAAGTGGAGGTCAGGGTGGAGGTCAAGGTCACGTCAAGGTCAAAGTGGTGGTCAGGGTGGCGGTCAAGGTCACGTCAAGGTCAAAGTGGAGGTCAGGGTGAAGGTCAAGGTCACGTCAAGGTCAAAGTGAAGGTCAGGGTGAAGGTCAAGGTCACGTCAAGGTCAAAGTGGAGGTCAAGGTCACCTCAAGGTCACGGTCAAGGTCGAAGTGGAGGTCAAGGTCAGAGTCAAGGTCAGGGTGAAGGCAGAGGCATAGGCAGAGGCAGAGGATGATGCAGAGGCAGAGGCAGAGGCAGATGCAGAGGCAAAGGCAGAGGCGAAGGCAGAGGCAGGAGCATAGTTAGGGTCAGAAAGATGTTCAGGGTGGAGGTCAAGGTCACGTCAAGGTCAATGTGGAGGTCAGGATGGAGGTCAAGTTCACGTCAAGGTCAAAGTGGAGGTCAGGGTGGAGGTCAAGGTCACGTCAAGGTCAAAGTGGAGGTCAAGGTCACGTCAAGGTCACGGTCAAGGTCGAAGTGGAGGTCAAGGTCAGAGTCAAGGTCAGGGTGCAGAGGCAGAGGCAGAGGCAGATGCAGAGGCAAAGGCAGAGGCAAAGGCAGAGGCAGGAGCATAGTTAGGGTCAGGAAGGAGGTCAGGGTGGAGGTCAAGGTCACGTCAAGGTCAAAGTGGATTTCAGGGTCGAGGTCAAGGTCACGTCAAGGTCAAAGTGGAGTTCAGGGTGGAGGTCAAGGTCACGTCAAGGTCAAAGTGGAGTTCAGGGTGGAGGTCAAGGTCACGTCAAGGTCAAAATGGATTTCAGGGTGGAGGTCAAGGTCAGGGTCAAGGTCAAAGTGGAGGTCAGGATGGAGGTCAAGGTCACGTCAAGGCCAAAGTGGAGGTCAGGGTCACGTCACGGTCAAAGTGGAGGTCAGGGTGGAGGTCAAGGTCACGTCAAGGTCAAAGTGGATTTCAGGGTGGAGGTCAAGAACACGTCAAGGTCAAAGTGGAGGTCAGGGTAGAGGTCAACGTCACGTCAAGGTCAAAGTGGAGGTCAAGGTCACGTCAAGGTCACGGTCAAGGTCGAAGTGGAGGTCAAGGTCAGAGTTCAGGTAAGGGTGAAGGCAGAGGCAGAGGCAGAGGCAGAGGCAGATGCAGAGCCAGAGGCAGAGGCAGATGCAGGGGCATAGTTAGGGTCAGGAAGGAGGTCAGGGTGGAGGTCAAGGTCACGTCAAGGTCAAAGTGGAGCTCAGGGTGGAGGTCAAGGTCACGTCAAGGTCAAAGCGGAGGTCAAGGTCACGTCAAGGTCACGGTCAAGGTCGAAGTGGAGGTCAAGGTCAGAGTCAAGGTCAGGGTGAAGGCAGAGGCAGAGGCAGATGCAGAGGCAGATGCAGAGGCAGAGGCAGAGGCAGATGCAGAGGCAAAGGCAGAGGCAAAGGCAGAGGCAGGAGGATAGTTAGGGTCAGGAAGGAGGTCAGGGTGGAGGTCAAGGTCACGTCAAGGTCAAAGTGGATTTCAGGGTGGAGGTCAAGGTCACGTCAAGGTCAAAGTGGAGGTCAGGGTGGAGGTCAAGGTCACGTCAAGGTCAAAGTGGAGGTCAGGGTGGAGGTCAAGGTCACGTCAAGGTCGAAGTGGAGGTCAAGGTCACCTCAAGGTCACGGTCAAGGTCGAAGTGGAGGTCAAGGTCAGAGTCAAGGTCAGGGTGAAGGCAGAGGCAGAGGCAGAGGCAGATGCAGAGGCAGAGGCAGAGGCAGAGGCAGATGCACAGGCAAAGGCAGAGGCAGAGGCAGAGGTAGGAGCATAGTTAGGGCCAGGAAGGAGGTCAGGGTGGAGGTCAAGGTCACGTCAAGGCAAAGTGGATTTCAGGGTGGCGGTCAAGGTCACGTCAAGGTCAAAGTGGAGGTCAGGGTGGAGGTCAAGGTCACGTCAAGGTCACGTCAAGGTCAAAGTGGAGGTCAAGGTCACGTCAAGGTCAAAGTGGAGGTCAGGGTGGAGGTCAAGGTCACGTCAAGGTCAAAGTGGAGGTCAGGGTGGAGGTCAAGGTCACGTGAAGGTCAAAGTGAAGGTCAAGGTCACCTCAAGGTCACGGTCAAGGTCGAAGTCGAGGTCAAGGTCAGAGTCAAGGTCAGGGTGAAGGCAGAGTCAGAGGCAGGGGCAGAGGCAGATGCAGAGGCAGAGGCAGAGGCAGACGCAGTGGCAAAGGCAGAGGCAGAGGCAGCGGTAGGAGCATAGTTAGGGTCAGGAAGGAGGTCAGGGTGGAGGTCAAGGTCACGTCAAGGTCAAAGTGCATTTCAGGGTGGAGGTCAAGGTCACGTCAAGCTCAAAGTGGAGGTCAGGGTGGAGGTCAAGGTCGCGTCAAGGTCCAAGTGGAGGTCAGGGTGGAGGCCAAGGTCACGTCAAGGTCAAAGTGGAGGTCAGGGTGGAGGTCAAGGTCACGTCAAGGTCAAAGCGGAGGTCAAGGTCACGTCAAGGTCACGGTCAAGGTCGAAGTGGAGGTCAAGGTCAGAGTCAAGGTCAGGGTGAAGGCAGAGGCAGAGGCAGATGCAGAGGCAGATGCAGAGGCAGAGGCAGAGGCAGATGCAGAGGCAAAGGCAGAGGCAAAGGCAAAGGCAGTAGGATAGTTAGGGTCGGAAGGAGGTCAGGGTGGAAGTCAAGGTCACGTTAAGGTCAAAGTGGAGGTCAGGGTGGAGGTCAAGGTCACGTCAAGGTCAAAGTAGAGGTCAGGGTGGAGGTCAAGGTCACGTCAAGGTCAAAGTGGAGGTCAGGGTGAGGGTCAAGGTCACGTCAAGGTCAAAGTGGAGGTCAGGGTGGAGGTCAAGGTCACGTCAAGGTCAAAGTGGAGGTCAGGGTGGAGGTCAAGGTCACGTCAAGGTCACGTCAAGGTCAAAGTGGAGGTCAAGGTCACGTCAAGGTCAAAGTGGAGGTCAAGGTCACGTCGAGGTCAAAGTGGAGGTCAGGGTGGAGGTCAAGGGCACGTCAAGGTCAAAGTGGAGGTCAAGGTCACCTCAAGGTCACGTTCAAGGTCGAAGTGGAGGTCGAGGTCAGAGTCAAGGTCAGGGTGAAGGCAGAGGCAGAGGCAGAGGCAGAGGCAATTGCAGAGGCAGAGGCAGAGGCAGAGGCAGATGCAGAGGCAAAGGCAGAGGCAGAGGCAGAGGTAGGAGCATAGTCAGGGTCAGGAAGGAGGTCAGGGTGGAGGTCAAGGTCACGTCAAGGCAAAGTGGATTTCAGGGTGGCGGTCAAGGTCACGTCAAGGTCAAAGTGGAGGTCAGGGTGGAGGTCAAGGTCACGTCAAGGTCACGTCAAGATCAAAGTGGAGGTGAAGGTCACGTCAAGGTCAAAGTGGAGGTCAAGGTCACGTCGAGGTCAAAGTGGAGGTCAGGGTGGAGGTCAAGGTCACGTCAAGGTCAAAGTGGAGGGCAAGGTCACCTCAAGGTCACGGTCAAGGTCGAAGTGGAGGTCAAGGTCAGAGTCAAGGTCAGGGTGAAGGCAGAGGCAGAGGCAGAGGCAGAGGCAGATGCAGATGCAGAGGCAGGGGCAGATGCAGAGGCAAAGGCAGAGGCAGAGGCGGAGGCAGAGGCAGAGGCAGAGGCAGAGGCGGAGGCAGAGGCAGATGCAGAGGCAGAGGCAGATGCAGAGGCAAAGGCAGAGGCAGAGGCAGAGGCAGGAGCATAGTTAGGGTCAGGAAGGAGGTCAGGGTGGAGGTCAAGGTCACGTCAAGGTCAAAGTGGAGGTCAGGGTGGAGGTCAAGGTCACGTCAAGGTCAAAGTGGAGGTCAGGGTGGAGGTCAAGGTCACGTCATGGTCAAAGTGGAGGTCAGGGTGGGGGTCAAGGTCACGTCAAGGTCAAAGTGGAGGTCAGGGTGGGGTCAAGGTCACGTCAAGGTCAAAGTGGAGGTCAAGGTCACCTCAAGGTCACGGTCAAGGTCGAAGTGGAGGTCAAGGTCAGAGTCAAGGTCAGGGTGAAGGCAGAGGCAGAGGCAGAGGCAGAGGCAGATGCAGAGGCAGAGGCAGAGGCAGATGCAGAGGCAAAGGCAGAGGCAGAGGCAGAGGCAATTGCAGAGGCAGAGGCAGAGGCAGATGCAGAGGCAAAGGCAGAGGCAGAGGCAGAGGTAGGAGCATAGTCAGGGTCAGGAAGGAGGTCAGGGTGGAGGTCAAGGTCACGTCAAGGCAAAGTGGATTTCAGGGTGGCGGTCAAGGTCACGTCAAGGTCAAAGTAGAGGTCAGGGTGGAGGTCAAGGTCACGTCAAGGTCACGTCAAGGTCAAAGTAGAGGTCAAGGTCACGTCAAGGTCAAAGTGGAGGTCAAGGTCACGTCGAGGTCAAAGTGGAGGTCAGGGTGGAGGTCAAGGTCACGTCAAGGTCAAAGTGGAGGGCAAGGTCACCTCAAGGTCACGGTCAAGGTCGAAGTGGAGGTCAAGGTCAGAGTCAAGGTCAGGGTGAAGGCAGAGGCAGAGGCAGAGGCAGAGGCAGATGCAGATGCAGAGGCAGGGGCAGATGCAGAGGCAAAGGCAGAGGCAGAGGCAGAGGTAGGAGCATAGTCAGGGTCAGGAAGGAGGTCAGGGTGGAGGTCAAGGTCACGTCAAGGCAAAGTGGATTTCAGGGTGGCGGTCAAGGTCACGTCAAGGTCAAAGTGGAGGTCAGGGTGGAGGTCAAGGTCACGTCAAGGTCAAAGTGGAGGGCAAGGTCACCTCAAGGTCACGGTCAAGGTCGAAGTGGAGGTCAAGGTCAGAGTCAAGGTCAGGGTGAAGGCAGAGGCAGAGGCAGAGGCAGAGGCAGATGCAGATGCAGAGGCAGGGGCAGATGCAGACGCAAAGGCAGAGGCAGAGGCAGAGGCAGAGGCAGAGGCAGAGGCGGAGGCAGAGGCAGATGCAGAGGCAGAGGCAGATGCAGAGGCAAAGGCAGAGGCAGAGGCAGAGGCAGGAGCATAGTTAGGGTCAGGAAGGAGGTCAGGGTGGAGGTCAAGGTCACGTCAAGGTCAAAGTGGAGGTCAGGGTGGAGGTCAAGGTCACGTTAAGGTCAAGGTGGAGGTCAGGGTGGAGGTCAAGGTAACGTCAAGGTCGAAGTGGAGGTCAGGGTGGAGGTCAAGGTCACGTCAAGGTCAAAGTGGAGGTCAGGGTGGGGGTCAAGGTCACGTCAAGGTCAAAGTGGCGGTCAGGGTGGGGGTCAAGGTCACGTCAAGGTCAAAGTGGAGGTCAAGGTCACCTCAAGGTCACGGTCAAGGTCGAAGTGGAGGTCAAGGTCAGAGTCAAGGTCAGGGTGAAGGCAGAGGCAGAGGCAGAGGCAGAGGCAATTGCAGAGGCAGAGGCAGAGGCCGAGGCAAATGCAGAGGCAAAGGCAGAGGCAGAGGCAGAGGTAGGAGCATAGTCAGGGTCAGGAAGGAGGTCAGGGTGGAGGTCAAGGTCACGTCAAGGCAAAGTGGATTTCAGGGTGGCGGTCAAGGTCACGTCAAGGTCAAAGTGGAGGTCAGGGTGGAGGTCAAGGTCACGTCAAGGTCACGTCAAGGTCAAAGTGGAGGTCAAGGTCACGTCAAGGTCAAAGTGGAGGTCAAGGTCACGTCGAGGTCAAAGTGGAGGTCAGGGTGGAGGTCAAGGTCACGTCAAGGTCAAAGTGGAGGGCAAGGTCACCTCAAGGTCACGGTCAAGGTCGAAGTGGAGGTCAAGGTCAGAGTCAAGGTCAGGGTGAAGGCAGAGGCAGAGGCAGAGGCAGAGGCAGATGCAGATGCAGAGGCAGGGGCAGATGCAGAGGCAAAGGCAGAGGCAGAGGCGGAGGCAGAGGCAGAGGCAGAGGCAGAGGCGGAGGCAGAGGCAGATGCAGAGGCAGAGGCAGATGCAGAGGCAGAGGCAGAGGCAGGAGCATAGTTAGGGTCAGGAAGGAGGTCAGGGTGGAGGTCAAGGTCACGTCAAGGTCAAAGTGGAGGTCAGGGTGGAGGTCAAGGTCACGTCAAGGCAAAGTGGATTTCAGGGTGGAGGTCAAGGTCACGTCAAGGGAAAAGTGGAGGTCAGGGCGGAGGTCAAGGTCACGTCAAGGTCAAAGTGGAGGGCAAGGTCACCTCAAGGTCACGGTCAAGGTCGAAGTGGAGGTCAAGGTCAGAGTCAAGGTCAGGGTGAAGGCAGAGGCAGAGGCAGATGCAGATGCAGAGGCAGGGGCAGATGCAGAGGCAAAGGCAGAGGCAGAGGCGGAGGCAGAGGCAGAGGCAGAGGCAGAGGCAGAGGCGGAGGCAGAGGCAGATGCAGAGGCAGAGGCAGATGCAGAGGCAAAGGCAGAGGCAGAGGCAGAGGCAGGAGCATAGTTAGGGTCAGGAAGGAGGTCAGGGTGGAGGTCAAGGTCACGTCAAGGTCAAAGTGGAGGTCAGGGTGGAGGTCAAGGTCACGTCAAGGTCAAAGTGGAGGTCAGGGTGGAGGTCAAGGTCACGTCATGGTCAAAGTGGAGGTCAGGGTGGGGGTCAAGGTCACGTCAAGGTCAAAGTGGAGGTCAGGGTGGGGTCAAGGTCACGTCAAGGTCAAAGTGGAGGTCAAGGTCACCTCAAGGTCACGGTCAAGGTCGAAGTGGAGGTCAAGGTCAGAGTCAAGGTCAGGGTGAAGGCAGAGGCAGAGGCAGAGGCAGAGGCAGATGCAGAGGCAGAGGCAGAGGCAGATGCAGAGGCAAAGGCAGAGGCAGAGGCAGAGGCAATTGCAGAGGCAGAGGCAGAGGCAGATGCAGAGGCAAAGGCAGAGGCAGAGGCAGAGGTAGGAGCATAGTCAGGGTCAGGAAGGAGGTCAGGGTGGAGGTCAAGGTCACGTCAAGGCAAAGTGGATTTCAGGGTGGCGGTCAAGGTCACGTCAAGGTCAAAGTAGAGGTCAGGGTGGAGGTCAAGGTCACGTCAAGGTCACGTCAAGGTCAAAGTAGAGGTCAAGGTCACGTCAAGGTCAAAGTGGAGGTCAAGGTCACGTCGAGGTCAAAGTGGAGGTCAGGGTGGAGGTCAAGGTCACGTCAAGGTCAAAGTGGAGGGCAAGGTCACCTCAAGGTCACGGTCAAGGTCGAAGTGGAGGTCAAGGTCAGAGTCAAGGTCAGGGTGAAGGCAGAGGCAGAGGCAGAGGCAGAGGCAGATGCAGATGCAGAGGCAGGGGCAGATGCAGAGGCAAAGGCAGAGGCAGAGGCAGAGGTAGGAGCATAGTCAGGGTCAGGAAGGAGGTCAGGGTGGAGGTCAAGGTCACGTCAAGGCAAAGTGGATTTCAGGGTGGCGGTCAAGGTCACGTCAAGGTCAAAGTGGAGGTCAGGGTGGAGGTCAAGGTCACGTCAAGGTCAAAGTGGAGGGCAAGGTCACCTCAAGGTCACGGTCAAGGTCGAAGTGGAGGTCAAGGTCAGAGTCAAGGTCAGGGTGAAGGCAGAGGCAGAGGCAGAGGCAGAGGCAGATGCAGATGCAGAGGCAGGGGCAGATGCAGACGCAAAGGCAGAGGCAGAGGCAGAGGCAGAGGCAGAGGCAGAGGCGGAGGCAGAGGCAGATGCAGAGGCAGAGGCAGATGCAGAGGCAAAGGCAGAGGCAGAGGCAGAGGCAGGAGCATAGTTAGGGTCAGGAAGGAGGTCAGGGTGGAGGTCAAGGTCACGTCAAGGTCAAAGTGGAGGTCAGGGTGGAGGTCAAGGTCACGTTAAGGTCAAGGTGGAGGTCAGGGTGGAGGTCAAGGTAACGTCAAGGTCGAAGTGGAGGTCAGGGTGGAGGTCAAGGTCACGTCAAGGTCAAAGTGGAGGTCAGGGTGGGGGTCAAGGTCACGTCAAGGTCAAAGTGGCGGTCAGGGTGGGGGTCAAGGTCACGTCAAGGTCAAAGTGGAGGTCAAGGTCACCTCAAGGTCACGGTCAAGGTCGAAGTGGAGGTCAAGGTCAGAGTCAAGGTCAGGGTGAAGGCAGAGGCAGAGGCAGAGGCAGAGGCAATTGCAGAGGCAGAGGCAGAGGCCGAGGCAAATGCAGAGGCAAAGGCAGAGGCAGAGGCAGAGGTAGGAGCATAGTCAGGGTCAGGAAGGAGGTCAGGGTGGAGGTCAAGGTCACGTCAAGGCAAAGTGGATTTCAGGGTGGCGGTCAAGGTCACGTCAAGGTCAAAGTGGAGGTCAGGGTGGAGGTCAAGGTCACGTCAAGGTCACGTCAAGGTCAAAGTGGAGGTCAAGGTCACGTCAAGGTCAAAGTGGAGGTCAAGGTCACGTCGAGGTCAAAGTGGAGGTCAGGGTGGAGGTCAAGGTCACGTCAAGGTCAAAGTGGAGGGCAAGGTCACCTCAAGGTCACGGTCAAGGTCGAAGTGGAGGTCAAGGTCAGAGTCAAGGTCAGGGTGAAGGCAGAGGCAGAGGCAGAGGCAGAGGCAGATGCAGATGCAGAGGCAGGGGCAGATGCAGAGGCAAAGGCAGAGGCAGAGGCGGAGGCAGAGGCAGAGGCAGAGGCAGAGGCGGAGGCAGAGGCAGATGCAGAGGCAGAGGCAGATGCAGAGGCAGAGGCAGAGGCAGGAGCATAGTTAGGGTCAGGAAGGAGGTCAGGGTGGAGGTCAAGGTCACGTCAAGGTCAAAGTGGAGGTCAGGGTGGAGGTCAAGGTCACGTCAAGGCAAAGTGGATTTCAGGGTGGAGGTCAAGGTCACGTCAAGGGAAAAGTGGAGGTCAGGGCGGAGGTCAAGGTCACGTCAAGGTCAAAGTGGAGGGCAAGGTCACCTCAAGGTCACGGTCAAGGTCGAAGTGGAGGTCAAGGTCAGAGTCAAGGTCAGGGTGAAGGCAGAGGCAGAGGCAGATGCAGATGCAGAGGCAGGGGCAGATGCAGAGGCAAAGGCAGAGGCAGAGGCGGAGGCAGAGGCAGAGGCAGAGGCAGAGGCAGAGGCGGAGGCAGAGGCAGATGCAGAGGCAGAGGCAGATGCAGAGGCAAAGGCAGAGGCAGAGGCAGAGGCAGGAGCATAGTTAGGGTCAGGAAGGAGGTCAGGGTGGAGGTCAAGGTCACGTCAAGGTCAAAGTGGAGGTCAGGGTGGAGGTCAAGGTCACGTCAAGGTCAAAGTGGAGGTCAGGGTGGAGGTCAAGGTCACGTCAAGGTCAAAGTGGAGGTCAGGGTGGGGTTCAAGGTCACGTCAAGGTCAAAGTGGAGGTCAGGGTGGGGGTCAAGGTCACGTCAAGGTCAAAGTGGAGGTCAAGGTCACCTCAAGGTCACGGTCAAGGTCGAAGTGGAGGTCAAGGTCAGAGTCAAGGTCAGGGTGAAGGCAGAGGCAGAGGCAGAGGCAGAGGCAGATGCAGAGGCAGAGGCAGAGGCAGATGCAGAGGCAAAGGCAGAGGCAGAGGCAGAGGTAGGAGCATAGTCAGGGTCAGGAAGGAGGTCAGGGTGGAGGTCAAGGTCACGTCAAGGCAAAGTGGATTTCAGGGTGGCGGTCAAGGTCACGTCAAGGTCAAAGTGGAGGTCAGGGTAGAGGTCAAGGTCACGTCAAGGTCAAAGTGGAGGTCAAGGTCACGTCAAGGTCAAAGTGGAGGTCAAGGTCACGTCAAGGTCACGTCAAGGTCAAAGTGGAGGTCAAGGTCACGTCGAGGTCAAAGTGGAGGTCAGGGTGGAGGTCAAGGTCACGTCAAGGTCAAAGTGGAGGTCAAGGTCGGCTCAAGGTCACGGTCAAGGTCGAAGTGGAGGTCAAGGTCAGAGTCAAGGTCAGGGTGAAGGCAGAGGCAGAGGCAGAGGCAGAGGCAGATGCAGAGGCAGAGGCAGAGGCAGATGCAGAGGCAAAGGCAGAGGCAGAGGCAGAGGTAGGAGCATAGTCAGGGTCAGGAAGGAGGTCAGGGTGGAGGTCAAGGTCACGTCAAGGCAAAGTGGATTTCAGGGTGGCGGTCAAGGTCACGTCAAGGTCAAAGTGGAGGTCAGGGTAGAGGTCAAGGTCACGTCAAGGTCAAAGTGGAGGTCAAGGTCACGTCAAGGTCAAAGTGGAGGTCAAGGTCACGTCAAGGTCAAAGTGGAGGTCAAGGTCACGTCAAGGTCACGTCAAGGTCAAAGTGGAGGTCAAGGTCACGTCGAGGTCAAAGTGGAGGTCAGGGTGGAGGTCAAGGGCACGTCAAGGTCAAAGTGGAGGTCAAGGTCACCTCAAGGTCACGGTCAAGGTCGAAGTGGACGTCAAGGTCAGAGTCATGGTCAGGGTGAAGGCAGAGGCAGAGGCAGAGGCAGAGGCAGATGCAGATGCAGAGGCAGGGGCAGATGCAGAGGCAAAGGCAGAGGCAGAGGCAGAGGCAGAGGCAGAGGCAGAGGCGGAGGCAGAGGCAGATGCAGAGGCAGAGGCAGATGCAGAGGCAAAGGCAGAGGCAGAGGCAGAGGCAGGAGCATAGTTAGGGTCAGAAAGGAGGTCAGGGTGGAGGTCAAGGTCACGTCAAGGTCAAAGTGGAGGTCAGGGTGGAGGTCAAGGTCACGTTAAGGTCAAGGTGGAGGTCAGGGTGGTGGTCAAGGTAACGTCAAGGTCGAAGTGGAGGTCAGGGTGGAGGTCAAGGTCACGTCAAGGTCAAAGTGGAGGTCAGGGTGGGGGTCAAGGTCACGTCAAGGTCAAAGTGGCGGTCAGGGTGGGGGTCAAGGTCACGTCAAGGTCAAAGTGGAGGTCAAGGTCACCTCAAGGTCACGGTCAAGGTCGAAGTGGAGGTCAAGGTCAGAGTCAAGGTCAGGGTGAAGGCAGAGGCAGAGGCAGAGGCAGAGGCAATTGCAGAGGCAGAGGCAGAGGCAGAGGCAAATGCAGAGGCAAAGGCAGAGGCAGAGGCAGAGGTAGGAGCATAGTCAGGGTCAGGAAGGAGGTCAGGGTGGAGGTCAAGGTCACGTCAAGGCAAAGTGGATTTCAGGGTGGCGGTCAAGGTCACGTCAAGGTCAAAGTGGAGGTCAGGGTGGAGGTCAAGGTCACGTCAAGGTCACGTCAAGGTCAAAGTGGAGGTCAAGGTCACGTCAAGGTCAAAGTGGAGGTCAAGGTCACGTCGAGGTCAAAGTGGAGGTCAGGGTCGAGGTCAAGGTCACGTCAAGGTCAAAGTGGAGGGCAAGGTCACCTCAAGGTCACGGTCAAGGTCGAAGTGGAGGTCAAGGTCAGAGTCAAGGTCAGGGTGAAGGCAGAGGCAGAGGCAGAGGCAGAGGCAGATGCAGATGCACAGGCAGGGGCAGATGCAGAGGCAAAGGCAGAGGCAGAGGCGGAGGCAGAGGCAGAGGCAGAGGCAGAGGCGGAGGCAGAGGCAGATGCAGATGCAGAGGCAGAGGCAGATGCAGAGGCAGAGGCAGAGGCAGGAGCATAGTTAGGGTCAGGAAGGAGGTCAGGGTGGAGGTTAAGGTCACGTCAAGGCAAAGTGGATTTCAGGGTGGCGGTCAAGGTCACGTCAAGGTCAAAGTGGAGGTCAGGGTGGAGGTCAAGGTCACGTCAAGGTCACGTCAAGGTCAAAGTGTAGGTCAAGGTCACGTCAAGGTCAAAGTGGAGGTCAAGGTCACGTCGAGGTCAAAGTGGAGGTCAGGGTGGAGGTCAAGGTCACGTCAAGGTCAAAGTGGAGGGCAAGGTCACCTCAAGGTCACGGTCAAGGTCGAAGTAGAGGTCAAGGTCAGAGTCAAGGTCAGGGTGAAGGCAGAGGCAGAGGCAGAGGCAGAGGCAGATGCAGATGCACAGGCAGGGGCAGATGCAGAGGCAAAGGCAGAGGCAGAGGCGGAGGCAGAGGCAGAGGCAGAGGCAGAGGCGGAGGCAGAGGCAGATGCAGATGCAGAGGCAGAGGCAGATGCAGAGGCAGAGGCAGAGGCAGGAGCATAGTTAGGGTCAGGAAGGAGGTCAGGGTGGAGGTTAAGGTCACGTCAAGGTCAAAGTGGAGGTCAGGGTGGAGGTCAAGGTCACGTCAACGCAAAGTGGATTTCAGGGTGGAGGTCAAGGTCACGTCAAGGGAAAAGTGGAGGTCAGGGCGGAGGTCAAGGTCACGTCAAGGTCAGGGTGGAGGTCAAGGTCACGTCAAGGTCAAAGTGGAGGTCAGGGTGCAGGTCAAGGTCACGTCAAAGTCAAAGTGGAAGTCAAGGTCACCTCAAGGTCACGGTCAAGGTCGAAGTGGAGGTCAAGGTCAGAGTCAAGGTCAGGGTGAAGGCAGAGGCAGAGGCAAAGGCAGAGGCAGATGCAGATGCAGAGGCAGAGGCAGATGCAGAGGCAAAGACAGAGGCAGAGGCAGAGGCATGAGCATAGTTAAAGTCAGGAAGGAGGTCAGGGCGGAGGTCAAGGTCACGTCAAGGTCAAAGTGGAGGTCAGGGTGGAGGTCAAGGTCACGTCAAGGTCACGTCAAGGTCAAAGTGGAGGTCAAAGTGGAGGTCAAGGTCACGTCAAGGTCAAAGTGGAGGTCAGGGTGGAGGTCAAGGTCACGTCAAGGTCAAAGTGGAGGTCAAGGTCACGTCAAGGTCAAAGTGGAGGTCAGGGTGGAGGTCAAGGTCACGTCAAGGTCAAAGTGGAGGTCAGGGTGGAGGTCAAGGTCACGTCAAGGTCACGTCAAGGTCAAAGTGGAGGTCAAGGTCACGTCAAGATCAAAGTGGAGGTCAAGGTCACGTCGAGGTCAAAGTGGAGGTCAGGGTGGAGGTCAAGGTCACGTCAAGGTCAAAGTGGAGGGCAAGGTCACCTCAAGGTCACGGTCAAGGTCGAAGTGGAGGTCAAGGTCAGAGTCAAGGTCAGGGTGAAGGCAGAGGCAGAGGCAGAGGCAGAGGCAGATGCAGATGCAGAGGCAGGGGCAGATGCAGAGGCAAAGCCAGAGGCAGAGGCGGAGGCAGAGGCAGAGGCAGAGGCAGAGGCAGAGGCGGAGGCAGAGGCAGATGCAGAGGCAGAGGCAGATGCAGAGGCAAAGGCAGAGGCAGAGGCAGAGGCAGGAGCATAGTTAGGGTCAGGAAGGAGGTCAGGGTGGAGGTCAAGGTCACGTCAAGGCAAAGTGGATTTCAGGGTGGCGGTCAAGGTCACGTCAAGGTCAAAGTGGAGGTCAGGGTAGAGGTCAAGGTCACGTCAAGGTCAAAGTGGAGGTCAAGGTCACGTCGAGGTCAAAGTGGAGGTCAGGGTGGAGGTCAAGGTCACGTCAAGGTCAAAGTGGAGGTCAAGGTCACCTCAAGGTCACGGTCAAGGTCGAAGTGGAGGTCAAGGTCAGAGTCAAGGTCAGGGTGAAGGCAGAGGCAGAGGCAGAGGCAGAGGCAGATGCAGATGCAGAGGCAGGGGCAGATGCAGAGGCAAAGGCAGAGGCAGAGGCAGAGGCAGAGGCAGAGGCAGAGGCGGAGGCAGAGGCAGATGCAGAGGCAGAGGCAGATGCAGAGGCAAAGGCAGAGGCAGAGGCAGAGGCAGGAGCATAGTTAGGGTCAGGAAGGAGGTCAGGGTGGAGGTCAAGGTCACGTCAAGGTCAAAGTGGAGGTCAGGGTGGAGGTCAAGGTCACGTTAAGGTCAAGGTGGAGGTCAGGGTGGAGGTCAAGGTAACGTCAAGGTCGAAGTGGAGGTCAGGGTGGAGGTCAAGGTCACGTCAAGGTCAAAGTGGTGGTCAGGGTGGGGGTCAAGGTCACGTCAAGGTCAAAGTGGCGGTCAGGGTGGGGGTCAAGGTCACGTCAAGGTCAAAGTGGAGGTCAAGGTCACCTCAAGGTCACGGTCAAGGTCGAAGTGGAGGTCAAGGTCAGAGTCAAGGTCAGGGTGAAGGCAGAGGCAGAGGCAGAGGCAGAGGCAATTGCAGAGGCAGAGGCAGAGGCAGAGGCAAATGCAGAGGCAAAGGCAGAGGCAGAGGCAGAGGTAGGAGCATAGTCAGGGTCAGGAAGGAGGTCAGGGTGGAGGTCAAGGTCACGTCAAGGCAAAGTGGATTTCAGGGTGCTGGTCAAGGTCACGTCAAGGTCAAAGTGGAGGTCAGGGTGGAGGTCAAGGTCACGTCAAGGTCACGTCAAGGTCAAAGTGGAGGTCAAGGTCACGTCGAGGTCAAAGTGGAGGTCAGGGTGGAGGTCAAGGTCACGTCAAGGTCAAAGTGGAGGGCAAGGTCACCTCAAGGTCACGGTCAAGGTCGAAGTGGAGGTCAAGGTCAGAGTCAAGGTCAGGGTGAAGGCAGAGGCAGAGGCAAAGGCAGAGGCAGATGCAGATGCAGAGGCAGAGGCAGATGCAGAGGCAAAGACAGAGGCAGAGGCAGAGGCATGAGCATAGTTAAAGTCAGGAAGGAGGTCAGGGTGGAGGTCAAGGTCACGTCAAGGTCAAAGTGGAGGTCAGGGTGGAGGTCAAGGTCACGTCAAGGTCAAAGTAGAGGTCAGGGTGGAGGTCAAGGTCACGTCAAGGTCAAAGTGGAGGTCAGAATGGAGGTCAAGGTCACGTCAAGGTCAAAGTGGAGGTCAGGGTGGAGGTCAAGGTCACGTCAAGGTCGAAGTGGATTTCAGGGTGGAGGTCAAGGTCACGTCAAGGTCAAAGTGGAGGTCAAGGTCACGTCAAGGTCACGTCAAGGTCACGTCAAGGTCAAAGTGGAGGTCAAGGTCACGTCAAGGTCAAAGTGGAGGTCAGGGTGGAGGTCAAGGTCACGTCAAGGTCAAAGTGGAGGTCAAGGTCACGTCAAGGTCAAAGTGGAGGTCAGGGTGGAGGTCAAGGTCACGTCAAGGTCAAAGTGGAGGTCAGGGTGGGGTTCAAGGTCACGTCAAGGTCAAAGTGGAGGTCAGGGTGGGGGTCAAGGTCACGTCAAGGTCAAAGTGGAGGTCAAGGTCACCTCAAGGTCACGGTCAAGGTCGAAGTGGAGGTCAAGGTCAGAGTCAAGGTCAGGGTGAAGGCAGAGGCAGAGGCAGAGGCAGAGGCAGATGCAGAGGCAGAGGCAGAGGCAGATGCAGAGGCAAAGGCAGAGGCAGAGGCAGAGGTAGGAGCATAGTCAGGGTCAGGAAGGAGGTCAGGGTGGAGGTCAAGGTCACGTCAAGGCAAAGTGGATTTCAGGGTGGCGGTCAAGGTCACGTCAAGGTCAAAGTGGAGGTCAGGGTAGAGGTCAAGGTCACGTCAAGGTCAAAGTGGAGGTCAAGGTCACGTCAAGGTCACGTCAAGGTCAAAGTGGAGGTCAAGGTCACGTCGAGGTCAAAGTGGAGGTCAGGGTGGAGGTCAAGGTCACGTCAAGGTCAAAGTGGAGGTCAAGGTCACCTCAAGGTCACGGTCAAGGTCGAAGTGGAGGTCAAGGTCAGAGTCAAGGTCAGGGTGAAGGCAGAGGCAGAGGCAGAGGCAGAGGCAGATGCAGAGGCAGAGGCAGAGGCAGATGCAGAGGCAAAGGCAGAGGCAGAGGCAGAGGTAGGAGCATAGTCAGGGTCAGGAAGGAGGTCAGGGTGGAGGTCAAGGTCACGTCAAGGCAAAGTGGATTTCAGGGTGGCGGTCAAGGTCACGTCAAGGTCAAAGTGGAGGTCAGGGTAGAGGTCAAGGTCACGTCAAGGTCAAAGTGGAGGTCAAGGTCACGTCAAGGTCAAAGTGGAGGTCAAGGTCACGTCAAGGTCAAAGTGGAGGTCAAGGTCACGTCAAGGTCACGTCAAGGTCAAAGTGGAGGTCAAGGTCACGTCGAGGTCAAAGTGGAGGTCAGGGTGGAGGTCAAGGGCACGTCAAGGTCAAAGTGGAGGTCAAGGTCACCTCAAGGTCACGGTCAAGGTCGAAGTGGACGTCAAGGTCAGAGTCATGGTCAGGGTGAAGGCAGAGGCAGAGGCAGAGGCAGAGGCAGATGCAGATGCAGAGGCAGGGGCAGATGCAGAGGCAAAGGCAGAGGCAGAGGCAGAGGCAGAGGCAGAGGCAGAGGCGGAGGCAGAGGCAGATGCAGAGGCAGAGGCAGATGCAGAGGCAAAGGCAGAGGCAGAGGCAGAGGCAGGAGCATAGTTAGGGTCAGAAAGGAGGTCAGGGTGGAGGTCAAGGTCACGTCAAGGTCAAAGTGGAGGTCAGGGTGGAGGTCAAGGTCACGTTAAGGTCAAGGTGGAGGTCAGGGTGGTGGTCAAGGTAACGTCAAGGTCGAAGTGGAGGTCAGGGTGGAGGTCAAGGTCACGTCAAGGTCAAAGTGGAGGTCAGGGTGGGGGTCAAGGTCACGTCAAGGTCAAAGTGGCGGTCAGGGTGGGGGTCAAGGTCACGTCAAGGTCAAAGTGGAGGTCAAGGTCACCTCAAGGTCACGGTCAAGGTCGAAGTGGAGGTCAAGGTCAGAGTCAAGGTCAGGGTGAAGGCAGAGGCAGAGGCAGAGGCAGAGGCAATTGCAGAGGCAGAGGCAGAGGCAGAGGCAAATGCAGAGGCAAAGGCAGAGGCAGAGGCAGAGGTAGGAGCATAGTCAGGGTCAGGAAGGAGGTCAGGGTGGAGGTCAAGGTCACGTCAAGGCAAAGTGGATTTCAGGGTGGCGGTCAAGGTCACGTCAAGGTCAAAGTGGAGGTCAGGGTGGAGGTCAAGGTCACGTCAAGGTCACGTCAAGGTCAAAGTGGAGGTCAAGGTCACGTCAAGGTCAAAGTGGAGGTCAAGGTCACGTCGAGGTCAAAGTGGAGGTCAGGGTCGAGGTCAAGGTCACGTCAAGGTCAAAGTGGAGGGCAAGGTCACCTCAAGGTCACGGTCAAGGTCGAAGTGGAGGTCAAGGTCAGAGTCAAGGTCAGGGTGAAGGCAGAGGCAGAGGCAGAGGCAGAGGCAGATGCAGATGCACAGGCAGGGGCAGATGCAGAGGCAAAGGCAGAGGCAGAGGCGGAGGCAGAGGCAGAGGCAGAGGCAGAGGCGGAGGCAGAGGCAGATGCAGATGCAGAGGCAGAGGCAGATGCAGAGGCAGAGGCAGAGGCAGGAGCATAGTTAGGGTCAGGAAGGAGGTCAGGGTGGAGGTTAAGGTCACGTCAAGGCAAAGTGGATTTCAGGGTGGCGGTCAAGGTCACGTCAAGGTCAAAGTGGAGGTCAGGGTGGAGGTCAAGGTCACGTCAAGGTCACGTCAAGGTCAAAGTGTAGGTCAAGGTCACGTCAAGGTCAAAGTGGAGGTCAAGGTCACGTCGAGGTCAAAGTGGAGGTCAGGGTGGAGGTCAAGGTCACGTCAAGGTCAAAGTGGAGGGCAAGGTCACCTCAAGGTCACGGTCAAGGTCGAAGTGGAGGTCAAGGTCAGAGTCAAGGTCAGGGTGAAGGCAGAGGCAGAGGCAGAGGCAGAGGCAGATGCAGATGCACAGGCAGGGGCAGATGCAGAGGCAAAGGCAGAGGCAGAGGCGGAGGCAGAGGCAGAGGCAGAGGCAGAGGCGGAGGCAGAGGCAGATGCAGATGCAGAGGCAGAGGCAGATGCAGAGGCAGAGGCAGAGGCAGGAGCATAGTTAGGGTCAGGAAGGAGGTCAGGGTGGAGGTTAAGGTCACGTCAAGGTCAAAGTGGAGGTCAGGGTGGAGGTCAAGGTCACGTCAACGCAAAGTGGATTTCAGGGTGGAGGTCAAGGTCACGTCAAGGGAAAAGTGGAGGTCAGGGCGGAGGTCAAGGTCACGTCAAGGTCAGGGTGGAGGTCAAGGTCACGTCAAGGTCAAAGTGGAGGTCAGGGTGCAGGTCAAGGTCACGTCAAAGTCAAAGTGGAGGTCAAGGTCACCTCAAGGTCACGGTCAAGGTCGAAGTGGAGGTCAAGGTCAGAGTCAAGGTCAGGGTGAAGGCAGAGGCAGAGGCAAAGGCAGAGGCAGATGCAGATGCAGAGGCAGAGGCAGATGCAGAGGCAAAGACAGAGGCAGAGGCAGAGGCATGAGCATAGTTAAAGTCAGGAAGGAGGTCAGGGCGGAGGTCAAGGTCACGTCAAGGTCAAAGTGGAGGTCAGGGTGGAGGTCAAGGTCACGTCAAGGTCACGTCAAGGTCAAAGTGGAGGTCAAGGTCACGTCAAGATCAAAGTGGAGGTCAAGGTCACGTCGAGGTCAAAGTGGAGGTCAGGGTGGAGGTCAAGGTCACGTCAAGGTCAAAGTGGAGGGCAAGGTCACCTCAAGGTCACGGTCAAGGTCGAAGTGGAGGTCAAGGTCAGAGTCAAGGTCAGGGTGAAGGCAGAGGCAGAGGCAGAGGCAGAGGCAGATGCAGATGCAGAGGCAGGGGCAGATGCAGAGGCAAAGCCAGAGGCAGAGGCGGAGGCAGAGGCAGAGGCAGAGGCAGAGGCAGAGGCGGAGGCAGAGGCAGATGCAGAGGCAGAGGCAGATGCAGAGGCAAAGGCAGAGGCAGAGGCAGAGGCAGGAGCATAGTTAGGGTCAGGAAGGAGGTCAGGGTGGAGGTCAAGGTCACGTCAAGGCAAAGTGGATTTCAGGGTGGCGGTCAAGGTCACGTCAAGGTCAAAGTGGAGGTCAGGGTAGAGGTCAAGGTCACGTCAAGGTCAAAGTGGAGGTCAAGGTCACGTCAAGGTAAAAGTGGAGGTCAAGGTCACGTCAAGGTCACGTCAAGGTCAAAGTGGAGGTCAAGGTCACGTCGAGGTCAAAGTGGAGGTCAGGGTGGAGGTCAAGGTCACGTCAAGGTCAAAGTGGAGGTCAAGGTCACCTCAAGGTCACGGTCAAGGTCGAAGTGGAGGTCAAGGTCAGAGTCAAGGTCAGGGTGAAGGCAGAGGCAGAGGCAGAGGCAGAGGCAGATGCAGATGCAGAGGCAGGGGCAGATGCAGAGGCAAAGGCAGAGGCAGAGGCAGAGGCAGAGGCAGAGGCAGAGGCGGAGGCAGAGGCAGATGCAGAGGCAGAGGCAGATGCAGAGGCAAAGGCAGAGGCAGAGGCAGAGGCAGGAGCATAGTTAGGGTCAGGAAGGAGGTCAGGGTGGAGGTCAAGGTCACGTCAAGGTCAAAGTGGAGGTCAGGGTGGAGGTCAAGGTCACGTTAAGGTCAAGGTGGAGGTCAGGGTGGAGGTCAAGGTAACGTCAAGGTCGAAGTGGAGGTCAGGGTGGAGGTCAAGGTCACGTCAAGGTCAAAGTGGTGGTCAGGGTGGGGGTCAAGGTCACGTCAAGGTCAAAGTGGCGGTCAGGGTGGGGGTCAAGGTCACGTCAAGGTCAAAGTGGAGGTCAAGGTCACCTCAAGGTCACGGTCAAGGTCGAAGTGGAGGTCAAGGTCAGAGTCAAGGTCAGGGTGAAGGCAGAGGCAGAGGCAGAGGCAGAGGCAATTGCAGAGGCAGAGGCAGAGGCAGAGGCAAATGCAGAGGCAAAGGCAGAGGCAGAGGCAGAGGTAGGAGCATAGTCAGGGTCAGGAAGGAGGTCAGGGTGGAGGTCAAGGTCACGTCAAGGCAAAGTGGATTTCAGGGTGCTGGTCAAGGTCACGTCAAGGTCAAAGTGGAGGTCAGGGTGGAGGTCAAGGTCACGTCAAGGTCACGTCAAGGTCAAAGTGGAGGTCAAGGTCACGTCGAGGTCAAAGTGGAGGTCAGGGTGGAGGTCAAGGTCACGTCAAGGTCAAAGTGGAGGGCAAGGTCACCTCAAGGTCACGGTCAAGGTCGAAGTGGAGGTCAAGGTCAGAGTCAAGGTCAGGGTGAAGGCAGAGGCAGAGGCAAAGGCAGAGGCAGATGCAGATGCAGAGGCAGAGGCAGATGCAGAGGCAAAGACAGAGGCAGAGGCAGAGGCATGAGCATAGTTAAAGTCAGGAAGGAGGTCAGGGTGGAGGTCAAGGTCACGTCAAGGTCAAAGTGGAGGTCAGGGTGGAGGTCAAGGTCACGTCAAGGTCAAAGTAGAGGTCAGGGTGGAGGTCAAGGTCACGTCAAGGTCAAAGTGGAGGTCAGAATGGAGGTCAAGGTCACGTCAAGGTCAAAGTGGAGGTCAGGGTGGAGGTCAAGGTCACGTCAAGGTCGAAGTGGATTTCAGGGTGGAGGTCAAGGTCACGTCAAGGTCAAAGTGGAGGTCAAGGTCACGTCAAGGTCACGTCAAGGTCACGTCAAGGTCAAAGTGGAGGTCAAGGTCACGTCAAGGTCAAAGTGGAGGTCAGGGTGGAGGTCAAGGTCACGTCAAGGTCAAAGTGGAGGTCAAGGTCACGTCAAGGTCAAAGTGGAGGTCAGGGTGGAGGTCAAGGTCACGTCAAGGTCAAAGTGGAGGTCAGGGTGGGGTTCAAGGTCACGTCAAGGTCAAAGTGGAGGTCAGGGTGGGGGTCAAGGTCACGTCAAGGTCAAAGTGGAGGTCAAGGTCACCTCAAGGTCACGGTCAAGGTCGAAGTGGAGGTCAAGGTCAGAGTCAAGGTCAGGGTGAAGGCAGAGGCAGAGGCAGAGGCAGAGGCAGATGCAGAGGCAGAGGCAGAGGCAGATGCAGAGGCAAAGGCAGAGGCAGAGGCAGAGGTAGGAGCATAGTCAGGGTCAGGAAGGAGGTCAGGGTGGAGGTCAAGGTCACGTCAAGGCAAAGTGGATTTCAGGGTGGCGGTCAAGGTCACGTCAAGGTCAAAGTGGAGGTCAGGGTAGAGGTCAAGGTCACGTCAAGGTCAAAGTGGAGGTCAAGGTCACGTCAAGGTCAAAGTGGAGGTCAAGGTCACGTCAAGGTCACGTCAAGGTCAAAGTGGAGGTCAAGGTCACGTCGAGGTCAAAGTGGAGGTCAGGGTGGAGGTCAAGGTCACGTCAAGGTCAACGTGGAGGTCAAGGTCACCTCAAGGTCACGGTCAAGGTCGAAGTGGAGGTCAAGGTCAGAGTCAAGGTCAGGGTGAAGGCAGAGGCAGAGGCAGAGGCAGAGGCAGATGCAGAGGCAGAGGCAGAGGCAGATGCAGAGGCAAAGGCAGAGGCAGAGGCAGAGGTAGGAGCATAGTCAGGGTCAGGAAGGAGGTCAGGGTGGAGGTCAAGGTCACGTCAAGGCAAAGTGGATTTCAGGGTGGCGGTCAAGGTCACGTCAAGGTCAAAGTGGAGGTCAGGGTAGAGGTCAAGGTCACGTCAAGGTCAAAGTGGAGGTCAAGGTCACGTCAAGGTCAAAATGGAGGTCAAGGTCACGTCAAGGTCAAAGTGGAGGTCAAGGTCACGTCAAGGTCACGTCAAGGTCAAAGTGGAGGTCAAGGTCACGTCGAGGTCAAAGTGGAGGTCAAGGTGGAGGTCAAGGGCACGTCAAGGTCAAAGTGGAGGTCAAGGTCACCTCAAGGTCACGGTCAAGGTCGAAGTGGACGTCAAGGTCAGAGTCATGGTCAGGGTGAAGGCAGAGGCAGAGGCAGAGGCAGAGGCAGATGCAGATGCAGAGGCAGGGGCAGATGCAGAGGCAAAGGCAGAGGCAGAGGCAGAGGCAGAGGCAGAGGCAGAGGCGGAGGCAGAGG